>OX439391.1:11483655-12163064 GCA_949319315.1 Zelleria hepariella | reverse complement strand
CCAGCCGTTGTTGTACTGCACTCGTATCTCGTCATGGGCAGCAACGGTGTTTTTGCACCATAGTTCGGCGGTGTACAGGTTGGTGCAGTACGTGGTGAAGAGGAGTCTCTTGACAGGCTTACTGCATCGGTGGAACCGTCTGGCTAGCATGTTGGCCTTTACACTGATTGCTCTGCGCTGCCTCTCCATGTCGGCGTCATCGTGTAGGTCGTCGTTGATGATGTGGCCAAGGTATTTGACCTCGCTTACTTGCTCTAACCTCTGGTTGGAAAGAGAGAGCGGCGGCGACGTCATAGGGGTATTGTGTGACTTGAACACCATGTACACGGACTTTGAGGCGTTGTATTCCATGTTGTGATCTGCGGCGTATTTTTCACAAATGCTCAGTAGATGTCTCATGGCCGAGATAGAGGGCGCCAGTAGGACCATGTCGTCCGCGTAGCTTACGTTGTTTACGCAAACACCGTTCATGGAGCAGCCGACCCCGGCCCGCGCCAGCTGCAGCCCCAGCTCGTCCATGTATAAGTTGAAGAGTACGGGCGAGGCACTTCCCCCCTGCCTCACCCCGCAGTGCAGCCCCGCCGGTTCCGAGTATATCCCGTTCCATCGCACCATATTGCTTTGCTGTATGTGCCACTTACGTAAGATGTTCACGAAGGGCTCTGGTACTTTACGTCGTCTAAGCTTATCCCATAATAAGTCGTGCGAGACACGGTCGAAAGCTTTGCTCAGGTCTAGGAAGCATGCGTATGTTGAGGTTCGACGGGATTTGTAGTAGCTGGCCACTTGTTTGACTACATAGATAGCTGTGGCGGTGGATGAGCTGTTCTTGAAGCCCATTTGGTGATCACAACTGGCTAGGTGCGGTTCTATAAGTGCATGTATCACCTTTTCTAGTACTCTCGCCAGTATAGAAGCCAAAGCTATGGGTCTGTAATTGCTCGAGCTAGCTACGTCTTTTTGCCTGTTTTTGCAAATGGGCACGATAACTGTTTTGGTCATATTTTGTGGCATGTGGCCATTCTTGATAATTGCGACAAATAGGTGAGAGAGTGCCAGGTAAATTGGCGCACCTGCTGATTGCAAGTGTTCGATTGATA
The DNA here is from genome assembly GCA_949319315.1 of Zelleria hepariella. NCBI lineage: Eukaryota > Metazoa > Arthropoda > Insecta > Lepidoptera > Yponomeutidae > Zelleria > Zelleria hepariella. The sequence goes on along the minus strand of OX439391.1, from coordinate 12,161,964 downwards.
GGCCATCGTGTCCAGCCGACTTGCCGCGCTTCATATTGCGTACTATGACGCAGATCCGTTCCGGAGATATGTCCAGTGGTGAGTCATCGGTGTCAGGCGCCGTCGTAGGGGTAGGCTGCAGAGAGCGCATGCTAGCGGGCGCCGGATGGGTAAATTAAATTAAAGAGAAGATATTTATTACAAACTCTTCAATAAGACCTTTAAATACCTACCACTCATTATACTAATTTCACCACTAATTACAAAAAAGGGTTGTGTAGCTAAATATAAAATAATGATAATACCACGCCACACATTAAAGTCACGGACATAAATAGCTAATGTGCAAAAAGGCCAGTTTATATTAAGGTGGGACGTTAGCAACATGGCGGGAAATTAAAAATTTTCACAGTTTTTAACATTTTGTAGCTAAACTGATCTAATTTTGTTCAGTGATTTTTCGTTCGCGGCATTAACATAGTATCGTTTTCATTATTCTGGTCTACGAAGCAGTGGCCTGCCCAAAAAACTTGTTGATGACCAGAATACATAATCGGCTGAATGATTGTTGTTCTGTTGTTTACAATAATGAAAAGAATACTATGTTATTGCCGCAAACGAAAAATCGCTGAACAAAAATAGGTCAGTTTAGCTACAAAATGTAAAAAACTGACAAAATTTTGAATTTCCCGCCACGCTGCTATCTTCCAGCCTTAAGCCAGTGTTATGGTAGTGTTAAATACGATGTCATTGAGGTTAAACAATCTTAAACACGAGATTACGATCGGCGGAACAACAGTTAGTCTGTTAGGAACCGGGCCATCATTATCATTTGGGGTCGACATGACTTACTGCGGGTGTCCTAACTTGGCAAATTGAAAGCAGCACAACACGGAATCTGGCGCGGCTTCCTAACAATCACTTCACTACTATACCCAAATATAGTCGATTTTTATAGAGCTATGGTAACAGAAACACAAAACTTATCATCAGCTATTTATCGTCAGGACGGAATATGATCCCATTTTGATGAGTATTAGGTGTTATGAGCGATTTCATGACTACTGTAGTATGTGAAATATTACCGCATAGTTATTATTTTAACCTTAAAACTTATGTGATGTGAAGATTTTCTAAGCTATAACGTACGTAAAACATTCTCGCTCGACACATTTAAATGTATAAGTAATTATGTCGAGATTACGAAAAACGCCTCATTTGTGTAATTAAACTGATTGATGTACGTCTAATATAACATTATTCGTGGAATTCTCACAATATTTTCCCTTTTCATTAGTGTCTTTTTTGCTCGAAACACGAGCCGCGTAGACGCTCTACGCCGCTACGGCGTAGCGATTCGTAGCACCTCACGTGGTATAATGATGTGCTTTGATTTTTACCCGACTACGCGAAGCAAAAAGGAGGGCTATGATTTTAGCAGCGTATGTATGTATGTGTGTATGTATAGTAGTCGGGTTTTAGTTTTTATTATACCCAGACGCAAAGAGAGGGGTGTTATAATTTTAACGCGTGTATCTGTATGTAGCATCGTATGTAGCTTCCAAACCGATGAATCCATTTCGATTTTTCTTCAATGACAATGACGATCGACAATGGCGGAAAAAATGAGGCTATTGAAATATGATGAGGTTCGGGGTTCTTGATGTTAAAATGCAGGATAAGATTTACATGTTTATTCTGATCTGGTCGGCTATAGAGTGCACTCATTTACCTTAAACAACTTATTTTAAATACAACTTATTGCTAACTTAACACTATTCGTCGCTATGACGCGGTTATTACGCTAATACTTAATATTACTACGTACCACATCTCATCTCCCCTTTTATGATCCTTCACCACCGGGGCTCTTCAAAAAAATGTGAGACTTAATAATATCACATTTTAAAATTATACATATTTATCTACTAGAAGCTTTACATTCGTATAAAATATTATTTAATTAATTAGACTAAATCTTAAATATTTATTTTCACATTAAAAAAAACAAATCATTTCACAAAAAACTTTGTATTATTTTTATGTACAAGATATTCTTTATTTTTTTTATAAATTTTTACATTTGGTGACAAGTCCTCTATCACTGTAAACGGACCTTCATAAATACAATCTAATTTATTCCCTACTTGGTTTTTCACTAAAATTAAATCTCCGGGCTTATAGTTAACAGTGTTACAATTCTTATCTAAATACAATTTTCTTAAATTCTTACTATCTAACAGATTTTGCTTAGCGTCTAACAGTGCTTTCTGCAATCTATATTTTAACTCATTCGGGTAGTCGTCGTGGTTGTACAGAGGGTCGACTCCCCTACATAAGTTGGATGGTAGGTTACAAACTTTGCCAAAAACGAGTTCATATGGAGTGTATTTCGTCTCTGAGTGTACGCTAGTATTAAAAGAAAAACACCAAAATGGAATCCAATCGCTCCAATCGCTTCTATTATTCTCACATTGGATCCTAAGATATGCACCTAAGTGCTTGTGTGTGTTTTCTATACCTCCTAGAGTCTCGTGATGGTACGCAGTTGAGGTCAGTTTCTCGATACCTAACAATCTACACACCTCAGTCATCACTGATGACGTAAATTCAGTACCTCTATCGGTTAAAATCTGTTTTGGGATTCCGTAGCGCAATATAAAATTGTTTACGAAAGCTTTTGCTACAGTTTCGGTATCTTTGTGCTGTAAAGGGTACGCTTCTATGTACTTGCTAAGATCGCATTGCAAAGTAAGTATGTACCTATAATTATAATTGTCTATATCTAGTGGTCCCATAATATCTAAGCTAATCCTCTCAAATGCTGAGTTGGCAGTGGAGGTAATAGTCAAGGGTTCTTTCGTATGCCTATTGGAGTGTTTTTGTATTTGACAACTCCTACAACGTTTTACATAATTAATGACGTCATTCGTCATACCTGGCCAAAAATAATAAGTCTTTATATTATTTAACATACGGTTCATTCCTGCATGTCCACTTGTGGGTAATAGATGGAAGTCATTCATGATGACGATTTTTTCATCTCTATCAGTTACTCTCATGACGTCTTTGAGAACTAGTAACTTTGGTATACCATTTAACTTCTTCATTTCCTTTATAATAATATTTATTAATTCTTCAAAACGTTTACTTTTTATAATTACGAGCTCGTTTATTTTTAATTGATTGCAAAAACATTGTAATTCTCTCGCTAACACACTTACGGTAGATAACGATCGAGACATTACAAATATGGCCGCTTTTTCAGGCACAAAAATGCAATTTCCACTGTCACTAGTGACTTTTCTAACTTTATCTAACTGTCTCTGAGCAGTTCTGTTAAAATCTATTTTCAATTCTATGCTGTCTGCTGGACGCTTGAGGATTTCGACTACTTTAGGTTGATCAGACCTTAGAGTAGCGGGATTCCCAGGGGTCGTTGCAGCGCTATCGCTATGCAGCTTACGAGTTTGTGCTCTAGTCATGACCGATACTACATGCTCGTGCATATCTTTCAAGTCGGTTGAAGTCATCGGAATACGGCTCAATGCATCTGCAGCTGCGTTTTGCCGTCCCGGGACATAACTTATCTCAAAATCATACTCCTCGAGATAGAGTCTGAATTTAGTCAGTCGGCTTGAAGGATCGGTCATGGTATATAAGTAAATTAACAGGGAATTACACAAAAGTTATTAAAACCTAAAATTGAGTAAATGGCTTGGTTACTGGGTTTACGAAAAAATTCCAACCGGTCATTGCTATTTTGCAACCTTTGTTGACCGTCGGACTCTTGCACGTTGTGCTGACCATGCTAAAAACGTGAGTGGCCGCCGCGTGACTCTTGGTGCTGACCAAACATTTTACCCGTGTACCTAGTACCTACATGGATGAGCTGGATTTACAAATGAACCTCTTTGACCCCAGTTACTACTATGAACATTATTGGGATTTTGCAAATTATTATCTATATTTTTTTGCACTATCTTGGGTTCAGTTTGGCTATCGGAACCTAGCTAAATGCTTCTCTGTTATTACTGCGTTCATATTAGTCAAAATACCATCAATTTTACAATGAAAAGAGAAAAAAATTCTATCTAAAATAAATAATCTAAAAATATAATTACTTCTAACCTTACGGTACACTAGGTAGGTACCGACATCTAATGTAGGTCGGCGAATTCCGCTGACGCTGACTGTAGCGGGCGATGACACGGTGACGGCGCGCGGCGCGCGATGACTCGTCGTACCATGGTGCTCGACGCCTCGATGCTCTGGATTGTGGGCCGGGCTATACCCTGGACTCCATCCTTGGCCCGTACGCTTCTTTCTTCTTATTGAGGTTTCTTCTTAAAATTGTTTTCTTAAACTTCTTTCTTGAAAAATGTTGTTTTTCTTGGTTCTTCGTTCTTGAATTTCATTTTGGTTCTTCATCTTGAAAATTGGTTGTCGTTCTTCTTTTTTGATTTTTTGTGGGCCAACCGGCGCCGCTACCAGCAGCGCCGGCCTGGCAGGGTCGCCATGAAATATGATGAGGTTCGGGGTTCTTGATGTTAAAATGCAGGATAAGATTTACATGTTTATTCTGATCTGGTCGGGTATAGAGTGCACTCATTTACCTTAAACAACTTATTTTAAATACAACTTATTGCTAACTTAACACTATTCGTCGCTATGACGCGGTTATTACGCTAATACTTAATATTACTACGTACCACATCTCATCTCCCCTTTTATGATCCTTCACTATGTTTTTTTATGTTATACAAGTTTGTATGACAATTACGCAGCCTCAATAAGAGGAGTGACATACAATAACAAAATATTAAAAGATAACTAAGGATGATGCAATAAAAAACAAACTACAAATATCGTAGTTGGTTTTACATAATTTTTCTCTTTTTTTATGTTTCTTTTGAAAATGTATTATTATTTGTGGCTAGATGATTTGCAAGACTAGGGCCCTATTATTTTAATGACAAAGGGTGTCTGGTGGTTCTTTCAGCAAAGGGCAAAGTCATCCGTTAGCGTGTTGTGTATAGGCTACATACGTTACTTGACCAAAAGGAGGCGCCACTCCCACGTATGTCGCCATGTTAGCGATATCTGCAGAGCCTATGGTTTTGGGCACAATTTAGTTCAATACATGATCGGAATCGATGCAAGCCGAATCTTACTCCCAATCTGGACAGATATTTTGTCGCAGATTCTTGGAAGTCAAGACCGAAAGGTTTGTTTAGTTCGATATGATAAAAGTAGGACGAAAAAAATTGATCGATATCTCGAGATTATAATAGTATAATGCAAAAAAATCGGAAATCTTGATTTTCAAAGCCGGCAAGAAAACTTACAGCGAGGTACCCTCGGTTTTACTGAGTGGTAATCCTCTTAAAAGGGTTACTTGCTTTAAATACTTGGGTCACTGGGTCACCGAAGACTTGTCTGACAACATGGACATTGAGAGGGAGCGCAGGGCATTGGCGGTTAGGTGTAACATGCTGGCGCGCAGGTTTGCGCGCTGTACGGCGTCTGTCAAGACGACCCTATTTAGGGCGTTTTGTCAGTCGTTTTATACGTGCAGCCTGTGGGTCAGCTACACCAAAAAATCGTACAATGCCCTGCGCGTCCAATACAATAACGCGTTCAGGATACCGTTGAGGCTGCCGCGTTACTGTAGCGCATCAGGTATGTTTGCTGAGGTTCGTACACAAGATTTCTTTGCCATTATACGCAACAGAAATGCCTCACTGATGCGCAGGGTGCGCGGCAGCGTCAACAGTCTCCTCAGCGTCATCGCCAACAGGACTGACAGTCCAATGCTTAAGCATTGGATGTCACTCCAAATATACAAACCTAAAGTTGCGAAATGTAAATAAATTAAATTAATACTAACACTAGAATAAGTTACTATTATTATAACTAACACTATGGATTCGTCCGAAATAAAAACTTTTGAATTTGAATTTGAAAAAATTTGAATAATTTTATTGCTCTCAACCAAATTAATCCAAGTGCATATGAAAATTGGTTTTCTTATTCTTCTACTTCTTAGTCAGCGAGCAGATCGTTCACCGGATCCAGCAATAATATAATGTTAGTCGTCTAGTATCCACGTAGCTTTCTTTTTGGTAGCATTTTTGGAGTACCAGTGTTCTATGTCCTATACAAAACCTATCCTATACAAAAACCCGTCCATAGCAACCGGCCGCGGCTTGCTTGACCCGCATGAAAGCGTAACTAGCATTAGACATGCGCAAAACAGTGCACTTCGAAGTCATGATATATTTCATGACATTTAATACCGCGTGATATTACCTTATATCATGGCACCAAACATGACACATAACAATTCAATTCAACACACGTCATGAAATGAATCATAACATGTCATGAAACATGACATGCCATGAAACATGACACGCCATGAAATGAAACATGACATGACATGAAAGATGACACGTCATGAAACATGACACGTCACATTCCAGCACACTTTCATTGCAGTACAGTTATTCATTTCATTACACCAGATGACATGAAACATGACATCATGGTATTTCTTCATTGCAGACATGAAACATGACATCATGGTATTTCAGCACACTTTCATTGCAGTACGTACAGTGTGCTGAAATGCCATGTGTCATGTTTCATGTCATCTAGTGTAATGAAATGCTATGTGCCATGCTTTATTCTCTCGTGTAATGGGTAATATTTCATGACACCGTTGTGTAATATGTCTTTTGTAATATTACTAGCATTACCTACACATGTCTAACTAGCATCTTCACATAGATTAGTTTCGTGTACGTCACCTCGCCCGGCCGTGTATGACTGATTAGTTCAGTTCGCGCGAGCTGACGTCGAAAAGGCTGAAGGCTAATTTGGGATTAGACTCAGGGATCTCACTGGGAAAGGCAAGTAAGCAAGTGAGTGACTGGAAATAGAGGTCATAGATGAGGTTAAAACGAATCTATTTTATTCTGCAAAGTTTTTAAAACTTTTTTGTAGTTTTAGAGAAAAATAGATAACATTGGCTGGCAACCATAAAATTATGAACTTTACGTTATGGTAGTTTGGTGTCACTCGACTCTGACTGATTCACATGATAAAACTATGTCATCACCGTATTTTCCAGATAAGATACCTACTGAGGTTTAGTAAAATTCTCCTAGAAATGGCCTTGTGTAAGGGCCTTTATCATTAATGGTGTTGTACAAAAACTGTATTCACGGGATAGTGATGACGACGGGAGATTTTTTTTACACATTTGCTTTAAAGATAGTAAAGTTTTACACGGGTAGAGTAAACGGCGTTGTAGCACTGTAGAATACTAACTCCAACAATCTTCTTCTTTTCGTGTCGATGGTTCTTGCTATATTGCTTTGGACCAGTATGCAGGCACCTCAACAAACATAACAATGTAGACAGCATTGATAGAGTAGAGTAGGAGTAAAGTACCAAATAAAACAAGTACTCTGAACTAGTAGACTAGAGAAGTATGCCAGTTGTCTCTACCATTTACTCTACCCATGTGCCCCGTTAAACCCTACACCGTGCAATTTTAGTGGTTTTAAAGCCGAAGGTATTTAGTTGCACTCCTGATTCTGAGCCAAATTCCAAAATTTTACCTCAAAACGAGCGAAAAAAAAAACACTTCCCAATACAAACGGCTATCGCCAATCGACACCATTTGTATGGAGAAGTGAATTTTTTTTTCGCGCGTTTTGGAATGAAATTTTGTAATTTGGCTCAGAGTCACCAGTGCAACAAAATACCTTAGCTTACCTTAGCTTTAAAACCACTTAAATTGCACGGAGTATAATAACCCTAAATATATCGTGTCATTGCAAAATTTCACGTAAATGCAATTTCTGCATGTAATAAAGCCTAGGTAATTTAATTCATTTGTTTAAACGAACTTTACCAGGGTAGATAATTACATTTCACATGGATATTCTGACTATATTATGTCCTTTGTAAAGAGATGGGTGTTGAAACTGCTGTATAAAAATTCCTCTACAAACTACTTGAAATTTTATAATACGGGTTGTACACACGACAGCACGTCGACCCTTACACGCTAGCACTCTACTCAGATACGTTACGGGCGAATTTGCAAAAAAAGTGTACACTCTGACGTGCTGTCGTGTGTACAGGCTGCCGCGTTTCTCAAATTATCATAGGAGGTTGTATATTTTCAATCAACCAATATACACGTTTTCGTATAATTGTTGGCTTATTTTAATTAAAATATTGCCGATTGATGCGGCATTGGAGGAATGATTTTTCGTCTTATTTACGGCCCATAATGATATGTAGTATTCTATGAACACGGTTTTTTCCTAGCTAGACTAAACAGAATAGTCTTAAATATTTGTCTATTTCTAGTTCACATTTGTGTAAAGAACAAAGCCATTTGTATTCAATGCGAGGCGCATGTTAAATCTCAAAGCACCAATTCTCACATCGCAAAAAAAGAGTTGGCATTTTTTATTAGCCATTCTCGCATTTTAGGCTCACCGCACACGATACGAAATTGTCTGCGTGAGTGCCACTAATGGGCACAGCTGTGTTAGTGTTAAGGTGTTTTAACTTATTATATTTTTTTCTGAAAATATTTCTTAACTTTTGAAGATATTCTGTACATACATACTAAAAATACATACGCATCGAATCCTTTTATTGCAGGCGATTAGAAAGTGGAAAATGGCGGACTCTATCGGTGATTCTTAATAACTGTTGTACTCGCTTTTGAAATAATTCGAATAATAAACTTTTTGTTACGAATTTGCGTGAGTCGTCAGTTGACATAGCTTTGAATTAGAAAATAACTTGTTTTTAGGGTTCCGTGCCTCAAAAGGAAACAAATGGAACGATTATAGGATTTTCCCTTTTTCTCCGGAACGTATCAAGTTGATTTTCAGTTCCTTACAACTGTGAAAAATCAAACTTATAACTTTACGCAATCGAAAGATACGGCCGTTTATGCAGCTTATTTCCGCATATTTCGGCACTTGGAAGGGAATAAAAACCTATAAGATACTTCCCATTGACCTAGAATAATGTTTGACAAGAAGCAACGTCAAATAGCAAAGTATACAGGGTGTTAAAAGACCGCCAACAAAGCAGGAAACCACGTATTGTCCTCATCATATCAAACATTTTCGCCCAAGGAACTATGCCTGGGAAATCAATGGTTTCCGAGATATTGAGGTTCAAAGTCGGACTTTTCAATTTTTTTTTTCAGAAATGTATTCATTATGAAGTACTTAACATTTCTTCTTAAGAAGTCATATCAAAATTATGAATATTTCTTACAAAAAATTACGTTAAAATTGCAACCAGCAATGTATTCCAAACATCGGCACCTCAAGTGTAAGTAGTATAAACTTATGCAAACGCTTGCGCATTATGACTTCTGTGCATTACACGTCCATTGAGTGAGAAAATATTTTTCAAAATTATAACTTAAAAAACCAAAATCATTTCCCAGCAATAATTTATCGAAAAAGTACTTTGTTTTGATGTCTAGTATGCGTGCCTTTCGGGTCTATCGGCGGTCTTTTAACACCCTGTATACAAGAAATGGGGGTCCAAATGTGAGACGACCGTATTATGTAGGGTATCGTATGAAAGGGCTTTATTAGCACAAGCATAAAATTATGTGTTTTTTTTACGTACGGAACCCTCAGGGGGCGAGTCCGACTCGTACTTGGCGAGTTTTTTTTTGTGGTGATGCCAAACTATCAGCGTGGAAGCCTGATTAGCAATTGGCCTGTTTTTTGGCGCATGTAGGAAAGTTTTTGGTCCAATTAAAATGTTGGTGATAACAATCTGTATACAGTTTGCTACTTTTCAAATAACCTCTACATTTTTGACATAATTTTCTGCCAAGTGTGAATAGCTGGGTGACATATACGTATTAAAAATCAGTGTAGACTTTGAGTTAGTCGGCTTCGGTTACTTTATGGCAACGAGCATTTTGATATCCTACAACCCACCGTTAATTATCAGATTTGGACAGTTTGTACTAAAGTGATTGCACAACTACCTAATATACATAATAATAATTATCGCTAAGTAACAGAAGGTCTTGTTATAATCTAAATCAATCTAAGTTAAGGTTATTAGGACAGACAAACAAACGGTAGAGAAACCTTTACCAAGTTATAAGTGGCCACGCTGGCGAAAAATCTATACAATACATATAGTTTGAGATCGCGCGCCACATAGATAACCGAGGTTTAGATAGGTTGAGGTTCTCTTCTTTAAAATGTTATTTGTTTGTGCCATCTGCGACTAATTGCTACAAATTCGTGCACTAAACCAATCAGACTGTAAATGACATGCCAATGACGTGTTAAATACCTGCTAGGAATGTCTGATTCAGTTCCGTCCGTCGAGAAATTTGGGTCAGCCCAGCTGAAGGGTTGAATATTTATGAAGGAGACTCCCTTTGATCATGGTTTAATTAAAAGGCGTAATAGTTACAAATAGGCATCATTAAAGACCTTATACTGTAATTGAGAGTAAAATATCACTCGATTTGTTAATTTGTTGAAGCGGTTGCTGCCGAGCAGTGGATTGACCACAAAATCAAAACAGCTTTATTCCTCATAGAGCAAATTTTACGCTTAGTGATCCCCTGAAGAAACATGGCACTTGAAAAATGGGTACCTACGCAGGGATGATGCTGTAGGTGAAAGCTAGTAAAAAATATGTTTACGCGGGTGGAGTCACGTGCAAAAGCTAGCGTAGTCGAAGTGCGAGGTTGGAATCTTGTAAGACCCCTTTTCGTAAAACAATTCCCTTGAGGGCTTAGTGGAGCAGCTCGACTGGAGTTATTGGCCTTTCTGTTCCGCTGTCAGTAAAGCTTGTACTAATCTTGTTTATCATTTAAACTAGTGTTCGCCCCGAACTGTGAACTCGCGATGTGTAACTTTATGCTAACACCATCCGCCCAGGCACGCGCGCCTTGCATAATAAACTATATATATATATAAACTTGCATATATATAAACTGTACAACCGACACCCCGACCAAAATGGCTTATATTCGAATTTAAAAATTCTTTACTTCGATTTACCAGCCTACCAAATTTCACGACGATCCGACCAAATTTACTCAAGTTATCGTCGAACGAACATTCAAACATACATACAAACATACAAACGCCGGATTGTTCAAGTAGACTCAGAGAACTTCGGTCGCTTCGCTGACTCGTTCAATAAAATGTTTTAGAAGGAGTAGCCCAGCACCTCACAGCATAGTCGGCCTATTCCACAGTGAGGGCAACCGCTCTCAAAGCCGCTAGGAACGCTTGGGTAGCGCGAGGTAAAAAAATGACACTTTTAGTATGGGCTACGCGGGTTTATTTCTAATTAGAATAATGTTGTGAATATTTTGCAATTACCGAGATGAATTATTGCAAATTGATGCTGTCCCGCCACGAACGACTGCTTTGAAACAGTTTTATCACACTTGGCCCCATAGTAAAAATTGGTTGTGTATTGGTGAGATAAGAGTGTCACAGGACCTTTTTGAAACACCCTGTACATGTAATAGGCTTTTGCATAGCATGATTTTGCATAGGCCTGTGACGAGGAATCGAAAATATCTCACATTAGTCTTCGAGCATCAAGTAGAGATACTTTGGCCCGGTTTCTGAATTGAGAATTTTACTAAGGAAATACATAACTATCGTTCTGTCACGCTCTTTTGTGAGAAATCTGCAGAGACAGAAGGATCTTAACCATTTGCTTAGTGAATTTCTCAATTCAGAAACCGGCAGTTTATCTGTTACTAGCTTTTGCCCGCGACTTCGTCCGCAGACTAATTTTTTCTCTCGTGAGTTTTTCCGTTGTTTCAATGGTTATTCTGTTATTCGGGGCGGAGAGAAATCTAAAAAATCAAAGATCATAAAAATCGGTCCACCGGTTCTCGAGTTATAAATGGTGTAACTAACACGACTTTGTTTTATATGTATACAACGTGTTACAAAACATCCTAACTTTTTTTACAGGGTGTAACCTACTGGTCAATAGGATGTCAATTCTGTAAAAAAAAGTTGAAAAAAACAATTTTTATTTTATAACCTCAAAATCGAAAAAAAATCATAACTTTTTTGTTTTTGGTATTAGCTCAAATTTAAAAATATTTGCATAGCTTTGAGTTGTTAAAACATTGTGAAAGTCAATGAAAACAATATTTAAAAATACTTTTCTCCCTTCTCTCAGGCCTTTGCCCAGCTAGTGGGACATGTATAATTGTACAGGCTACATCTTACTTTCTTATTTACTTTTCTCCCGCCACAGCGTTCACGTTTTATTAATTTAAAAATCAACGGAACGTCATAGAGCAAAAAAAATATTTAGGTTGTGATTGATCTCTATCACCGGGTGCTATTACCCTGTAAAATCTTTTGTAACACCTTGTATTAAAGATGCGCGAAAAAGAGTATAAATAAATGTACCGAGATATACATGTATGAGCTCTGCAAATAAAAAGATAAAGGAGAAAAGAAGAGCTTTCTTCGCATGATCGAGTAATAGTTTCTTGAACACGATATCCTGTAAATATTTTACGTGGGGCGTACGGGCGATGGATCTTGGCCTGCACTTGGATGCTCTGAGGCTAAAATAGATATTGAAGCTTTCTTTTTATTAACCCCCGATCCAAAAAGAAGGGTGTTATAAGTTTGACCGCTATGTGCGAGGGTGTGTGTGTGTGTGTGTGTGTGTGTGTGTGTGTGTGTGTGTGTGTGTGTGTGTGTGTGTGTGTGAAAGGGTGTGTGTGTGTGTGAGAGAGGGTGAGGGTGGGTGTGGGAGTGTGTTTGTGTGTCTGGCTGTCTGTCTGTGGCACCAGCGAGTGAACCGATTTGGATGCGGTTTTTTTAATTTGAAAGCTGGGCCCTATTGCACCAAAGTTACAACGACGGTGATAGGCGACAGGTGACAATCTGACAATTTGACGAGTTTCTTGCAACAAAATTTACTTGACAATCCGACAAATACTCGTAAGTCAACTTTTGACAAATAGGTAAGTCGACTTGTCACGTTTGTGCAATAGGGCCCTGGTTTTCTAGCGAGCGTTCTTAGATATGTTTTATCAATAAAGTTTATGAGTGAAGCTAAAATCTCGAGGGTATTTTCAATTTTTAACTTAAATGTTTATTTTCGAAACCGCAGTGCGGTAACGACTCCGCCGCGCCGCCGTTCTATTCATATTTGATTCAGTTTTGACATTGATTTGTTACTGTTTGGGACTTCTAAGAGCCGTCAAAGTTTCATGTCGCCTACGGTATTGAGGGAAGTATGTGGACGCCAACTTCGATCAAAGGGATGCCACATAATACGATGGTTTTTAAAGCATAATACTCACATAAGTTCTACATAGGCGTAATTTCCTCTCGTCTTGATACACTTTATACACTTTTTGTATTTTCTAAAGCAGTAACCCGTGCTAGGGAATTTATACAGTATTTATACACTTTATACAGTAGTACCAAAAGGGTTTTTCGTTCTTTTGGGATTGTACGAAACTTTTCAATAAAGAACGCACGGAAGTTTGTTGTTTGTTTAGTACCTAATGTTGTTGTTAATGTATAATTGATGGCTGTACTGTCTATTGAACAAAAGAAGAAAAATATAGTGAAAAAACACAAATCTTACTAAAAATCAATCAAGTTCTAGCTCAATTTGTTTATTTACATTTTTTTTAAAACACAACTTGGTGGTCGAAGACTGTTTTTCAGTGATTTCTGTGATTGAACATTCTCAGTCTAATGCGTAGGTAATCCGCACCAACCAATGACAAAACAAAAGAACGACCTCTCACTCATTCAATAAGTGGCTGACGTACCTCTATACTTTAGCAATGTTGGGATGTGCAAGTGAGAAGTATGCGAAGTGTTTCGATATGAAGCCGCACTGATGTACTTCTGTTCTAGTATTTCCGTAAAGACACTCGTGAATACCAAAACGTCTGTCTAATGAATCTCTTTGTATGCTGAATGCTAAAGTGGCCACATTATCTGACGTCTCTCTCAATAGAATTACGTGGTGAGCCTTCAAAGAAAACAAGAGAAGTTTTGAAGAGGACAAATAGTTTCTTTTAAGATAAGTTGAGATATTAGGTTTCGTACTATTACAGATTCATGAGCCAAATTATTCTTTTGTTGAGTGTGGTCTTTGTATCTAACTGTTTACGTCACACGTGCAGTGCCGGATTAGCCATATAGCAGGAGTAGCAAATGCTACGGGCCCTGTACATTTAGGGGCCCCGCGCGCTTTCTGACCACCGAAAAAATAATCTATTTAGATAGTTTTTATTATATCGGGCGCGCTTCGCGCGCTTATTTTTTTTACAAATGACAAGGGCCATGAATTTGCAGTTTCAGAAAACGATATCGTTTTCTTTTTTAAGCGGAAAATATTAAATTCTATACTTAGACTTAAGTTGAATAGGCAAAACTAGCACCGCCAATAAAAAAAAAACATCTTCTTTTTGGATGCGTTTTTTGTTGAAACAAAATTCGCGCGCGGAATGGGGCCCTGGATAATGGATCCATCCATCCATCCATTCGGTTGTTCCCTCAATGCTGAGGATCGTGACCATCATTGAAGTTGGCAGAGAGATAATAGATGGAACATTTTAAATTGAGGTTAAATCCAGGATTTTTTTTGTAACTGTTTTGTATTATTTCATACCATAAATTGATAACCTAATAAAGAAAACCAAGGGCCCCTTGATAGAATTTGCTACAGGCCCCGCGCTGGTTTAATTCGGCACTGCACACGTGCCAGGTTAAGAGACGTTTTCCCTCGACACGTGTAACGTCTGTCTCTTGTTCAAAGGCTAAAGTCAGGTTAAAGTTATAAAATAAGTTGCACAGAGTTCATAGAACTGCGAGAAAAGATATTTTTCTGGAAACTGTAGAAAAAAATACTTTAATTTTAAGTAGTAGTTATTGAAGTAGTACTCGTTATTGGAACTGTGCCTAGGGAAATCAAATATTAGCGCCGCTAATATTTGAATACCCTAGGCTCTGTTAGTATAGCATTATGGTCGGTAATTGCTCACCTGCTCCACGGAGCCGTACTGGCGCCTCGAGAAGACGCCGCGCCGCGCAATCAGCTCGCTGGCTGATGAACTGCAAGTAAAGAGACACACGTCAGGCTAAGAGTAAAGAGTTTTTTTTTTCGTGGCTTGAGCATGAAGAGGCTTTTACTCAGTAGGGGTTGTAGTTAACGTAAGTTGTAGAGTGCTCTATATCATGAAACACAATGAGTAGGCTGTCTGGCTGTGCCTTACTAAATTGGCCAATTTTCAGGTTTCTAGTATTCGTTCAGCGTTTCCATTCTCTAAAACTGCTCTACTCGCGCGTCAACCTTCAAGCCCGGGTTATCACCTGGAAAATAGCCCATATTGAAATTAACAATATAGGTACTTATTGTTTGACATTTTATGATGGTAATGCGGTGCTTATTTTAGACTAGTTGTGCCCGCGACTTCGTATGCGTTTTTACACATTTGACATTTAATTTAAATTCGACTGTGGAGGAAAACTCAAAAGGATGTTTTTTTTTAACGCCCGACCAAAAAAGAGGGGTGTCATAACTTTGATAACTTTGTGTGTGTGTCTGTTTATGTGTTTATGAGGGTGTGCCTGTCTGTGTGTCTGTTTGTGTGTGCCCTAATCTAAACAATACATTTATAATAAAATATGATTTGTTTAGATTCGGTATCGCCCGTGTAAGATACCAGGAAGCTTAGCATAAGAATTGCTTAGGAAGTAAAGGGGTTTATGTGTATCTCCCTCGACGTAGAGTGGGATAGATAAAGTTATAAGCCCATAGATAAGTTCTTACCCATTCTCATACTAAGCTAGCAAGCAAAGCATAAGGTTGGGTTAGAGCGTATCTACGGCAAATAACTCTGTCTATCCCGCTTTACGGCAAACAAAATATTTTTTTTAAATATCAAGTTGGGGTAGAGTAAATATTTAAAAAAAGGCACAAAAAAAATTTTCAACCTCGCGTGAAACCGTGAAACCCAGAACCTTTCGACCGCGACGCAACAGTACTACATTTCTAACATCGATAAACTTTGTCCGACCTCCACCGAAAACCACTCACAATTCCCACCAGCAAGCATCATAAGGCTGGGTTAGAGCGTATCTATGGCTCTGTCCATCCCGCTCTACGTCAAACAAAAGAGTGAGATACCTATTGTTTAAACCCATAGATACGCTCTAACCCGGCCTTATGCTACGCTTGTAGAACTAACATTTTCCGCCAAAATAAAATAAAAACAAATGCCGACTTTTCATTTACAATATGGCGCCCCAAATGCCAAAAGTCGTAGCGTGATATTATACAGAGTGTTAAAAGACCGCCAACAAAGCGGGAGACCACGTATAGTCCTCATTACTCCTCATCATAACGAACATTTTTGCCCAAGGAACTATGCCTGGGAAATCAACGGTTTCCGAGATAATAAAGTCGGAATTTAATTTTTTTTTTTAGAAATGTGTTCAGTATCACGTTCTTAACATATTTTCTCAAGAAGCCATATAAAAATTATGGATACCTATTTCTTACAAAAAATCAAGTTAAAATTGCAACCCGCAATGTAGGTTTCCGAGAGAATGAGGTTCGAAGTCGGACTTTTAATTTTATTTTGCATATATATGTTCAGTATTACGTTCTTAACATACCTTCTCAAGAAGCCATATCCAAATTATGAATATTTTTTACAAAAAACGAAGTCAAAATTGCAACCCGCAATGTATTCTAAACATCGGATAGCCTAAGTTATGCCCAGAAACGTGAGTTACGACCATGTTAAGTTTGGTTGAAAACTATTCAGCGGTGTTCGCGTTTATCGTGTTCATACAGACAGACAGACAGACAGACAGACAGACAGACAGACAGACAGACATAGACCGTTTTTTTTGCATTTTTGGATTCAGTATAGTTTACTTAGTAACCCATGC
This sequence comes from Zelleria hepariella, assembly GCA_949319315.1. Taxonomy (NCBI): domain Eukaryota; kingdom Metazoa; phylum Arthropoda; class Insecta; order Lepidoptera; family Yponomeutidae; genus Zelleria; species Zelleria hepariella. Next base: position 12,144,988 of record OX439391.1, on the reverse strand, counting down.
TAGTTTTTTTCTAAAAATATTCAATGTACAGAATTGACTTCGCTAGAGTTTTATTATAAGTATAGATTAGAGAATACAGAGGCAGGGCCCATCTAATGTAAGAAAAAACGTACCTATAAGATAGGTACTACCCATGTTGGCATGCAGGAGACAAAATCTGTTAAACCTTTATAGAGTCGTTTTTCGTCTAGAGAGGAGAGATTTTAATTAAGATCTAGAAAGTTCAGGACATTTTTTCACATTTCCACAGGCAGTTGAATTGCAGTCTATCAGTGTCTAAAATGTGCAGGCATATTGCTAAGCAGCAAAGCACAAAGAGAATCACTTCGTTAGGTAATTCATCAAAGGTATTGTTCACAGTACACGACACGCTATTGTGCGACATTATAATTTCATGCACCGTATTTTTGGCAGTAAATATGGAATCCCGCGGGATTATTTTTGCGCGTGACAGATGGCCGTTTATTCTGTCGGAATTTTGAAAACGAAACACTGCCGTCGGTACATTTGCAACGTCGTTTGAGCTGTGCCCCAAATTACCAACAAACAGCTCCGAAACTTCGCAAAATTCGAGCTAAAGCACGCCCGGGATTACCAAGAACCGGATTTCCATTTAAGTAGGTAGGTACTTTTATCTATACTCATGTCGTAAGATTCGAATTATGATCTTAAAAGTTGACATATAAGACTGAGTATTTTTTACAGAGATATGTAAAAATTTAAAAAATTAATTACGATACAAGTTTTGTATGAGAATTTCTGCCAACCTGTATCGTAAAATAACTTTTTTTTGTTATTACCTAGTTATTACGATACACTTCCAGTGTAAATTCTCCTTGCTGATACACTTCCGGTTAAAATTGTCCTCGCAGTAAACTATTCTGTGAATTGAGCACTGGCTGTACGTAAGTATGACTTCTTTGCCTCTATACCAAATGGAAGAAATAAAAAAAGGGTCCGTTTTCTTTTTTTTATTTGTGACATTTGTATTGAGTTTGGATTTGTTTTGCCGCCATTATTAGTTTACTTTTTTTTCTGTGAAAATGATATACGAGTGAAGATAAAGTAGTGTATGCAACTGCATATAAGACGATATTAGAATACTTGTGTGATACTACATATTATCTACCCTATTAAACCCACACTCGTATTCAAGAATCTCTCTTTTATGACAGTTGCATAAACTCCTGAGAGACATCAGCTGAATCTTGTAAGGGGTACGATTGTACGTAAGAAAAATCACAAAGGCCAGTGAGGGTCTTACCGACTAGTCTCACCTTGTGTATTTGCCTCTTATCTTTCCTAAAATGCTGCTTTATGCTAGAAATTTAAAGTTTTTGCTTTTTATGACTTAGGACTGGGGTACTAAAATCATAACCGTCATTTTTGTAGTTTACTGGCTATAGTCCAGAAAAAGAAAGGCAAGTTCAACAAAAACGTTCTCTAAACACAAGAAAATGTGTCGGGCACGTTCTGAGTTGGTCATGTTTTTTTTAGTAGCGACCGGAAAAAGTATGCATCGGTCCTCCATCATATTGCTAAAGGAATGTAACTTCTATCCCATCGAAAGAAGAGTCACAATCCGCTGGAGGGCAATCATCGCTTTGCGGAAGTCAATCGGGCTAATGAAAGAGGGCAACTAAATAGATCGCACGAGGTATCCGGGTGGAAAGACGAACAATATCTCACTACAGAAGTACCACCTCAGTAGGTACAATTGTTTTTAACCACGAACCCAACGCCACGTTTTTATAAGTTAAGGTCCTACCATGGTCACCGCTCTGTTTGCCTGACTGTGAAAAACGTAAGTACCAAAACTATCGTAATTTAATACCCATTTAATTACGAAAATTTTTGTAACTAAGGGACGTTGCGTGGTTTGTTAAAAATAACGTAAATAAAATACCTTTAAAATTACCTATAAATATTATTATTCAACTTTTATAATGTTGGAAGTCTTGCGTACAGTCTTTCTGTTGTTATTTTATCTTATGGCAGTGGATGGAGCCTCCGCCACAGCACCTTGGGGATTGGCGTATAAACGAAGAATATAAGAGAAGCTTTTGGAAGCTATTTTGTGCAAGTGCATTTTATGTTAGTGGTTATTCTTAGTCTACACTGGTACCTACCTCGTACGTAGGTGTCTGTTTACTCTTTTGAGGAAATGGGTTTGAGGATAATGTTACGGTTAGGTGAGGTAGCGGTGGTGGTCTAGTGGGTAGAACAGTGGACTCTGAAGTAAGAGGTACCCGGTTCGATTCCCAGTGCGGGCATGTATCTATGACTTTGTTTAATTTCAAAGTTACGTACATTTGTGAATTTGTAGTAGCAATACCACTCGCTAACGGTGAAGGAAAACATCGTGAGGAAACCCGCGGCTCAGTTGGCTCCACACGTATTGACCTGTCTTTCCTGTGGGCTTGGTCGACTAAGCTGTCAGGATGGTATAGGTGCTGGGCAAGCCTACTCCATCTAAAACAATGTCCCAGGCACTGCAGCGCCGAGTGGTCTCTTCACCTATCTAGTGTGAGTGAAGGTGCCACTGGACGCTGTATAAATCATCTCATTACGTAGATGCAAAGGCCTTAGTAGGTGAGGATGAAGGCGGGGCTGAAACAAGACGTTCACTCTATCAACCAGCCACACGTGCTTCACTCTATCAACCAGCCACACGTGCTTCACTCTATCAACCAGCCACACGTGCTTCACTCTATCAACCAGCCACACGTGCTTCACTCTATCAACCAGCCACACGTGCTTCACTCTATCAACCAGCCACACGTGCTTCACTCTATCAACCAGCCACACGTGCTTCACTCTATCAACCAGCCACACGTGCTTCACTCTATCAACCAGCCACACGTGCTTCACTCTATCAACCAGCCACACGTGCTTCACTCTATCAACCAGCCACACGTGCTTCACTCTATCAACCAGCCACACGTGCTTCATTTCCCGACGCGCCCAGTATAAAGTGCAGTTTTCGACGAGAAATCGGTAAAATATTTCACCAAAGGGTTTTTCGCAAAATATAAAAAAGTTTATGGGGAAAATTTGGCCGTAAAACGTATCTTTTTTCCCCCCCATATTTTATTACCTACCGTTTTGTTTCGCTCGGGAATTTGCAGCTTTTGTTATCGGCCGCATTTATTTTATTTTATAGGCTGCATCTGAATCAGGTAAAATATAAAAAATATGCAATCACACCAAGTAACGCCCGTTCGGTCTAAACTACTCTATGCTAACGCCTATGAAATTCTGAAATATTGCTGTCAGCCATAGTTTTTCTTTCTTTTCTATTATGCCTCAAGAACGTAACAGTTATTATTATATTATTTATTCCTGTGCTAAAATACGACGTATTTTCATTTTATTAGGACTTTGTTAGGACGAATCTGTTAATCATCCATCATACCGAATTAATTCAGATTTATTTTCGTTCTATCTGACACATGCTAAAGAATAGAAAAAAATGTGACGTCAGAACGGTTACATGAGTTACAAAATGTTTTCTCGTATTTCCGCAATAAAAATCATCCGGTATATTGGGATGCCATGCAAGTGAAGGGTCCTAGAAAAGCAAAATCCCAACAGGCTAATCTCGCCCGCCTTTACCATAGAGGTAAAAAAAAATTATTATCCCTTTTTACGAAGTCCATACTGAAGTACAGCTTTCTCCCTCCTCAGGCTAGAATATGTCTACCACTATCTCAGTCCCGTCAATTATAGCATTTATGTCAAGCGCAGTAAGGTCGTGCTCCTGCGAACTTATTCAGCGATTGTCGTAACGGGTCACAGATTGCGGCTTGAGGCACTCAATAAATAGTACAGAAAAACAGCTCTGTTATTTATTTGGGACGGTAGCAATTCAGTCATTGGGTGCCTACGGGTTAAAACACTGTATCCTCAAAAAAAACTTATTTGGAACCAAGTGGAAAAATTAAAGCCGTCCAAACTACCAATTACGAATTAAAACCAGCACTGTAATCTGTCAATTCCCTTATGACTGTAAAGCAGGAAAAAAATTCGCTACGAAGAGGCTGTTTTGCTATCACGGCGTTGCAAAAAACCCTCTTTGCAGTGTGTTTGTGTCGTGTTTTAAAAACGTGTAATTCCAGCGTACGGTCGGCCACAATCTCAGATACCCCATGGCAGCTCTTACTGCGCGCGCCATAAGGGCGCCAATCGAACAAAAAGGGGTATCTGAGACTGTGGCCGACTGTACCTATGACTCAGATTTTTTTTGTACCTACTTCTTTCTCATTAACTCGCGCAGCTCGCGCATCATGAGGCTGGGTTAGCCTATCTATGGGTTTATAACTCTAGCTCACTCTACGTCAAAAAAAAAGTTACGCTTGCAGCACAGTGTTAGTGCGACACCCCGAGCGTCACAATTTCTGCAAGTCAAATGTAGAAATGTCACGGAGATATGTGCATCACACTGTACGTGATATTTCAAACGTGATATACGTGATATTTATTTGCAGTGTGACGCTCGGTTTTATACAAATCTTGCTAGGTATTGTTGGAATATTGGCTAACAATATGCAAAAATTGATCTTGTGTTTTTCTGAACGCAGTGGTTGAATATTATCTATTGGCAACATCGATCTGTCATCTGTAATACAGAGACGCCCGTTTGCCCGCCGGCCGCCACGCTCCGCTCTGTTTGGTTTTACTGTGTATCGCAAGCGCAGGATCAGACATACATCTTCCAAGTTCTAAAAGAAAACTGGAATAAATCAATAGTTTATTTTACCAGTTAAATTGAGTCTTTCATTCCGGCCATCAACCTCTTCCAACAGGTATACCGCAACGACATGCGTCAAAGTGTGAAGGGAACCTAAACTGTACCTCTGTTCACATCCCTTCCATGCTTGGGGTCTCAATGGCGCCAGAACAGACACTAGGTATCCTTGTCCCTTTCGAGCGCTCTTCGCTGCGTAGGCAAATCTCCAGCAAGTTCTCAAAACTGGGTCAGGTGCCGTTCACAACTGGGGCCTTAGCCTGTAACGCAATGGGGCCAAAATGGGCTCCCAGTTGACAGCTTCAATTACGATTTAATGTCGGTACTTTGAAAGTTTTTGTAGTAAAGCAAAGAATATTCTGATTCTAATTCTAGAGGATTAGTTGTGTGGTTGTAGGAGAAAAATGAGGAAACTCCGGTTTTGTTTTTCTGCTGGGACGCCATCGACACGCCATTGCGTAACAGGCTAAGGCCCCAGGTTCGAGGAAAGAACAGAGACTGTCTCGCTAAATTAATTCTACGCCCCTAATGGCGACATTCACATGTTAATTTATGTCTGGTTCAAAATATTTCAAACAAAGAAAAAAATCAAATCAAGAAATCAAACAAAGATTTTTCGTATAGGCATTGTGTACCCAACTATAGATATTTTCCCATATATTTCTTATTTAGACATTTTTTTTTCTAATTTTCCAGTGTTTTTCCTGTCTGGTAGGCCGATTAAGCTGAGAGGAAGATGCTGTGCGAACCTCCATCTAAACATGTTCAAGGCACTGCAGCGTCTGGGTGGTCACTTCATCCATCAAGTGTGAGTGAAGGTGCCACTGGACGCCGCTGTATCAATCATCTCACTATGTGGATGCAGACGCCTTAGTTATGTTGTCCTTCGCCAAGTCGCCCACAAACCAGGCACACAAATAAATGCAAAGCTCCTTTGATTCCTGGAACTGTCACAGTACACAAGGAGTTAGTTTCCAAGAAGTAGCAAGATACATACAAGCCTTAATTTCACGTAATTTCGACAGTGTCGAGCGAGGCGGTGAATTAGCTGGAGCATGTAGAGTAGACTAGAGTAGAGTCTTCTGACTGAGTGGCGGCAGGCAAAATGAACGTAAAGCATAATAATACTAATTACTTATCACATTTTATTTTCGTGGTTATTGTAATATTGATCAAAGTCTTTACCCACATAAAGAGTCCTAGATAATCTAGGCCCGCGGATTCTGTTCCATTCCAAAATCCTACTAACTATACTATAAAATCGTTCGTCAAAACTTCGAGGTCATCGCATCATGAAGAATCGCAGTATGAAGAAGTTTCGTGGTTGAAGAGTTCACGAAATACAAGAAAAATACTCGAAAGTATTTGTGAGAAAATTGGAAAATTGCTAAACTAAAAAACCGACACCACGGCTCTAAAGCGTGTACGCCTTGGCCTCAGTGCCTCAGCCTTTGCGAGACAAAAAAGGCAAAAATTAAAAAAATAAAAACGCTTGGCAGCTGGGGAACACTAACACAGAATAGGTATTACAACAATGACATGATAAGTGAAACTTTTTTTTTCATGGCAAAGGTATTGTTTTATTAAGCCTAAAATTAGGTCTTCCTGAAAAACCAATAAAATCTCTATAAAAAATAAATGATCCATTATCCTGCCGATCACTGCTTGTGCCCAACTCTCTCCTCGTACCAGAAACTCTCTGCTTTCACCTCGGCTCACTTCCTTTACAAAGCTTTTTTTCTCAGCTATGCTATAGATAGCTAGGCAGAGCCTATGTGTTCCGGTCACCGATTACGATTAATAAAGGTAACACAATTAATTATTTTTCCTCCGACACCAACGCCTGCTTATTGAGATCGATATTGTTTTTTCCTCCCTCGAAGGGAAAAATATTTTCGCCACCGAATAAATTCACAGGTTTTGCTTATCAAAGTGATTCCACTGGAAAATTGATCGCTGTTTTGGTGGAGGTCTTATCAACACTGAGAAATCCTTTATTACTTTGCGGCATATTGTTGAACTTTTTTCTCTTGCCTACTTATTTGTATCACTTCAACAGTGAAAACCTTCTGAAATATAGGCTGTTAAAAGACCGCCAACAAAGCGGGAAATCACGTATTGTCCTCATCATAAGGAAATTTTTTGCCCAAGAAGCTATGCCTGGGAAATCAACGGTTTCCGAGATAATGAGGTTCAAAGTCAGACTTTTCAAAACTTTTTTTTTGCAGAAATGTATTTAGTATCTAGTTCTTAACATACCTTCTCAAGTAGCCATATCAAAATTATGAATATTTCTTACAAAAAACGACGTTAAAATTGCAACCCGCAATGTATTATAATCATCGGCACTTCAAGATTAAGTAACATAAACTGATTCCTACGCTTGCGCAATATGACTTCTGTGCGTTACACGTCTATTGCGTGATAATTTTTTTTTCAAAATAATAACCTAAAAAACCAAAATCATTTCCCAGAAATTATTTTTCGAAAAAGTACTTTGTTTTGGTGTCTAGTATGCGTGGCTTTCGGGTCTGTTGGCGGTCTTTTAACACCCTTTATAACTAGTGAAAATAAATGATTACCAATTTTCGGTGGGCAAAGGGCACAATTTGCGTTGATTGAGGACAGTTGAAAATTTTCGCTTGGTCAAAAGTTGTCGAGGCGAGTGGAGGGCCGCGATATTGAATTAAAGTGGAGTGGAGAGCCATCTGCCGGCTGAGGGCGCAGTAAGCGATATTTCAAAAGGCAGCTTCAGACGACAAAGGTCAAATATGATGTGTGCTGTGTAAAGCCTCGCGTCCATTAGGCGGATCGGGGCGGATTTTTGCCGGCGGCAAAAATCCGCCTGCCTATATTTTGTATGGAAGTGCGTCCACTAGAGCGCATCGGGGCGGGGCGGGCCGCGACGCAATATTTTTGCCGGCGGATTTTTGCCGGCGGCATTACCCGCCCCGATGCGCCTAGTGGACGCAGGGGCAACAGCATGCTCGCGCATGCGAATGCGCGCGAGTGTTGCCATTTGTCGACCAGAATACATAATCGGCTGAATTATTGTTGTTCTTGTTTATAATAATGTAAAGAATTCTATGCTATTGGCGTGAACGAAAAATCGCTGAACAAACGCTTAGTACGAATAGCTCAGTAAAGTTAAGCTTCAAAAAAATAAAACAGTAAAAAAATTGAATTACCCTCCACGCTGCTATCGTCCAACCTTAAGGGTGGACGATAGCAACGTGGCGGGAGATTCAAAATTTTCACAGTTTTTTACATTTTGTAGCTAAACTGAGCTATTTTTGTTCAGCGATTTTACGTTAGACAAAAATAGCTCAGTTTAGCTACAAAATGTAAAAATCTGTGAAAATTTTGAATTTTCCGCCACGTTGCTATCGTCCACCCTTAACCGATCATGATGATGAAGAAATACCAGCAGAAGTATTAGAAGTTGATTTTTTTCACAAACGCCGTATTGTTCCAGTAGACTCGGAGAACTTCGCTCGCTTCTCTCGCTCGTTCAATTATTCCGTTTCGGATCCAGATTGAACGCAGGTTGGACGTAACTCAACGCGGGATTTTTTTGTAACTAAATATTGAAATGAAAAAATATTACGTATACTGCGTGTTATTCACTAGGTAAGTAAAAAAAAAAAATGTCATCGAGTATTTATCATCAATTTTATTAGTTTAAAGTGCATGAAATCCCTAATATAAAATATTCTGTAATTTTGGCATGAATGAATAGGGCTTGGCAATTTTTTTTGCAGCCAAGGGCCACATAGAGCCAAAATGGCATAAAAGCGGACCGTACCTGAAACTATAGGTAGGTACTTACCATACCCTATAATTATTTTACCCATAGTATATTCAGAGTGAGATGAGCGCGCGTCAGAAAATTTCAGTCTCAATCATACAAAATAATTTCAATCTGTTCAAAATTTCTCAATCGACTAGGCATCAAAAAGTTACAATTTAGGCAATGTCACAAAAAGTCACAACGAGGGCTCAAAAGTTACAATATTTGTGATTAGACAAAGTGGCAACACCAAAAAATCCGCCGAGCCGATGCGCCGATCCGCCCCGATGCGCTTAGATGGACGCACCCCAACGTTGCGTTGCGTTGCGGCCCGGCCCGGCCCGCCCCGATCCGCCTCATATGGACGCTAGGCTTAAAGTTGCGGCACGTTTTCGTTTTAGGTTCAAAGTAGGTAGGCGTTTTACAAAAAGTACCTTGATACCTTGAGAGAGACAAAACATTTGGCATTGCATCTACTTATACTGAGTGCCAGGAACAAGTCTATTACATTTTTCTTTTCTGTTTTATTACCAGTACCGGTACTATCCTCGGAAGTATTTCAGATTAGACGATAGTATAATTACTCCTTTTTGTTGGATTGACGCCTTTCTGCAATGTGCGATAAGAGCTACTTACCATAGAGTAGGTATCCTAGCGTGTCGCTACTAAGTACCTATCTAACTGTATCTAGGTTGGACTGAATTTGTCTCTTTGTCATACACAACATGATAGAAAACATTTATTTTGGCTTTAGCTTCAGATTAATACAAAGTATCTTCAACTTTTGGATCCTTGACCCTGACTTTGCCAAACTCCGGCAAATACCTATCTCCAACTAATATAAGTAGTTACTTTACGTGATGTCACGCCGCACATTCAATACCTACCTATAGGTACCTATGAATACATACAGCTCCTCTGCTATGTCTAGATCGCATGCAGTAATGTCGATTATTTTATTTTATTTAATATTTTGGGCATCCGCTGAAAACCAGCGCCGTGACGTGCCACGGCATTATGCTGAGCGGCTAGCTACCTTTTTGGTGCAATCTGATAAATTGTATTTACATTGATTTATTGTAATTGTAATTGTTATGTGCTTGTACCAAATAAAGTTTTTTCTATTTCTATTTCTATTTCTATTCTATTTCTAACTGACGGTTACTGATTTGAGAAATTCGCTAAGCAAGGACTTTAATATCGTTCTGCCTCTGCGGATTTCTCGCAAAAGAAAGTGACAGGACGATACTTACCCATTTGCTTAGCAAAATTCTCAATTCAGAAACCGGGGCTTAGTGTATTCATTCTCATTATGATACTCTACGATTATTAGGTACAAACGACAGCACGTCGACCTTTACACGCTAGCACTCTACTCGGTTACGTTACGGGTGACTTTACAATGAAAGTGTACACTCGGACGTGCTGTCGTGTATACATTATTTGTATCCACTGCGATAAAACCGAGGTAGGTATAGTATTGCGAGAAATGTTATTTGACCATTTGTTGTTTGCCCTATTTTATGACTAATTAACAAACTAACTTTAATTGGATACGAATTCATCGAGGTCGAATAAATATGTAGAGATGAAAACACGAAACTAAATAGATATTATATTACCTCGAAGCTGAAATTGTGCGCCCGCTCCACCGCATTTTATCTAAAGGTACAATTTCATAGTAATTGGGTCTTTAGGATGAGGGAAGTAGGTTATACAATTTAAAATAAGTATCCAAGTACGTATGTTGTAAATAAAAAAAAAAACAATATGTTTTGGAGTATTTTTTTTTGAGTTTTTTTATTTTAGGTTTTGGAGAGCAAATACTAAAATCCCATCGAACTGAATTTTGTTGTTAGATAGAGTCGGGTATGTTTTTTTTAAATTTATGATCAAAGGAAGAATACGCCCACTGTATGGTGTATGTATGGTATGGTGGTCTGAATTATCTGCAGTAATTTCTTAACAACATGAAAAATAGACAAGCGTTTTATTATAGGTAGGTATCTAGTAGCTGTGAATAGGTATATGGTAAGACAAAGAAAGCGGAACAATGCAAACAATTTTACAGTATGGTAGATTGGCGAGGTCACCTAGAAAAAGGGTAAAGTTCAGTTTTACGCCACGATATTCTTGGCTGCGACTGCTCGTACCTACTCCAGAAAAAATACAAAGAATTGTAAATTGTAGGCAAAATATTAAGCGGTAAGTAAGATGTTCCCTTGATGATGATGGCAAATACCACAATAGGGATTGTGCCCGGCGGCTAGAGGACCCAAACGATAAAGAAAACAGTTGAAAAACGTATACTCACAAAATTCTAACCATTTGAGCCTTCTCCACGCTTTGGGTAAAACTTTTGTGTAAACGGACTTTGTTAATCGAAGTTGTCCCTTGGTCGCATGCACCCGGTTATAAAATGCTGTTTCAATTAACTATTTGTTAAAGTTTAATTTCGCGTGAAAGTAAAGGGTTTGTGTTGGTACAACACATGCAGGGTAAAGCGTGGAATACAGGCGGAGGACCAATGGTGCAACAATTTCAACACTGCGTCTAAACATGGCGCTGAAACTTTGTCCAAGTGCCGCGCAACATCTTGGGACACAAAACGTGACGATGAGCATGTTGCATGTGGCCGCTCCGAGAGCAAACGCTATGCTCCGCTGGCCGCGTTAGCAACTGTCTGTTTAGATTGAATAAAAAAATAAACAACACATCCAAAATAGTCTAGCACGTTGAAAACATCCACTTCGGGCGAAAATATTTCGGCAAGCAGTGACACTAACATATTCACGTGGCATGTTGCGCAACATTCTTGCGCTTTTCATCTTCTAGTGTATTCCAGGCTTTATTTGAGCGTGGGTCGTGGCCCAGAGAAATGTATGTGCGGAACTGTCCGACTGCGTGTAAAGCGGAACCCAAAGAACAAAGATCCGACCTTTCGAGGAGTTCTTGCAACATCGTCTCTTCATAATGGCAGGAATGGGTTGTAACGGTATATCTACACCATTTGTTCATTAGTATAGTCTCCTCGGCGTATTCCATTTCATATCTAAAGTCAAATTCTTTATTCAGGATAGTAAACTGACAGATGCTAACTGTCACTTTGCAAAATAATGTTGCCATATTTATTGTAATAGTGATGCATTCCACTCGATATGCGATTCAGCTCAGTCACAAAAAAAGCGAAATACGAAATTCCGCATGGTAGCACGTGCGTCAGGAATTCCGGACGAAAAAAAAACATTCGGAACGCAATATTTCCATAGATCATTTAAAAAACACAATTTTTAACGCATTTAACACTCCTCAAAAAAGTTGACCAAATCACACTTTCTCATTACTAATTAATAAGTTTTTAGTTAGGGTAGCTAATCGTATGAGGTAGTGGCCACCCCTGGTGTCAGAGTTTTTAGGCCACCCAAAGGGTCTCTGACATGGCTTAACGATTGTTATTAATCAACAACAACCGGGACCAACGGTTTAACGTGCCTTTTTAGTTAATTTCATATAATAAGCTTTTCATCAATCGGCCTATAAATCGATTATATCGATTACGCAATTCGATTCATGTCAAACTTTTTGTCACCACACTATTTAATGTTCACCAGAGACTGGTCACACCGTAAACGTCAGTGTACTATCTTGAATGAAGAATTAGACTTTAGTTCTGGTGGCATCGCCTTCGTCAAGACACTGGTTCAACCCGTAATCTGAGACAAACTAAAAAGTTATTGGTTGAAAAAGGAAATCTAGTTAAAAGTGTAGTTATAATGAAACTACACTTAACGGATTTATCATATTGAGATATGAGATAATTTCAGGAGAAAAAACCATGTCTAAAGTACAAAGCGCACTAACCTATCTACTATATGCCATTAAGAAAATACCCTCAGCTTCTTTGGACACATAATGCGGTCGCCCAGGCATAGTCTAGAAAAGCTCATAATATTAGGACAGGTGAATGGCAAACGCGCCAGGGGACGGGCACCAACCAACCAGATGGTCTGATGCGATAAAAGCAGCGGCTGGAGGAAGCATTCACCGGGCAGTTCATATGACGGAAGACCGCTCCCAATGGAAGCGAGTACGACATGGTCGCGATCCTCAGTTATGAGAAATCGATTAAGAAGAAGAAGAAAGTACATTGTCAAAGATCTCTACAAAGAAATTGTGTGCCCTACGTATGGTTCTGCAGAATGTCAAGTTTAAGTGATACTTCAGACTGCTTTAGTAATTTCGTCCGCTTCAGTAGCTCTACTTAGTAGTCGTTAACTGTCGAAAAGCGTCTGAGTTACGTACCCTTTTTAGATGAGTTGGTTTTTATTATCGTTTACCTTACCCCTAACTAGAGGCTGGTTCTCAAAACTACTCTAGTAAGTACTACAGAAGTACTACAGCAAATAACATATTATTATTATTATACAGTTTTCTAGAAAAACCCGCACAACGGTTCTGCGAACTGGGGGGTTACCCTTGACGCCATTGTGTTCATATTTACAAAGTTGGAATATTTTTTCTCTTTTACATAGCATAGTCATCCTTTGATTTTATATACTTTGTAATGTTTATTCAATGGTAATACTATTTTGTACAATACCAATATAAAATGAGTCTTAATTCGTGGAATATTGAATTTTGTGAATTCCGCCATATTGAAAAGAATGCGTCAAGGGTAGAGAGGCTGGAACGCAAGCTCAAATAAACAAAATGCAATTTCATCTCGTGTGGCTGGCGTTAGAGAGATAAAATAAAGCGCTTTTATAGTATTAGCTGCAGTGATTTTATCACCAATGAAAGGGCGAATCAGCCTATTGGACAGGCAATGATTAGTACAAGTGAAATGGTACCAAACGACACGACAAAACTAATCGAAATCGAAACCGGGCTGTGTGAATTATTAAACATACAGGATGGTCCAAATAAGGATTTTTTTTTTAGATTCCTCGCGCCTAGGGCTATCCAAAAATACCCCATGTATGTTCAGCGATTTTTGTGGTTTAGAAGATTTTTTTAATGTGTTTTTACGAATTTCCTTCCGGAACGTCTAAAGATAGTTATAACTTTTTCCCAGTTTTATTTTATGTACTTTTTTCTTTTGTGGCATGATCATCTTGAATGTCTCTTTCATACGTAAAAAAATTAGCTGCACAACATCCATCCAAGTTACCAAAATAAGAGTCGAAAGTGAAAATTTTAGATTCGAGGTGTACGGAGCAAACATTTCAAAAGAATACACGGGTCATTCCTGAGAAAAGCGTTCTTCGCTGAGATCGGTGGCTTTTATTTTTTTTCAAGATAGGTGAAAATTAAAAATACACCGTAAAAGATGGCTTAAAAACTAGTCAATATGTCGATGAGGCACACCTGTAGGCTTTACAGATTAATGAAAAAAAAATCTTCTTTTTTTACAAGCCACCGATCTCAGCAAAAAAGCCACCGATCTCAGATAGTGTCTAAAATTATAATAAACAGCAATTACAGTAAATAATAAACGTTTTTTCTCAATTTAAACGTCACATGAGAACTGACACAGATAAAAGGGGGCTAAATTAAGCAAAAAATTTCTATTAAACATTAAACAATATCATAAAAATTATCAAAAAATCATATCTTTATTTTCATAAAATCATTGTAAATCAATTCCTAAGCTAAACATGCAAAATTATAGTCAACAAGCCTTTGCATCTATTTATACAGTGTCCAGTGGCACCTTCACTTACACTAAATGGGTGAAGAGACCAGTCGGCGCTGCAGTGTCTGGGACATGTTTTAGATGGAGTAGGCTTGCCCAGCACTTATACCATCCTGACAGCTTGGTCGGCCTAGCCCACAAAAGAAATCATTACGTGTGGAGCCAACTAAGTTGCGGGTTTCATCACGATGTTTTTCCTCACAATAGGGAGGGGTTTAGCTACTTCAAATTCACAAATTTATGTAACTTTGGAAAGAAACAAAGTCATGTTACATGCCTGCGCTGGGAATCGAACCTGGTTCTCTCGCATCGGCGACCAATGCTCTATTATATTTGTGACTGTAATAATTAAACCAGTTTTAAACACTGTAGACAGTTTTAAACACTAAAATTGTCTGTCTATACGGATTTTGCTTTTTATTTGCGTTAAATTACATTTCCTTGCAAAAAACAGTACCTTAATAGCTTAAATGAAGTCTAAACTTTAGTCCATAGAAACAAACTGATACATTTTGAATTAGTCATAGCATCTCGTTCGGTGTGGTATCTAAAGAATCTGTGAAATTGATACAATATGTTGAAAACTTCTTTGAGATCCTTGGCTAATAACTGAGATCGGTGGCTTAAATCCACCGATCTCAGTGCCACCGATCTCAGAAATAACTAAAATGTAGCTATTTCTCTTAAACTATAGAAGCAATCGTATTTATTTTTCCGACAATACCTACTCAGGGATATACGCATTCATGTACTTAGGACAGTTTAGTGTAGTCTTGTTTACTATACTAGCAAAACGTGCCACCACTTTCAGCTACCTTACCGAACCAAAGTTTAAAAAAAGTCAAGAACTTACGTAAAAGTTTAGGCATGAAAGATAGCGACACATACGAACCATAATAGTTGACAAGGACCATTTGACGATATTTTGCACCAGTAACTAGAAACTTGCCGCGTATTTAAGCTTGTATAAAAACATACTTTCGTTGCACGATTTAAACTTTGCTCGCCGCGTGACATTTCTAGGAATGTCTACAGACACAAGAGTTTTCATTCTATTAGAATGCTGGATATACGATTGGATAGAGGCACTCATTGGGCATTTAGAAAGGTATAAATTAGCATAGTAGTGGGCACATGAGTAAAACCACAAACAAAAACATACCAGGCCCACACACGTGTGACATGCAAAATACTCGCAAAATCACCCATTTTTTGACCTTCAAAGGGATATTTAGGAAATTTCCTCTATAAAATATTGCTTTTATTTGATATGCCTCAATGGATCGTTAGTTAAGTAGACGATTAAGTGCTAATTTAGTACTGTGTGATGTATAGTTTAGTAGATACTAGAGTGTGACCAAAAAAATCGACCTCTCAAAGAATGACCCACACACGCTGCTGGCACTCTACTCGGTTACATTACGGGTGACTTTACAACAAAAGTTTACACTCTGATGTGTAAAAAATGTAAAAGCCCAGGAAGAAGAAAAACATTAGTTTCAAGAAAGTTTCAGAGGTTTTCGAACTGAGTGGTCGAGTAGAGCTTAATCACCACTCGTACCCTCTTTCACCCTGCGGTTGCACTAATTTCATTTCATGAGGAAGTAAATTAGGAAGATGACAAATTCGCTCTTATTGACTCTTTTCTTGCTCCTCCTTCGCGCGAGTGAACCGAGTTCACTTTGAACCAGCGGGCCCTCCGGACCGTGCAACTCGTGCAAGGATCGATGACGTTTTATCCCGTATAGACTAGTAGCTATAGAGCTGTTGACCAATTGACTTATTTTGTCGTTCAAGGCTGGGAGCTGGTTATTTAGATCAAGTTTTTTTTTCTTTTCGCGTTTGAAAGTTAGTTTTTCTTAAATTTGAAAGTGTTAATGTTTGGGTTGAGTTTTTTTTTCGTACAAGGCTCGGCGTTTCTAGGCTGCTTATTTGGACTCCGCTGATCACGAAATCACTATAATCATTACCTATTATTGGCTGAGCGCGGTTAAAAGTTCGTTTTGTATAACCTAGAAAGTGTTAATTTTTGCCTAAAATAAATCGAATGGTCACCAGCTGACTAGCAATTATTTCCTTATGACGGCAGAGCTGTCATGCATTATTTCTCTGTAGCAGAACAAGAAGTACAACGTTAAACGCACACCTTAACAACTTGAAAACAACCCAACTATACAGGGTGTTAAAAGACCGCCATCAGACCCGAAAGCCACGCATACTAGACACCAAAAGTACTTTTTCGATAAATTATTGCTGGGAAATGATTTTGGTTTTTTAGGTTATAATCTTGAAAAATATCTTATCACCCAATGGACGTGTAACGCACAGAAGTCATATTGCGCAAGCGTTTATGTTACTTAAACTTGAATTGCCTGTAGAATACATTGCGGGTTGCAATTGTAACGTCATTTTTTGTAAGAAATATTCATAATTTTGATATGGCTTCTTGGGAAGGTATGTTAAGAATTAGATACTGAATACACCTCTGCAAAACAAAATCCCAGGCATAGTTCCTTGGGCAAAAATGTTCCTTATGATGAGGACAATACGTGGTTTCCCGCTTTGTTGGCGGTCTTTTAACACCCTGTATACCTACTGTGCCATTTTAGTGGTTTTAAAACCAAAGGTATTTTGTTGACTCCATTGCTCCATTGCTCGATAACTCCATTGCTCTGTGGGTGGTATGGCGTAGTTCGCATCTTTTCAACACCCATGAGCTTTGTTAAAGCTTGGAATAAGTGACTTTCAAATTGACGGCCTTGGTCGCTAGTTAGCTTTGACGGGCATCCGTATCTGGCTATCCAGCCTTCGTACAGCGTTCTCGCGATTGTTACTGCTGTTATATCTTCAATGGCGAAAGCTTCCGGCCATCGTGTTGCTCGGTCAATTACCGTTAGTAGGTATCGTTGACCTTGACTCGTAGTAGGTAGTGGACCAACTATGTCAACGTGGACGTGGTCAAAGCGGTCGCTCGACGGGAATGAAGCGATTTCACTCGTTGTGTGGCGTTGGATCTTCGATTGTTGACAAGGTATGCAGGTTCGAGTCCAGTTGCCGATGTCATGATTCATTGACGGCCAGAAGTACTTTTGTTGCATGAGTTTGCGTGTTGCTCTGGTCCCTGGATGACTTATGTCGTGCACGGCGTTGAAAGCGATGCGGCGAAAGTCTTCGGGTAAGTATGGCCGTATGTTTTGCGTTGAAAGCTCGCAGTAAACATTTGTATTGGAGTTGGGAATCGCCATCCGCCTGAGTTGTAGGTTTGTTTGTTTTAGCAGGACGGGTATATTTGCATCTCTTTCTTGCGCTGCGGCGAGTTTTGCAAAGTCGAGCGATGACGGGCATGTTATTGTTTCTATGCGTGATAAGGTATCGGCCACAACACAATGTTGTCTTTTCCACTGATGTGCCGGAGATCCGTTGTAAACTCGCTGATAAACAATAGTTGGCGTATTCTTCGTGGCGTGTCGTTATCAGACGGTGGCTTGGCGATGGCGAATGTTAGCGGCTTGTGATCGGTATAGATGATCAACTCTCTGCCTTCGAACATTTTTCTAAAGTGTTTTACTGCCATGTAGATTGATAACAGCTCACGATCGTAGGTACTGTAGCGTTGTTGCGTGTCGGAGAACTTCTTCGAAAAATAGCCAAGTGGTTGCCATTTATTGTTAATTCTTTGTTGGAGAACCCCCCCCGCGCACTTGTCAGACGCGTCGCAGAGGAGTGAAAGGGGTGCGGAGAGGGAGGGATGGGCGAGTAAAGCAGCGTTTTGGATGCTAACTTTACAAACCTCGAATGCCTTCTTGGCTTCCTCGCTCCACAAGATTTTCGTTTTGTCGCGCTTCTTTGCGTTATGTAGGTAGGCGTTCAACGGCGCTTGTATGCTCGCGGCCGTAGGTATATGCTCTCTATAGAAGTTCATCATGCCGAGAAATCTTCGTAGCTCTTCTATGCAGGTTGGCATGGGAAAATCGATGATGGCTTGAACTTTGGACTGTGGCGGTTTGATGCCGTGTTGTGATACTGAGTAGCCGAGGAATATTACTTCTGGCTTTCCTAGTACGCATTTTGATGGGTTGATAGTAATGCCGTACTTGTCCAATCGTTGTAACACGGTGCGAAGTTGTTGGCGGTGCTCTTCTTCGTTGCATGAAGCTATGAGCAAGTCATCGATGAAGGGAAACACGAAGTCGAGGTCTCGTAACACTTCATGTATAAAACGTTGAAACGTTTGTCCTGCGTTGCGTAATCCGGGCGGCATGCGCGGGAATTCATACAAGCCGAAAGGGGTTATTATGGCTGTTTTCTCGACATCTTGGTCGGCAACGCACAGTTGTTGGTAGGCACGATTAAGGTCCAAGGTTGAGAAGGTAACCTTGCCTTGTAGCTGATAGGTAAAATCTCTCAGCCGTGGTATCGGATATCTGTCAGGTTTCGTGACAGTGTTCAGGCGTCTGTAGTCACCGCAGACACGGAGGTCGCCGTTTTTCTTCGGGACTACATGGAGAGGACTGGCCCATGGACTTTTGCTTGGACGGCATAAGCCCTGTTGCATCATTTCTTGGAATTCTTTCCTGACGCTATTGTATCGATGTGGTGGTAGTGGGCGGGCTCTGGCGTATAGTGGTTGGCCAGTAGTTTCTATAATGTGCTCCACGTTGTGTTTTGGGCTCTCTCTCATTGATGATGGCCTCATGATGTCAGGAAACTCGGCCAAAATGTCATGGTAATCTGCGTTGGCGTCGACTGTTCTGACGGTAGGTACAGATGACAAATGCAGCGGCGCTTGTACTGAGAGGTTTGTAATCTTGTCGATTAAACAGCGGCCTTTTAGATCGACGACGAGATTGTGATGTCTCAAGAAGTCTGCTCCGAGGATAGGCTTGTTGACTGCAGCGACTATAAATTTCCATTTGTACGGACGACGAAGTTTGAAATCGAGTTCCATAGTTCTCTCTCCGTAGGTAGGTATCATCGTGTTATTGGCTGCGTAAAGATTGAATAGCGTCGGCGTTGTTTGCATCTTGCCTGTGCGGGGTATCACAGAGACATTTGCGCCGGTATCGACGAGAAAAGACAGTCCAGACTTCTGATCGGTTATAAAAAGACGGTGTGAGCTTCCATAAACGCTGGCTTCCGTCGCAGCTAGCGCAGGTTCTAGTTTTCCTGATCTTTGTTATGGTTTTGTTTACCCGCGCTGCACGGTTCTATGCATCGATAGGCCTTTTCGCCAAACTTGTAATGGTAATAACAGACGTTGCCGGGGTAGGTACGGGGCCTCGAGTTGCGGGAGGTGTGATAGCGGCCGCGCGAGCGCGTCCGTGAGCGCTGTCGCCCGCCGCGCCAGTCATGGCTTTGTTGCGAGCGGCGGTGGTCGTTCCGCTGATTCATCCTCAGTTCGGCCACCTCTTGCACGAGCATGTCGATTTTATCGCTGAGCGTTTGATGGTTTTCAGTGGATGGCGGCGATTGTTGTGTTCGCAGGTTACACGGCAGTGATTGATGTGCTTGTAGGTTACTCGAATGTGCTTGTAGGTTACTGGATTGTGATTGTAGGTTACTTGATTGTTGGTTACGGTAAGTTTGATTGTGATTGCCGTATGGAGAGTAGGTATTTATACTCGATATAGGTTGCGAGTGCTCGAGTATTTTATCCGCCATCAGTGCCAGTTCGTTAATATCCATCTTTCTCGATATTGTTTCGCTCACAGCGAGGACTGCTCGTGCCGATTGAGGTAGTAGGTTAATCCACATCATGCGCAGCGTGGCTTCAGATAGGTTATTGCCGGCGAGGTTTTGCATTCTTCGTAGTAGGTGGGAAGGTTTTTGATCGCCGAGTTCCATTTCCGATAGTAGTTTCTGGAATTGTTTATCGTCGGATTCTTCGTAAACTTGTATTAGCCGTTCCTTTAGGGCCTTGTATTTGTTTTTCTCGGGAGGATTCACGATGATGTCCGTGATGTGGTCGATGTCTTGTCGATCCATTTGGGCGAGGACCAGCTGGTACATGGCCTTGTCGCCTTTCTTCTGAGGGGCAACGACTGATTCGAAATGTGAGAACCAGACGCGCACACGCTCTCGCCAAAACGATGGTATCGTCAGCGATATTGATACGCCCGCGACTTCCTTGTTGCTCGTATAACTGATTGTAGGTGTAGGTAGCGGCGGCGGCGGGTTCGATGGTTCGCCCATTGGAGGAGCTGGTGATGCTCTCGGCGAGGGTACTGGTGTTCCCTGGGCGCTTTCTGCTTCTATGTCCGACATGGTTGCGTGTTTTAGACGGGGTCACCACTGTTGAGACTTGGGAGACTGTAGCTAATAGTTAAATAAAACTCTTTTTAAGCGAGAAGTAATGAACGAATTTATTTACAAAAGTCCCTATTATTATACAAAAAGTAACATCGCACTTAGTACTACGAGCGCAAGCAAATTGAAATGAACCAATCCGGTTAGCGCTATGACGTAGGCATAGCCGTCAGTGAATTTGGTATAGCGTTGAAGCTCGCGCGGTGAGGTAGGCAGTTAGACTAAAGTCTGTGTGCTACATACCTACTGGTGATTCTGAGCCAAATTACAAAATTTCATTCCAAAACGCGTGAAACAAAATTGCAAATGCAAAGGGGCTCTGACTCAGCATGTGCTGGAGAGGCGGACCACTCCAGCGCTGGTCTTCCAAATTTGGCTCAAGATCACCAGTGCAACAAAATACCTTCGGCTTTAAAACCACTAAAATGGCACGGTGTAGTTACCTACGTAACATATAAAATGCACGGCTGAGATGACGACGTCGCACAAACGGCACCTGCGGGAGGCCCGTAATAAGTATCATTTGGAAAACGTCAAGTTGGCGGAACCGAGGTCCCTACGGTATTGAACTTTCGGTTGACCCTACTTGGGACAACATTTTCAACCTATCAAGGTATGTTCTATAGATGCTGGACGAGCACGGGTTCTATTAAAAAACGGAGTGATATGATAACACGACTCACCACTAGTGCACTGCTCTCGTAGCTTGATATGGATATTTGTGTTAGATCAACATAACTCTACGAGTTCATGCGCCGCGGAGTGAGTGTGCGATTTATTCGTTTTCAGTCTTCTATTTTAGCATTTACTAGCTTTTGCCCGCGACTTCGTCGTCGCAGACTAATTTTTTTCTCGTGAGTTTTACCGTTGTTTTAATGGTTATTCTGCTATTCGGGAGGAGATAAATCCAACAAATCAAAAATCATAATAATCGGTCCACCCGTTCTCGAGTTATAATTAATGGTGTAACTAAAACGACTTTGTTTTATTGAACGAGCGAGCGAAGCGAGCGAAGTTCTCCGAGTCTACTGGAACAATCCGGCGTTTGTATGTATGTATGTATGTATGTATGTATGTATGTATGTATGTATGAATGTTCGTTCGACGATAACTTGAGTAAATTAAGTCGGATCGTTATGAAATTTGGTAGGCGGGTAAATGAAATTAAAAGAATTTTTAAGTTCGAACATGAGCCAATTCGGTCGAGGGGTTGCCGAGATATGGGGTTGTTAAGTTTATATGGGGTCGCGAGTTCACAGTTCGGGGCGAACCACTAGTATATTAAGATTTGTCCACTTATGAACATAGGCCTCTTCTTTTTGTTTCATCTCAACCGGTCTGTAGATATTGAACCTAGTCAAGATTTAAAAAAAAGGTAAGACATTCTAACGTTCGCTAGAATATGCATCAACGCCTTTCCTACTCACTAAAATAAGTGAGCTTGGTGTTCACTTCTAAGATATTTGTGGACTCATAGTAGAGTCCCTGGGAATAACCCACGGACTGCCTTGTGAGCCCGGACAGGTGAAACTCCGGACATTTCGTTATCCCGGTTATCCCAGGTAATCGGTTCATTACTCGGGAAACAAAACGACCGACCGACCCATTGTGACATTTACATTTATATTTAGCTAAACTATTTACATTTTTATTTTTTAAATATTTTGAATATCAGATCTCTCAAAAAATCATTGTAACCCCAGATAAAAAAAAAAAAAACAATTAAATTAGTCCTATTACTGACGTTTTGTCGTTGAAAAGCAGCATACAATTTTGACTCTACGATACAGGATGCTTTAATAAACTTTTTTGATGTAGGTATGTAAAACTTATGAATTATTACAAAGAAATACAATCGGATTTTTCTTATTTTTTGCGCATTTACTATACAGTTTAAAACACTGGTAAATTTGTCTCTTTTCGGCGACAAAAATCATTCCATTATCGCGTGAACATGGAGAGCTTAGTAAGTCCGAAATAAATAACTAGAATAACGTGAATGCGTGAATTTTGGGTAAAGCGAACATTCAACGTAGATAATCATTTTATCAGTCCATCATTGTTGGCTCGGGGCTATGCGCCCAGGGCCCTTAGCCTGTAACACAATGGTGCCAAAATGGGCTGTCAGGTGACGACTTCAATTACGATTTGCTAACGCTGTCTGTCCTTTTAATGTTTTTGTAGTACAGCAAAGAATATTTTGATTCTAATTCTAGAGGATTAGTTTTCTGGTTGTAGGAGAAAAACGAGGAGAGCCCGGTTTTGCCCTTCTGCCGGGACGCCATTGACCCGCCATTGCGTTACAGGCTAAGGGCCCAGCGGTGCGGTACCTACCCCGTATTCGAAAACATAGAAGTATTACCCACAGATGTACCTATTACCGTATCGAACACATGGTAGGTTCGATCGACACTTTTATGCCGCGCGCAATACGAACTACCATGGAGTACAGTGGCGGATCCAGGATTTTGGTTTGAGGGCTTGAACCCAATGGTTATAGGTTTTCAAGATTTAAAAGTATACAAAATGTATTTTTATAGAGAATTGGAGAGAACCATTGTCGTTGTCACTTGTCCCCCTGGGACAAAAACCCTAAGACGCCGTGAGGCTTGATACCTCTGCGTATCCCATCGAGGTAATCGAGGGTAAGTACTTGAAAAGAGTGGGAAAAAAAAGTATTATCGATAAATCATCATTGTCACTGTCATGGACTTTGGCTGAATTATTTGCAATGAGATCCATTACATGACATGGAAGAATGTTGCACAACAGTCACAACTTCAACACTGCGTCTCGGTAGCTCAACGGATCCGATAGAGCAAAGAGAGTTATGTTAGATATGTAGCGTTTAACGGCATGACACCTTATCTCACTTGTACCCGTGGTTCAAGTAAGGCAAACTAGTAACCACTTGTACCACTGCAAGTGGTACTGTTTAGGCGTACAAGTGGTCCGGAGGGAAAATTCCTCGCTAGGCAAAATAAAGCTGCCTTGATTTTGATAACACTGTATGTATCGGTGCACCTGCGACTCCTGCGACTATAAAGTTAAAGTTCTAAAGGTGCAACTAAAGTTCACTCGCTCACGACAGTTTGCACTCACTCAATGCAAGTATTTCATCAACATGAGAGCTTTACGATATCCTCTTGTGTGCGAGGTTGTCAGAAAACACAGACACATTATTAACGTTTTATTTGAAACGGCTAGAAGTCTGTGTAAAAATCGAGGATCAATAATAGTTGACACAATACATATACTATACCAGCCATAAAGGGGTTGCACGATTCCAATAGGACAACTTCATATTCTTTGCACACTTGAACAATCCACATTGCCCGCCCTGTACCCAACACACCTTCATAGTCCACATAACGGCAAAAAATCTATACCATTCATTGAATAAACATTCCTGTGAGTTTTCGCCTTGATAAGTTTCTTAATTGCCACTTTAAACTACGCGATAGCTGGCTCGACCAATATGAACTAAATTCTATGATGGAAATACAATACAACAAAGCGGGAACGTTTATGTCAACATTGAGCAATATGAGATATGACTTGTCTGCGTTAGACGTCCATTGCGTGATAAAATATTTTTCAAAATTATGACCTAAGTAACCAAAACCATTTCCGCCCAGAAATAATTTATGGAAAAAGTAGTTTATCATCTCCCAGGCTCGGAAAGTACGAGTATGCTGTTACTTTAAACATGCGATCGTAGAAAATCCTATTTTAAACAATGTGCATTTTTGCGCGCTTCGAGATTTGACCGCGACGCCCTATGGTGTATAAAAAAGAAATAAGGAACTCCTTTGACTTGTGGCGTTGCCTAGCAACGGGTTGTAGATTTTATGACTTATTTTATGAAGTACAAAATCGTCTCTTCTTGAAATGTCATGAAATCAACAACCCGTTGCTAGGCCACGCCACAGACTAGTCTGTCAAAGCAAAGAAGAAGAAAACTCATTTCACTAACCTTTCTAAACCTACCTAGTTGTCTATTGTTTTTCTTGCATCTAAATATAGGTAATCAGATAATCAGCGAATGAAAATTCACTGCATATAATCATTTGCATAGTTGGGTGTTTCGCACGGATACAATATTATTTGCGTCTCGTGCTGCTGAATACCTCGCTACGCTCAGGTTTATTTTTTTAAACTACTTCTACGCTTGTGGCTCAATTTTATAAATATTAATATCAATTAATAGTTTTGCATCCTTGCATAACAAATATATGTCTTGGTGTCTAGAATGCGTGCCTTTCGGGTCCGTCGGCGGTCTTTTAACACCCTGTATAGTTATTTTATTGCTTATAGCTTTTGCCCGCGCCTTCGTCCGCACTGGCTTAGTTTGATTCCGTTATCACAATATCGTAGCTTCCCATTAGTGAAAGAATTGTTAAAATCGGATGAGTACTTTAGGAGATTACCCCCTACAAACCTACATACATACTTACAAACTTTTCCTCTTTATAATGTTTAGTGTCGACTAACTAAAGGAATTTCCTCAATTTTATGGTAGTTGCTCTACAAGGTGTTACAAAAGTACCTAACTCTTTTTACAGGGTAATAGCACCCGGTGATAGGAATCACAACCTAAATATTTTTTTTGCTCAATGACGTTCCGTTAATTTTTAAATTAATAAAATGTGAACGATGTGGCGGGAGAAAAGTATTTTTTTAATATTGTTTTCATTGACTTTCACAATGTTTTAACTCAAAGCTATGTAAATGCACCTACACGCACAAACATATTTTTAAATTTGAGCTAATAACAAAAACAAAAAAGTTATGAATTTTTTTCAATTTTGAGGTTATAAAATAAAAATTGTTTTTTTCAACTTTTTTTTACAGATTTGTCATTCTGTTGACCAGTAGGTTACACCCTGTAAATCTGAGGAGAACTTCAAATCCAATGCGCCAACGAAATAATAAATATGTTTTGCCCTTGTAGCATGGGCTATCTCACGCTGTTGAATGAGGGAGAAACAGTGGTATATATTATTATTTTAGTGACTTTAACTTTAGAGAGAAAACCAAGCATTAAGTACGTGCAAAGTGAAATAAAAAAATATAAAAATATATTTTAATCAAGAAGTAGTTGCAAAGTTTTTTGAGGGATGGTCTTTCACGTGACTTTTACGTAATATCTTTTTCACATAATATGTTCATACAGTTCATAGCTCATCTTCATACCTTTGACACTGTAGTAAAAGTTACGTTTGTGAATATGCATTTCAGAGATTCTCATTCAGTTTTCCCTCAAAGATAATAAGATTGGTGCTAAACATTCTAACTTAAGATGGCGCGAGAAGCTCAGTGGCTAACTTTTAAATTGTCGAGCTCAACTAGTTTGAATTGAACCTAAGTGAAAAACAAGGCCGGCTACAATAAGGAGATATAAGTTGAAGATTTAAACTCTAACTACCCATACAGAAAGTAAAAGATACAAAACATACGCAATTTTTTACAGATTTTTTTCATAATTTAATTAAGCTGCAAATTAGGAGATTTTTCATGGCCCACATCAAAGTTCAACGGCCAAGTCACACAACATTAGGGGTGGACGATAGCAACGTGGCGGGAAATTCAAAATTTTCACAGTTGAAATTTTGTAGCTAAATTGAGCTATTTTTGTTCAGCGATTTTTCGTTCGCGGCAATAAAACAGTATTCTTTTCATTATTGTAAACAACAGAACAACAATAATTCAGCCGATTATGTTTTCTGGTCTACGAAGCAGTGGCACTGCCCAAAAAAGTTTTCGTAGACCAGAATACATAATCGGCTGAATTATTGTTGTTCTGTTGTTTACAATAATGAAGAGAATACTATGTTATTGCCGCGAACGAAAAATCGCTGAACAAAAATAGCTCAGTTTAGCTACAAAATGTAAAAAAACTGTGAAAATTTTGAATTTCCCGCCACGCTGCTATCTTCCAGCGTTAACTATAATAATAAAGAAATCGCAGTAAGGAACCTTAGACTTGGCACGACTCTGTCTAGATTTCATTACTTTTTAGAGATAAACAAGCTCCATCGAGACTTGGCTAGTTTTTTACAGAATGTTTTTGGTGGGATAAACATTATTTTGAAGACATGGCGAATCAACTTATGGCGTTGACGGTAATGAACCCATGCAACTTTGTCATGCAAGCGACTTGTTGTTTACAGTAACAGGCAGTTAACAAGAATATAGCACCTTGCTGGGTCAAGTAGGCGTTATGCGATTGTAGGGATGGTGCGATCTTATGTACCTACCTAAGGAAGGAGATTTATGTCACTGATTGTATGAACATATCGATATAGGTGACAGACGCATAGTACGAACAAATCGCCATGCCACAAATATTTTTTTACGAAGACAAAGATTCAAGATAACATCGAAAAGATATCCACTCGATGTAAACTCAATTCG
Organism: Zelleria hepariella; assembly: GCA_949319315.1. NCBI lineage: Eukaryota > Metazoa > Arthropoda > Insecta > Lepidoptera > Yponomeutidae > Zelleria > Zelleria hepariella. The sequence goes on along the minus strand of OX439391.1, from coordinate 12,118,033 downwards.
CAATAATATCGCCGCATTTATCGTGAAATACCTAATATGTATTACGTTTTTAATAAAACACAACCCGGATTTTAAAATAATACGAATTGAATGTCGAAATCGCTCACTCACTCGGTCCGTTCAACTGTAATGTAATCCTCGCCAACAATAAATAAACCAATCAATTCAATTCGATACGAAACGAGCTTTATCACTGTAATTTTAAAATGCGTTTCCTTTTAAACCCCTGGGGGGTTACCCTTGACGCTATTGCGATCAAATTTAAAAAGTTTTAAAATTAATTTATCTTTGAATTCGCATAGTAATGCTTTGATTTTTAAATACTTTGTAATGTTTATTCAAAGGTAAGGCTGTTTTATTCAATAAAAACACAAAATGCGTCTTAATTTGTAAAATAGTACATTTTGTAAATTGCGCCTTATTGCGGCCGTATTGGATAAATGCGTCAAGGGTAGAGGGGCTGGAACGATCCGTAATATCAAAATGAACTACATAAATAAATTCTCGAGCTCGACCTTCTCGAGGTACTTATCTATTCTTATGTAGACAATGGGTTGAGGTTTTTGTATTTGTATAGTAATAAAGTTAGCGCAGCGCGAGCGAGCGCCCCGCATCATACGCGTGCTCCATACGTCGCACATACTTGATCGCTACTATCGACGATGGTGGTCAAAATCGGAGCGGCTCTTCTCTACGTGGGGAGCCAAATAAACCGAGGGTTTCCTCACACAACATACAAAAACACACACACAGATAAATAATAAAAAAGGTAGAATATATAATTAAAAAAACAAAGACACCACCTAGACTACCTTTGATTGTTTTGATGACTGTGTGTATCAAGGGGTGCAGTGAAGGCTCAACAAACACCAAGTCGGTTTAAACTGACTGGACAATCCACGTAAATTTCCTTAAAAATATACAATAATTACACTGAAGTCCTAAAAAGGCTAGATTTAGGAGGCCTCTCGTATCTCAGTTGGATGACTGCGTTGCGGCGGTCAGTCACTGACGAATAAATGCTCTATTTCCCTCGGTAGACGAAGCACGAGAAAAAAATATCACACAAATTGGCTGTGTTAGATAGCTCTCACCTAATTCTAGGGTTTGATCTGTGTACATTTTCGATTTTTTTTGTGTATTTGATACAGGAATCGATTTTGTGCATTTTTCTTTGGGCGCGGGAATGCGCGGCATATTCACTATGCCCAGCGCCTTAATGTCACTTATAACAAGAGAACACCCTTTTTCATACCATCACAACTTTACTGTTATAAAAAGGCTATCCAACCCACTATCGATGCAGCATTCAAATCGATATTACCTAAACTTACAATTTGACTTTAAAACTTAAAGCTAGCTCGATAATCGTTTTTGGAGTTCCATGCCTCCTCAATGCATTCAATGCAAATTTTAATATTGACAATCTAACAATATGTTTGCAATTATAAATCCCAAATGTCCTTCTCGGGAATTGGTGTTTGAAGTTTCTTCCCATTGTGTTTAGCGCCATTTTTCACTAAATTCAAAATAGCGCTGAATTAAAATGCAAGCTGAAATAAAATGTGAAGAACTTAGAACCACCTAAGTGACCTTATAATTGAAAATGAAACTTCGCAGTGGTTTTGATCTTTGTCTTTGGAAACTCGTGGTTGTAATTAGTTTCCCCTTGTCGGTGCCTGGGCTATAAAGTAACGGGGTCAGTGAATGGCAACCTTTAGCGTTTATGTCAGGCGCAGGTTTAGCTGCTGACCTTGATCTAGCTCCTATAATGGCATTGTTTATTACGTTATGTCACAACTTTCCCTTTATTATCGTAGTTGTAGGTACTTATGAGGAAGGTAATTGAATACTATCTTCTTCGATAGCCATTTTTTTTACTGCTTGATATTCTTATCATCCAAGGCCCGTATATCTGTTACGACTTTACGAGTAGTCTTCTTATTTTTCCATATTGCTGCACCTTATATGATAGTAAATATTTGAGAAAGTAAAGTGCAATATTGCAACCCTACGGTGGATACGAACGTACTAGTGTACATAATGTACAAAGCAAAGGGGATAAAAGTTCCGGGAAGAGCGTCATAAACAAATAACGATTGCACTGAAAACTAAATCTAACCATATTGTGAGTTTCACGTTACGATTACGATTGGATATCAAAGTCAGCATTTTGTATGAGAATTAACCCACAAACTATGATGAAATTAAATAACCAGCGTTATACTTCTTCTAAAAATCAATTATTTTGTAAACTATCTAGTTAGGTAGGTACGTAATCCAAGCCAGTTCTGTGCCCTAGATATGGACTTTTAATTCGTTAGCCAAACTTTGAAGGGTCTTGCTATTGATATTGGTACTTTTGCTATTGGTCTTGCTATTGGTACTTTTGCAATCCGAGGTCAAGAAATAAATCAGCCTTTTTATACAATAAGGTAGTGGCAATAGGTACCTACCTACCTACTGCACCAAATCTATATATATAAAAGGCTTAGGTTGACTGACTCATCACGCTACAGCCCAAACGGCTGAACCTATAAGTATGAAATTTGGACAAAAGTTGCGTTATATGGTGGAGGGTTCATTTAAGAAGCGATTTTTTTTTATTTAACCCTTAAGTGGGTCAAAATAGGGCTGAAAGTGTGTATGGGAAAAAATTTTTTTTTTGTCTTTTGTTCTTAAATCTTGACTTTTTGTACTTTTTTTTTTAAATGTCTTGACACCTATTTCAGATTTTTTCTCATTTCTATGTTCTTAAGGGTTAAAATGGGTGCCAAAGTTTTTCGATTTTTTTCACCAGTTACGATCAATGCTGAAACAAAACCGCTAATGCCACAACAGTGAAAATTTGACAATAGTTGTAATTTGTAGACACGCTACGGGTTAAGACAGATTTACTTCAAGTTTAACCCTTAAGGCGGTAAAAATGGGGTCCAAAGTTTGTATGAAAAAAAAAATTTTTTTGTCCGGATTTACTTGCAACTAAGAATTCGTATATTAAATCAAAAATAATTTAACACCTGTTTTAGCTTTTTTCTAATTTTAGCCGTTTAAGGGTTAAACGAGGTTGAAATGTATGAATATTTTTCATGATGTAGTGTCAACGTCGGGCCCAAACCATTTAAGCTACAACTATGAAATTGAAACTGCTGTAGCGTTTTATAGCAAAACTACCCACCATGAAGAAAAAAATTTAATTTTAACCCTTCAAATGCCCAAACCGGGGTTCAAAGTTTGTATGAAATAAAAAATTTTTTTGATCCGATTTTCTTGAAACTTAGTATTTGTATATTAAATAAGAAACAATTAAACACGTGTTTCAGCGTTTTTCAAAATTCTGCCCACTAAAGGGTTAAAAGGGGTAGAAAAGTTTGAAGATTTTTCCTGATTTCGTATCAATGCCAGGCCTAAACCATTAAAGCTACAACTATGAAATTGAAACTGCAGTAGTGTTTTGTGGCAAAACTACCTACCATGAAGAAAAAAATATAATTTTAACCCTTCAAATGCCCAAACCAGGGTTCAAAGTTTGTATGAATTAAATTTTTTTTTTCGTTTGATTTACTTGAAATTAAGTATTAGTATACTAAATCAGAAATAATTAAACACGTGTTTCAGCTTTTTTCTCATTTCAGCCAATGAAGGGTTAAAATGGGTGGAAACGTTGAAGTTTTTTTCCTGATGTAGTAGCAATGCTGGGCCCAAACCATTGAAGCTACAACTTTGAAATTGAATGTGCAGTTGCATTTTATAGCATTACTACCCACCATTAAGAAAAAGATATAATTTTAACCCTTCAAATGCCCAAACCGGGGTTCAAAGTTTGTATGAAATAAAAAAAAATTTTGGTCCGATTTACTTGAAACTTAGTATTTGTATATTAAATAAGAAACCATCAAACACGTGTTTCAGCGTATTTCAAATTTCTGTCCCCAAAAGGGTTAAAAGGGGTAGAACAGTTTGAAGATTTTTCCTGATGTAGTATCAATGCCAGGCCTAAACCATTAAAGCTACAACTATGAAATTGAAACTGCAGTAGTGTTTTGTGGCAAAACTACCTACCATGAAAAAAAGAATATAATTTTAACCCTTCAAATGCCCAAACCGGGGTTCAAAGTTTGTATGAAATAAATTTTTTTTTGTTCCGATTTACTTGAAACTAAGTATTCGTGTACTAAATCAGAAATAATTACACACGTGTTTCAGCATTTGTCTCATTTCAGCGAATGAAGGTTTAAAATGGGTGGAAACGTTGAAGATTTTTCCCTGATATAGTAGCAATGCTGGGTCCAAACCATTGAAGCTACCACTTTGAAATTGAATGTGCAGTTGCATTTTATAGCAAAACTACCAACCATGACGAAAAAAGTAATAATGTTAACCCTTGAAATGCCCAAACCGGGGTTAAAAGTTTATATGAAATATTTTTTTTTATCTGATATACTTGAAACTAAGTATTCGTATGCTAAATCAGAAATAATCAAACACGTGTTTCAGCATTTTTCTCATTTCAGCGAATGAAGGGTTAAAATGGGTGGAAACGTTGATAATTTTTCCCTGATGTAGTAGCAATGCTGGGCCCAACCCATTTAAGTTACAACGTTGAAAAACTACAGTTGCGTTTTATAGCAAAACTACCAAGCATGAAGAAAAAAGTAATAATGTTAACTCTAAATCGGCCAAAACGGGGTTCAAAATTTGTATGAAATTATCATTTTATTGGGTCAGATTAACTTGAAACTAAGTATCGTGTATTAAATCAGAAATAATAATTAAACACATGTTTCAGCATCAAAAAGGGTGAAAACATTTTAAGAGTTTTCCTGATGTAGTATCAATAACAATGCGGAACCATTAAAGCTACAACTATTCAATGAACATTTAACTACAGTTGCGTTTTATAGCAAATCTACTAAGCATGAAGAAAACAATAATAATGATACACCTAAAACGGCCAAAAAGATTCAAGGTATGTATTTTTTTTGTTGGATTCATTTGATCTTTACCAATTTGGTCACACACATAACCAACACATACACTTCCACGCTGAACTGCACGACGGATTTGGATGACATTTGGAATAGAGATAGCTTACAAAAATACACACCCATGACTCTATTCATGCTATTTTGATAATGGTGAAAGATGTACCCAGGCAACTTCTTATAAGTCTTCGCGGACGAAGTCGCGGGCGAAAAGCTAGTGTATGTATAAAGCAGCTAATTTATTTTTAATCCAATTGTTTGGCTCCTTTGTAGCAGTTATTTGTTATGCAAGGATGCAAAATTATAGTTTGCAGCGAGTGCTTGTATTGAATACCGAGCTAGCCAAAGTTTGTGAAATTGAGCCACGAGCTTAGCTCGAAGAAACTTGATCGTAGCGAGGTATTCAGAAGAACGAAACGCAAATAATATTGCATCCGTGCGAAACCCACAACCTTTCATCTCACAGAGCGAGGAAATGATTTGGTTAGAGATGCAAGAAAAACAATAGACAACTAGGTACATAAAAAGGTTAGTGAAATGAGTTTCCTTTTTCTATGCTTTGACAGATAAGTCATTCCTTTACTTCTTTTTGTACACCATAGGGAGTCTCGGTAAAATTTCTTAGCGCGCAAAAATGCAGATAGTTTAAAATAGGCTTTTCCACGATCGTATGTACCTACAATATACTTTCCGGGCTTGGGAAATAAAAAAGTTATTTGTAAAAAGTCACCCTATAGGGTACACGTAAACGTATGCCAAGACTCGTGCGTGCCCCCCATACTGCGGTCGTATGTGACATTTTCCGGAATGAACAACAAATTCACCAGAACTTTTTTATTGAGTTTCAAAAAGTCAGTTTACTTACGATTGCTCTACCTGTTCTGAGTCGATATAAGATTTGAGGACCCCACCGCGTGCAATTTCGCATCTTATCACCAATGCCATAAGATTAAAAGTTTCACCTTGAACTGCATGCAATTCAGGTAAATGATGCTCCAATAAACGAGAAGCCGTAACAATCAAAATAAAATTTGTGTCAGCCGTTAAATGTAAAGCTACCGCGCCGCTGCTGTTTTAACCTCCTCGTGGGTGATTAATGGTTAATAACATTTTAAATGGCTCTCGATATAACCTTATTTATTCCTCGCCAGCATGCCTGGTATGACCGCTATATCAAGCTAGACAGCACTTGAAATAATACCTACTCTCTTCCACTCTTTTGATCTTAGGTACATAGAGCGGAGTAGACTAAGGCCCGTAATATCAATCACAGTTTAAACCACAAAGGCTGATTTAAGGCTGGAAGATAGCAGTGTGGCGGGAAATTCAACATTTTCACAGTTTTTTACATTTTGTAGCTAGCTATTTTTGTTTAGCGAATTTTCGTTCGAGGCAATAACATAGTATTTTTTCCTTATTGTAAACAACAGAACAACAATAATTCAGCCGATTATGTGTTCTGGTCTACGGCAAGTTTTTTGGGCAGTACCACTGCTTCGTAGACCAGAACACATAATCGGCTGAATTATTGTTGTTCTTTTGTTTACAATAATGAAAAGAATACTGTTTTATTGCCGCGAACGAAAAATCGCTGAACAAAAATAGTTCAGTTTAGCTACAAAATTTAAAATCTGTGAAAATTTTGAATTTCCCGCCACGGTGCTATCGTCCTACCTTCCAAAAATAGCTCAGTTTAGCTACAAAATGTAAAAAACTGTGAAAATTTTGAATTTCCCGCCACGTTGCTATCATCCCACCTTAAACCCTATCTGTCAATTAATTTTCATACAAAAAAAGGTTTAATCTATGGTCTGAGTTTAAAATGTGATTGATATCACGGGCCTTAGGGTTATCAAGTTGTACACTTCGATATGGCCTACAAAACCATTAGAGATGTTTGTTTATCAACCGGGGAAATGTGGTTTCTACTCAGTGAGCTAATTCGGGGGCTTGAGGGTGAATTAGTTGTGTTGTTTTCCATTTACAAATTAGCTGTCGCAGCCATGGTCGCCGTGGAGTCTTTATAATGTCATTTGTTCGGTAAACAAGCAAGGCGACCATTCTGAATCGCTGAACTTTCACTATTAGCCCTCGTTACATTTGAATTTGGAACGAATTGAAACGATAGCCGTAAAACGCAGATGCGCGTTGTTCGCGGCTTTAAGGAACTATAGGTTTTTGGTCGAGAAGCGACGTCTGCATCGTGGATGTCACTCGCGCACTGCGGTACAGTCAACGCCATGGTAGTTCTTATGCGTCTATCGAACAAAAAGGGTCACTGACTCTACAAAAGTAGTTTAAAATCCACTGAGGAAGTTACCAGAAGCAAAGAGTACGTCTATGCAAAACGACTATATTCCTAACTTGCTGATGGCCGTCTCATGATGGTATTATATTCCGTATTTTTTTTGCTACTAAGCATTAGGTAGGGAGGTACCTTATTATTTTTTTGGTTCTTTTACTTCCTTACGACCAAGCGCTCTTTTTTGTTTCGTCCGCTGAAGGGGATGAGAAAAATGTAACAAAAGAATCGTCCTGCGTAAGAAGATGACGCGTGCGGTCTTTTGCTGTAGTAAAAAACTAAAATATTGTGACAATTTAGTGGCCTTGCGGATGTAAGATTTCGGTTTCTACGGTTTTTTTTTTCTAAAGCTTTTACCCGTACTAAGGATGTGTTGTGTTGAGGGATAAAACATTTTTGCGCAAGTCACGACTTGGGCTAGGGTAGGAGGGTTTCGCTTACGTAATATCATTATGCAGTAGGTATAGGTACTTAAAAGTTATGGTATTTTTTTAAGCAAAAAACTAAAGAACATTGGCAGGGACTCATATTGTTTTGGTATCACATTATTACCAGTTACCTAGGCTTAGCGTACAGCATTAAAAATATGCAGAAATAGCTCTAACAATAAATAATAAAAAAAGGATTAACGCAGTATGTTTTTACCTGTTGGTGGTTAATAGTTTAAAAAAGTACCAGAATCGTTCATCGTCTTAGTTATTCAGTAGGACTCCTTTTTCAGTAGTCATTGATTCTCCTTTGACCTGCGGCTATCTAGACCGAAATAGGATGGTCACCTTCTACTCTGGGGTAAATGTCAGCTTCTTTAATTCCCTTGTCAAAATGATAGGAATAAAAGAAACTGAATTTTGATCAAGGGATTTCGCGTTTTGATATACATAGATACCGGTATATTTCGAATCGCGTTTTGTTAGCTACACAAAATGTTTTATTGTATTTTCGTTTCCTAACGGCTAATAACCCTCCTTTGGGCAGTCGGGTAAAAATATGATACAGATTGAAAAAATACTATTTTGAAATACGAAACTTGAGCCTTGTACGGTGTCTTATTAGATTTATAAGTTGGATACCAGGGTTGCCATTCTTCTTTACCTTCGCCGATAATTTAATTGACACGGAGTATGCTGTCGTCTCATTTACATATACCTACCTATAGTACCTATAGATGCCAAAAATCTGTAATGAACTGTAAGTATAGGCCTAACCTAATATATCTTTCAGTTTCCGTGAATAAATAATAGGGGGAGTCTATAAATCGGATTGCGCGGAGTTTACGCGGCAGGAAATTGGATGTGCCCATTTGCCCAAGGGTGCGGAGTGCGATGCCTTCGAGGACTCCGGGCCAGCTGGAAGAAACAAACAATCCCACTAAAACATTATTTGTAAAAATGGTGCCAAGTCTCGAAAGTCTTTCGACCTGCCCCTCTACCCTTGACGCATTTTTTCAATACGGCCGCAATATGGCGGTATTTGCAAAACTTAATATTTTACAAATTTAGACGGATTTTGTGTTTTTCTTGAATAAAACAGCCTTACCTTTGAATAAAGATTACAAAGTATTTAAAATCAAAGCATTACTAAGCAAATTCAAAGAGAAATTAATTTTAAAACTTTTTCAATTTGATCGCAATAGCGTCAAGGTTAACCCCCCTGATCTTAGAAGAGATAATGTGCTCTTGTGCCTTGACTCCAAAACAATGCCAATTGTAAACTATGAAAACTCATAGGAATCAACAATGAGTGATTGTTATTCCAGATTTCGGATTTAGAACCCACTTTTTACTACGACTTCCTTATTCCGATGTAGGTAGTGTAATGATGTAACCTCCGTTGGACTACTGGCTGATGATAATATTTGAATTAGGTAGGCTGTTTAAAATTATATGTTGGAAGGCTGTAAATAAGATTGTCAAGTGGAGACTGAGACGAGCTCCGCCGCTAGGTGCGGATCAAAGTGTATATTTTGACCAAGAAATAAATAGGAATATCGGAAGTTGTCTTTAATTGATAGAGTCTGTTATAGCTAGGGATAGCACACAAGTGCTACAATGGAGACAGGGGAGACATTGGCATGAGTCGGATGGACTTACCCCTCAGATAGAAGTATAGCTTGATGGGGAAGTTGGTTGCTTTTGGTGGGTCTGACTGACATAGTGCCGAGGTCCCAACTGTTAATAGCACAGGTTTTTTATATTTTATGTCGACGATTGGGTAGCCCAATTATGTAAGGGCGGAATAGTATCGAATGAAGTCGAGTAATCTTTGGGCCTCGCTTGTAAATTATGATGGCTTGGAGTATCCAATTTTAACTCAGCCGGATTATTAACCAGCTTTGCCAGATTGTATTATACGAATTCAGGGTAGTATTCTCGCATTTTATGAGTAGGGAGGTAGGTATTTAGGGATGGAGATAGTGAAGTGACAGTGAAGTGTTGTACTATTATTTAATTGAAATATTTAAGTTGTTTATTGATGTATAGTTAGATAGTTAAGATTCATGTCTAATTTTGATTTTAGAGATGTTCAAGACCGACCACAGTTGATTAAATTTTGATCACCATCAAAATTTAATGAACTAGAAGGGGGAAGATGTAATGATGTAACCTCCGTTGGACTACTGGCTGATGATAATATTTGAATTAGGTAGGCTGTTTAAAATTATATGTTGGAAGGCTGTAAATAAGATTGTCAAGTGGAGACTGAGACGAGCTCCGCCGCTAGGTGCGGATCAAAGTGTATATTTTGACCAAGAAATAAATAGGAATATCGGAAGTTGTCTTTAATTGATAGAGTCTGTTATAGCTAGGGATAGCACACAAGTGCTACAGTAGGTACACTTGCTGAATGTAATCAGATATTTTAGATATCTCGTAAAAAAAACAAGTTTCTTTTGCTTATTACTCTGCCCCAAGGTATACAGGGCGTCCCACGGCTATGCCACATGGAGGGAAAGTACCTTGAATATTGTAGATGGAACATTTTACTGAAAGAAGACATTATTTTAATTTTAAAAACAATTTAAACTGCATTCATAGATATCTAAATAATTACATGGTTGAACCGGGAATTGAACCCGTTACATGAGAAAAATAATTACCCTGTAGTTTTATTATGCCAATCGAAAGGCTTCATCATAAGGATAATTTTTTGCTATATAACATAGTGTCAGAAATAAAAGGAAGACCATGAATTTTAACATTTTTAATAAAAAATTAATCAATTTATCAATGAAAATCACAGTAACAAAAGAATAGTTTTTTTAAAATCTAACACATTTTTGAATTATTTGTTTATAAAAGCCAGCCGCGTTGCGATGGACAAAATTTTAAGCGTCTTTCGGCTCAGCCCCTCTACCCTTGACGCTATTGCGATCCAATTGAAAAAGTTTAAAAATTAATTTCTCTTTGAATTCGCATAGTAAGGCTTTGATTTTAAATATTTTGTAATGTTTATTCAAAGGTAAGGCGGTTTTATTCAATAAAACCACAAAATGCGTCTTAATTTGTAAAATATTAAATTTTGTAAATTGCGCCATATTGCGGCCGCATTGGAAACATGCGTCAAGGGTAGAGGGGCAGGATACGGCTCGATTTGTTGCATACAACCAGGTAAATGTTAAAATTCATGGTCTTCCTTTTATTTCTGACACTATGTTATTTAGCAAAAAATAATCCTTATGATGAAGCCTTTCGATCGGTATGATAAAGCTACAGGGTAATATTTTTTTCTTATGTAACGGGTTCGATTCCCGGTTCAACCATGTAATTATTTAAATATCTATGAATGCAGTTGAAATTGTTTTTAAAATTCAAATAATGTCTCCTTTCAGTAAAATGTTCCATCTATAATATTTAAGGTACTTTCCCTCCATGTGGCATAGCCGTGGGACGCCCTGTATATTCCTGAAGCTACAAAAAAACAAAAACAATCTATTGAGAATAATGAATTTACCGAACAAATAAACTAATGGAGTACTTTTCTCTCGGGTTCAATTGCCTGTCAGAATCGGCTTGCCTCGTTATAGTTAGAAAGCTGGTGACCTATCGAGATATTTTTTCGTACAAGGCTAGGAGTTGGTAGGCTGATAGAGTAGACTTCGCTGAGTCTGGGAAAAATATTTTTTTGGCACGGTCGCGGTTGAAAGTTAGATTTTTTCGACTTTGAAAGTTTAAATGTATGGGTTCAGTATATTTTTTTTGTCGTACAAGGCTAGAAACTTCTAGGTTAGTTGTTGAGACTCCGTTGAACAAGAAAATATTTGTTTTTTTGGCCAAGCGTGGTTGAAAGTTTGATTTTTATAACCCAAAAATTCACACTTTCTAGGTTATAAAAAACAATATTTCTACCGCGTTTGGCTAGTAATAAATAGTGATTTCGTGATCAGCGGAGACTAAAAAGGCAGCCTAAAAACTCCCAGCCTTGTAGACAAAAAAGAAATGACTCAACCCATACATTTAAACTTTAAAAGTCGAAAAAATCTAACTTTCAACCGCGACCGGACCAAAAAAATATTTTTCCCAGACTCAGCGAAGTCTACTCTATCAGCCTACTAACTCCCAGCCTTGTACGAAAAAATATCTCGATTGGTCACCAGCTCTCCAACTATTACCTCTGGCATATTGCATCACTATCAATACGAGTAATAATCATACAATAATTATCAATAAATTAGTTTCATAATTGGGCTACAGTACAGTTCCATGTAAGTAAGTACTTACATATTGTTGATATATTTGGGCTTCTAGGTATTGAATCAGCATATAACCAATGGAGTTTCGATATTTCAAAACAGTTTCATTAAAGTCTAATTCTTCATTCAAGATAGTACACTGACGTTTACGGTGTGACCAGTCTCTGCTGAAAATTAAATAGTGTGGTGACAAAAAGTTTGACATGAATCGAATTGCGTAATCGATATAATCGATTTATAGGCCAATTGATGAAAAGCTTATTATATGAAATTAACTAAAAACTTATTAATTAGTAATGAGAAAGTGTGATTTGGTCCACTTTTTTTTAGGAGTGTTAAATGCGTTATAAATTGTGTTTTTTAAATGATCTATGGAAATATTGCGTTCCGTACGTTTTTTTTCCGTCCGGAATTCCTGACGCACGGGCTACCATGCGGAATTTCGTGTTTCGCTTTTTTTTGTGACTGAGCTGAATCGCACAACGAGTGGAATGCATCACTATTACAATAAATATGGCAACATTATTTTGCAAAGTGACAGTTAGCATCTGTCAGTTTAATATCCTGAATAAAGAATTAGACTTTAGAGTTTGTTCGCTAGTTGCTTGTGCTGTATTTAGCATCTAACTTCTCATTTACATTCAAGTCCGTTATGCCCTCGCTGTTGCCTATTACTACCACCGATTCCAACAATATTGAACAGAATCAAAACAAATCCCTTTCACTTTCGAATATATCATTTCCGTAGCAGTACGAGTAATGATTTTATACTAATGCACTTTATACTTGATTCTTTATGTACTTGATCGTATCGCAAACTCGATGTATGGCCTGGACCTAACAAACCAAATATGCATAGGTATTTTTTTTAGCCCGCAATGAGCGGATGAACGCCGCGACGGACGCGTCGTCCGTCCCTCCTCCATGATTAAGACTTCTGGACGAGGTCGAAACATGTCGGCTATTCCGACAATTCCGACAAATCATAAAAGTAAGTGAAACCGTTAAATTAATATAAAAATGTGCACCATTCCGCCATGCTAAGTTTCTTTACTTTGCTTTACAACAGGGGAAAAATGATTACTTAAAACCTGCTGCCGTCGTCAAAATTTACGGTGTTTGTCCTTACATAAAACAGACAGGGAAACTCTGCGACTTCACGCCTCTGTAGGTAGGGTGGGAGGTACCTCTTTATGCATGGTTACTTTATTTTTACTGTGCGTTTACGTGAAAAAACTGTAAGACGTCAGTATCTTTGAAATGTTATTGTGATATTTTCAACACTGGAATATTCACCACGTTCAATTCATATTATCTACCTACTATTCATAACTTGTATGCACTAATTATTACATTAATTTATATCCTGTGTTTATGTAATTTAATTATTGTTGTTTATGTACATCTACTACCTTCTCTATTTTTACTTGTCCAGTCCATCCAAAGGATGTCTGGAAGAGATCGCCCTTAGGGATAAGACCGCCGTCTGTACTATTAGGTTAATCTGTAAATAATCAATAAATTGTTCTCTGTCTCTCTCTCTCTCTCTACTTTTTCAAGCAACCTACCAATTTTTTTGGTCAAACTGCTAAACATGGCCTCTATGAAGAAATGCCGTACAATGTAATTTAGTTCAAAGAATACTCCAAATGAGCTTTGGAATCGATCCTCGACGCATTTAGCACCCAGTAAAATAGAAAATGTACCGACATGGAGTACATGGTTCTCTCGGTGTAGCCATGAATTATTTATGGTCTGCACGACACCTCGTGCGTCATACGTTAGATGATCGAACTGGGAAGTGGGTTATCCATATTTGTCGGTTTGGCTGACAGAGTCGTCCAATTACCGAATGGACGTGGCCCGTCATGGCGACACCTTTGACACGCTCGCCTCATTCGACTTACTTGACGTATTACTATCTACAGTGTTGAACGAAAATATGTTGGAAATAGGTCGTCAAATATGGAACTGACAGTATAAAGATTAGTGAGGAAGATACGCCACGCCACGCCGCCTGTCGGAAGGCCGTTGCAAATAATTAATCATAAATTAAATATTGGATCGGGGTCATTCAGACCCTTTTTTAGGTCACCGCTGTTCGTTGAAGCCCAAGACTGTGTCTGAGAGCCGTCAAAATTAATAGTCTGTGATCGATCAATTCAATTAGAATGCCGGGAAGGGCAGCGGAAGGAAAGTTCTAAAAGCTTTCCCAACTTCTTGAGTATGAAACTGTGATAGTCATTATATCAGGAGGGTCGGGAACATTGTTATGCCTTTTACGACCTTAAAATAAAATAATGAAACCTAAAAGGACCAGTACTGGACGGCTTTTATGTTTTGGGGCTAAAATCTGCTAAACAAAACTATGTTCAAATGGATTTTTAGCCCATTTTGATCGTTACTACACCCATACTGATTGACTCTACAGAAATCAAGTCACGTGTTAACATAGTAGGTGCTTTCGTCTTCAAAGGTTCTCAAGCGTGAATTCACCCGCTTTCTCGGAAAGTTTATTTATTTATCAGAAAAATAAGCGCCAAGTAGAAAAATATGAGAATCAGGTATCCGTAGTAACCCGTAGTGCTGTCAAAAAATGTTAGCAGTTACCGACGGATTTATGCACGAAGTGACAACTACTATGGACCTTTTAGACGAAAACATGACAGAATGTAATGTAGCTGTCGAATAAGACGGACGAAGTGCCAGCAAGCGTAGCAAGGAAATGTATTGTCCCAGTGATTTGATTATCGGACCACGAAAACTTTAGAGTTTGATCAATCGATTCAGCAGGAAACAAAAAAAATGTGGTACGATACGATCGATCGGACAAGCCGATCGGACCACGTGGCCTAAGGGCATAAGGCTGGGTTAGAGCGTGGGTTTATAACTCTATCTATCCCGCTCTACGTCAAACAAAAGAGTGAGATAAATAAAGTTATAACCCCTTTATGTATACTGCCTAATATTAACCCAGTCTTATGCTACGCTTGCAGATGACTCTATATTTTGTTTACTTTGTACATCGTTACAAAAATACAAAATACAAAATGTTTTATTTCATCAACAAACTTAATTTTAAATTACATGATGTTTGGAGCTTCCTTTTAAGTAAAAAAATACCTGTGCCAGGAAGCCCCGCTCTTCCATTTCTGGGTATCGTTAAATTAAGTATGTAGGGATAGGTTGATTTTAAGTTTTTTTTAAATACATTGATTAAGATAAAATAAGTTAATTTAAAACACAATACATTAATGAAAGATTGAAATTCTCCACCCACCAGTACACCAGAAATAGTTATTTGTTATGCAAGAATGCAAAATTATTGTTTGCGGCGAGTGCTTGTATTGTAAGTAAGTAAGTAAGTAAGTAAGTAAGAGTATTGAATACCGAGCTAGCGAAGGTTTCTAAAATTGAGCCACGAGCGTAGCGAGTGGTTAAAAAAAAGAAACCTGTGAGTAGCGAGGTATTCAGAAGCACGAAACTTTATAAGGAATGATTCTTACAAATAAAATATCGGTTTAAATTAACGTTAACTGGCTTATTGATAGTCCAGTGGTTGTCCCTAGCATACTTAGTCACACGGAGGGTTTAGGGATTAGTTTCCGTAGAGGACATAGCACTAATTAAATCATGTATGAGGTCCCTTAAAGAGAAGAGAGACAAGGATATTGCTATAACTCAGGGATGCTTCAAGACAAGGCCCCATAAAGTTTCCCATGGCAGTTTTGCTACCAGTAAAATATTGCACTTAAAATGAAAATCATTAAAAGAAAACTTAAACAGACTGAGGCGATGCCGCAATCGTCATACACAACATTAAAAACTCATGTCATTGTCATTAAATACATTTGGCCTAAGAGGTTTCGACATCCCCACACAAAAGTTCCAAACATAGCTCATACGTACCGTATACATATAGTGGCTGGGTTGGTTGGTTGGCGGGCCGCATAAAGTCGAAATCTGCGTATGGTCCAACGCTGTCAGGTGCTGGACAGTAGTGCACAGAACACAGACTTTGGCCTTCACGCAGATCCAAACCGATAGAACAAAATATTAATGAATCATCATCACCAAACAATCGGTTAGGCTAAGTTGAAACATTATTATGTGTTGTCTATGTTCAAAAAGTGAGGAGACAAATTGGGCCTTAAGTCTGTAACGCAGTTGTGTTTGGATAGGGCGTAGTTGTTAGGACAAACCGCCTTTTCCTCGTTTTTAGCAGACTTCAAAATATGAGGGAGTACTCAATTCGACCCATACATTTAATTTTTTACTGATGAAGAACTTTCCTCAACGGACAGCTGCAGAATACTCGGAATCAGTACAGTGCCTTAATAACAGTGTAACTTTTCACCAGTGAAGTCGGTTTTTTAAAGTTTGTATATTGTATTCTTACTCTCATAGAACTCTGCACATCGAGACACAATAGTTTTACAGACTTGAGGCCCTGTGCGGGCGCATTTAGCTATACGCAGGTTTCGGCTTTACGCTGGCCGACTCTGATAAACGACTAGGGGCCGGCGATGACGTCACACCCATTGTTTCCCTTCACCACCTCGCCCATTGATAGCGATCATTACGATTCTTTCAGTCAAGTCATCATCAATCTGCGGAAGCCCAACGGTTTGTTCGCTCCAATACGGACGACTATGTCCGAGACAGAGATACGAATATTTGTTCATAAGAGGACAAATAACGCTATCTATGTCACTCACTACACACACAGTGTCCTCGACTGTTTGCATGCAGTTTCTCTTAGAAGCCTTGCATACATAGTTATGATTTAATAGCTCCATCTCATCTAGGAACATCAGTGTTGCTTAAACAATTTTCCATTCCTAAGCTCTATTGTGTTTCTACGGCAGTGGAGATGACGTAACATATTTTGTTTTACTTCGCCGAGAACTGATAAGGATCATTACGATTCTTTCAGGGCAAGTGGGAGGCCGAAACAACGCGGTGTGATAAATAAAAAACTAATGTACATGGGCCCTTGGGAAAATTTTGGCGGCCGAAAAAATCTGGCACCGGGGGTGATCACTGCTTTATAAGATATAATTAAAAAAATAAACTCGGAAGCTGTCCCTGAATTTTTTTAATAATCACCTTAAATATTTCCGTTTTAAAAGGAAAAAGGAAAATCATTATTAATAAAGGCTATTTTCCAGTATTTCGACGGTACCTAACGTGCCTGTTGTCATAAAGGCCATAAAATCACCAGTTTTGAAATGCGTTTTGTATAAAGTGGCGTCCAATCCACTAACGATGTCACCGCTCAGTTGCTGCAGTTGGAACATGTTGTTTAGGTTAATTAACTAGCCTAGTACCTCTGAGATTGGTCATCCTAATCCGCAGCAAAGGTAATATTAACACACACGTGCGGAATTAAGTTAGTTGCGAGTTTCCTCATTTTCCTGGTAATTTAGTAACAGAAATGAATATTTTATCTCGTCTATTTAACATGAGCTGGTTCGTTCCCCGCAAACAGGGACTAAAATAGATTTTTAATCCCATCGGACAAAAAGTTATTTGAATTTGGAATTAAGATATTGTAAGTGAATATTTCAATAACCAAAGAGATCAATCACGAACATTGTATGGACAAGTAACTGGCAATATGAAAAAATAAACAGCGCGCGAGTCAAATAAAAAAAAAAAACGTTTAAAAATAAAAACGTCAGAAATGCATTCCGTCTTTGTTTCTTCCTCAAGTAGTGAGAATGAAAGTATTTTATTATTAATTCTAGAATTATCGGACGTTAATTATTCGTAAGTTCCGCTCACTTATTTTCTCATAGAGTAGAGGTAATAAAAAGTAGAGTGTTCACCTCGGGAGCGAAACAACTTTCACTCGAGTACTTTGAATTCCTTGCTGCGATCGGGATTCTACTCTAGAATCTTTCGACTTGCTCTGGATTAAAAAACACTCGCTTTAAAAATTGTTCTTTCTTGGTTTACTATTGAACGGATTTAACACTCGTTTTATTTATTTTCACGCTGAGACACTTTTGTATAAACATTACAACATTTGTGACTTTAAAAATCAATTGAAAGATTTTTATTAAGTACAAGGTCGAAAATTTGCTAGGGATAGAACTTAAACCCGCAACATCGAGAAAACTGTTTGCTCTACCGGTTGAGCTACCGAGCCAATTAACTGTCGATGCGAATTTTTCAACGTATGTTACTGACGGAGGCATGGGCTAGTGCTCTAAGGGCGGCTTGCAGAAGCTGCTTTTAAATCCAGATTTAGTAATTACATTGATACCTACTTTACACATAAGAACACCTTTGTCACACACCACATGTAATTTATGGCAATAAAAATTCATTGAAATTAATATTTTGACAGATTTTGTATGGAGAAGCTGATTTAAATCGTTTTAAATCTAGAATTACGAGACTGTACAATGTACAAGTAACCCTAAATACGTTTAGAGTTCAGTCAAGTCATTTTTGATCATGGCACCACTCAGATGACAAGAAGTTTTGTTTATATTGTACTCGCATTTAATAATAATAATAATAATATACCCATCACATTTAGAGTAAATGGTATTTAAAAGGCCGCTGTGCTGTTGGCTTCGGCCCCACTCAAGCCTCAAAGGACCGGGTCCCCGTGGACCCGTGAATCTGAAAAGTATAACAACATAATAATAATAAATCATTTATTTCGGATACCAGTTCCATATTTGTGTTATTTAGACAAGAACATCCATAAGAATCTACCTGCGCAAAAATCACACTTGAACTTGGCGGGTTGTATTGAAGAGTATTTTGTTCGTATCCACAAAGAAGCGGACAAACTGCCGGGGTTAACACCATCAGGAACAAGTTCACGATTCAAGGTGAAATCGATACTGTGTAGCCTGTTAGGCGTTTGTTGTTGGTCGATTCTTACAACGATCAAATTACGAGTACTTATGTACTTGCCTACTTTTGGATTATAAGTGCAAAAAGTACCAAAAAGTGGAGTTGTATCCACCGATCCCGGGATCGGTAGATACAACCCCCAAAAAGTAACGTTTTGGCCCATTCAAGGTACTGAATAAAAAAGGCCTGTGCCATACAAAAAGTTATTTTAACTAATTTTAGTATTTACGCTTTCCCGCATATTTCTTTGCCCCAGTGGCCCTCTACAAAGTTCGTCCTTTTTGAGGTTCCTTTATTTACTGTGTATGTAAAAAGTTACAGTCTCAATTAGGTTTTTGTGTCGCTGTTGCGAATAAAGAATGTGTTTCGGGCATTGCCTTTGTTCCTTCCTCTGAGAAAATTTCGTATAGTAAGATATAAAAAGTGTAGACCATTTGATGACATGAGAGCCTTCCACCTATGTGTAGGTGATGACAAAACAAGTATGCGTGGCAAGCAGCTTATGAAAGGTTTTTTTTACAAATTGGTAAAGAACCATCGTTAAAATCTTACCAGCTTTTATGAAATGAGTCTTCAATATACCCTGTGAGCGGAAAGCATTGTCAAACGCGTCGTTATGTACTTACGCAAGGAACTCTTTTCAACTCGCTTAAAACTTTTTAAAAGGGATAATATATAATCCCTCTAATGCGGCAAAAGGAGATTAGAAGCGAAATTATCCGTTTCGGACGGAGTGCTACGCCGTAGCTGAGTACTACGGCGGTGCTACGCGTTGCTACGAAGAGCATAATATTCTGCCAAAATAAAGTGTTTGAAAAAGGTCCTTGCTTCGATTATCAACTAGTCAAACCTCATTTGTAAAAAGATAACTGGCTACAAAATATACCTACGTATAGATAGCCATTGAGTAAATAAATTGTTTCATAACAAGTTATTTATGTCAAATGGCCAGTGATTTTTTTGGGACGGTAAAAAGGAAAACCTTTTTTCAAACCTCTTAGATAAAACGAAACATGACTCCAATTAATATAAACACCGATATCGTAGATAACAAATCTTCCGGTAAATACAACACATTCTATTTTATTAATTTTATGAAGAAAAAGATTTTATAGAAAAAATATAACGGTCTTCGAACTACTTTAAATGTTTTAATGTTTATAAGTTTCCATAACTTCAATAACGGAAAATATCGACAGGCTGGCAGCGTGCATGATACTCGTACCTCCGCGTATCAATTTGCTGAATCATGGTCATAAAGATAAAAGTTTCTATTAAAGCATGGGTTCCCAAAGTGTGGGCCTTGCCGCTTTTATTGCAATTGGGAACTGTCAGGAGGTAGTCGGCGCTCGGCAGTTGGCAGGCGATGGGGTGAAATTCATCGTAAAACTCCACTCGGCGCGATGATGTGATTAGATCCGAATCTTCCGCCGGGCGCGGGTGAAAACGGCCCCTAAAACTGAATTCTTAAATGCCGCGGCAGGTACCGGCCCCATAAACCTAGTTTTATATCCCCGAATTATTTCCTTCCGAAAGGCCGAATACGAGTTTTAATTACCGCCTGTCAGAGCTATTTCATATAGCTTCGCCTTTCCGGCTCACCCCTTTGCCTACTATTGAGTTAGGTCGATTGGGAATAATGCCACAAAATCAAAAGCTCTGTTACAAAGAGTGTAATTAAATCGAAGCCAGCGGCAAAACATTTGGGTCAGTCGAAACGAGCGACATGTTTGCGTTGGGAAATGTCAATTATAGTAAGTACCTACGTAAATACTTAACTACAAATGAACGACCAAAATGCACGGCAGCGATACAAAGTAGTCAAGTCAAGCTCACTCATCGCAAATTCTTTAGGGAGGAGCATATCCCTCCTCGTATTTGCATAATACGAGGAAGTTTGAAAATGGAAGAAGATGCGCCCCGTACATAAGTTTGCATCTTATTGGCTTTGGCTTCCCCCGTCCAACCGACCTAATTCGTTTAAAAAGAAACGTCCAAATCGGAAAGTGGGACATCTCAGTCGACACCTCGGCTGCGCATTAACATGCACAATGCCTGTCTCTGTTCATTTGTTTACGCATCTACTCCTCCACGTAATTTGACAAGCTAATTTATTATTCTCGAGCCTTATTTAGGGGGGATTTTCGCATTCCGAACACAATACATGTTTTGGTAAAAGATACGGGTGTAACGATGAATAATGAAAGCTATTCTCATTGTTGCATGGAAACACACACTTCGTTTGTAGTACCTATGTCTACATGATGTGCACATCCTTCACATCAATATTTATACGTTTACACTCTGACATTAATTGTTCACCGATATGGTTTGGATGTAATCAATCAAGCCGATTCAAGCCTCGTTGCCATTTCTGAGTGCGGATTAGTACTCCCAGGATGTCTGATTTAATGCGATTATCGTTATATGTACTCAGGTGCAGTATCTAACCGATTGACTGTCTGTCACACTTTCAGCAATACCCTGAATTTTTAACAACATGTCTGTCGGTTTTTAGAAAACGTATAGAAGTAAAAGGGTTGGTTTCAGGGGTATTAGGGTGTTTTGACCGTAGGCCTTTTGAATTTAGACATAGTGACATTCGGCCTTCAAATACGTGCCCCTTTACAGCCACCATCATTATCATCATCAGCCCACCCACTGCTGAGTAAAGGCCTCTTCATGCGCACGGACGTACGGAAGGCAGAACCCACTGCGGTGAGTCGCCATCCTATCTCGCCAATAACAGTTAAGCCAATACAGAGTCTAAAAGGCGCTTCAGTCTTGCAGTGAATTTGTGGAACCTTATCCAAATAAGTAAAGCATCTCTTACGGTATACAAGTAACAGAAAATCTTCTTCTTCGTCGATTTCTCATGGCTGAGGCTCACAAACATGTGGTACTCGCTCTAACAGAAGATAAGAGAGTGCTTACATGGCGCTGCTGGCCCTCCGATGCAGCAGCTGCAGCAGGCTCCCGTCGTGCGCGGAGGAGCACAGGCTGCGCGAGCGCGCGCGCCGCTCCCCCTCCGCGCGCTCGCGCTCCCCCCGCTCGCGCCAGCGCGCCATCAGCGACTCCAGGCAGAGCATCGCACCACCATCGCACACCATGTGCGCCCACCCTATACTGCCGCCCCGAATGATGCCCACACCATGTTTAATGCACGGCCGCGTATGTTCTAAGCGAAGCTTCGCTCTGCACCTTACGTCATTGGATTGGATTGTTTAGTTTAGCAGTAAGGCTTAAGTAGTTTTCTACTTCTTATGTAGTCAAATAAGTAAATCTAAATGTTCGTGTTGTATAAATTCGTTGTCGACTTAACGGCACTTGAATATAAAATTAGAGTCGCTCGGCAAATTGCATTGTAAAAGTTACTGTCGTAAAACAATGTCACCTGCGCCGGTAAAGGCGACCCTTGCACTGCACTGAACAACACTGCGTGTTCTAATCACGTGCGCGGCCGGCGATACGTCTAGCTTGCACTGAGAAAAAATCGCATTAGTAAATAGGGCAAGCTCGTTGCGGTCTCTGTAGTATACCTTCAGGTGTCGGCAACGTGTAAACAACTTAACAGTATCGATCGTGGCCCGCGACGTGTTGCCTTTCCACAATTCAATCGAATGTGGTTATTGAATGTGCTTTCAATATTCCCGCGTTTCGATTTGTTTGGGGCGCGGCGGAGGCGGGCGCGCGGTGAGGCTCTGTCACGGTGCGTAGCGAGCGAGTGCCACGCTACGACTGACTTCATTCTCGCTCGCTCGCTACGCTCTGCGGAAGGAGTCGTGCCGCCACACCACTGCTCCGGGGGCCTATCACGAATATAAGGCAATGCAAAGATTGTCTAAATGGAAAGTTGCAATGCAAAGATTGTCTAAATGCCTATAGTTTTTTAGAATAGAAGAACTTGTACAGTCGCTGCACGCTCAATCACTCGTGCAGTCGTGCCTATTTACCCAAAGGGTGTTCCGTACTTAAGACATCAAATACTTAATTTGATTAAGTCCACGGTAGGCAGCATTAGTAAAATATTTGTTAAAGTGGCTTACCTCAGTTTTTTAGAAATAATATTAATTGTCATAGTGGCATCAGATTCGTATGTACCCACTTGCTGGTATTGCGCCCCCAGATGACCGCAGGGCTGTGGCAAGTTCCCTGGAGATGACCAAAATGGATGTTGACACACGACATCCCATGCATGGCTCTATTCCAGTGCAGCAAAGGCTGCCAAGCCGAAGCAGTTTCATGAAGTGTGTCAACCCACTGACCACGCACCCACCGGAAGCTAGGTGTAACCTTTGGCGTGAAAGCGCCTTCCTGCCAACCCCTTTTGTGCCGCCTTCTGAGTGTCTCCCGCCTAGACATAAGTTGCCATGAGCGACCTGGAAGTTCCTAAACCGCCTGAGGACCCAGGTCGGCCGAAGCAAGGAAAATATGGCCAGGTCGGGGTTTCTCGGATGGTGACAACTTGAACTGTTTGTGTGGTACCCCGCAAACCATGATGCACCTCTCATCATGTCCTGCGTGCCCTAACACCTGCACACTGGAGGACCTTATGCCGGCTAATTAGATTTAATTAGGTGCAAATTACTAATACTATATTATTATGCTTGATTGTATTGTATATTTATGCTGAATTTTATTGTAATTTTAGTTTCAGTATTAATTTAAGTGAAAAGAAATACCTATGCTAATTTTATTAACTGGAGAGCTGCCGACTTTGCTGATTCTCGTTGCGTCACACATTTTAGGCTCCAACCGAAAACCAGCGCTACGAATTTTGCTTTCCAATCTTCGTAGCATTATGCTGAGTTGGAACCTTTTTCTTTGCCATAACACATAGCGCCAAATGTGAAGCATATAATTTAATTTTAATTTTATAATTTTATTTTGTAACATATGGTTGTTTTGATTTACTTTTTGTATAGTGTTGTGGCTTTTGAATAAAATACATATCTATCTATCTATCTATCTAATAAAAACGCAGTTAGCGTTGCGGAATTCTGGGTTAAAGCCATTTAATTTAAGATTAGATTAAGAAATAGGTCTGCGATCGACACGCAAAGATCAGATTCGTGATAGCCCTTGCTTCCAATACAGTTTTCGGCACCCTCTCGATAATATGATTACTGCGCGGTTAGCAATTAAACATCGCCCTTGCTCTCGGCCCTTGTTATTGCCCTGAAAACTCGAATATTGTTCCGGAATACTCGAATATTTGCTTTGTTGTAGGTATATTAGGTTATTGTTTTGAAAATACGCATTAAAGCAAAGGATTTGAACAATGCACAGAAATTGTATTTCCCAACAATGAAAGAAATAGCTTACGCGCATGCAATTTGTCTAATCTTCGTTAAAAAACGTGTTTTATTGAAAGAAAAAAAATATTATCATCATCACCTTGGAGACAAGGTGTTACAGAAAGTTTCTGTGATAGGAGAGAAGGACTCCTGTCATTCTGAAGGGGTAGCTTCACTCACCAGTACAAGAAACTTTTACTATAGAACCAACTGCGAAATATTCTGTTGGCCCTATACTAAAAGTTGCTTGTATTGATGAGTTCTACGACCCCCTTCAGTGTGATAGGACCTTTTTGTAACACCCTGTATTCTTCTTGTAGTGCCGTCTCCTATCGGAGGTTGGTAATCATCTTGGCTATTTCTTCCTTTGAGGCTGCCAAACGGAACAAGGAGCTCGTGGATTGTTGGTACCAATGGCGTAAGTTCTCAGGCCATGATATCTTGGGTCTTCCAGGTCTCCTCCTGCCTGGTGATCTTCCCAGGAGTCCAAATTGGGTATTGCGGATTATATGGCCAAAATACTCAAGTTTGCGTTCTAACACCCTGTATAGTTCAGAAATATTAAAGAAGAAAGAGTATTTTTAAACAGCAAAGTAGGTACCTCACTTCTTAGTGCAATTCAATATCCACTGCAACGTTTTAATGGCTCTACCTCGGTACATTTACGGTGGTATTCTAGAACGCTACTTAAACTCAGTTTAAACAGAGTTCAGGCTGTCGATAAAGCAGTGCATGTTTTGATATGAAGGGAGGGATATTCAAATCAAAACATGCACTGTTTTATCGACAGTCGACACTAACAAACTCTACTTAAACTGAGTTTAAACAGATTTCAAGGAGCTTTTTAGTTTGAACTGAGTTTAAACAGAGTTTAAGTAGGGTTCTAGTTTGAACTGAGTTTAAGTAGCCGTTGCATTAGTATATAAGTCATAAATTTTAAGTAAGAAAAATAGTTTTATAAAAACAAAATGATGAGGTACTTAGGTATATTGCCACTCAACTACTACGTCTCCATTACCATCTCTTTCCATCTAAATAAAAGGTTTTTTTAATGTAATTTATTGTGAATCACTTTGTTTCTACGCTTGTGAAAATGCCGTTACTCGTATAAAAGCGGATAACTGAGGTTGGCCCGACCGTGGTGGATATTACACGGATGCAAACAGTCTCAATAATAACCCCTTTACCCTTGATGCTATTTTTTTAATTTAGTTCACCAATAGGGTTTTTTCCTTTAGTTATAATAAAAATTCTAGATGGCGCTGTATTTTAGTAAGAATAAATGTCAAACTAGATCACAGATAACCAAAAAGAACGCCGGATAAGTCTGCGCGCGTCGGGTGGCGTACCGTGGCGTCGGGTGGTATTTAAGTTGCGATGGAAAATAATCACCTGACCAACCGCTTGACCTGACCCCTAATAATCCTTATTTTCTTGCCATTTCTGTTGTATTATGTTACCGGCCAAACCCGATTTCATGATAAACTAGTTTCGCCTCGGCCAAACCAGTCTAACCTAAGCTCGTATGAACGAACCAGTATAGCCTAGGCCAAACTAGTCTAGCCGAAGCTCGTATGGATAAACCGGTATTTCCTAGGCCAAACTAGTCTAGCCGAACGAAGCTCGTATGGAGAAACCAGTTTAGCCTAGGCCAATCCAGTCTGGCCTAGCAAGAATATTGTACGCTCCAGGATAAACTAGTATGGCCTAGCCCGAGCTGATATTGTCGAACGATTACGTATGAATGTTGCCATATCTCGTAAACTAAGAGGTTTAGCGCAAAAATAACGAAATTTTCGAACCCCTTAAGAACCCCGAAACCAGGCCTTTTACTTATAAAGGTGTTCTAAAAACCGACATAAAGGGTGTTAAACATACAGGGTATTCCTGGACGTGTGACAGACAGTCGAAAATGATTTAAAACAAAGGTTAGGTCAGTAGGTTCGGTTGGCGACACACTGACATACCTACTTACCTCTTTTTGTTTTCGAGTGGTCCTTCAAACCTGTTCAAACCGGACAAAATCGGATATACCGTAGACTTTTTGAATGTAGACTTTTTCAAATTCGGCCTTTAAATGCGTCCCCTACTGTTCAGATAATTACGGCGGGTTAGTTAGTTTTAAGAAAAAGTACTAGTCTAGCATAACTAGGTAGAATCTGTATTACCCCTATTCAAATAGGGCTAGCCTAGTTTGGCCTAGACTAAACTGGTTTCTCCATTCGACCCAAAACACAACACTTCCCATACATGGCTTGTACATACATACAAGATGTACAAAAGCACTTATAATCCTAAGTAGGTATTATTTTAATGAAAATCCGTGGATGATCACTTGTGAATTTGTGAAACAAAAATTACGAGCAAGAGCAAGCGGCGCGCGGCGGGGTAACTACCCGAGGTGCCGAGGTTTTTTCACAGATAACTATCTGTGAAAAAACCTCGGCACAGACCAATAGACAGTCTGTGGACAGACTTTGACATTAATTCTGGCTAAACTCCATTTTCTATGGTGAGATGGATAGCGCCATCTAGAGAAGTCTTCATAAACAACAAAAAAAAAACCCGAAAAAAGCCTATTCAGACGCATACAATTTTTTTATTGTACAGAATAGCTTTACCTTTGAATTAGATTTATTAAACGATAATTAAATGCACTTAAACTAATAGTGGAAAATAAAAAGAAAAATATCCTAATTTAATCTAATTTAAATAGAAATTTTGGGCCAGATCGCCGCCGTCGCTCGGTAGGGTGCCCACAAGGCTGGCGGCGTTGCCCCGCTAAGTAGATGGCGAGGCTCAGCCTTTGCCCGAGGT
Source organism: Zelleria hepariella (assembly GCA_949319315.1). Taxonomy (NCBI): domain Eukaryota; kingdom Metazoa; phylum Arthropoda; class Insecta; order Lepidoptera; family Yponomeutidae; genus Zelleria; species Zelleria hepariella. The sequence goes on along the minus strand of OX439391.1, from coordinate 12,091,066 downwards.
AGGCACCAGCCAACGTCAACCAGGCGCGACGAGATCTCTCTAAAGAGGTCCCCATGGCCTGAGAGTCTCTGCGTCATAAAGTATATAAAATCAAAGCATGACTATGCAAATTAAAAGAGAAAATAAAAAAGTTCGTCAATATGAACGCAATAGCGTCAAGGGCAGCCCCTCTGACCTGTAATACGGGCGATATAAAAACGTTACAATCCCCTGCAGGCTTTTTCCAGTGCCTGCCAAGATAGTGCGGAGTCAACGCACGCGTTACGGCATTGCACTCCGCGGACAACAAGTATTTAAGTAGACAGAGAGTCAGCTGCCTCATACTCTCGAATATCGTAATGTGATAGGCTCTTTTTTGAAGCTTGGAAAATATACAAAGATTTCACAGTACATTCAGGATTACACATTTGGCTCGAGACCTGGAACATCCATTTTGTATTTTTAAGAGACTTAAAAATTTTGCTCCATCCACCTCGATTATTATTCTTTTCTTTAAAAAATTTTTTTGGTAACTTAGATGGATGTGTGTGACGTTCATTATTTTACTCATGGAGCAAAAATTCAAGAAAATCATGTTGCAAAAAAAAATCTAAAAAAAAATTACTGTGGAAAATTAAGTCATGATTAGTTTTAGACGCACCGGAAGAAAATTTGTAAAAACACATTTAAAAAATCATAATTTCAGAACCACGATGAATGAATACATCGGATACACCTAGGTGCAAGGAACAAAAAAAATGTTTGGACGTCCTTATTTGGACCACTTTTTTTGCAAAATTTTTGGCATGCGTGACCACATGTAGGAGTAGGAGATGTTGGAAAGGTGGTTGAGGTACAAATGCACACTTTTAAATAATGAGAAACGTTCAGTAAATAAAAAGTGTCAAGCTATTCGAAGAGTCATAAAAAAAAGTTGATGGAAATCACATTAAAAGTTTACATGTTTCAGGAATAAAGCAATTTAATAAAAAAAATCCCTGTAGATGCAAACGTTGTTGATGTTACAACACCGATGTATTAGGTAGTTGGATTTCTGTCAAGTGAAGAACTTTGTACTGTGGTGCTATTGCCAGAAAATAATGCCGTAGTAAGGCTGTAGTCCACTGCATTGTATTCAGGAATTCCGGGGCTCCCGTTTGTTACGGCTTCGTTACGGAATTTCAGAAGCGCTTTTCGTTAAAGTTACAATACAAGGTGTTGTTTTGCAAAGTGACACTCGACTCAGGGGGGTGATTATGTACACGATACTGAAAAAAAAAAATATATAAAAAAAATATAATAATTCAGTGAAAAGTACCCAAAAATCATATTCTGGCCTCCCTTACTATTATAATGTCGCATTATCGGGCACCACATCGCGCGCGCGCTTTTAGAAGGCCGGGGGTGTCCGCACGTCGCGGTTATTATAGAACAATTAAACATTAAACTTATTTTTAGTTTCAACGGTTACTAAAACTATCTTCCCTGTGTCACTAACCAAAACAAAACCCTGTATGTATTGCGAATATTGCGGTTAAGCGCGCTCTCTTTCTCTGATGTTTCTAGAACCTCTATACTTTGTTAACTCATCAATACAAGCAACTTTTACAGGGTGTTAGAAAATAGTTATTTGTTATGCAAGAATGCAAAATTATTGTTTGCGGCGAGTGCTTGTATTGAATAGTTTAAATCCGGCCTTTACACGATCGTAAGTTACTAGTAACAGCAAACTTTCGGAGCATGTGAGATGAAAAGGTCCTTTGCCACTGAAGGGGGTCGCTTCACGCATCAATACAAGCAATATTTACTATGGGACCAAGTGCGAAATCTCGAAAAAAATATCAGCTGTTCCATACTAAAATTCAATACCTCCCTACTAAAATTCTATGGAGCAGCTCATACTTTTTTCGAGATTTCGCACTTGGTTCCATAGTAAATATTGCTTGTATTGATGCGTGAAGCGACCCCCTTTAGCGAAAACTTATCAGTCTGCTTCCAACTAGCTTCTAGCCATAACAGTTTTACAACTAGAGAGTAAATTTACTTTTAACTCCATCCCGACACTAGGTATAGGGCACTCTAGAAGTTCCGGAGCTTATCGAGTTTATACTAGATAGAATCTCCATCAGGCAGATTACTTCGACTTTGATACTGAAAAAACTTAGCCTTCCTAACTTTTACTTTAAGAACTTCTGATTGTAGCGGGACTCCAATAGAGACAAATCCTGCTCAAATTGTATAGGTATCGCTTCGGAAGAAGAAATGAACGGACTTCCCTCTTACACGTAGAGATTTGGGAGATCCTATGTGAGATTTATTTATCGCATGGGCTCAGATACAAACCTACTCATTTTGATATAAGGTTTCCAATAAGTACAGTGAGCATGAAATAAATGTAACAATTTTCTTATTTGGGAAAAAACCTACACGATTTAATAACATTAAGTACTATGAATTGGGATGCAATGAATATAATAATTAAGCGAGTAAAGCTTAAATAAATCCAATACCAAATAAACTTTTAACGGATTTAACACACGTTTTTATTTACTCGTTTTTATTCAAATTATGAAATAGTGCTCGTGCAAATATAAGAAAATATTTCATACAATTGTTTAGCAGTTGTTGGCTATAGATATGTACAATCAGGCAATTCGGAAGGCAAAGTTTTTTGTTCGAAAGTCCGTTATTGGCTTAATCTTATCTTTAGACAATATTGAGAAACTAATTTCAATATTTTTTATTTTGGTTCAGTAGTTTGGATTTTACAACGTTTCAAAGATACGGTTTTATGACGTCACGCGACGGTCTGCATACTGTTGGCGGTCATAGGAACAAAACATTTTAGCGCATAAAAACAAAACTACTGGACCAAAATAAAAAATATTTAAATTAGTTTCTCAATATTGTCTAAAGATAAGATTAAGCCAATAACGGACTTTTGAACAAAAAACTTTGCCTTCCGAATTCCATGTATCCTTAGTATTTCTTGCATCCCTTGCATTGCCAACAAGATTAACCCCATAATTATTTCTACAAAATTTGACGTTACTGTAAGGTACAGTTTAACGAAATAATCGAAATGTACTGTTTAAACTGGCGTAGAGGGGTTACGAAAGCAAAGTTTACCTAACCCACACAAACAAATATAAGGAAGAGCCTACACTAAATAAATAGTTTTATGGTCGCCATAACATGAAGGGTTGTCGTCATTACGCAATAATGAGTACGAATGGCCTTGCCTCGCCGCTTGTGCTCACTGAACCCTCTTCCGAGGAGAGACAAAAGACAACATTCACATGGAAGATTACTGAAGTATCTACCGAGAAGCTAATCAAATAATATCACTTGAATAACCTTCCAAACAAATAACCGAACGAACTTCAGTCTGTCATCAAAGCTAACCTATGTTTCCATTTGCGAATTCAAATCAACTCAAGTGACTCCTTTCACATATTTCCATTCCTCTCCCTCAACATAGAGTCCTGGGGCCTGAGTCTGTAACGCAATGGTTCCAAAATGGACTCCAAGTTGAAGGCTTCAATTAAAATTTATTAATACTGTCGGTCCTTTTAATGTTTTTGTAGTACCGCAAAGAATATTCTGATTCTGATTCTAGAGGATTAGTTCGCAGGTGGTTGGAGAAAAACGAGAAAACTCAGGTTTCCTTCAACTGGGACGCTATAACACGCCATTGCGTTAGACTTAAGCCCCAGAAAGGACACACATTGTTTGTTCGTGCAAGATTTCCAGGAAATGAGTAGAAGACCCTTCTTGTCCCATATACGTCTGTAATGTCTCATATTGCGACAGTGGGAGCGAGTTATAGGGTAGCCTTTGATGTGCCCCGTACGCTTGACGGCCTGTTCTAATAATATGAATGGGACGGGTCGGGCCTCGTATTGCTCGTTATTTGTATCTGATTTCTTTTTCTCCATGGTCCAGAAAACCTAAATAACTAATAACGAGGAGAAATACCCACGCACGAAACAACCCACTTTAAAAAATACATCCGTATTGGTAGATACGGTACCTACCATCCATTACCATCTCTACATATTATTACCTAAGCAATAGCAGCCCCTTTACCCTTGACGCATTTTTCCAATAAGGCCGCAATATGGCGCAATTTACAAAATTTTATATTTTACAAATTAAGACGCATTTTGTGTTTTTTATTGAATAAAACAGCCTTACATTTGAATAAACATTACAAAGTATTTAAAATCAAAGCATTACTATGCGAATTCAAAGAGGAATTAATTTTTAATTTTTTTCAATTTTATCGCAATAGCGTCAAGGGTAACCCCCCAGGTTTTAGTAGGCTTGGCTAAATTGCATGAATTTGTTTTGTAAATTAATCATACTCACATCGCACAGATACACCGTGTGTCCATCTTGACCCCATTCATTTTGGAAAGATGGATAGGTTGTCTGGAAGAAATCGCTTTTAGCTATAAAACCGCCATTGGTACTTTTACTTATACATACATATAAGATTTTTTCAGATGTGCAATAAAGAGTTAATTACACAGAATATTTGTACGAAAATCTATAATCGGAATGTAAGATTGACCATAAAATCCACGTTTCTCAGGATCAATAGATATTTATGTTTCGAACTATTCAATTCTTGTGTGCTGAAAGTCTGAAACGCGCAACACTCTGGCTCTCTCACTATAATTATGGATAAGTAGTAATCGTAAAGTCAAACTCGTGCCGACCCCACCGATTAACGTCTAACATTAGTATCGTCGGAGATCTCAGTAAGCAGACACAACAGCCAACTAACTACCTATCAGGCGGAAGTTATGATTGCCCTAGGATTGCCGGTTAGCGTGCAAGTTTAGATTGTACAAGTGGTGAATACTAACACAAGGTGTAGCAGAAGCACACGTTAGACGTTATCTCTGAAATTATACCTTTCATAACTCGTGGATGAATTCATTGCTGAGCAATTGCTCAGCAGGCATGTACCTATGTGTGTGTTGCTGTTGCAATTGCAAAAGGTTAAACAAATAGGTGAGTAAACTACTCATTTGGTCTACGGTAAAATATTTAGATGGTTTTTATGGGCCTCTACAAAGGTCTCTACACAATCTTAAAATTCGACACAAACGCGCCATGTTTAGTTTCTTATTGATCATTCAGGGCCTATACTTTTCCCAGACAAGGCTAAAAGGTTTTCGTACGTGACAGTATTTGAGAATAGCCACGAAAAAAGGCACCAATCGAAAGTACCTGACCTTACGTAAACTACTTCCATATAACAATCAAAGCATTTTTGGTCACAAGTCTGTAAGTAAATATAAAATAGAGCTGTTTTAAGGAAGATAGTCACGGTGGGGTAAGTTTTTAGGTTTCCGTACCTAAAGGGTGCAAACGGGACCGTTTTACTAAGCCTACGCTGTTTTCCCGTCCGTCCTTGATGTAGACAATTCAAGTGTGAGTCGGACTTACGCACTGAGAATACGTACCGTAGGTAGATACAAAAAGAAAAAAAAACATCAGAATACTTCTACCTAAGTACTTATTCTACTTACTTCTTATAATAATATGGTAGTTGGCACGAACTCACACTTGGTTGGTTTTTTTGTGGAGGACCTGTCTACTACAACTGCAAAATTGCCAAAAATGGCCTTAAATTCCTTAAATTTAGGATAGTAAATTAGGGCAATCAATTTAGCCGCCAAATTAGACCAGCTGCAAATAAATTATCACTGCCTCGCTCAATTTCTTTTTAGATTTTTCCGCGACATGGCCTAATTCAAAAACCCTTTGGGAACAATCATAACTTCTACATAGTATAAAATAAATTCGCATTGTCTGTAGGTATGTCTGTCTAACTCCGGCGGATTTTTAATGCGCTTTTCACCGTCAGTTAGCATAGCACCGAACAAAAAAATTTCAGGGAAAGTTTATAATACTTTTTTGCACCCGTGCGAAGCCGGGGAGGGCCGCTAGTACCTATTGTATACCTAAACATGAACTTGTTACAAGCCGAAAAAACGTTTTTTTTTACTTACGGGAGGGAGGTGCAAGTAAGTCAATCGAACAAAAAGGGCTATTTTAGCGTTTCGCTGATTCTAGCTATCCTAATACTGAGAAAGAAACGTCCCATCTTTAGTAATTTGTTCGATCGGAATTCGGGCAGTAAAAAGCGATGTCAGGCTGCAGAGGAAGCGCAGTGGACACGCACGCCGGCTGGCCTGGGGCCAAGCCAAGCTATACCTAGCAACAGGGTTCTCTCATTGCATTTTAGGACATAACTGCTTACGATAAGAGCGTCAGGGTACGCAGTTTTACTTTATTTAGACGATCTCTACCTACCATTGTATAGCCTCCGCTCGAGAACTATTCCGAGGGTAGCGATTTTGATTAAACTCTAACTAAACAATATGTCACATGTAACTTAGTGCTTAGGAAGCCGTTGTGTTAAATAAAAGGGACTACTCCTTCACGTAACTCTGGAAATTTTAATTCAATCCTCAAGTTCGATAATTTACACGCCAGAGCATATTATAATTCACCTACTCCACTGGTACTTAATAATTAGGGTCTGTAAAGTTAAGGTTCTCGTTCGAACAAGAAATTGATTGGAAATTATACCCTATTGATATCGCTCTAAACACCTTTTAATAATATTAACGCCATTATTCATACGATTCGAGGAACCCTTCTTGCTTGCGATTGACACGTGGAGCAGAGTTGTAATCGAGGCACGGCTTTGCTAACTTCGATTTAAACTCCGCAATAATTTCCGAGGTCACGAACCTCCGCGATTATGTTCTGTTCTGGCCCAGACAGGTTCATGATAGGACAGGGGGCAAATTCTCGGGAATCTCGCATTCGGCACATCTCGAAGGAAAAGTTTATTATTTACCCTTCTTGATTTCAGTGAACGAATAAAAATCACTTGGATTAACTTCTTCTTGATTAACGCCATAAGGATAATTTTCTGTTCAGCTTTGGCCTAACTAAGCTAACATAAAGTGATTTGGCTAGCCACACATTTTCACATATCGTTTGGACACATCATTCGGCAACACGCCAACACTACACGTCCTACTCCTGCCTGAAAAAGATATACAAACATGACAACTTCCTCTCTATACTATAGTGTCGTCGCATTTTTTCAAAATTGTGCCACCGTAATATAAACCGTAAAAATATATTGAAAAATATTTAAGACTTTTTGTATTTTCTAAAGCACTAACCCGTGCGAATTTTTTAACCTTATAAAAATCTTTATAATATTTAAGACTGTCGCTATTAGGTATAGGAAATATAGAGGTGTGGTAAACTGAAATAAAATCATGATTTTTGCAGAATCTATAAAAAGTTTACGATCAAATTGAAAAAATGTTAAAATTAATTTCTCTTTGAATTCGCATAGTAATGCTTTGATTCTAAATACTTTGTAATGTTTATTCAAAGGTAAGGCTGCTTTATTCAATAAAAACAAAAAATGCGTTTTAATTTGTAAAATATATATTTTTTTAAATTACGCCATATTGCGGGCGTATTGCAAAAATGCGTCAAGGGTAGAGGTGTAACAAAAAAAGCGCTTTGCTTCGTAGAAAAACTATCTAACTGGGGCGGTGAAAACCGCATCAAAATCCGTTGGTTAGCGGATATCAGACGGACAGACATTCTGCGTGCTTATTCTGTAAAAAAACCGCATTCCTCAAAACCGGTTTATTTGCGGGAAAATAGCTCTTGTGGAGGATATAAAAAAACTTAACGGTACATAATAATATTATATTAAGTATGTCGAAAAAGTATTTTTATTTACATGGACCGGACTAGCCAACTGTGCGGTTGTTTTACAGAACAAGCACACAATATAGCGGAAAGCGACTTCGTTTTGTATGTAGACAATAAACAATAGATAGTCGATCTTCGCGCAATAGTGTCGAGAATAGAGATCATAGCCATGAAGTTCTGTAAGTACCGAATAATTACCTAGGTTCAGGGGTCTCTAGATTTCGTAACAATCGAGTTGTACGAGTATTATGTATGTGTGGAACGAAAATAATACATTTTGACGCATTTTTTAATTTTATAACTTAGTCGTGTCATGAATAGTCACAATCGACTGTCGTATTTTAGGAATTAGATGCACTGTAAGTTTTTGTAATAAAAAGTAAGTAAGTATGTAGTTACGGTCAGCCACACTACCCCATAGCAGCTCTTACTGCGCGCGGCATAAGGGTCCCAATCGAAAAAAGGGTGTGGCTGACCGTACATACCTTGCCTTAGGTAGGTACGGTCGGCCACAGTCACAGATACCCCATAGCAACTCTTACCGCGTGCGGCTTATGGGCGCCAATCGAAGAAAAAGGGGTATCCTAGCGTGTGGCCGACTGTACCTATATTTAAACTAGCTTTTGCCCGCTACTTCGTCCGCGCTGACTAAAATACACAGCTCTTTTTTTCCCCGCTATCGTCGTCAGTCAGGGGAAAAGCTAGCAGTTTAAAGCCTATAAATCGAGTAAAATTGTACTTATATTTGTATTTCCCTGTACGAACTTTGGTGGCCCATTTTACCCACGAAATTACGAAAAAAATTAGTTTCAAATCAGTTAAACATAAATAAATATTTCCCTATACACACCTAATGGTCCGGAAGGAAACTTTGGCATCCCCTACTCATTCTACTTTTCATAAATAACACACCCTGAAAATTTCATGCTCTCTAGGATCCGCGGTGACACTGTAGCTTTTTCCAAATTAGCCCATAAGATGGCGCTAAAATATTATTCCTGCCAACGCCATCTATTGTCTGGTAGCAGAACCAAAATAAGAACGAGTAAGCAAAGTAAGCATTTCTCAGCTGCTTAAGTCGTTCGTAGAATGGCCAAAAGGTGGCGTTAGTGACTCGAAACGTTCAGATACTATAAAAATATTATATTAGATAAAATAACATATTTTTAAATAATGTTTGAGAAATGCGTAAAAAGCAAAGACACTAGACAGTAACTAAACTAAACAATGAAATAAATAATTGATGATATTTTTTCTTGATTTCGTTATTTTTTATGAAGAAAGCTTAGGTAGGTACAAACTATTAAGAAATCTGTGAAAATAATCTTCGGAACGGTGAGACATTTGACATTTGACAACGCAAAATTAGTCCGCTTTGTTGGTTTGACTTGCTTGCGGAAAAGGTTGTTTGTTTTTACTGTTTTAATTTTCCATAGCGTATTTTATTCAGGAAGATACATTCAATAGACTGTGTCAGACGGGTACCTACAGCGTGAAAATAAAACTAACCTCCCAGACCATCCTTCGAGTGAAGTGCTCCGGTGTTCAGGTTTGCACTTTTTATGTTGAACACTGTTGAGTTTATTTTTAAGTTTTACACTGAGTCTTTTTGGGCTGCTATTATGTTTTATGTTTGAGAGCATTGTCACTGTGATACAGGAATACACTGCACTAAAAATCACGTTCACCATAAAGATTTTGTTGCAGATTTCGTATAATGGACATCTCAACCGCTGAAGAAGAAAACTCTCATGAATCAAATGGTGAATTCGCATTTGAGACTGATCATCTGGCGCTACGGGGCAACAAGGATTATTGCAATCTACTGAAGTACATTGTGAGGTTAGAAGCACAAAAAGTTCAGGCTCTAAAGGACATAGAAGATTTGGGAGCAGCACAAACCAAAGCCCTGGAGGATCCTGTAGAGTTTGTACAAAACTTACAAGCGGGAACCATGAGTTTCCCACCTAGACAGGAAATAGCTGAACTACCCAAAATAGACTGGGCATCCTATGGCATAGACTCTACATTAGAAACAGAGGAGTATCACCAAAGATACAAGGCAAATATCAACAGTTCAGATGGCTCCACTAAAGTACGGGGCCGCAAGTTCACAGACAACAAGCCTGAGTCCTTTAACCAGCTCTGGTCCTGTGAGGAGCAGAAACGTTTGGAAGAACTATTGGAGATATACCCGGAGGAGCCAATTGAAGCTAGACGATACAAAAAGATAGCCAAAGCTCTTGGAACTAGAACTACACCACAAGTAGTGAGTCGAATACAGAAGTACTTTGCAAAACTAGCCAAAGCCGGCCTTCCAATCCCGGGACGAGCTCCAAAAGGTATTATGAAAGAGACAAACAAAAACCTTCTATACAAAAAGTCTACATTTTTCCCACAACTTCATGTACCAGTCAAAATGGAAGATTCATATGACAGTAATGATGCTCATGATAACATGTCTGTAGTAGAAAGTAGGAGTGGAGAGAAAGTCATGCTGGAGTTGCTAAAAATGGCCAAGGAACAGAGGTTGCTAGACGAACAGAGCCCGGTCTGGCAGAACACCCTGTGTGTTGGCTGCCAAAAAACAAGGTTCCTCGGTGCCCGCTGGACAGATAATGCTGGGACTGACTACTGTACAGACTGCATTGTAAAACTATTACCTGCTGAAAAACTAATTCCTAAGAGACAATAAAAATATTCCAAAAATACCTACTCAACTTTTAATAACTCAACATTTACACTCACTTCAAAATGAAACAAAAAATGTCGCACTGTAATCAACCCAGCCACCGCACAGGGCGAATTTTCCTCGAATTCCTAAGAGCTCATTTTTCCAAAGCACTCTGCCGACTGTGCACCAGAGAACATAATCCTGCACTGGGCGAGTAAGGGGCGCCCGCGCGCGCCACAAGCGCCGGCTGATGAAGGGGCAGTGGACCGGAACACTGAACACGGCCCATCTAATGGTGCCTGATAGAAAAGGGGTGGATTCAAAACATAATCTTATCTGGTACCTAAGGGTGGTATTCTAGAACGACACTTAAACTCAGTTCAAACTGGAACCCTACTTAAACTCGGTTCAAACTAGAACGCTACTTGAACTCTGTTTAAACTTAGTTTAAGGGTCGACGTTAGCAACGTGGCGGGAAATTCAAAATTTTCACAGTTTTTTACATTTTGTAGCTAAACAGGGGTTACCCTTGACGCTATTGCGATCAAATTGAAAAAGTTTAAAAATGAATTTCTCTTTGAATTCGCATAGTAATGCTTTGATTTTAAATACTTTGTAATGTTTATTCAAAGGTAAGGCTGTTTTATTCAATAAAAACACAAAATGCGTCTTAATTTGTGAAATATTAAATTTTGTAAATTGCGCCATATTGCGGCCGTATTAGAAAAATGCGTCAAGGGTAGAGGGGCTGAGCTATTTTTGTTCAGCGATTTTTCGTTCGCGGAAATAACAAAATATTCTTCTCATTATTGTAAACAACAGAACAACAATAATTCAGCCGATTATGTGTTCTGGTCTACGAAGCAGTGGCACTGCCCAAAAAACTTGTCGGTTGTTCTGTTGTTTACAATACCGTAAAACGGGGCTATTCGCAATCAACGGGGCTATTTGGTTCGAATGAAATAAAAGATTTGAAGTCATATAATTTTTTAAAAACTGAACGCAGCCTAATGTTTGTTTTTACTGGCAACACTAAATTTTATCCGTCACTGGTCTGTGGTGATTACAAGCTTGTGCACGCTTTGTTGACGACACAATATTTTTTTTAAAAAGGCGGTTTATCGGACGAAATTTGAAGTGGTTGAACTTTCATGCGTACTACAAAACTTTTTGGAGGTAAGTGAAAACCATTTATACTCATCTTTTTGCCGTTTTCCGGTGATTTCAATCATAGTTTTAGTTTATTTCTAGCTCTGTTTAGACGCCATTATTGTTAATTTTTCTTAGACGGGGCTATTTGGAAGGCGTTTTGGGGCTATTTGAAATATTATTCCAAATAACCCCTGGTATTCCTAATTTGATGCTTCAAACACATTAGTATGTTCTCTCAATTAGCCCCAAAAGTTTATTTTTACCTGTTTAAGGGGAAGCACTACTTGTTTTACCTCGCATTCTGATATTTTTATTTATTTCAGATTTACCTATTATGACTTGTTAAAGTTTTTATAGGTTTTTTTACTAAGTGTTTGTATTGTTTGATTGTTTCCTTTTGTATTATTGGTTCACTAAATTGAAATACAAGTTTTTTATTACGGCCAAATTTTCAATAGTCACATAAAAGTTAACTGGAGAATAAAACTGATGATGTCTCTATCTTGTCGTTTAATTTAGACAGTGATAGCATGTAGTTTATTCTCCAGTTAAGTTTTATCTAACTATTGAAAAAATGGCCCTAAGTCTTGTAAAATTGAGGTTAAATTTTCAGAGAAGTTTTGCCATTTTTGTTTTGTTTATAAATGCTTATGTAAAAATACAATTTTAAAATATTGTTTCATAATGGCTGATGTTTACAATAAAAATTGCTCGCTGTTATAAAAAGATTGTTGTATTTTTTTTATAGGATTGTTTAATTAAAAGTGTTTTTATTGTTTGCTATACTTTTTGTAAGTATTACTTTTTTCACTCAATTGAAATACGGGTTCACTACGTCTTGCCGAATTACATTTCACCTTGTTACACTTCACCTATGACGTATCATCCAATGTCACTTAAACTAGACTTCATTTAACCGAATGACATTACACCTTTGGTTCATTTCACCGAATGTCATTAGTCCGAGAGCTTATTTCATCTAGGAATTGTTTAGTCTAATGTTGTTTTATCTAGATGTCATTTGATCGAATTTTGGCGGCCCCATCGCTTTCCGCCAGCGTTGCGTTCCGCCTGCATCGCGTTTTCATGGCGAGTTCGTAGTTCGGGGCGAACCACTAGTGTAACATGTTTCAATTTTAAACCGACTGCCCAAAGGAGGGTTATGTTTTTCACCGTCATGTACATACGTACGTATGTATTTCCGTTCCTATGTTCCACCTTCGAACCGATTTGAATAGATGAGGTGTCGTGTCGTTGGGTTGGACTTGCTGCTGCGAAACTGTCTAATAACAATCGACGTAATAGTGCTTCGATGAATGGTGTTTAGTTTTACTGTACGTATAGAGTAATTGAACGAGCGAGCGAAGCGAGCGAAGTTCTCCGAGTCTACTAGAACAATCCGGCGTTTGTATGTAGGTATGTATGTTCGTTCGACGATAACTAGAGTAAATTTGGCCGGATCGTTATAAAATTTGGTAGGCGGGTAAATGAAATCAAAAAAAAATTTAAGTTCGAACATGAGCCAAATCGGTCGAGGGGTTGCTGAGATATGGGGTTGTAAAGTTTATATGCAATGCGCGCCCGCGCCTGCGCAAATGGTGTTAGCAATAGTTCACTCGCGAGTTCATAGTTCGGGGCGAACCACTAGTTATTATTAGGTGAACTGTAGCATCGAACAAATGATGCTTCGATGAATTGTGTTTAGTAGAATCGTAATTAGGTGAAGTGTAGCTTCGAACAAATGGTTTTAGTTAAAACAAACATTAGATGATTTGAACGTTAGTTCTACTGTAGGTTAGGTGAGACGTCATAGGTGAAGTGTAACTAGGTGAAACGTGTTTCGGCAAGGCGTAGTGAACCCATTGAAATACAAGACTGTTATAGTACATTACTGCCGCGATCTGTAATGAGTGCGTTTCTGGCGCGCTTTTGATGGCCGACAGAGCGCAGCGTAGCGCAGCTCAAGGCCCTCACAGTGCGGTCAGCATTGCAGCCCTTGATGGACAAGCTGAAATGAAGGCCGAGACCGAAGGTCGAGGCCTTTATAGCGCGGCCAGCAAGGGCTGCAATGATGACCAAACTTGAGGGCCGAGAGCGTAGCTAAGCTAAGCTCGAGGCAATCATAGCGTGGCCAGAAGCGCACTCATTGCAGACCAAGGCTTGTATAGTGCTTTACTCAAACAATGCGAGTAATTAAAATATTAATTAGAATAGTAATTAACATAGTAATTTAATTAGCTTACCATTTGTCGTAGATTAAGTACTTTTTGTCGATTTTCCATTCCGCAAACTTTTTGTTGGTAAGCTTGCTTGTATTTTTCTTTTGACTTCGGTGGCAATAAATTTCCAATTACTAATTTCGCTTGATTTTGAATGTCCGGCGGTGTTAAACACATTAAATCCGAGGATTCGTCGCTTTGAGAGTTCACTTTTTCAACAAAAACACAGAAAAAAATCACTTCGAACAACGCGCGAAAAGTCGAAAACAATATGGCCGCGCTTTTTTTTTCTGTGCAATGTGTCGACTGCCAGTACCCATACAGCCTAATTCTAAATAAATACTTTTTGCACCTGATGTTTGAGTTCTATTTATGAAACAAAACTCGACATTAATGTTTTTCTGGCCGCAAAACACAAGACATTAATGAAATTCCATACAACTTTTCTGGCGCCTAATCCAAGTAGCCCGCAAGTCCGACTTTGCTCAAAGAAGGTTGTCGAATTAATGTCCACATTACGAGCTTTTTTGAGTAAAAGTTATTTTTGTTTCATTTGGCATAAATTACGGGATAGCTACAACTTAGCTTTTTTTCCTTTCCATTTATAGTCCCAAGAATAACTTTACAAAATTACTGCAACTTCCCCTTAAATTTTCCAATTATCGCATGAACAGTCGGTACATTTTAAACTATATACTGGATTAAAGTTTCCAAAAAGCCCCGAAAGTTTCTATGAAATTTATAACCAATTTTTTTATTTGAGTAGATTTTGGTAGTTATTTAGCTTCTATAGAAATAATATTTTTACACAGTATCAGAACGTATCTTCCTTATTCAATCCAAATATAGCTAATCTGGTTCTAATTGAAATAGACAGAGAAAAGTAAGAAAAATCAGGCCAAGACTGACCAGTTTCCAAAAGACCCCATGCCAGCGATATTTGGAAGGACGACAAAAAAACTCTATAGCTCCGAAATTATGCATAATGCGTCCAATCTGCTAACAGATAATGAAAGGCAATAGTGAGATTTGCTGCTTTTTTACTAATGAAATGCCGTAACATTTTTTGTTTTTGGAGAATTTAATGTTCTTTAAGAAAGTTGTTTCAAATAGCCCCGTTTTACGGTAATGAAAAGAATACTTTGTTATTTCCGCGAACGAAAAATCGCTGAACAAAAATAGCTCAGTTTAGCTACAAAATATAAAAAACTGTGAAAATTTTGAATTTCCCGCCACGTCGCTATCATCCCTCCTTGTAGAATTTAGTAGTGTCGATTGTCGATAAAACAGTGCATGTTTTGATTTAAATATCCCTCCCTTCACATCAAAACATGCACTGTTTTATCGACAGTCTGAACTCTGTTTAAACTCAATTTAAGTAGAGTTCTAGAATACCACCCAAGTGGCCTGACGTTTTCTCAAAGCTTTTCTAGCGAGATATTTTAGTTGGCGAATTTCCTTCCTAGTTAATTAACTCAGTCGAGCGTAACTCTATTCCTCTCTATTCTCCGGCGCGCAGATTAGGTTTCATTTCAACTTACGCCCAAGGCAAGGGAAGAAGAGAAAAAGTTTTCTACTCAGATTATTAGCCTATTGTAAAATATCAATCAAGTTCTGGGGGGTTACCCTTGACGCTATTGCGATCAACTTGAAAAAGTTTAAAAAATAATTAACTTTGAATTCGCATAGTAATGCTTTGATTTTAAATACTTTGTAATGTTTATTCATAGGTAAGGCTGTTTTATTCAATAAAAACACAAAATGCGTCTTAATTTGTAAAATATAAAATTTTGTAAATTGCGCCATATTGCGGCCGTATTGGAAAAATGCGTCAAGGGTAGAGGGGCGGGTTTGACTTCGAGAAATTGGATTCACGACGTTAATATTGTAGAGACAGCAGTAGACCTTTCGGCAACAGCCCCCTTAGCACGCTGACCTTTTGCCTACTCTCAACTGTCAACTAGCCACTTAACACTACTGTGGTGACAGTTAACAGTGGCTAAGGTGACAGTTGAGAGCAAACAAAAGGCCAGCGTGCTAAGGGGGCTGGACTTTAATTATACTCTATTGGCATTCGTTGTTTGCAAGCAAAATGTATTTGCTGAAAACTGATTGTCAGTGGCAATATTATGCCGTGTTCAATGACACGAATCGGGGCTTAGGCTAGCAGGCCGTAGGCTTACTCATCAATCGCGCCCCGACCCGCCCGCCACGCATCGGCGGCCGATAACAAAACAATGCAATCGCGATACGTAACGCCTGATAGGTGTTTGTGTTGGTCAATCAATCAAAGTCGAGGCCTATTTGCTTTTAATCCGTCCACTGAAAACCACTCTAACAACCTTGTGGCCCTAGGAAATAGAGCTAAGTATATCGCGTGTGCACACTCTAGAATAGGTACCATTGTCTATTGAATAGGTAGTCAACACTTTTGACTGAAGTTGGTGACGGAGCGAGCTTTGAATATCGTTGGTGCTACGAAAGCTCCAAGATTGGTGAGTAAAGTAGGTTCATGGTACCTACACGTTAGATAACTATCTGCTATGGCCAATAAGTTAGACTAGTGGTTCGCCCTGAACTTTGAACTCGCGACCCCATATCTCAGCAACCCCTCGACCGATTTGGCTCATGTTCGAATTTAAAAATTCTCTTTACCTTATTTACCTGCCTACCAAATTTCGTGACGATCCGACTAAATTTACTCAAGTTATCGTCGAACGAACATTCATACATACATACAAACATACATACAAACGCCGGATTGTTCCAGTAGACTCGGAGAACTTCGCTCGCTCGTTCAATTAAGCCAAAATCATAAATGTAATAAAGTCTCTTGTAATTTGTCTTAGGTCAGAGGGGTTTCCATTAACAACTTGCGAGCTACAATCTCGTTGAATCTCCGCAAAAGCTCTTTCTTACTTGGCCATAAGAAGAACTAGTCTCGAAATATCGATACTATGCCACTGAGCCGCGGCGACCCCTTTTTTGGTATACCCCAGCTTAATAGGTACAGTACTAGCCTGAGTTGGTATACCTAACTATTCAAAGTTCTGTGTGACTGCTATGCTCTAGCTCAGGGATCACCAATAATTAGTTTCGCTCGGGGAAATGAAATGACCATTGCGGTCCGCACAACATTTTATAGAAAAAAATTTTTATTAAACAAACGAAATTACGGAAATAACAATAGTTATTTGTTATGCAAGAATGCAAAATTATTGTTTGCGGCGAGTGCTTGTATTCAGAAGCACGAAACGCAAATAATATTGCATTCGTGCGAAACACAAAACTTTTCATCTCACAGAAGCGAGGAAATGATTTTGTTAGCCAAGCGTGACAAACAATAGACATAGGTAGTTAGGTACCTACCATAGAGGTTAGTGAAATGAGTTTCCTTCTTTTTTGCTTCTTCACAAAGGAGTATGTGGCGTTGCCTAGCAACGGGTTGTTGATTACAACAACCCGTTGCTAGGCAATGCTACAAGTTGAAGGAGTTCCTTATATTTTTTTTATTAGGGCGTCGAGTTCAAATTTCGAAGCGCAAAAATACAAAGCAGTTTAAAAAAGGATCTTCTACGATCGCATGTTTAAAGTAACAGCGTACTTTCCGAGCATGGGAGATGAAATAGTTATTTGTTATGCAAGAATGCAAAATTATTGTTTGCGGCGAGTGCTTGTATTGAAAACCGAGCTAGCGAAGGTTTCTAAAATTGAGCCACGAGCGTAGCGAGTGGTTCAAAAAAAGAAACCTGAGCGTAGCGAGGTATTCAGAAGCACGAGACGCAAATAATATTGCATTCGTGCGAAACACAAAACTTTTCATCTCACAGAAGCGAGGAAATGATTTTGTTAGCCAAGCGGGAAAAACTCTATAGACAACTACTTAGGGAAAGTGGCCAGGCTTCGTACAGAGGGAGCATTCGTACATTAGAAATATCTCCACTATAAAACACGTTGATGCGTTCGTAGTTGTATGCGTGACTCCCACTCATACGCATAGGCTAACCCCGGGGCGGGGTGGCAGTGCGGCGGCTAGCTTCATTGCAACGAGTCCCAATGTGTTTTCGCTCCGCGTAAGTAAATTTTTGTATCATATTTGAACCCGTTTTAATGTACAAAGTTTTGAGCAATCTGTGAAAGTGACTTAATGTGGATTATGTATTGGTACTCCACCTTCATATGTAAACATGCATTTTGGGATAGGTATTACCGGTAATTTTATATGATGTTAGTTTGTTGATTGTTTGGGTTGGGGTGCCTCCGTACAGTAATAAGTAGGGTAGATTCGTACGAGTGTACGAATGTACCCCGTTTAAGTTCAGAAAGTTTGTTCACCAATACCTAATGTTATTACCTATTTATTACATAACCATGCCACGAGTATAGTGAGGTAGATGAAGAAGCGATGCAGACTGCGATGAAAGAAGTGTTACAAAAACCATTGTCTATGAGAAAATCGGCAAAAAACATGGTGTCATAACAAGCACCCTGGAAAGTCGCAAATCCACCGAAAAAAAGCTGCCGAACAGAAATAGATCCAAGCGCGCGTTTTTATATCCGAATTCAATTCAAACCAAGTTTTTACTGCTGAAGAAGAAACCTTGTTGAACAAGTACATCGTGTACTGCTCCAAAATGCACTAGATATGGCTTGAAAACATCTTAATATTATCTAAGATTTTGTGTTCTTGTGTGCAATAAAGTATAAAGTATAACATCAAAAGTACGGTGACTTGCATACGAATTTGCTAAAGCAAATAAACTGCATTATCCTCCTACTTGGAATCATAATAAAATGGCGGGAAAAGATTGGCTAGACAGATTTCGGAGACAGACGGAATACCAATTCAAGTTTGAGGAATTCTGAAAACACCAGTGCAGCGATGTCATTCAGATTTAACAAGACGGCAGCGGTTCATGTATTTTTCGAAAACCTGAAAATTATTTTGAAAAAGTATAAACTCACAGCAGATAAGAGTTTATAATTTTGATAAGTCAGGTATATCCACAGTGATGAGCATGCCAAGGGTATTGGCTGAGAAAAAACAAAAACAGATTGGTCAACTTGTGCCCGCTGAAAGAGGTTGTTGCCTTTGGAGGTATCATTTCAGCAAGTCGCAACCAAATTCCTCCATTATTCATATTTCCCAGGGTACATTTTGAAGATTGTTTTATGGCGGGTACTCCAGAAGGCAGCCTAGGAGTTGCCACTAAGAGCGGCTGGATAAATTTCAGTATATTTTTGGACGTGCTGAAACATATCCAAAAGAAGATATCGTCCTCTAATGATCATCCTATCTTGCTCCTGTTCGATAACTACGAAAGCCACGTCACGATAGAAGCTGTGAACTATGCTCGTGATGTTTATCTATCGTTCCCACCCCACACATCACACCGTCTCCCACCCTTAGACGTGGGATATGTGGACAGTGTCAGGCAAAATTTAAAACCGCATTTTTTGATGATTGGCATGTAAATAACCCAGAAAAAACGCTCAATATATACAACATTCCGAAACTGGCATATTTTGAGTCATTCAACTGATTCAAATTGATCACAATAAACGTAATTATCTTTAGTTAATAGCGTTTTTATTACTATGTACGGAGGCTCCCCACTATGTACGAATGTGCCCCACACTATGTACGAAACTACCCCGCATGTGGGGTGCATTCGTACATTTTCCCTTTTTTTCTTTAAGTACCATATCTTGGTTATGCTGCTATTTATCAACACTAAACTACGTTATTATAACAGCTAGATAGATAGGCTAGACAGAGGCATCGATATTATATTAAAATAGCTATTAGATTTTTTTCTAAAAATCTTAGAGTAAAAAGTGTACGAATGCTACCCACTTTCCCCTACAGGTGAGTCAAATAAGTTCCTTTTAAAAGCATATTTTACTGTAGTTACGGCTGCCGCACTAACATTTTGAGCTTCGTTGGTATTAAAACCATTCGTTTTATTAATAATTTCCTGAAGTTTATCTTATCCAGACACAAAAATAATGTAAATAATAGAATGTTTTTTTTTCCGGGTGCATTCTGAACTTTTACCATATAAATTAAAAATTTATAGGAGATAAAAAATGAAATTAGTAATATCGTTTGAAAAAATGTATTTAACAAACCAAAACATAATAATTTATTTGATAAAACAGAAGCGAAGCATTTTTTTTATTTACTGGTATTAATAATAAATATAGTGTACAAAATATTGAAAAAACCTGAAAGAAGAAACCGCGTTTCTGAATGTTCTATTCCGTGACTTTACGTTTTTAAAAGATCCTTATGCCCCATTTACATTCACAGTTTTGTATAGAGAATGGGCACAAACAATCACTTTCGCTGAAGTACGCGTGTAAACGAACTATGAATGAGGATCTTTTTTCCGTCAGGATCTGGCATCTACTTAAACGGCCAGTGTTTTTTTCTTTTTCAACACCATAGGGCGCGGGAAAGACTTTCCCGGCGCCGCGTTCACTAAAATGCAGATAGTTTAAATCCGGCCTTTACACGATCGTAAGTTACTAGTAACAGCAAACTTTCCGAGCGTGGGAGATGAAATAGTTATTTGTTATGCAAGAATGCAAAATTATTGTTTGCGGCGAGTGCTTGTATTGAAAACCGAGCTAGCGAAGGTTTCTAAAATTGAGCCACGAGCGTAGCGAGTGGTTCAAAAAAAGAAACCTGAGCGTAGCGAGGTATTCAGAAGCACGAGACGCAAATAATATTGCATTCGTGCGAAACACAAAATTTTTCATCTCACAGAAGCGAGGAAATGACTTTGTTAGCCAAGCGGGACAAACTCTATAGACAACTACTTACAAGCAAAACAGGTGAGTCAAATAAGTTCCTTTTAAAAGCATATTTTACTGTAGTTACGGCTGCCGCACTAAAGTTTTGAGCTTCGTTGGTATTAAAACCATTCGTTTTATTAATAATTTCCTGAAGTTTATTTATCCAGACACAAAAATAATGTAAATAAAAGAATGTTTTTTTTTCCGGGTGCATTCTGAACTTATACCATATAAATTAAAAATTTGTAGGAGATAAAAAATTAAATTAGTAATATCGTTTGAAAAAAATTATTTAACAAACCAAAACATAATTATCTATTTGATAAAACAGAAGCGCAGCATTTTTTTTATTTACTGGTATTTAAAAATAAATATGTGTACAAAATATTGAAAAGACTATAAGAAGAAACCGCGTTTCTGAATGTTCTATTCCGTGACTTTACCTTTTTAAAAGATGCTTATGCACCATTTACATTCACAGTTTTGTATAGAGAATGGGCACGAACAATCGCTTACGCTGAAATACGCGTTTAAACGAACTATGAATGAGGTTTTATTTTCCATCCGGATCTGGCATCTACTTAAACGGCCAGTGTTTTTTTCTTTTTCAAAACCATAGGGCGCGGGAAAGACTGTCCCGGCGACGCGTTCAAATTTCGAAGCGCACAAAAGTTCAGATAGTTTAAATCCGGCCTTTACACGATCGTAAGTTACTAGTAACAGCAAACTTTCCGAGCGTGGGAGATGAAAAGGTAATTTTTTTACATATCAATGAGAAATAATCAATTTTTGCTGCAGACTATCTGTATGAAGTTTGGAGTATAATTGGTGCAAGCCAGTAGGTACATTAAATCCTGGAGATCTTCCCCACCGCGACGATCAATGCTTTCGCAATCCGCGAACTCTTTCTCGCTTGTTAGCTCGTTACTTCACCCGGCCGTTTTCGAATTGACGTCAACAAAGATAATGCGGGGGATACATTTTTATTAATACATATATTGCGTACTCTGTAGTGCAAGTTGCTGTGTTCTCGCGGTCCGCACAAAATGGGTCGGCGGTCCGGATCCGGACCGCGGTCGGCCATTTGGTGACCCCTGCTCTAGCTAGTAAACGCATGAGTCTTCTTGGGATGGCATATCCTTAACCGGAAGAATAGTAAGTTAATATAGTTGGTAAAGTATAGTAAGTAAGTTCCTCAACCTTGGTGACTTTCTAAAGCTTATGACCTCGGTCTTTGAACGTCCTGAGCAGGAATAAGGATGGGGGTGACACAAAAGATGCCATTGGGTCGAAGTGTCCCAGGCTCTCAGCCTGGAACTATACCTACTAAAATGGCCACTTTTGGCGGCGGAGGCTTTTATTTGTAGGTTCTAGGATCTGGAATCTAAACCTTAGGTCCTAAAAATAGTAAAGCCTAGTGATTATCATTTAGAAGCTTCGTTTTAAGCAAAAAACGCATCCAAAAGAAGATATGATTTTTTTTTCATTGGCGGCTCTAAAAATTTTTTTACGTTCTTTTTTGAGAAATGTGCAGAGACAGAACGATATTTCAGTGCCTGCTTGCTTAGCGAATTTCTCAATTCAGAAATAGGCAGTTAGGGTTATTAAGTAAAAAATAAAAAGTTAAGACGCAACCTTTCAGTTGCCCCGTTTCAGTCAAAGGCTTCCCGGTGCCATTTTCCGGAGATACCCGCCAACCAACATCCGCCCGAGATATCTAGCCACATTTTCCAGACAATAAACTTTATTTTTGACGTTTAGCTAGCTGCGTTTGACGGTATCCCCGGAGAACTGATATGGGAATTCCGCTTTGAGTACCATTATAGGTATACCTACGTAGCCGTTACTATCAGGGAGGAACCAATTTGAAAATTTTTAGTTTCCTTATTCTGATTTTTTATAGCGTGCAATACAACAGGTACCTTTTTTGTTTTTGTATTCGATATACCTACAGAGTGGTGCATTGAATCAGTGGGGAGAAGTCCGAAAAAAAATTAGGTAGTATAAGTACATTGTTCTTAGAAATCATGTCATCGATTTTGAGGATAAGAAAAGCTGTATTCATAGATTTAGAACAAAAAACTGTACGAACCGACCCGAAACGGTTTGGACTTCCCATCGACTCATCTCACAGGATATCCTCTATATCAATTCGGGTATAATAGACGTACCATAACATAATATTTGTATTATATGCTCTTTGATAATATCCTTTGCGGTAAACTTTTTTTACAATGAATAAAGTATAACTTTCGGCATGGCCTTCCGAATTCTTATCGGATGGTATTCGGTAGTAGGTACAGTCAGTGGGATAGTAGGAAGTAGGCAGTAGGATTATGCACTGCAGTGCCGAGTGGTCTCTTCACCCATCTAGTGTAAGTGAAAGTACCACTAGACGCTGTATAAATCATCTCACTACGTAGATGCAAAAGCCTTTATTTTTATTTTTACTAGCTTTTGCCCGCGACTTCGTCCGCGTGGACTACAGAAAAAAGATATGTGGTTTACATTGCCCCTAAGTGTAATAGCGTGATAATATGTAGCCTATGTGTTATTCTGATGTCTAAACTATCTCCATTCCAAAATTTATCCAAATCCGTCAAGCCGTTTCAGCGTGAAAGAATAACAAACATCCATCCATCCATACTTACTAACTTTCGCGTTTATAATAGTAGGATTTTCCCTTTATTCAATACTGTAAGGCCCGGTTTCTGAGTTGAGAATTTTGCTAAGCAAATACTTTACTATCGTTCTGTCACGCTCTTTTGTGAGAAATCTGCTGAGACAGGACGATACTTACCCATTTGCTTAGCGAATTTCTCAACTCAGAAACCGGCCCTATACCCTATAAAAAAAAACTATTGCTCTACATATTATCACCACCTTAAAATAAGGGTTAGGAACTTGCCCCGAAAGGGTTACTTGATAGGGTATTTTAAGTAAAGTCTAAAAGCAACGTGTGTGAGATAGGGTCGGGTCCTAATGACCCGTGATTGCGGCTGACAAGGCAATAGCCGTGACGGTTTATGTTACTAATGAACACGCTCTGAGATGCTAACAATTTCCATTAGCCCCGACTCCGGAGTAGCTTAGTCCGGAGTCCGGAGGCTGCCCAGCTCTATGCTCTGTAGGATTTATACCTCTACAAGTCTACATAGTCTATACACACCAGTGGCGGATCCAGGATTTTCATTTGGGGGGGCCCTTAGCCCCCCCCCCCCCCCTAAATCCACTACTGATACACACACACTACATAACAGCCTTTCCCAACTGGGGTCCGCGGAGTTGTTTTTCAAAATTCTTTATTTAACTTAACTTTAAATACAGTACATTTACACACGACACAGTCGCGGTTGCACACTTACTTATAACTTATACAATATTTCTTAGGCTAGAACGCCTTTCAAACTAACAGCTTCTGTGTAAGTGTTTATTTGCTTATGCCTATTCTGGCTTTACAAAGCCAGGGGTCCGCGGAGAATCTGTGTCAAAGCAATAATATTAGCAATAAAAAACCACTCGTAATCATTTCAATAGTTATTGCTGAAAAATCACTTTAAAAAAATATATATCTTCGAATTCGAAATCAGTCAAGCAAGTATAATTTGGTAATTGCGACTTCTCGATACTTACGTTCTGGCTTCTGACCGAGGCAGGGGGGTTGGCGTGAAAAAAAGAGAGAGGACTCTACGTATAAGGGTTAGATGGATGGATAGACAGATAGATGACTTTTTGGGGCTTGCGACCCACAAGTTGAGAAACTGGCCCGAAGTAGATTCTGTATTTTACTCTACTTGTGTAGTATAGGTAGGTACAGCAATTAGATCCGATGTGATTCGATGTCACGTGCAAGTGCAGCCGTAATCACGACTAATGTAAAAGTTAAACTACCCCCAGCGGCCTCCGAGGCAGAGATTCTCAGACATTGCGAAACAAATTAAAAGAAATGACATTGCTTCTGTAAAGACTGTGCCTGTAGCTGTAGGCTAAGTTAAAAACTTTTTGGCAAGCAAGCGGGTTTGTTTATGAGGGCATGAAAGTTATTTATTAGGTATTTTATACAACGTGCTACAAAAGGTCCTAACTATTTTTTCAGGGTGTAACGTAGTGGTCCACAGAATGACATGTGTGTGTCATGTGTTTTCAAAACATATCAAAAGTAGGTAGGGTAGAGGCGCCTAAAGTCAGCCACCCCCCAGTAGTCGGCCATTGCGGGTTTAAAGTTCAATAACTAGTGTAGTTTTATCTGTATTTTTCTATGGTTTATTGATTAATTAACGATACCTGTAATATTTTGTTATATTTATACTTATTTGTGTTTATTAAAAAAAAACACGTTTTAATAACTTGCGATTCAGAATCACGGTCCGCCATCTTTTTTTGCTAGTTGAAGGGAGTCTCAAATCTTTAAGATTTTCGCTGTATTTTGTACTGTGCTATGCCATGTTTTATTTTATTCTCATTCTTTCATTAATTGTTGACCTCTTGATAACTTAAATTAAACCCTTATTTGTGATATCAATTTAAAAAACCAGGGGGCCGACTATTGGGATCAGTAATTTCATACAAATGCCAGTACTCGGCCCCCCGGCCGACTTATGGAGTTTCTGTAAATTTCACGTAAGCAGCCCAAATTGACAGGTGGCACATATCTTTTCCTTCTGTATAGAGTTCACAAAGCATTGAGAATATTATTTTGGCAACAACCCAATACTCGGCCACCAAAAAAAATGCCTATTAGGTGGCCGACTTTTGGACTTAGTCTCGAAGAAATTTTGTCAACCCAGAAGTCGGCCACAAGCAATTGCTTTTTCATACCTTATATGGCTCATTCCTGAGAAAAGCGTTCTTCGCTGAGATCGGTGGCTTTTATTTTTTTTCAAGATAGGTGAAAACTAAAAATACACTGCAAAAGATGGCTTAAAAACTTATCAATACGTCGATGAGGCACACCTATAGGGTTTATAGGTTAATGAAAAAAAAATCTTCTTTTTTGACAAGCCACCGATCTCAGCAAAAAGGCCACCGATCTCAGATAGTGTCTAAAATTATTATAAACAGTAATTACAGTGAATAATAAACGTTTTTTCTAAATTTAAACGTCACTCATGAACTGAAACAGATAAAAGGGGGCTAAATTAAGCAATACATTTCTATTTACATACTAAAAATTATCAAAAAAATTATATCTTTATTTTCATAAAATCATTGGTAAAGCTCAATTCCTAAGCTAAACATGCAAAATTATAGTCAACAAGCCTTTGCAACTATTTATACAGCGTCCAGTGGCACCTTCACTTATCCTAGATGGATAAAGAGACCAGTCGGCGCTGCAGTGTCTGGAACATTGTTTTAGATGGAGTAGGCTTGCCCAGCACCTATACCATCCTGACAGCTTGGTCGGCCTAGCCCACAAGAGAAGTCATTACGTGTGGAGCCAAGTTGCGGGTTTCATCACGATGTTTTTCCTCACATTAGCGAGTGGTTTTGCTACTTCAAATTCACAAATTTATGTAACTTTGAAAAGAAACAAAGTCATGATACATGCCTGCGCTGGGAATCGAACCTGGTTCTCTCGCATCGGCGACCAATGCTCTATTATATGTATGTGTGACTGTAATAATTATACACTAAAATTGTCTGTCTATACGGATATTGCTTTTTATTTGCGTGAAATTACATTTCCTTGAAAAAACAGTACCTTAATAGCTTAAATGAAGTCTAAACTTTAGTCCATAGAAACAAACTGATACATTTTGAATTAGTCATAGCATCTCGTTCGGTGTGGTATCTAAAGAATCTGTGAAATTGATACAATATGTTGAAAACTTCTTTGAGATCCTTGGCTAATAACTGAGATCGGTGGCTTAAATCCACCGATCTCAGGGCCACCGATCTCAGAAATAACTAAAATGTAGATATTACTCTTAAACTATAGAAGCAATCGCATTTATTTTTACGACAATGCCTTCTCAGGGATATACGCATTCATGTACTTAGGACAGTTTAGTGTAGTCTTGTTTACTATACTAGCAAAACGTGCCACCACTTTCAGCTACCTTACCGAACCAAAGTTTAAAAAAAGTCAAGAACTTACGTAAAAGTTTAGGCATGAAAGATAGCGACACATACGAACCATAATAGTTGACAAGGACCATTTGACGATATTTTGCACCAGTAACTAGAAACTTGCCGCGTATTTAAGCTTGTATAAAAACATACTTTCGTTGCACGATTTAAACTTTGCTCGCCGCGTGACATTTCTAGGAATGTCTACAGACACAAGAGTTTTCATTCTATTAGAATGCTGGATATACGATTGGATAGAGGCACTCATTAGGTATTTAGAAAGGTATAAATTAGCATAGTAGTGGGCACATGAGTAAAACCACAAACAAAAACATACCGGGCCCACACGCGTGTGACATGCAAAATACTCGCAAAATCACCCATTTTTTGACCTTCAAAGGGATATTTAGGCAATTTCCTCTATGAAATATTGATTTTATTTGATGTGCCTCAATGGACCGTTAGTTAAGTAGACGATTAAGTGCTTATTTAGTACTGTGTGATGTATAGTTTAGTAGATACTAGGGTGTGACCAAAAAAATCGACCTCTCAAAGAATGACCCATATGGTGCGGCCGACCACTGGCTTCCTCATGGCCGACTTTAGGTAATAGGCGGCCGAGTACTAGAGAAATGGGTGTTTTTTTGTTTAACGCTAATTTTCTCCATCGCAGTATGAATTGGAAGAATAATTGTTTTATTTACTGAAACGTAAGTAACCGGAGCTTCAATTAATATTGGTTACGTCCTTCTAGAACCTCCAACAACAGAAATAATGGACTTTGAAGTTGCATATTTCACTAAGTGGCCGACTACTGGTTCCTTTACCCGTAGAGGCGCCTAAAGTCAGCCACCCCCCAGTAGTCGGCCATTGCGGGTTCAAAGTTCAATAACTAGTGTAGTTTTTAACATATAGCTTTATTTGTATTTTTCTATGGTTCATTGATTAATTAACGATACCTGTAATATTTTGTTATATTTATACTTATTTGTGTTTATTAAAAAAACACGTTTTAATAACTTGCGATTCAGAATCACGGTCCGCCATCTTTTTTTGCTAGTTGAAGGGAGTCTCAAATCTTTAAGATTTTCGCTGTGTTTTGTACTGTGGTATGCCATGTTTTATTTTATTTTCATTCTTTAATTAATTGTTGACCTCTTGAAAACTTAAATAAACCCTTATTTGTGATATCAATGAAAAAAACCAGGGGGCCGACCATTGGGATCAGTAATTTCATACAAATGCCAGTACTCGGCCCCCCGGCCGACTTATGGAATTTCTGTAAATTTCACGTAAGCAGCCCAAATTGACAGGTTGCACATATCTTATTCTTCTGTATAGAGTTCACAAAGCATTGAGAATATTATTTTGGCAAAAACCCAATACTCGGCCACAAAAAAAAAATGCCTATTAGGTGGCCGACTTTTGGACTTATGCCCGTTTTCACCAACCACCCCTAATTTTAAAATACCTTTTAACGAAAATTATCTGCGCCTCTGCAAGTCTAGGGGTTATGGATGAAGGACCATACGAATTCCACTCACAAGCGTTATGAGTTGAGTGTGTATGATACTTCATCCATGACCCATAGACTTGCAGAGGTGCATATAACTTTCGTTAAAAGGCCTTTTAAAATTAGGGGTCTTTGGTGAAAACGGGCATTAGTCTCGAAGAAATTTTGTCAACCCAGAAGTCGGCCACAAGCAATTGCTTTTTCATGCCTTATATGGTGCGGCCGACCACTGGCTACCTCATGGCCGACTTTAGGTGATAGGCGGCCGAGTACTAGAGAAATGGGTGTTTTTTTGGTTAACGCTAATTTTCTCCATCGCAGTATGAATTGGAAGAATAATCGTTTTATTTACTGAAACCCAAGTAACCGGAGCTTCAATTAATATTGGTTACGTCCTTCTAGAACAGTGGTTCTTAACCTATGGTCCGCGGACCACTGGTGGTCCGCGAGGGCCTCTCTAGTGGTCCGCGGGAGGGTCCTGCAGTCCAGCGCACATACCGATAGTTGTCAATAAATTTTAATGTTTATTTTGAAAGTCATGTTTGAATAAGTTCCCAATGAATAAAATAACTGAAATTTTCGTGCGCGCTGGCGCGCGCTCTTACTCCCTATTGAAAAATATTTTTAAGATCCGCGTGACTGCAGATCGCGCCAAGGAATTACCGAATGCGCCAGATTTTGACAGGATAATACAATAAATAGCCTAACCGTAACCATACGTAACCTGCGGCAGGCTCCGATGTAAAGTTGCGGTTTTCAGTTCAATACGCAAAAAATAATAAATTGTATTAGTATCAAAACCTATTAAAAATCGAGTAATCAGTGCTCACTCATAGTATAATGTCGTTAGCCCATGTCCGCACGCAGACTATATTAGGTTAAAATCGGTGAATTTTCAAATGCGCTACGCGCGTGTCTTCTATTCAAAACAAAGGAATTCTCCATTATGAAATGTAAATAAGAAAATTTTCAGCCGCGCTGGGTGCGTTTGTTCAAATAATAGCTAAATAAATCTTCATCATATAATTAAAAAGGGAAAAAACTGTGAATTTTACGGGCGCGCTGCGCGCGCATTTTTCACGCACCTACTACACGTGCTACGGAAAACTTGATTTTTAAGAGTTAAATCGTAAAATTTTCGGGCGCGCTGCGCGCGCTTTTACAAACAAATGAAATCTTGATGATATTGACGGAAGATTATCTGGCCATCTTGCGGCTTAAAAAGGGTAAAATCGGGGAATTTTCGGGCGCGCTGCGCGCGCATTGCTATCGCCTAACAATTAAATCTCCATAATAATTTTAGTGGTGGTGGTCTAGTGGGTAGAACAGTGGACTCTGAAGCGAATGGTCCTAGGTTCGATTCCCGGTGCGGGCATGTATCTATGACTTTGTTTAATTTTCAAAGTTACGTACATTTGTGAATTTGTAGTAGCAATACCACTCGCTGACGGTGAAGGAAAACATCGTGAGGAAACCTGAGCGTATGAGGCATTATACCCTCAACGCAAAAATCGCCAACCCGCATTGAGCACGCGTGGTGATTAAGCTCGAACTCTCTCTCTGAGAGGAAGGCCTTTTCCCAGCTAGTGGGACATGTACAATTGTACAGGCTAAGTACAAAATAATTTTAGTAAAATTGGTGAATTTTCGCGTGTATGTTCCATTGTTCCAAAAGCGACTCATATTAATTTCCTGTATTCAACTTACTTACATACATTATACTTTAGGTCAGGTGAAACATTTTCATGTGAAACACGATGTACCTTGGATCTGGTGGTCCGCACTAAGAAAAAAATTATCAAAGTGGTCCGTGGTCTAAAAAAGGTTAAAAACCACTGTTCTAGAACCTCCAGCAACAGAAATAATGGACTTTGAAGTTGCACATTTCACTAAGTGGCCGACTACTGGTTCCTTTACCCTAATAAACAACAACATTGCTCTACATTTATATATTTGGGTTGTAATTAAACCGACTTCTTTTTAATAGCATTATACGCCTCTAAAAATCTATATTGCCTTCTAAATTACTAAGTCAGCCACAATCAACGTGCATCGAAATAACACTATCTTAGCCACTATGTAGATATCTTCTATGTAAGACACTGTATATACAACTCAACATGGTGGTTATTATTTAGCATCTAAATTTGTAATATGCATTCAAGCAGTAAACTTCAAAAATATTAATAAACGACACCAAAAAAGTATTCCAATTAGCTTCTAATTTTATAACTCAGTACGTTTAAAATTTAACTCGTCCTACATTAATTGATCGTCAAAATTTCCCTAAAATTGTAATCAAATAATAAGTTATGGCCACTAAAATACCCAGAAACTATTGAAGGGAAACAAAATTAAAGGAGGAGCTTATGTTGAAGCTGTAAAACGTAAAATGGTGATGAGTTGTAAAATCCGTGGCTGAGTTACTAAATTAGGAGGCAATAGATAAATCAGAAGACAAGTTAAAATAATGTTTGTGCTTTACTTGACGCTTTCTTTGGAATATTAAGTTGGCGATGTAAAAAAGACGAATTAGTTTATTAGAAGCTATCTCATTTTCCCGTTGCTTAATTGTAAAATCAGAAGTTTGATCCCGTGGCAAAAAAAAAACTCTGTGGCTTGACTTATAATTTCTCTTTATATTTCTAAAAAGCACCTTTTAGTACAAGGGGCCGCATTAAAATTTACTAGCCACATAAAATTGCAGCGCCAGCTGTAAAAACGTTACGCGACAAAACATAAAACAGCGTGCACCACCGCTCCGGGCCGCTTACCTACGCCGCTACGTGCGTAACATGCAAAATGCGGCTTTTGAATTTGCAATTTATTATGACTGCGGTTATAAATACAGTCGCCGACTCTATTTGGGTTCCGCTTTGGAGGAAGGAATAATTTATACGGTACGACAACTTTACTATGATAAGTACTCAACTGCTTACCTAATTAATCTTCTAAAATGTGTCTAAAATGTACCACGTCATCTTCATTTGCCGACAACTTTTATGTACTTAGGTAGGCACCGAGGGACATACTTTTATAATAAAAGCAGCCGCCATTGTTCTAGAGATAATGCTCACAGCAGGCTCGTGTAAAACTCTTTCCATTCTTTCGCGCAACAAAGGCAGGTTAGGCATAAAACATAAAAACGTCCCGGCCGTGTTTCAAAATTCATGAATTACTGAGTGCCTTGTTATCGTAACTAATTACTTTCAGCCGTGCAAAAGCGATCAATTCATGAAAATTAGGTATTGTATACTCGTAGAAACTCCCACGCGCCCGCATTTAGAATTCGTAAGAGATTTTCTTCAACTTTGGACGTGTGGAAACTTTTTAATCTACAAACCGTGGTAGGATTAGCTATTAAACCGGTCATGTGGAGGGTTGTATAGAGTTATCAGCATAATATAATTACACTCCGCAATTTGGCAAACATGGGCGTAATCCGGTCGTGGTATAATCCCATATTGGGCTGGATATCTGCCGGTTTCTGATTTGAGAATTTTACTAAGCACATACTTACGTATCGCTCTGTCACGCTCTTTTGTGAGAAATCTGCAGAGACAGGACGATACTTACCCATTTGCTTAGCAAAATTCTCAACTCAGAAACCGGTCCTTAGTGTTTGAAGTGACGAGCAGTCGCGCTTTAGGCTTTCGCTAAGTCACTAGAATCTACAAAGAAATCGCTTTCAAGCTGAAAATTGCGTATAAATACTTGTCATTTTCGCTTAACCGAGTTCCTTTGAAAGTATGAACAATAGCCTCTGGGAGTTTTCCACGGGGCGTTTTTTGTTTTTCCACTAGAATGTACTTCCGTACGACCAATCCCATCTCAAATTTAAGAGTCATAGGCCCGGTTTCTGAGTTGAGAATTTTACTAAGCACATATACTTACGTATCGCTCTGTCACGCTCTTTTGTGAGAAATCTGCAGAGACAGGACGATACTTACCCATTTGCTTAACAAAATTCTCAAGTTGAGAACGTACGTATTTGCTTAGTGAATTTCTCAATTCAGAAACCGGCAGTTAGGGAGGCATTAAAAGTCGTCAGCTCGAGCTCGAATATCTACAAAATCACTACTTGGGACCTTGGCTAATGTCAAGCTTGAGTAGCTTTCAGCATATTAATATACACTAGCTTGAGCTTGACATTGACATTGTCTCAAGTCAGTGATTTTGTTTTCTGAGATCACCGAGCTCGCTTATTACCTACCTACCTATAGAAATTTTAAACAGCGAATCAAATTACGAAATAACTCCGCAAACTTCTGAATTATCTAACCAGATTTATTTCCCTTTGCCAGTCGGTATTCCTATACAAAATTACAAGCATTCAACAAGAACGCTTTTACGAAAACCGAGAGTGGTTGCTTATTTTATATTGTGAGTACATAGGTAGGCAGATAATTCACGAAGAGAGAGACCCGTGAAAGAAAATCTAATCCATGCTAATACCTGCAAATCTTTTACCCGCAGGTAAAAAGAAGAAGTAGAAAAGAAGAAATAAATAAGAAAACATCCCCCTTTTGGGGGGCGACAAGATACATAAGTACATAATATTATGCTTGTTAATCTTATCTCGTGTTTATAAAATATAAAAATAACGCATATCGAGTTATTTCAGTAAGAATACAGTTGCCTAGCAATGAATCAAAAGATAGCCTACCTATAAGGTACAATGAAATATTACAGAGACAGTTGCGTCCCGGTTCTTGTACCTGCACGCCTAAGCGCAATCTATGAAGTGTTTTATCGACAGAAAATTCAAAAATTTGTTCTTTGAAAACGGGTCATTCAAAGTATCGATTCCCTCCTTCCGTTAGTAGGTACCTACCTACATCTATCAAGCGAGGCACTGGTGCGAGAAGATGCGACGTAGATGTCGAGGCGTCAGGGACACAAACAGGCTGACCGGCTGTAATTTACTTCCAATGTGAATTTGATTACCCCGCGCCCCGCACCCGTTCGCTCTAGCGAAGTTTTTTTATGTCAAGTCCACACTCTCTACTTCAAGGCTCTCATAGTTAGGGAGGCGAATAGGGGAATTTTCG
The DNA here is from genome assembly GCA_949319315.1 of Zelleria hepariella. Classification (NCBI taxonomy): domain Eukaryota; kingdom Metazoa; phylum Arthropoda; class Insecta; order Lepidoptera; family Yponomeutidae; genus Zelleria; species Zelleria hepariella. Next base: position 12,057,841 of record OX439391.1, on the reverse strand, counting down.
GCAATACTCGAGCGTGGCAGTTTAAGATATGAGAGATACCTTAGACCTAATACAACAACCTTGTAAAGTATTTAGCTCTATATGTAGTGACGCGCGCCTAGGATAGACGATCAGATTAGTAAAAAAAATGAATAGTCTGAAAAAAAAAATGGTCTAAAATCAACCCCCAATATCTTAATCTGACGCGCTCGAGTATTTCAAAAAAACTTTTTTTTTTGCATTTTCAAAAATTCATCGTAACTTATCGTCACGCCGAAATCGTCATTTTTTTTAAAGGGAGCTTCCTTGGGGCCTACTTAACACCCCTTCCGAAAATCTGTGAAGACGCGCTCGAGTAATTTTTTTTTTTTGCATTTTGACTACTTTACGCCTACCCCCACCACGCAAACCGGCAGATTAGTATACCGTTGTTATCAGAGGCACTCGGGGCATACGTAGTATGAATATCTGACGCGCTCGAGAATGCCCAAGTAACTGTTTTTTTTTAATATTTTTGAAAAACCGTACACGCCAAACCCACCGCTAAAATGGTTTTTGCCATACGAGCTTTTCTTTTCGAAATTATTTTATCTTTCGATTTTGATAGGTCTCGACGGCGCCGTTGAATTACGCCATTTAGCTACCTCGCCTCCCTTACTATCACGTGAGGCGTGGCGAGCAAAGGCAAAAATAACAGTTGTCGCCAACCTCAACCAAGCCACCTAGAATATGAGAGAGACGTCATCGAAATTGTGCGAAATCGTATGTCACCCGATTTCCGGATAAACTTTAACCCCTAAAATATCGCGGTTTTGAAGTTCTTCATCATTCTTATGGGACCACCCGGGAAGTAGGGGTGGTATTCTGAGTTCAGACTGTCGATAAAACAATGCATGTTTTGATATGAAGGGAGGGATATTCAAATCCAAACATGCACTGTTTTAGCGACAGTCGACACTACTAATCTCTACTCTCTCTACTGAGTTTAAAGAGAGTTAAAGGAGCGTTCTAGTTTGAACTGAGTTTAAACAGAGTTTAAGTAGCGTTCTAGTTTGAACTGAGTTTAAGTAGCGTTCTAGAATACCACCCTAGGTATTTTAAACAAAAAAAGAATCATCAAAATCGGTCTACTTAGAAAAAAGTTCTGAGGTAACAAAGATAAAAAAGTACATAAGTACGGGTCGAATTGAGTACCTGCTCCTTTTTTGGAGTCGGTTAAAAATAGGTGATTTTCTGAAAACAGATTTCAGCCCCTCTCCTCTCCATACATTCGAACTCGCGGTAAAACGCGCTGTCTCGTAGAAAGTGAATGCGCCATTACAGAGTTTATTTTGCAGAATAACATTAATTCCTTTTCACCACTTTTTAGGTACCTACCAAGGTATGTAGGCAGCAGTAGTGCTAGAGTTTTGAACGTATATTTTCACGACCACTTAAAATTCTCTGTAAGGATTTAAGCGACTAATTTATGAAAATAAAATATTCTTCCAAAAATCTCTCGGAGGCATCCTAAACTAAGTAACTACTATTATGAAAACAAAACTTTGTTTGTTTATTGCGCATTCACGGCTGAACCGCGAAAACTTTGTGGCTCTCAAGGCTTGAAGCTGTAACCTCCAGGGACTAGCAGTGGCATGGACGAAGTCGCGGGTTATAGGCTAGTAGGTACCCACGTGTACCAACTAAGTATAAAATATTCATCTGGAAATCCTATTAAGCCCCAAGGCTTAATTTAATAAAATTTTGTTACTTAAGTGAATTTCACATTTTCACAGGAAAACATCGTTATATTTGACCCGCCCTCAGCTTAGTTAGCTGGCTCCGTATAAATGATTGACCTGCATTTTGAGCTTGTTTGTCATGTGCATTGTAAATGTCCTACCATAAGCTGAAAGCCAACAACATGTCCGTGCTAAGCCTTTCGCAAGTTGTTATTTGTTTTATCAATGTTATTTTATATCACGATTGAAAATCATTGCATAGGTGTTACCGAAATTAATGTCAAACCATCGGCTCGTTCTACTAACACACAATAAAAAAAAGTTTTCTAAAAAAACAGTAATATGAAGGAGAGTTTATTTTTTTGAGATTTCGCGTTTTGTTCGGCGCATTATAAAAGTTGCTTGTATTGACGAGCTAACCGACCCCTTCCAGCTTGGTCTCGTCCTTTTTGTAACAGCCTGTAAATAAAAGGTGTTACAAAAGGTCCTAACTCTTTTAAGGATCTCATCCCAAATATTTATTTTGCTCTACTACGTTCCGTTGATTTTTAAGTCAATAAAATGTAAGCGCTGTGGCGGGAAAAAAGTTTTTTTTAATATAATTTATTTTAAAGATTTCATTGATTTAAAAAAAAAAATATCAACCCAAATCTATACAAATTCACCTAAGCGCACAATCGTCTAGTTGAATATAAAAGAAAAACAAAATAGGTAAATAAAGTTTTTAAAAAGCTAGAAAATACATAGAAATGAGATAAAAATAAAATACCTACCTAGCTTTTTATGTGTGAGTTGGAGAACCAACTAAACGATTTTAGATCGGGACGGAATGCAAAGTTCGGTGAGTAGAAGACAATGTAGGTAAATGCTCTAAAATGGAGCTTAAAACAATCCACCGGTGTTTCTTTAGACCTCACCCACCCAACTCATGCCAGAAGCCGTCGTGTATTGCAGAGACAACATCCTTCCATAGGTACATCAGGTAGGTATGCAAAAGCAGTGACACGTGTTAAGGCGCTGGGCATAGTGAATTAGCCCGCGCGCAAAAAAAATGCACAAAAACGATTCCTGTATCAAATACACTAAAAAAATCGAAAATGTTCACATATCAAACCCTAGAATTAGGTGAGAGCTATCTAAAACAGCCAGTTTTGTGTTGATACCCATTACAGATTGCAAGATATTTTGTTTGAAAAAAAGTGCGCCGCCTATTTTTTTTCATCAAAAATATCTTCAAAACGTTTATGAATGTCAACACGAAACTGGCTGTTTTAGATAGGTCTCACCTAATTCTAGGGTTTGATATGTGAAAATTTTCGATTTTTTTAGTGTATTTGAGACAGGACTCGATTTTGTGCATTTTTCTTGGCGCGCGGGCTATTCACTATGTACAGCGCCTTAACATGATTGCACTACGAGTACCCGTTTCCCTGCTGACTTCTGAAGTCCCAACATTTACACCGATTAGTCAGTTTCCGATTAGTTTAGTATTAGATGGTAATAAGTATCTGATTTATATACTTTTTTTACTTTAGATAATATTTTGACGTTCAATGTAAATAATTTACTTATGGCATATTGAATTAAAAAAAAGATTCTGATTCTGTTTGTTGTTTGTTACTGATAAGCTTGAACAGCTTGAAACAACTTTACGTGCCATAAATTGTGTGGCCAAAGTCATGGGCAAAAGACTAGTCCCTACCTATACATAAAACAGTACCGTGAGATACTTAGACAATCATCTGAAACCACGACAAAGTGAAATTTTTTCAAAGTGAAAAGAAAGTGTAAGGAAGGCCGGCCAACAGACGGAATTTTTCCGTAACGGAAAAACGAATGGGGATTCCTAGCGCATAACTGCATACAAATCTATGAAAATTCCGGACGGAAAAAACCTTAAGTGTGTGGTAGAGTCGTGCAAAGCTAACTTTGCAGTGCAGCATCCGAAATAGTAATATCCGTACGTTGCAGTGGTACATGTTACAAGTTCTACAAGTGGTACATGTTACGTCAGTTATTGTCTGTTACAATTTTGTTTTGTGGAATACTTTCATTGAAAATATGGTGAAAACAAGGTGAAAACATACAAAAGCAACGTACGGAAATTACTATTTCGGATGCTCCACTGCAAAGTTAGCTTTGCACGACTCTAGACTTGTATGCAGTCACTCACTGCGTTCGGAATCCTGATTCGATTTTTTCCGTCCGGAATTCCGTCTGTATGTGGCGGGCCTAAGTATTGTGAAAATCCCTCCCCTACTAAGAAGGTAGGTAGGTATGTAATCGTATGAGGTAGTGGCCACCCCTGGTGTCAGAGTTTAAGAAGGTACTAAGAAGTAACAACCTACTAACAACAACCTACTAAGAAGATCGGGGTCGACAGTTTGTATGAAAAACGTTTACGCGGACGAAGTAGTTAAGGCTAGTTAGTACGGCACACAAGTGGCTGCAATAACAGGCTGTCGTTCCGTTCGTTGCATTGTTTCACCCTGGGCCTACACGTTCCGGCATGTGGTCACGTGCCCAGTTACGTACCATATCGTGGTCGCGCGTCGGACACATAATTTCCTGGCGCTTGTGGGATACCGCAGACTGTCAGTACTGATCGTTGGGTGTGTGCCCTGAATGGATATAGGTATTGCGAATAATGGACTCACAACAGTAACTCACAACACTGCCGCACAGAGTACAATGTTGAGTTTAGGTCTTTTCCAACGCACTCCATTCTTATCGGTTTTGAACTTTTCTCAGGCAGTCTATTCTTGCCACTTTGACCAGGTGATCACTTGTCGGTCCATTACATCGATTGCCTGCCCACATTTCTACACCGTGGAATTTTAGTGGTTTTTAAAGCCGATGGTATTTAGTTGCACTCGTGATTCTGAGCCAAATTCCAAATTTTTACTTCAAAACGAGCGGAAAAAAAAACACTTCCAAAATACAAACGGCTATTGCCAATCGACACCATTTGTATGGAGAATTGAATTTTTTTTTTCGTGCGTTTTGGAATGAAATTTTCTAATTTGGCTCAGAATCACCAGTGCAACAAAATACCTTCGGCTTTAAAACCACTAAAATTTCACGGAGTATTTTTAAAATTTTCTGAGAAGAGCTTAAAAAATGTCTATCTCCGTGTAGTAGAAAAAGGAGTGGTGGTCAACTGGTCACGGATGAAACGATAGATGGGCTTGAGATAGTGGATCGCTATCTCAGATGATTGTGTCTTCCAGTCCCTCATACGTTGAAGTTGTGAGATAAGAAGAAGGCGATTTTTAATCTTTGGCTACAACCAAAGATTAAAAATCGTTGGGGACGACACTGAAATCAAATCTCATATTTGTGACGTAGACTCGTAGAGCATTTATTTAAGCAATATTGGCATTTAAATAATTTTAGAGAGGGAAAACAAAAGTGTGATCCTCGAGGATGTGATCCTCATGGTCTGTGATCCTTGCGGACTACCTCCATCAAACCACCACGTTAGTTCTCTACACCACAGTATTTATTTTCATTCGTAAAGAACCATTTGAAAAATCCAAATTGAAATTATTTCATTCACCTAGAGACGCATTTGGTCTCTTTTATTCCGAGTTTTTCTCGAGGGAAGAGTCCCTCCACACGAGAGTTTAAAAAATATGCTCAAGAAAAATCTTGTCCTGATTCCTGAACGAAATGAAAATGTATCTCAGTACGTGCAGCATGGTAAGCCCGAGATAGGCCCTTCTCTATGCAAAACTGTCAACTTGTCGGTCGGGCTCGAGTTGGCTCTACGCCAACATGGCGATGGAGACCAAAATACAACATTTTTATTAAAAATGGCAATATCTACTTTCTGCTCGACATGACCCTAATCTATTGCCATCTCGAATCCCGCCTGCCATGCTCGCACAATAGACATGGCACGTCTGTCACTCGAGTTCGAGAGAGTGTCAAAACGACCATGCTAAGCATAATGTTGTTTTACAGAGCATACATTAAATTTTAGCATTCAACTACTCCGTGCAATTTTAGTGGTTTTAAAGCCGAAGGTATTTAGTTGCACTCGTGATTCTGAGCCAAATTCCAAAATTTTACTTCAAAACGAGCGAAAAAAAAATCACTTCTCCATACAAATGGTGTCGATTGGCGATAGCCGTTTGTATTGGGAAGTGTTTTTTTTTTCGCTCGTTGTGAAGTAAAATTTTGGAATTTGGCTCAGAATCACGAGTGCAACTAAATACCTTCGGCTTTAAAACCACTAAAATTCCACGGTGTATAGGTTCTATAGTTATACGTATAACTATAGGTAGGTACAAACATTTAAAACATGTGTTTTGTTCGCGACAAACCTGAATTTTACCCAATACCTAGATGAACGATAGGTATATCGACCTTTATAAGTACCTCGGGCCCGTGTGAAAAAAATACGTTTTCATGCTCGGCTTTGTTACCGCACGGGCGACTTTTTCGTAGTTTTAAAGTCGCTTTGTGTTGTGTTACCTTTTTCTTGGGCGACCGTTATCGCTACGTCGTCGTGCGATGATTTATTGCTGAAAATAAGTTATTCACACCTGCCTTGTATAATGGTTTGAGCGACATCGAGATACGTACACACGACAGCACGGAGACGATTACACGCGTGCACTCTATTCACTTACGTAACGGGCGACTTTGCAACGAAAGTGTAACCGTCTTCGTGCTGTCGTGTGTACAATAGAGGCTGCTTTGATACCACCAGAGGTCAGCCTCAGTCACGCCAACATGTTTTTTATTCTGTCACGCATTTTTATTAGTGACTAGTTGTGCCCGCGACTTCGTATGCGTTTTTACACATTTGACATTTAATTTAAATTCGACTGTGGAGGAAAACTCAAACCCCCGACCAAAAAAGAGGGGTGTTATAAGTTTGACAGCTTTTTAAGTGTGTCTGTATAGGTATGTGTGTATGAGGGTGTGTCTGTCTGTGGCACCGTAGCTTTTAAATGGGTGAACGATTTGGAAGCTTTAGGTTTTTTTTTAAATTTGAAAGCAGGTTTTCTATCGAATGTTCTTAGTTATTCTTCTTAGTTTTTAGTTTAGTCAAAATTGGTTCAGCTATTTATTAAATATGCTTGCTTATTTGAAGCTGAAAATGTCGGCGGTATTTATATATTTTTTTTTTTTTTTTCAGTAATGTGTTCAGTATCACGTTATTAAATTATCTTCTCAAAAAGCTATATCAAAATTATGAATATTGTTTGCAAAAAATTAAGTAAAAATTGCAACCCGCAATGTTTTCTGAACATCGGATAGCCTAGATTGTGACCAGAACCAGGACTTATAAGTCTTATAACGGTCCTAAATTTGACTGAAAACTATTCAGCGGTATTCGCGTGATTAGGTAACACACAGACAGACAGACAGACAGATATAGACCGATTTTTTTGCATTTTTGTATTCAGTATAGTTTACTTAGTAATCCCTGCTAGTTTTTTTCTAAAAATATTCAATGTACAGAATTGACTTCGCTAGAGTTTTATTATAAGTATAGATTTATTATCCTTATTTTCAGTGACTAATATTTCATCCAGTACCAAAAGAATAATTTATAAATTCCTGTAAGTTTATAACATAAAATTTTGACGTACCAAAGTCACATATTTTGAGCAAGTACCTAGGTAATGTAGAGTAGGTACATATCTTACAAAGAGTCCTTCCCTACTGCATTGCTTTTTTTTCACGACCACTAGAATTAATTTAATTTTCTTTGCGACACTTTACGACCCTGTCTGCGTAGAGGCAAGGGCATGCATTTTATGTCACACAAATGTTGCAGACCCGTAAAAAGAAGATTTTTTTTATTGCGCACTAAATAGAGCTCTACTTCGAATAATTCAATTCCTGTTGCCAGATGGAATTGTTATAAACCCACGAGCAGAAGTATAACACAATCCATATGGCCAAATAGATTAAATTATTACCTAATTCGGAAGTACCAGATCCTGGATCAACTGGAATGTGGGATCTGGAAATAAACGCCATACGAATGCGGAACTGGGCAAATGCATTATCAGAATAATAGCCGAATGCACCGAACTAAATCCCATAGAATCTGCATTACGTATAAAATCACAATAAAAACTTGTCCCCACAGAAACAAAAGATATCAGCAATAGAACAATACGAAACATCATTTAGATTTTAGACCATACGACTAATATTCGAATGTCAACCTTATTGCATTAGTGTACAGTTTTACTTTAATTGCATGGACTACGAGTAAATAAGCTCTTTGGGAGCTTATTTACTCGTAGTCCATGCAATTAAATATGGGCATCTATTTTTCCAGACACATTTCAGAGTTCTATGTTGTATCTAGTTTCATCCTTGATCGAAGGCCGAATGCATCTGGATAGGATAGGAGGGCGAGACTTGCGACTAAGTGGGTGCCCAGTGGTGACGGTTGATGCAGATGAGGTAAGCCGAGAAGAAGGTGACGAGACGGTTTCAATTAATAATTTGATGATGATGATTCCATCCGACCGGATTCGATCACGGCGACTGTTGCGACTGGGGAAGGTTTCGGTCATGTGCCCTCATATGACTTATGTGGCCTATCTTGGCTGTAAAAGTGCGGTTGCACTGGCTACACCAAAGTTGTCCATCCAAAGGTTGTCTGGAAGAAATCGCTTTTAGCGATAATACCGCCATTTGTACTGTTATTTTTAAATGTTTATTTGTAAAATGTTTTCGTTTGTGCAATAAAGAGTTACTTACTTACTTACACGTTAACATTTCATTAGAGTAGTTGTACTGTATGGCCGCTGGCGGTCTACATCTTAGTTCATCACGTCTGGCATCAAGAGCAGCTCTTCGTTTGGCCTTCAACTCAGAGATGTTAGAGTTAACTGTATGCCGCCACACGGTTCGGTCTTCAGCCTGCTCTTACCATGTCAAATGGTCGATTTCGCATGTGGCGTTTCTGCACGTCCTTAAACCTAAGGTACTGCCTGCCTTTCTTACGTTTCCCATTGAGGAATTATGTGATTAGATCGGGGGTGGCTCTTGCATGACCAAAAAATCGGCTCCCAGCACTGATAGAGCCACATTTAAAAAAGGATGCATAAAAAGGTACATCTCTCGCATATGAGTGGCGTTAGTAATAGGTACTTTTGGCAACAAGAGTAGCTGTCTCTGCTTATAACGCCAGGGAAATTGTAAAGGGATTTGACATGACGTGTGTGTGAGCAAACGTAACATACAAATCGATTTTATGCCTACTGTATGTCAACTTGAACCCGACCTGACACCCGTGAGCGACGCCAAGTATTTCGTGTGTGACTGTCGACAGTTTCGTTACGACCCAATATTGCATTCTCCCTACTACGGTTAAATGCGACAGCCGACAGCTTACAGTATGCCCCAAGTATGAGAGGAAGTGTAAAGGGCAGGGCAAGGTCACTCGCGTAAACTCCTCCGAAGCAGAGAAGTTAACATGGTTTTGATCCCTTTGTTGAGAAGGATGAATTTCCCTTGATCATTCAAAAGTCAAACGCAAGGAACGATTGCAAACGGATTAGTAATATTAGCTTTAAATTAAATAAATGTACATACCTAAATTTATAAAAACTTCGTTTCATTAACTTTCTAATGCGACCCTGAAAATCGATAGGATTTTATTGTAACACATTGTATAGAAAGGTAGTAATTAGTGGAAAGTAGCGAGAACAGTTGATTTTTTTATGTTTCGGTTAAAGATATTGATAGTAAATCGAATAATTCATAATTTATTGTGTCATTCTCAATCTTCGTTTGTTCTACCATCTCATCGCTCTTGCCGCTGAAAGTTTACAGGGACGACCTAACATTTGGCAATATTTCAACCGAAACTTATGTACACACGACAGCACGTCAGAGTATACATTTTTGTTGTAACGTCACCCGTAACGTAACCGAGTAGAGTGCTAGCGTGTGTATGACTGTTTATTTTCAAAGTTACGAACATTTGTAATTTGAAGTAGCAAAAAACACTCGCTAACGGTGAAGGAAAACTGTCCTGAGGAAACCCGTGCCAGCGTGTAAGCGTCGACGTGTGTGTACTTATCTAATTTTTAGGGCCCAAATGGGAAAAAACAAAAAGCTTATTGCCAAAAACAGACAAAAAATTACGAAGGAGAGTTCGTTCTTATCGGAAAGCAATAGAAGTGAATTCAAATGTCCTTGTCCTCTATATCTACGACTACATGGCCTTAAATTGTGCAGATGGATGAAGTCCTCGGAGAGAACAATATCCTTGACTGAAATTGGCAGAGGATTATGTAGAGACGGTCCCATGGCTCCCTTCGATTGATGTAATCAAAAGTAGTCAGCCTTCCCGAAAGTCTCACAGTACTTAGACGTGGATCTTTTCTTGTCCTACGCATCAAATGCCCAGCAATGGTACACTGTATATTAAAGGGATTAAGGTACACACTCACTGGTCGTCAATGGTAAAGGCCCTGTGCCGTAACTAAATGAAAACTTGAAGAATATTTTCTCTTGTCCTACGCATTCAACCTCCTACCCCAGCAAGATAGCACTGTACAATAGTACATCAAGGTACATACTCACTTGTGATCAACGGTAAAAGCCCTGCTCTTTTGCTGTAGCAAGATGGATGTAGTCATAGTTTTAGGGCCTCTGGCATAGCTTAGGGATTGGTATTTATTAGTCAACATACATTTATTAGTCAAATAACAATCCCTAAGCTATGCCTCTGGCAGCAAAGAATCCCCTGTAGGACCGTGGGAACTCAGCGATGGCCAAGAGCGTGAAACACTGTTTTCTATAGCTGTTTCACCCAGAGCGAGACGGGGCGCGGGAAAAGTGAGAGGCAATGCGCCTGAATGAGTCTACGTGTGTTCGTGTCCTTTCGCGAGTATGAAGTTGTAGTTGTAATGTAATAGATCTATTTTCCCAAATTTTTTCGTAGTTCAGCTGCCATTTCTACATTTTATTAGCTATTTCAAAAATCTATTTTTTTTCTGACAAGTACAATACATTATTGATGTTCCCAAGGTAGTTAGACTCCAATAGACAGTGTAATAATGTAAGTAAATAACAGCTGAAAGTAACCCCTTTTCGGCGCGAAAAACGCATCGCTCTAATTTCTTTCAGGCAATTTTTTTTATTATAAAAACTATTTGCAAACCTCCTTATTGGTCATCTACTGATATAAACCAAGTTTCAGCAAAATCCAGCCTGTAGTTTAGAAATTAAACGTGAACTACGTTTGTATGGGAAAATGGTGCTCTAGCACCCTCTTAAGGTACATACTCACTTGTGGTCAACTGTCAGGGCCCTGCGGGGCGGAGGCGCCAGCGCGACAGGCCACGCAGCCTGCATCAGCGACTCGCGCACGAACTGCTCCCAGGATGGCGAAGTCCCTGCAACAACCACGTTTTATTACTTTAAACTAAGAAAACATTGCGTTGCTTTCCTCTGCTCTGCCTCTTTACCTACTCTTGGCGCAATTTATTAATATTTTCAGGAAGATAGCCTTAGATTTTATAAACACCACAAACTATTTATTTAAAATCGTTTGATACAGTCCCATTTTTTGGGGTACATTTTATGTTTAATTTTATGTAAATTTTATGTTTTTATGTAAAATTACTTACTATACAGGATAGCCTAAAAACTCCAAAAAGTACCTATTTTGACATGTGTACATTCACTGGACCAAAAATCACTGACACAACATCATTAAAATTTACAATATTCATCGTAATTCCCATTGTTATCACTTTTCTACTATAAAAATACTGTATGAAACTTGATATTTTTACCTGTTTGGTAAAATTCATAACCGGTGTATAAAACAAATCAAAATCAACAAACTTTCTTCACGTTGCCTGCAACATTGGTGAAGCTGCGAAACAATGATAGTGAAGTCTATGATTAAAAACTTTTTCCGACCGACTTTCTTTTTTACTTTAATTAAAACCTACTTTCAGGTTTCCTTCTCCGGTCGGAAAGTGGCTACAAATATAACGCACTTCAAAGAACCATAAATTGAGTTCTTTGAGATTCATGGAGGTTAGAAGTCATGATATATTTCATGACTTTTCATACCGCGTGATATTACCTTATATCATGGCACCAAACATGACACATGACATCATGGTATTTCTTCATTGCAGACATGAAACATGACATCATGGTATTTCTTCATTGCAGACATGAAACATGACATCATGGTATTTCAGCACACTTTCATTGCAGTACGTACAGTGTGCTGAAATGCCATGTGTCATGTTTCATGTCATCTAGTGTAATGAAATGCTATGTGCCATGCTTTATTCTCTCGTGTAATGTGTAATATTTCATGACACCGTTGTGTAATATGTCTTTTGTAATATTACAAGCATTACCTACACATGTCTAATGGAGGTCATTAAATTGTCTCTTATAGCCTTATCACACTAGCGAATTGCGGGCGAATGCATCAGTTCGCCGCGAGTTTGCCGCCAGTTCGTAAAGTGTACGCCGCTAATTCGCAATGAGTTCGCCGCGAATTCGCGACGTGCGATCCGCGTTTTGGACAATCAGTAAAAAAAATATTTTGAAGAGGAATCCCTGCTGGCTTTTTTCTTCGAAAACGCAGTCAATGAAAGAATAGGGGAGGATCCCTTATTATTTGATCAAATTAAACTGACGATTAAAATGTTTCCGGCGAGCAATTGAGGCGTGAATCCCAATGCACCGGATGAACTTGACCCAATTTCATTTGCGCCGAATTTCGAATTTCGATAGATATAGCCGTGAATCACCCGAACCACAAATAGGATTTGTAGCAAAATATTCATTCCTATAGCTTTCAATATGCTGCGGTATGTCGGTCATCGCCTGTAGGCATGATGAAAACTACATAAAAAAATGAAACCATAATATGGTTTGGCTTGGAAACTAACGTAAACAACTTTTTTAGAGTTAGTATTTTTAGTTCAAGGGTTTATTTATTTATTTATTTATTTATTTATTTATTTTTGGAAGGCTAACAGTACGGTTACCTAGTACCTATGTCTTTCACCTAAGCAACGAAAGCTATACTTAGAGTGGGTACCTACAGTTAAAAAGTATTTTAATGACAATTCAAAAACGGGTTTTAGGACTGTGTTTCATGGTTTTCTATTCTAACTCTTACGCATAAACTAAGTCTATAATGATAAAATTATGCAGAAAAACAGTGAACCTCCTTTTTAGTGGTAAGTAGTCGCTTGAAAATACGCTGCATAACGAAGTTTCAAAAGTAAACAATAAGTACTCCCGGATGTGTGCCACCGTTTAACATTACGTCGGGCTGCAAACTGCTGGCTTGAGACCGAACAAAACCGCAGTGTATTTAGCTTGCGTCCCTTCGCTGTCCGACTCGTTCAATCGCCACTTCAAATCCAGCAATGGATGCTATTTTCAAGCCATTTCACTGTGTAGTAGGATTAAATACCGCTGCTACGACGCGCCAGTTAACAAGAATATAGGCACCGAAACATTGGTATTTCGGTTCCTATGTTCTTGCCGACGTTGGGTTCGTAGTTAGGTATTTTCCCGAGAGCAGTTTGTTATACATTTGGCCCGCTCCAAATTGTTCGCGGCGGACCTAAAACTTTGAAAATGACAACAACACACTGGCTGTCTATCCCATTCATCAATACCCCTCGACGAAAAGAAAAAGAAAAGAACCGGGTAACTTTTAACTTTTGTAGCCGCAAGCTCATATCCGTGAGTTCGACTTTTCGACATAACACTCATTGTGTAGTTATTGAACGAGCGAGCGAAGCGAGCGAAGTTCTCCGAGTCTACCGGAACAATCCGGCGTTTGTATGTATGTATGTATGAATGTTCGTTCGACGATAACTTGAGTAAATTTAGTCGGATCGTGATGAAATTTGGTAGGCAGCTAAATGAGGCCAAGATAATTTTTAAGTTCGAACATGAGCCAAATCGGTCGAGAGGTTACTGAGATATGGGGTTGCGAGTTCATAGTTCGAACCACATAGTTCAAAGTTTCGGGGCGAACCACTAGTGTAATATTGTTCAAATCGAATAAATAAAAAAAAAACATACTTTATATTATTGTCGCAAAAAACCAAGCAGAGATCGCGTAATTAATTACCTGTCCTGTACCTGTACCTTGCTTAAAAGAAGAAGGTTAAAATCCTGCTAAACGTTTTTTCAACGAGTAAGTACTTATCTAACACCCCTTTTGCAATTTGGTTCGTTTCCTCTTACTGTGCGAAGCTTTAGATTTGGCGTTGACTTCATTGACTCGTTCTTAACGGGGCCATGTGTACAGTAGACCGCAATAGGCGATATGCAATTTATCTGATTTTCGCGCTTAAGTTGCTAGTCCTAAGAGCTATGGACATATTGCGATACCGCAAAGCTCTCAATAGCCAGCAATTTTAACCGTTATACTCATAGCTACAGAAAAACTTGTAGAACACAATAATTTAATGTTGAAAATACAACGAATAAAATAAAACACACCTAACAGTTACATATTTCGAAAACATACACTGTTAGAAAATAAACAATTTCTGAGTCCTTTCCTTGCAACGTCTAAAAAGCTTGTCTCTCCGAAGAAATCTTGAGTAGTAGGTACGAACTTATTATAATAAGCTTTATAAAAATAGAGGATAGAAACAATTTAGTTTGAGTACTGCCAAAGAAGATATTTATCTTTCACTTTGCTGCCACATTGTGTTTGCCAATCTCAAACACGTCTCGAACCACTCAGGATTTTTTTTTGGCTCTCTACATCGCACGGGTTCACGGGCCCCGTCTACTCTTGACGCTATTTTTCAATATGACGCAATATTTCAGGAAATTACACAAAAACTTAGGCCTTTACATCCCCGTAATTAGATGATACAGCGTCCAGTGGCAAAGCATTATAAAGTAGGTATGTGATATCGAAGCACGGTTGTTGCGAATTAGGTAAGAGTTTTTTTTTTTTTGTAAACTTGTCAATCTTGACTCAAAAGCGTGGAGGCTAGAGGGACATCGGTTTGAACAGCCTTTGGCCCATTTTCAAAGCAATTCATAGATGGCGCTTATAGGCGTGCCCATACAAGAACCGGGAGTACACACGACATCACGTTAGAGCGTACACTTTTGTTGTAAAGTCGCCCGTAACGTAACCGAGTAGAGTGCTAGCGTGTAAGAGTCGACGTGGTGTCTTGTGTACCGGGATACGACTGTCAAAATTAAGAAGAACTAAGCGAAATTTGACAGTTGCGTTCCGGTTCTTTGAATTTGTGCTTTGAAAACGGGCCAAAGTCTTAAGTAAAAGAGCCGTTCAAACCCATGTCCCTCTACGCCAGAATTTGTACTTTGAAAACGACTCATTACGTATGTTAGCGGCGTTTGGTAAAATGAGAAGAGTCGCGCTATCGGGTCGTTTGGTATTCATGTAAGTATGTAGAAAAGTTACGGAAAATTGAATGGAAGGAGAGTGGGGGAAACTAGTGATTGTATTGGCTGTAGCAGCTGCGCTATCATCGTAGTAATGACTGTTTAGTTTTATTCTACTAGGTAGGTACTGTTCAAACTGCAATGAGATTAAAGTTGTTCTTTGTTCCTTTGTTCTTTCCCTCGTAGGTATCTTAAGCCGATAGTTGGAGAGCTGGTGACCAATCGAGATATTTTTTCGTACAAGGCTGGGAGTTAGCAGGCTGATAGAGTAGACTTCGCTGAGTCTGGGAAAAATATTTTTTTGGTCCGATCGCGGTTGAAAGTTAGATTTTTTCGACTTTGAAAGTTTAAATGTATGGGTTGAGTCATTTCTTTTTTGTCTACAAGGCTGGGAGTTTTTAGGCTGCCTTTTTAGTCTCCGCTGATCACGAAATCACTATTTATTACTAGCCAAACGCGGTAGAAATATTGTTTTTTATAACCTAGAAAGTGTGAATTTTTGGGTTATAAAAATCAAACTTTCAACCACGCTTGGCCAAAAAAACAAATATTTTCTTGTTCAACGGAGTCTCAACAACTAACCTAGAAGTTTCTAGCCTTGTACGACAAAAAAAATATACTGAACCCATACATTTAAACTTTCAAAGTCGAAAAAATCTAACTTTCAACCGCGACCGTGCCAAAAAAATATTTTTCCCAGACTCAGCGAAGTCTACTCTATCAGCCTACCAACTCCTAGCCTTGTACGAAAAAATATCTCGATTGGTCACCAGCTCTCTAACTACGAGTCCAGACGCTTGTAACGTGTAATGTAAGATTACGCGTAATTTAGCGTCATCGTGTGGACGGCACACGAACTTGACATGCACGAGCACTAACTAACTACTGGTGCCTTTGTGTTCGAGCAAAAACCGATGGATCAGCCCGAGCTCCTCCGGGGCGAGCGTTACATGTAATGCTCGTAGGGCCGTCCACACGTAGAATTCGTGTTACATTATACGCTGGATTAAATTACGCATTACACTCGTCTAGACCCGGCTTTATATTACATGTATAAAACATGTACCTGTGTGTTGTTTGTGTGTGTATGTGGGTATAGGTATTAGTGGTTTAGGTACCTCACAGTTTCTTTTTGTGGTTCACATTTTGTGGATCCTTTTTTTTTTGAACAAGTTCCGAAATATTATTATAACAAAATACTGGCTCCGTAAAAAATACAGACTACGTGTATGATCCCAAACAGAGGTATAATTTGCGTGGGATGAGAAAGGGATGGCACCTTGTCAAAATCAATCGAAAACATCCTTTTTTTTACTTTGACAAGGTTGTATCGACGCGCGTCTCAGTTACAAAAGGTCGCATCCCATTCTCATCCCGCGCGCATTATAGTAGGTAGGTAAGTAAGTAGGTAGTGGGTGCAACAACGAACCGAAAAAAAAAACATTATATCGGTTTTGTTTCGTATTCCGTTCCCAAAAGAAAAGTCTAGCATTTTTATTTATATACATACACACCTGCACTTATTTTTCATGCGTAAAGCTGCGAAATATCTTCAAGGTATTTTGCCTGCTTTGGGTGCAAAGCCATTAAAATTGCGCGTTGTCTGTTTTCGGTGTATGTCTAAATTTTTATCATTGTGTGTGAGGGCTACACACAACGCGTCGTCACGTTACAGCTTTGTTGTTATCTTCAACTGCGTATTGTAAGCTTTGCTTGTAGCTTGAGCCGCCACACCCTGGATTCTACTCATAAACGCATTTTTTTTTCTAATAGTCTAATTGTTCTAGACCCAGTGTCTACGTCTAGCATAGAGCATATCGGGCTCAGAAGGTACGTAAATCATTCGATATTGGGGCCACGATTTACACACTGTAGACTCACTTTAGAGGGCGGTTGTAAACCGCACCTTCATCAACGGAACAAGACTAGGGGCAGATACTTTTTATATGGGATGACGTGACGTGACGTGCAAGTAGTCAAGCAGTTATTGTAAATGTATGTAACGCTACTTGGGCGCCGTCATCACGGACGTGACGGTACGGTGGACAAACGCCGACCGAGTAGCAGCTCCGGATTTGCTAACGTGGTAATTCCAGCGCAAACATGTTTGCAGATTAATTCTAAATATTACCCGCCCGCGCGCGACCCTTCTGAAGTCATTATGCAAAAGTGCTCAGCGGTGAAATGGGGGATTTTTATAACAGTGTTTTGGCGGCAGTGGAAATTACTGTGCTGGTTTTGCCTCCTTGCATGCGGTTTACGTAATAAGAAAGTAGGGTTTACTTAGTTGGAAAATAACTGTCACTGCGCTGACATTTAAATATGTACCTAGAACACGGAGTTTTTACTATAATGCGTTTCACGAAAGAGTTCCCTTGACGAAACTCTTATTATAATGTAATAAATAGTCCCTATTTTTGTTCAACCCAAGGGAATTCTTTGGTTAAGCTCACTCTAGACAAAAAAATATACTTATCTGAAAGTTAGCCACGCTTATCACGCAAGATTTGCATGCGACGGCGACATGCGGCAAAGTGTGATTATCGTGATTATCGATAAAACAAAAAAAATATATTATACCGCAGAGATCAACTCAGAGTAGACTATACCCAGCCCAGATGCAAAATCAAATCGGAAGTTCCTACGAACGTGTTGACGGGGTTCTAGTTTAATAAATGAGTTTTCGCTTTTTCCTCTCATGGAAATACTTATTCCGGCTTCACTTCCTTTTCATATTTTTCAACGTTTTCATTTCTGCACTCTTAGCACAAGTCTTTTGCACTTGTTTGACATTGAGATTTAAGATCAAAGACTTTGTAAACACCCATCGAATCTCTATACGAATTCACTGAAACTAGTATATTATTTCCATATTTTTTACATTTTCTAGATTTTAACAATTGTGTCCAACTTCGAGCGTAATAGACGCTGATTTATAACTTCTTCTCACATGAAAACTATAAATTATCCTAATTTACTGTGAAAGTTTAGGGCCAACCTATATTTTACTCAACCATGTAAGCTCAGCAATGTTTGACCTACAATATTTTAAATAATAAATCAGGCTAGCAATCTGCGCCTTTGTTCGAACTCGCTGCTTTTCACTCCCTTTAATCGGTCGTAGGAGCTTTAGGTACGTAATATACGTCAAAGTTTTTATTGCGCTTTATACAACGTGTTACAAAACATCCTAACTCTTTTTACTGGGTGTAACGTAAGGTCAACATGAGGCTAAGGCCCGGTTTCTGAGTTGAGAATGTTGCTAAGCAAATGGGTAAGTATCGTCCTGTCTCTGCAGATTTCTCACAAAAGAGCGTGACAGAGCGATACGTAAGTATGTGCTTAGTAAAATTCTCAACTCAGAAACCGGGCCTAATTCTCTAAAGAAAAATGAAAAAATCAAAATATTTTTTTGGTCCGGTCGCGGTTGAAAGTTAGATTTTTTCGACTTTGAAAGTTTAAATGTATGGGTTGAGTCATTTCTTTTTTGTCTACAAGGCTGGGAGTTTTTAGGCTGCCTATTTAGTCTCCGCTGATCACGAAATCACTATTTATTACTAGCCAAACGCGGTAGAAATATTGTTTTTTATAACCTAGAAAGTGTGAATTTTTGGGTTATAAAAATCAAACTTTCAACCACGCTCGGCCAAAAAAACAAATATTTTCTTGTTCAACGGAGTCTCAACAACTAACCTAGAAGTTTCTAGCCTTGTACGACAAAAAAAAATACTGAACCCATACATTTAAACTTTTAAAGTCGAAAAAATCTAACTTTCAACCGCGACCGTGCCAAAAAAATATTTTTCCCAGACTCAGCGAAGTCTACTCTATCAGCCTACCAACTCCTAGCCTTGTACGAAAAAATATCTCGATTGGTCACCAGCTCTCTAACTATATTAATACAAGGAAGAAATAAAAAATTTACTTTACTTTACTTTTGAGTACTTAACATTCTTGTCAAGGAACTATATCAAAATCTTGAATATTTTTTACAAAAAACGACATTCAACCTTTACGCAATATGACTTCTCATTTTCCAAAATCATAACCTAAAAACCAAAATCATTTCCCAGCAATAATTTATGGAAAAAGTACTTGGTTTTGGTGTCTAGTATGCGTAAGTACCTTTCGGGTCGTTGATTGTTGAAATTGAAATTGTTGGCTCAATTTCAGAAGCCGTCACTAGCTCGGTATGCGATACAAGCACTCGCTGCAAATAATGGTTTTACATCCTTGCATAAAGAATAACTATTCTTTCTTTGCTTAACTTTTGGAGTTTCTTATTTTGGTGGACGGAAGGTTGGACGTGGCGTTCTATTTTTAAAATCTAAAAAAGAAGTGGACAAATATAGAGGCTTCAGCGGGGAGTTTCAAGATGGCCGAGATTAGTGGCAAACCAAGCAGTAAGAAAACTTTAGTGCTTTGCATAGAGATAGCTTTGCTCTACATACCTATGCTTGGCATAGATATAGCTTTGCTCTGCAAGCCATTCTCTCGTTGTTATCTTTTGAGATAGATTATATAGTCAATAGAACGATATTACAGGAATAATCAATATTTATTGTAAATAGACATCTTGTTCGTCACAGGACTTTTGATAGAAAAGAAAAAAGTAAAAAGTATGTTATGTTGCCATAACATTCTGGCCGGCGACTTAAAATTAAATATTAATTCATAATACATTGTAAATGAAACTAAATTGATAAAATAAATAATAATAAAATTATAAATTATTAATACATTGTATAGGTATTACTTCAAATTATACAATGTAATAAATTGTTATTAATAATTATTATTATTTATTGTTATTATTAATTATTATTATTAATTATCATTATTCATTATTATTATGTATTATTAACTGAATCATTATTTTAAAATTAAATAACATTTAAATAGGCAAAGCCTATATTTATGAATAGCACGAGTGGTGCCGCCATTTTGAGTCTTCAACTCGACCACTCGGACCTTGCTGTCTTTTCCACATTGGTCTTCACTATTCTAGCCAAAAGCCAATGTAGTGGAGCCGCGTTATTATCTACAAGCAACACTAAAGCTCCAACTTGTAGTTTTGAATATTATTCTGCCACTTGGGCCTATGATATAAAACCTGTGCCACACTCCAAAATTCCTACTTTATAGCCACAATTTTATAACTATATTTTTTACATTATTTGATGGTACATCACCTTCAGGAGGAGCATTCAAAGGTCTGTAAACAAGAAAATGACCTGGAGATAAAGTCGGATTAAATTGCTCGTAAGTCAAGATTTCCTCGCCAACAACTGTTGTAAAATGATGTTTTGAAGTAGTTTACTGAAGCCTCCTACAGTTTACAAATCCTAAGATCCATGCTAAGCTATTCTATAAAGCCTTGTTATGGACGAAAACCTTGTAAACGTCACCGGTAGCTCTTGCGAACACACAAACTGATTGCTCATCAACATCATAATGTTTGAAATGAATATGGTTGCAAACCTCAGTGTTAACAATGGTAAATAACATGATGAAGACAGTTGCTGAGGCCCATTCCACCATAAACAATTTTTTAACAAGTCTTGTGTTTTTTGTTCAAGCTGAGCCTTATCTTCAGTGCTGCTTTTCTTTTGAAATGTCCTCCAATTTGATGCCCACTTATGGAATTCAAAGCTGGCCAATTTGAATAAGTTGATAAGTTGGTCACGTACCTGTTTAGCTTCTTAATAATATCAGCGCCAAATATTGAATCATCGACATAAGTGTTCCGGTAGATTACCTCTGCCGCCTTATTATATTCAGGATTCTCTGAGTGACGATCTGCCAGCTTCTTCAGGCACATTGTCGCCAGGAACGGTAAACTTCTCAAGAAATATTATGTGACGATTAGCAACTGTAAACATAAAAGCTTGGCGTTAATATCTTTCCACAAAATATTTTGTAGAGCTAGATATTCATCAATAAATACCTAACACGTAGAGACTCATCCTTCTTTAATCGTCTTTGCAAAATATTTTATCTTGTTAGCGTTATTGAAAAGGTATTTAGATTTAACTTATTGGCAGGATATTTTAATGGAAAAGCGACCTCAAACGTTCCCTCCGTTAATTGTACCGATTTTTTAAAATCGGCTTCACAGGTAGTCTGTTTTAATATAACCTCCCTTTTGATTTCAGGAACATTTTCAGATTCCCAAAATTTTTGTAGGAGGTGGTCATTTTCATTATCTTGTACCACTGCATGTAAAGTTGTGTTCTTTTCTTGGTTAAAATGACACGATTTGTTCATCTCAACATTCCCAGACATAATGTAACCGAATTGCGTGTTCAATAGCGTGAGATTGCCTTCATCCAAAATAATTTTGTTTGGTAATATTATTTGAAAGAAAATACTAGCCGAAAGCAAAAAGTCAATCTCACCTGGCATATTGAATTCGTCATCAGCCATTTTAATTGATGCTGGTATGAGGATATTGTCAAGACTGAACTTTGTCTGGGGAAGAAGAGAAGTAATTTTGTCTACCACAGAAAATTGTTCAGTGCATGAATAGTTGTTGTGCAGCGAACTTAAGTTAAGTTGCGCTGCCTTGTTTATTTTTTGCTCTTTGTGGCCTAAAGCAGATACCATTAAATTGTGATTAAATGGTTTTATATTTAATTTCCTCATCAATTGATCCGTCGCAAAAGATGTTTGGCTTCCGGAATCTACAAGACCTCTAGCAATAATGTGACTACCATCAGCAGCGAGAATTTTGACTTTGACAGTGGGAAGTAACACCATGCCGCTTTGTTTTGAGTTTGAATGCAAACTGGCCAGACCGCAACTGCTACTTTCAATATGCAACAAAGTGTTATGTTCCTTGCTTCTGCAAACATGGCATTTAAAGTAGAAGCGGCACTTGTTGTTATGCTTCATAAGGCAAATCTTGCACAGCTTTTTCTCATCGACAAAGTCTAATCTTTTCTCAGCTTGTAAGCCTTGAAATTGAAGACAATTAAATATTTTATGGCCATCGTTATTGCAAAAATTGCAATGAGGAGTGAGCCTTTGAGATTTGGCCAGATTGCTGATTGTAGCCTTAGGTTTGGAAAATCCAGTGGAATTCTTACCTGTTTCACTTTTTTGGCTCTCCTCGAAGCTGCTGGCTCTCCTTTCAATGAATGTGAAGAAATCTTCCAATCTTGGCAGGTGAGAAGGATCTCGTTCGGCGTGGTATGCTCTGCAAGAAAACTGATCGACCTTTCGTAGCAATATAGGCAGTATAATCATATCCCATGACTCTGTCTGTTGGCCTAAAGTTTTAAGTGCTGCCAAATGTTGTCGAGCATGCGCAATCAGTTCGCGCAAGCTACCGGCAGCGGATTTCGCTGTAGGTTGGAAATCCAACAAGGCTTGGACGTGAGTGGTAATTACTAGGAACCTATTGTCATACCTATTTTTGAGTAAATCTAACGCCTTAATATACGAGTCTCCTGTAAGAGGCAATCCCTCAATGAGAGAGAGCGGCTCACCCTTCAAGAATTTTCTTAAATAGAAGAATTTTTGGATTGGTTCCAATCTGCTGTTTTTATCGATTACAGCTGTGTATAACTCTATGAAAGTTTGATACTTCGTAACATCTTTCCCGTCATAGAGTGGTATATCAATTTCTGGTAGCTTGACATTTAAATAGCTGCTTGATTCAGCTGTTTCAAAACTGGCCTTGCTTGATCCAGACGGCGGTTGTGAAGACATCAGCTTTCTAAGACATGCTATGATGGAAAGGGCTCTGTCCTCCACGGAGTCTTCAAGGAAATCTTCCTCGCCACATTGATCTAGCAGTATGTGCAGCTGCAGCGTTAATTCATTGAATGTTTCCAGAACTGTTTCCACTTGGTGGACACGTGTTGCGATTGCGACTGCATCTTTGTCCACAGCTCCCGCTTGTTGTTCGCGCAAAAAGTTCTCAGCTCTCGTTAATGATCCCTTGCACTGGGCTATCTGTGCCTTCAGTCGTCTTGTAGGGTCCATTTGATGCGTTTCTTCGTCGGTATTATTCGTATTTCCAACAGACTTTCTTCTTCCCATGTTGTTGTTGACAATGTTGACGTTTGTTGACACTTTCTTTGACTATTGCCTCCTCGCTAGAGTGAAAAGTTTACACTCTGTGAGTTCTGTCAGTGTACGTCTTCTCTCATTCACACTTTAAGTGACGTTGGGCTCGGCGACACGAGTTGATACGATTCTTCACGAAGATGCACGAACAGTTTGTAACGTGATATCGATTTTAAAATGCAATAATGGCGACTTTTGACATCTTGTGAAGTGAGACGCTTGCACTTTGATGAAAATGGTAATCACTTACAATGGCGCGGCGGACTGAATTTTATTGCCCATTAGTAGGTTTCGGCACCATGTTATCTTTTGAGATAGATTATATAGTCAATAGAACGATATTACAGGAATAATCAATATTTATTGTAAATAGACATCTTGTTCGTCACAGGACTTTTGATAGAAAAGAAAAAAGTAAAAAGTATGTTATGTTGCCATAACACTCGTTAGTTCGAGCTAATCTGACAGTCCCTAAACTTTAAATCCTAGAAGGAATTGCTTTTTCACCTCCAAATATAAAACCTGTTACATCTCTTGCAGTTTACAACAGAGAGATTTTAAATTGTATAAAATGCGCTGATTCCTCTCAGTGTTTTTTTAATCTGGAATTTGAAGATTAAGTATTACGAACTAACAGAGGGGAGGGAACAAAACCCTAGAGGGTTATGTTTAAACAATGAGCTGTTTCACACATTAGTTGCTCTACCTACCTCTAAGGAACAATTACTGATTTATTTGGCCCCATATAGTTAAAGTTGTTTAGATTGATTAGTAGAAATACCCCTAAAGTTTGATTAACTAATCCAACGTAATTATAATGACAATATTTCGGGAAGTGGGACACTTCTGGGTATCATCTATGCTGATGCTGCGCGAAGTACGAATATAATACGGCCAAGGTCATATGATTTTATAGGTCATTCGTCTTGTTCCAAACGGACAGGCACAATTTGTTAAGCTAAAAGGATGTTTTCGCTCGTCATTTGTTATAGAGATGCGCGCAATTCGGCGTTTCTCGTATTCGCTTTCCGCGGACGCAGACTACGCATACTAGTAGAGGCTGCACTGGTACAGTCACTATGAATTGAATGCTTAGGATAGAGGAGAGAAAAAAAATGTTGGACGTAGAGTCTAGTGCCAACGGTTTTTAATGTTAAGTTTTAAAAAAAAGTGAGCGTAGCGAGGTAGGTATTCAGAAGCAAAACACACAATTTTTTATGTAGAAAGGAAATTACTTTTGCATTTTGCCCCATAATACATATCATGAACCCAAACAGTGCTCTTTGGTGCAAGCAATGCTGCGTCCGAGGGGTCACTTGGCCAATCTAGTGTGAGTGAGTGTGCCCCTCGACGCTAAAGTGAAATCACCCATTTCGTAGACGCAGTGTGTTTGTGTTTTTTTATTTTATGTTTATTTTATATTATCTATACAAGGTGTGACAAAAGTACCTAACTCTTTTTACAGGGTAATAGCACCCGGTGATAGGGATCACAACCTAAATATATTTTTTGCTCTAAGACGTTCCGTTAATTTTTAATTTAATAAAATGTGAACGATGTGGCGGGAGAAAAGTATTTTTTAAATATTGTTTTCATTGACTTTCACAATGTTTTAACAACTCAAAGCTATGTAAATGCACCTACACGCACAAACATATTTTTAAATTTGAGCTAATAACAAAAACAAAAATGTTTTGATTTTTTTTTTATTTTGAGGTTATAAAATGAAATTGTTTTTTTCAACCTTTTTTTACAGATTTGACACCCTGTTGACCAGTAGGTTACACCCTGTAAATAGAGTTAGGTACTTTTGTAACACCTTGTATACTTATTTCGTTTTATTTCGTTAGGCATCCGCTGAAAATCAGCGCCGTAGCTTGCCACGGCATCATGCTGAGCGGCAACCTTTTTGGTGCAACTGTTTGTAGCAGCGATGCATATTGTTGTACCAAATACTTTTCTATTCTATTCTACTTAGGCCTGGTTTCTGAATTGAGAATTTTGCTAAGCAAATACTTAACTATCGTTCTGTAACACTCTTTTGTGAGAAATCTGCAGAGACAGGACGATACTTACCCATTTGCTTAGCGAATTTCTCAATTCAGAAATCGGCAGATAGTTTTTTTATTAAATAAATAAAATAAATAAATCGGACGACATAGCCAAAGTAGCCGGAAAACAGTGGTTGCGCCTGGCGCAGGATCGTGAGAGGTGGCGTGAGCATGAAGAGGCCTTTACTCAGCAGTGGGTGTTAACAGGCTGATGATGATGATGATGATGAAATAAATAAATTGGATTTTATTTATCACAATATTTAAACAAAACAGTCTTGTAGGTACTAGTTCGAAGTAATACGAAGTTAGCTAGTTGTTGATACTTTTGTTAAGTGTATTGTTGCGCGAGGTTTGTCGCCAACGATGCCGAGTCTATAAGAGCACGTTGTCTACATCGCTTGCGAACCGATTTATTTTCCGCAACTACTGCCTACTGAAGTGACGACGATACCTGGGACCGCACGTCGGCGGATACGTGATTTGTGGATATTATTTGTTACCAAAACCTTGACAGAGATGGATCGTCCGAATATCAATTTTGTTATTTTTTTACCTTACATCGCTGAGACGTTCGGACGCCGAGCAGAAAGAATTTCGTACATTGACCTGTTTACGCGTCTCTGTCACTCCCGCGTAATTATATTGTCATCTCACTCGGCCATTGCATCTGTATAACCCGTGTCATTAAAGAAAACATTTAGGATGGACTTCAAAACACTCGCCCTCTCGCTCTAATTAATACAGTCAAAGCGAGACAACGCTAGGTTTTTAACTCCGTCCTAAATGTTTTCTTTAATGACACGGGTTTTACGAGCAAGACAGGTCCGGCAAATTAGTACCAGTACCGTATTAGTACCGCAGAAAGTACCTACGATACCTATTACCTAGACATAGAGGACCTAATTTGTTCAAACAGGTCTAGACCTAGTTAGAGTCTAGGGGATCAGGTTATTGATGGAAAAATATGAACGGACATGCAATAACGATGAAAAACAGTAATGGACCATGCACAAAATTATTTCTGCTCGTCGTCTGATTTTTTTTAAGACATTCGAGATTGTAGGCACGTCACACTTGCGAAGGCAAAATAATGGTGCATTTTTAAAATATTCTGGCTCTACATTGTACAACCTATAGGAACATACAGCTAGCAAGATAATCTATCATATCACTAGTACCATGCATACCCAGCTAGTGTCTCATCGTAAATCAAATTATTACGGAGATGAGATACAAAGTTCCGTCTATGTCGGATTATAGTCAAAGGGACAATTTGTGTCAAGGCTTAGTGAAAACCGACTCGAATCAATAGCCAGTAGATTCAGATTCTTAAGGTCTAATTTGCCATTCGTTGAATCGAACAGAGGACATTTCCGGTTAAATTGTATCACAAGAGAGAGTATACGATGTAAACGATCTGTGGGTGAGAGTGAGAGTGAAGTTAGAGTATAGATGAGTGGATGTGAGAGCAAAGCACATGGATTATGCACGTGGAGAATGAAGAATTTTAAGTCTGAAAGTGCACAAGCTTTTCAGAATGTTTTCTGTTTTTTTTTCAAACAGAGGCTTAACCCAAAGGGTTACTGTTTTTCATCGTTATTGTATGTCCGTTCATATTTTTCCATCAATAGCCTGATCCCCTAGACCTATTTGAACAAATTAGGTCCTCTATGTCTAGGTAATAGGTATCGTACTTTCTGCGCCTAATAATTCACCGTTTTGTCCAGACATTAACGAGTCAGGTACTGACTTGACTGATATTGCGGCGGCTCCGAAAGGGCCTACATATTTAATGGCTCGAGCAACAAGTTTTACCTTCCAAGCCCATGTCCTGCGGGAACTACCCAGCAAACCACATTTTGTTCAGAGAGTACAAAAGAATAGCCTTATTAGTTTGTTTTCCCTTTTTAGGTTCTAATGAATATCATAGACCTATTTCCCTAACAACTTTCACAGTTACGATAAAAACACTGCTCTGCGACAGATATCAACAAAAACAAGAACACGAACTAGCCATCGGAATTCCCATCTTGCTACGACGATCATAAGCTTCAAATTAGCAAGAAGTCTTTCGAAGGAAGCTAGCTGTTTTGTAAAGTTACGGCCTAACTTTAGTCTCAATGGTCTGTAAGTTAGGATTTAATAGCCCTTTAATACTGCGGACTGACAGTTTACAGCATCTCGCTATCAAGAATCACAGCATGAATTAGTTCCTGACGTTGTACTTGGAATATTATATCTGTAGGTGTTTTGCTGAAAATTTGGCTTTACGATACATGCTCGTGGACATCAGCGGTGGTATTTATTTAGCGGTCACAGGATGGGTGGAATGAGAGCGCATTGCAGTCACGTTACGTCATGTTACGTAGGTAGGTACCAACAAGAAAATATCTATGTATTGTATAGGTAGGTATTTCAAGTGTAAAAAAATACAAGACCAGCAACATGCGAAGCTCACATATTTCTAAAACGCCTCTAAAGCCCTGTTACTCTCAAAACAAAATGGGAAAGATCCAAGGACAATTTCAAATATGATTATTATGGTGATTACGTATTCAGGTCGGGTCTTTAACTCCCTAAACAATATTCAGGTACCTACCACTCGGCATTGGGGATACTTTCCTAATTGTATTCGGAAGTTTTAGCTCTATAGGAAAATAATAATAATAAATACAATTAGGGGAAAATTGGAAAAAGGGGAAGCACGAAATAAGGAGCATAGCTACAAAGTTTCTCTAAATAGCCGTTGTAGCAAAGTGTGCGTAGTTTCTTGCTACAGTTTGCGGTTGAGGGTCTGAAGTACAAAACAGTTTTCTTACTGCTAAGCCTTGTTTATAGGAACTAAGTTATTTTATGAACCTACGTTCTTGCTTTGCTTACCTAAGACTTACTTGCAGTAAAAGCAGTCTAATCTTCAAATTCCCGACTAGCTCGACTAACTCTCCACTACTATTGTATGGCCCGGTTTCTGAGTTGAGAATTTTACTAAGCACATACTTACGTATCGCTCTGTCACGCTCTTTTGTGAGAAATCTGCAGAGACAGGACGATACTTATCCATATGCTTAGCAAAATTCTCATCTCAGAAACCGGGCCTATGTCTTGTGTATTCAAAAGGGATGCACGCGGATTAATAAATACTTATTGAGTAAGTAAGTACCTACCGTATCAAAAGAAAATTTCTTCACTCGTCATAAATCTTATTTAATTTGCAAATACGAAAACCTAGTAATTATCAGCGTCATCGCCAACAGGACTGACAGTCCAATGCTTAAGCATTGGATGTCAGTCCAAATATACAAACCTAAAGTTGCGAAATGTAAATAAATTAAATTAATACTAACACTAGAATAAGTTACTATTATAACTAACACTATGGATTCGTCCGAAATAAAAACTTTTGAATTTGAATAAAGTGAGGCGCACAGATGCCTCCCTTCCCTCCATTTCGCAAATGACCTCGCAACATTTCAGCGCAATTAATTTTTAAATAGGGAAGCCATGCGTATGAAACATGCTAATTATACCGGTAATTTGTGCTTTTTAGGGATCCGAACCCAAAGGGTACCCGACGGGACCCTATTACTAAGACTCCGCTGTCCGTCCGTCTGTCTGTCTGTCTGTCTGTCTGTCTGTCTGTCTGTCTGTCTCTCTGTCCGTCTGTCCGTCTGTCACCAGGCTGTTTCTCATGAACCGTGATAGTTGGACAGTTGAAATTTTCTCAGATGATGTATTTCTGTTGCCGCTATAACAACAAATACAAAGAAATAAAATAAATATTCAAGGGGGCTCCCATACAACAAACGTGATTTTTTTGCCGTTTTTATAGATAATGGTACGGAACCCTTTGTGCGCGAGTCCGACTCGCACTTGGTCGGTTTTTATTCTCATAAACTTGTCTGTCCAAAATTAAAATTGAAGATACGTAGGTACCTACAACTTTTTCTTTTAATTCAACAGATGGAAAATCTTTTTACCGCCAAAGGCCCAAATTGAAACCTAATAGAAAGGGTAAATTTGATACTTGAGATTGTAATTTTCTTGCCTAAATCTGACTGTACTTCAGCAATCTCTTATTTTCATTGAACCAGAAGATAGGTCTCTTTCAAATAGGAGCTAAACGGGCCAAGGTAATCTTGGAACTGAGTACTTTGTAGAAAACATTTTGCGTACGAAAAATACAGTCATCATCACACCTAAATAGATTCACTAATAATAGGTGTGGTTGAAGTTTTCTGAGAGTTTAAACTTTCATACACATCAAACACCATTTAATTAACAAAATATAATGGTACCTATTATGCCGGTGACCACCAAAAGCTATTTTTCTTTCCCAGAGAAAATAAGTTCCCAGTTACATTTTATAGCGCTCTCTCTTATAGAAAAAAAAAAAGAAACTGACTGCTCGGTAAGTATCTATTACTATTTGCCCAAGGGAAATGAAAAGAAATAAATAAGAGAAAACTTTTAAGAGCAGCATACTAAAATTATTGTCAAACAATAATAAAGTATTAAATTATAATAAGTAGCATAATAAGTAAGTATGTAAGTATAATAAGTAAGTATGTAAGTATAATAAGTAAGTATGTAAGTATAATAAGTACCTAAAATGGCAATATACACTTTTTATTTTATTTTATTTTATTTTATTTAGCTGCTTGGTGTTCATTATTTGCTTGCGTGAATTAATGTGAATGTATGCCTCCGTTTGATTCCATAGTGTGAAGATTAATTCTTGCGGAAATTCCAGATTGATTATTATTTACACAAAGCTCTAACTAAATTAACTAACAAAACAAAATTATTACAATTGAATCAATTACGTAATGTTTGGTACATTACTGCCGTGGTCTGTAATGGGTGTAATTATTTACTTTAAGAGAATAAAAAGTAAATTAGTGGCCCGCAGAAGTGTGCAAATAACATTTAATCACGTGTGCGGAGTTGCATGCGAAAAACTCTTCTCGTGTGACTCGGCCTTCTCTGAAAGTGTTAAGTTTGCCTGTATCCTTGGATTGGTATAAGTTTCATCTCTAACTTTTCAAGTGCAATAGTTAACTTCTTAGAGAAGGGTAAAGGATCACAAAGGACTCGGATCTCAAAGAAGATTTTACTTTCAAGCGCGGTATTTTCTGTCGATATTACTTAGCTTTCCGGATAAAATACTTTCTTCTGCTTTACGATCAGTTTTACAAATTGTTTTCGGAAAAAAACTATGTACATGATAATGTTGTGTTCTTCTATGTCACAAGGTATCTATGGGATTTTTATGTACTGAGACAGCTGTTTTAGAAACAGAAAGATGCTGGGTGATTGAACCGATGACCTAGCTATTAGAAAGCAACTGGCTGCTTTACTACCAATAAGTTAATTCTATACTCTGCCTGACTACCTCATTATCTCCGAACAACCTTTTCTTACGGAGAGCTATTATTAAAAGTTGATCCATCGTTAGTGTATCCGAGATAATCGGGATGCGCAAGATCGGGCCATAATTATCCTTTCCTTACGTGTGTCGTCACCGGAAACAGTCTTGCAGCCTTGAAAGAGGGTCCCGCTAAAAGCTTTTTAATGCGCAATTAGGACGACCGCTTCTTCGTGATAAATAAACTCACGAGTCACGACTCATGTCCTCAAATCCCAAAAGAAAGGAGAGTTTTTGCATTGTTAAACTTAGACCTTTGTATCTACGTAGGTAATGAGATGATTTATGCAGCGCCGTCACGTACACTATGTGGGTGAAGTAACTTGGATGGCTACTGCTGTACATTATAAGCCGCTGCTAAACCTGAGTGTTTAATTATGAGCATATTTGTAATAAATATTACCATTTGGCGGAGATCTTGCTAATTACCTAGAAACATTTGCTTATAAGTTTTAGCTTTCGCCAAAAATTTTATACATAAAATGTTTGTTTATTGAATAAACCACAAATACCTAGATATGTACCTACAGCAAGTTCGTTTTCGCTTCGTTTTTTAAGCGAGAGATTGTCTCGTAGCTTGGCTACGCCGTAGCGATCTCCGTAGAGGTCTACGCGCGCCTGCGCATAACCGACGCGACGCCTTACAGTAGTAACCTTGTTTCGTTCGGCGGCTTTTTCTCACGATGTTTTGTTCAATTGTTAGCAGATGATACCTATTGCCACAAATGTACGTTGTACGTAAACACGTAGCTTAAAATATTCTAAAGTCATAGGTACTCGAGCAGCGGGATTTGAACCTGGAACCTCACCCTTGTGAGACAACAGTTCAACTGCAACAACTATTTAGCGTACAGTTGATTTTCTGCCAGAAAAACATTAAACTTACGTTTAGCGCGTAGTTATGCACACGCACAGAAGCTACCTAATTCAATAAGAAGGCATGAAATTCGAATACCGCAAGGGGCTATAAATAAATATATGCTAGGCTATAAATGTAGTACGGGTTATTAATAATGGAACTTAATGCGGGATATATAGCAACGTACAAATGATGATTCGATATGGTCATCTATGCTAGATTTAGGTCTTATCAGTGATTACTAAGCAAAATAGGTACCTGCAGCATGTCGTTCTCATTCTGTCGCTACGTCTTTACAAGGTGTTACAAAAGTACCTAACTCTTTTTACAGGGTAATAGCACCCGGTGATAGGGATCACAACGTAAAGATTTTTTTTGCTTTATGACGTTCCGTTAATTTTTTAATTAATAAAAGTATTTTTTTAATATTGTTTTCATTGACTTTCATAATATTTTAACAACTCAAAGCTATGTAAATGCACCTACACGCTCAAACATATTTTTAAATTTGAGCTAATAACAAAAACTAAAATGTTATGAAAATTTTTCAATTTTGAGGTTATAAAATAAAAATTGATTTTTCAACTTTTTTTTACAGATTTGACATCCTGTTGACCAGTAGGTTACACCCTGTAAAAAGAGTTAGGTACTTTTGTAACACCTTGTAGAACTGACTGACTATATCAAAGATTTTTCGTTCGATAGAAAGAATCGTGCCTATCCCGTAGTAATGGCCTTTCATATAATGGAGATCCAAATTGGCGGCCTGCTACGCTGCACCTGTCACTTCATCTATTTCTCTACTTCAACTGTTTTTGCATCATCAGCGAAGTTGCTTGTCTAACTTAGGGTGGTATTCTAGAACGCCACTTAAACTCAGTTTAAACAAAGTTCAGACTATCGATAAAACAATGCATGTTTTGATATGAAGGGAGGGATATTCAAATCAAAACATGCACTGTTTTATCATGAGTTTAAGGAGCGTTCTAGTTTGAACTGAGTTTAAACAGAGTTTAAGTAGCGTTCTAGTTTGAACTGCGTTTAAGTAGCGTTCTAGAATATACCACCCTAAGTGCCGTAAGATCAATCACAGTTTAAGCTCAGACCTTAGATTAAACCTCGCATTGTGTATGAAAATTAATCGACAGATAGGGTTTAAACTAGCCTTTTTGGTTTAAACTGTGATTTGCAACCCTGGTGATTGGAATCACTCCCTAGTTAGAATCAAGCCCACTCCCTATGTGCTCTATAGCCTCCACCCCACTCGTTTAACGTTTATTGTATTAAACGTTACATGTTATTTATCTTTAGCGTTGGAAGGCCTAGCGGACCAGCATATTTAATAAAGCCCCTTGACATATCTCACTTGAATGTGAAGGTAAAGGCTGGCCCTCTTCAACGTTAATGTCCATTCAACACGTGTGGGTACTAGTCTTATCAATGGTTAGTACAAGACTGTGTTTGGTTTGGCTAGCGAAATGCTCTTATCGCGCTTGGCATAAGTGCGTTAATCGAGCAAAAAGGGGTCTAGACCAGTGACAGTGTGCTTATTCTGTAAAAAAAACCGCACAGTTGCTAGTCCTCAAAACCGGTTTATTTGCGGGAAAAATTTATACTTTAAAATTTTACTTTTTTCGCAGTACGAGTATAATTGAACGAGCGAGCGAAGCGAGAGAAGTTCTCCGAGTCTACTGGAACAATCCGGCATTTGTATGTATGTATGTATGAATGTTCGTTCGACGATAACTTAAGTAAATGTAGTCGGATCGTCATGAAATTTGGTAGGCGGGTAAATGAGGCAAAGATAATTTTTAAGTTCGAACATGAGCCAAAACGGTGGAGGGGTTACTAAGATAGAGGGTCGCGAGTTCAAAGTTCGGTCCGAACCACTAGTACAGAGTTGTCTTCCTTTATTTTATTACGATAGCTCTAGTGTAAATGACTAATAAAGTCAAGTAATAAAAACTTTTATGTGTGTCAAACTTAAATCCTTACAAGTTAATTAAGTAGAAGGGATCTTCTTCTACCTAGTTTATACACTCGTAAAGCTATCAAGGTGCGGGTGAAGTAAGAGCCGTAAGAAAGTATCAAAGATTAAAAAAAACAACTTTATCTCCGCAAAGAAAGAACTTTTTTATTGCTCGTCTTTATTGTTCCTGGTAGACTTGTTTGGAAATTAATTTCTTTCGTACAAGTAAATTTATGAGCCGTAAAGCCTATTTCGACACTGGTTTTTAATCTACTTACGGAGAGCGTTCCCTCCGCTGACCCTAGAGACCAAACACGGCTCATTTGTCTGGGAACCGACAGTAACCGATAACGCAAAGAGAAATATAAAAATGGCCAAGTGCGGGTAGCTATTTGTGCGATCACTTATAGCGTAGGGTTTGTAACTATTTTAAGAATGTTCTTTGCCCAAGTACGACGTGTGCATTGGCTTTTCGACTTTTCGTTTATACGATCTCTAACAATCTGCTACTTTCTTAGTGCATATTTCACCGTTACCGGTTCCGGGGGTCTACCGGCTAAGACGAAGCCGATTACCATTGGTGAAAATCGAAGTTCGATTTATGAAAAATGTACTGCCACCCAGTTAATTTTACTGCCAACCAGTTAATTTTTCATAAATCGAACTTCGATTTTCGCCAATGGTAATCGGCTTCGTTTTAGCCGGTAGACTCCCCGCTTAGGTACGTTTAAATTGACAGGTATTTTTATTCTTTTATTTATTCTTCCGGTTCCGCATACGTTTAAATTGACAGGTATTTTTTTTTTTTTATTTATTCAAAATAAAACACATTAAAAACTAAAACATGTCATAGGCGAACATCCAGCTCTCTTACCCATTTGACTGCGTTTGGTGTAAGGATGATCAAGTCGTCGGGGTCTCCGCGGTACGATCCCAGAGGTCACGAAATATGTGCTCGACCCTTTGTACGTCGGCTCCGCAGTTCTCCGCAGCTCCGCTGCATTGACAGGTGAGATCCGGAATCTCAGGCTTTTTTGTTGCCACTAAATTGCCACTTAGTATGATAAGAAGATAATATGAACCAGGCTTTTTTCTGTTGAAGTCTTACTCAAGGCCCTAAAACATACTTTTTGTCTTTATTTAGTTTAGAAAATCGCGTGCAGCAGTTACCTCAGTCGGTCCCTTTTCGGGAATTCAGTCTTCCCAGTAACTCCCTGGCGATGACGAAATAACAAAAAACACAAAATACGGCGAATACTTACATGAGAGCATTCATGAATAAAGAGGCCAGTAGATTATATCCCAGACCTCAGTTGTTCGGATTATTAATTCAGACCCGCGTTCTCAAACGAATGGTGGCGGCAGCTTTTCGTGCGAATACTTAGCTGTTTATTATTGCAGTCAACTCCATTTTCCACCTTATACGAATGTATGTAGGTATGAGTAACGAGTGGCATTCCCTCGACTTTGAAGAATGGAGGGTGTCCTTAACAAAGTTTTCTCGTAATGATATAATGCCGCACGCAAGGTTAGCTTCGTAAAATGACATTGGTAGGATACACTATACTAGAGGGTATTAGAAGAGCTTCGTCCCCCGAGCAGAAATTTTAACAGTACGTATGGGTAAAGTACGCAAAGGCATGATACTTACTTTATAGGTATCAAACAAATTAAAGGTTATCTAGAAGAGATCGGTCTTAGCGAAAGACCGCCATTTGTACTTTTATTAACAAGTATTTTTTGTGTAAAATACTTTCTAGTGTACAATGAAGAGTTAACAACTTACTTACTCACTCACTCACTCCGTCACTCCCTCACTCACTCACTCACTTACTTAAATTAGAGTTTAGCCGCAGTCCGATAAAATAGTTTTCACAGTTTCACCTGCTACGCAAATAAACTTTTTCTCATTTTGGATGTGCTCGATACATCATTTCTGCTGGTACCTATCAGATAGAACAAAGGCTTACTCTGCTCTGTTGGGACACTGGTCTTTTGACACCCGTACCGGTATACTGTGTTGTTTGCACTTAGCTAGTACGGTAAATAGAGTGAGTAACCGAGGGCACACTTGGAGTTTGAAACCACTTCGCAAGTTGATGCTCTCGTGTAACGTGTTATGACCCAAGTTTCAACAGACCCAGCTCTAGCCGTCTGACAGCGTAGCGGCTATGCTTTTTTGTTTAGAGGTACCTATTCAAGGATAAACTACAAAGTGTTACAAAAGATGCTAAGGCCCGGTTTCTGAGTTGAGAATTTTGCTAAGCAAATGGGTAAGTATCGTCCTGTCTCTGCAGATTTCTCACAAAAGAGCGTGACAGAGCGATACGTAAGTATGTGCTTAGTAAAATTCTCAACTCAGAAACCGGGCCTAACTCTTTTTAC
The DNA here is from genome assembly GCA_949319315.1 of Zelleria hepariella. Classification (NCBI taxonomy): domain Eukaryota; kingdom Metazoa; phylum Arthropoda; class Insecta; order Lepidoptera; family Yponomeutidae; genus Zelleria; species Zelleria hepariella. Next base: position 12,021,963 of record OX439391.1, on the reverse strand, counting down.
AGGGTAATAGCACCCAGTGATAGAAATCACAACCAAAATTTTTTTTTGCCCTATGACGTTCCGTTGATTTTTAAATTAATAAAATGTGAACGCTGTGGCGGGAGAAAAGTATTTTTTAAATATTGTTTTCATTGACTTTCACAATGTTTTAACAACTCAAACCCTTTGCAAATGCACCTACATACACAAACATATTTTTAAATTTGAGCTAATACCAAGAACAAAAAAGTTATGAAAAAATTTCAATTTTGAGGTTATAAAATAAAAATTGTTTTTTTCAACTTTTTTTTACAGAATTGACATCCTGTTGACTAGTAGTAGGTTACACCCTGTAAAAAGAGTTAGGATGTTTTGTAACACGTTGTATTTTATTTTTAAACGCAAAGAAGTAAAGTTACTTAAGTAATGAAAAGTGTGTATTTTTTTCTAACACAATTACCCGCACCTAATGGGAAACAGGGTAAGGGGTTAGCCAGAGGTTGCGGGTTTAAGGCCCGGTTTCTGAGTTGAGAATTTTACTAAGCACATACTTACGTATAGCTCTGTCACACTCTTTTGTGATAAATCTGCAGAGACAGGACGATACTTAACCATTTGCTTAGCGAATTTCTCAATTCAGAAACCGGCAGTAAGTCTTCACAAAAAGTAGCTACTCTGGTTTAGTTGAACAGTAGAAAAGACACCAGTCCAAGCTTAATCAATGGCGAAGAGGTATTTTCAGTGGTTCATTCTAGTCATTTTAACAGCTTTGGTTCAGTCTGTCGTCTCAATGTCAATCATGTTACGAGGATACTACTGACGGCGAATAGTTTTCTTTTTTATTAGCATAAAATGTCTTTCTATCTACCTATCTATCATCTATCTAGAAAAACTTTAATCAGATAACAACTAGTGGTTTGCCCCGAATTTCGCGACCCCATAGCTCAGCAACCCCTCAACCGATTTGGCTCATGTTCGAACTGATCTTTGCCTCATTTACTTGCTTACCAATTATTTCATGATGATCCGACTTAATTGACTCAAGATATCGTGTAACGAACATTCATACATACACACATACTTACATACATACATACAAACATACAAACGCCGGATTGTTTCAGTAGACTAGGAGAACTTCGCTCGCTTCGCTCGCTTGTTCAATAAAATTGATAAATTTAAGTCCCCTCTTCGGTTCGAAGTCGGTTATAATACGATTTGAGTTGAAAAAATACACTCTAAGCCAAGTGGTGAACATAAAATTAAATGTACATAATTGCTTTCACCATTACTCTTTATCTTAGCTAGATCAGAAAGCCATTTATCACCGGGCCCAATATGTGCCCGACGGCAGAAAGTTAGTTCGGTAGGTGTGGGTACCTCCTACCCGACACACATTTTTAGCGTTTTTCAACCCATATCGGCTTTGGATTCTGTTCAAAAGTTCACAGTTTGTCGAAAATTTATGTGGGTTTCCGCAGTTTTTTGCCAACAGCCTAGAAAAAATATTATCATACGAGAGTGCCCCCAACAGCGGCGTTTGGTTGCCTCATTGTTGTCACGATAACAAACCTATACGCTTGATTTTTATGGGGAGCATGTTGGGATGTGGACCAAACAAACGGATAAAAAAAATGTTATCCACCTATTATAGGTAAATAACCCTAAAACTGAATCACATTTTTTTTTACAAGCAATCTAACTAGTGGTTAGCCCCGAATTATGAACTCGCGACCCGATATCTCAGCAACCCCTCGACCGATTTGGCTAATGTTCAAACTTAAAAATTATCTTTGCCTCATTTACCCGCCTACCAAATTTCATGACGATCCGACAACATTTACTCAAGTTATCGTCGAACGAACATTCATACATACATACAAACGCCGGATTGTTCCAGTAGACTCGGAGAACTTCGCTCGTTTCGCTCGCTCGTTCAATGATAAGACGCTGTAACTTGACATAGGCCCGGTTTCTGAATTGAGAATTTTGCTAAGCAAATACTTAACTATCGTTCTGTCACGCTCTTTTGTGAGAAATCTGCAGAGACAGGACGATACATACCCTTGATTTGCTTAGCGAATATCTCTTTCTGCGTTGAATATTTTTCACAATCTTGTGATTGAATGTTACGGTTTGGTACTGAGGAGTCAAGCAGTAACAATAAAACCGCAGTACAGCTTCCAATACCAACAGTCCGATAACCAAATGTGTCAGGGCCAAATTGAATCGACGACGGTACGCAGACGTACCTACAAACAAACAAACAAACAAACAAAAAAAAAAACATACATACAAACAAACAAACATCGGTACCAATATCACTCACCATGATTTAAAATAATGCATTAACAGATATTTAACGTCATTGAGCAGTAAAGTTAATCGTTTCATCGAAAATACCCAGTTTTACGCTCACAATCTTAGTAAGCTCGCTCTAGTCTAAATATTTTCCTATCTCCCGAAACCTAAATCCAGCCTACACCACTTTATGAGAACGTAATATTTTTTTGATACAGGAACATATGATGCCGAATACACATAGTACGATTCTCTCTAAAACATGGTCATCGCATGTCTTGACAAAAATTCTAACAGAAGCAGAACCTTTCAAAATATGACCCACATTTTAATGGTGATGATGGCTGATAAAAATAAACCTACAGACGAGTTGAGAACTTCCCCCATTATTTTTTAAATTGCCTCAAACAGTACCGACGACAGCAGGTAAACGTGTACATTTTCGTTGCAAAGTAAAGTTGTTCTTATCGTAACTAAGTCAAGTGCATAAGCGTATAGATCGACGTGCGGTTGATTGTACAGTACAATCGTACCGAAACCAGCGAATGGAAAACCGAAAGAAATAATAGTATTTCCCTCTATTTTGTATGCTTATCTACATAGACATACTTCGATGCGTGGGAACGGGCCAAGCGTCGTCGGCTTGTAGGCTGCGACTTGCGAGGACTTAATACTGCAAACAATCAAACAAGACTGGAAAATTAATTGGAACCAGTGACCATCGTTTCAATTGATTTGCACCATGATTTTGTTCATGTTGTTGTACATTGGTGCAATTTTCAAATCTTTTTCTATTTAGGGGCTCCGTAACATTTGCTTGTTCAATAAGATACCGGGATGCCAAAAACCTAATCGTATACATAAAATTATCATACGTATCAGTTAATTACGTAATATATTCACAGGCTTAGTAACGTTTATTAATCGTAGACATTACAAGCAGTACAAGCATATAGCAGTACAAGCATATTTGTATACATCAATATTTACATAACATAATAATCATTAACCAAATCCGGCTACGACCCAGCATTCAATGGTTAAATTTTCTGCGCTTCCATTGTAATGTTGTTGGTTACGTAACGTAACGCGGAGAATACAACTTGTAACTTGGAACAATGGTTCTCACCCTTTTTACAGGGTGTAAAGATATTATGAACTTATAATAACAATATTAATCTGAAGCCTTGCTTTGTCTGTTGGGGAGGCCATAGGGTTATATATAAGCTCGGATTTATTTATTCGATTAAGCGCATTTAACTGTAGCAAGAACAATGACATTTGAGTAGAAACGATAATACATTTTGACGTGACTGACTGTGTACTTACATAAAAAAAAAAAATTGCCATCCAGTTCCTCTCAATATCTCTGTCACTTTCGGTCTCATGATATTTTGCATTTATCTTAGGAAAACCATATATTCAATGGTATAGAATAACCCATCGAATAACCCAACATACATAATGAGTATATTTTATGGAACCTCGCTCGTCGATTAGGATATCAGGGATATGTAACTCATTACTTCATTAGCGAATATTGTAAGGACAGATATAACCCGTGCCATTAAAGAAAACATTTAGGATGGACTTCAAAACACTCGCCCTCTCGCTCTAATTAATACAGTCAAAGCGATACAACGCTAGGTTTTTAACTCCGTCCTAAATGTTTTCTTTAATGACACGGGTTATATGTGGCTGTAACGAGCGAAACGGTTATCCATCCTCTTATTATACATGCATAAATAAATATAATTTTAAAATTTTACATTTTATTATATAACTTAAACCACTCCGGATTTGCGGATTTAATTTACTTTCAGTAGAACGTGCAAAAACAGCACACAATCGCTTGCTATCTACCTCACTGTTTAGTATTCTGTGCCTCTAAGTTAATTAAAGTGGCTTTGTTGACGGTTCTCGTTAAACTATTTCACTTCTATTCCATTTTGTCAAACTTGTTCTAATCATGCAAGCCGTTGCACAGTGGTCGATTTGTACGATTTAGGCGGCCAAAAGTCCATTTCTCAAAGTTAACTTATAACAAAACTAATTGATTCCCGGAAAAATAGACACCCCGACTGCCCAAACCCCACCCCTCCCCAGTTCCTAGAACTGCGTGCGCGCCCCCACAGGTAGTCGGAACTTGATCGTCGCGCAAGCTGTACGCGTTCGTTCTCGACACTCTTAGTGCAACCGATATTCTAAAGTGAATATTTCATTGGATATTATTCAGTTACAAGTGAAAGTGATGGAAGTCGAAAATTCAGGTAAGCTCCTTCAAATATAATTTAAATTAAGATAAGGAATATCAATATTTAGTGCAGTTACAACGTATCAAAGATCGCCCTTTTTCATAGAAAATATTATCATTTTTTTATTTTCAATAGTAAAAATGTTGTACTTCCGAGACCGTCCGAGTTAAATTCCTTATGGTTTCTAATAGTATAGCTCTTTGAGCAGATAACCACAAAAAAAATAGCCACCACCTTTGACCACTTCGCGAGAAAAATAATAATTCATTAACTTAGGCAGAAAGTGAGAAAATTTCCTTTTTTGTTTCTTTTGCGTTAAAATTCCTTTTCGTTGTTCTAGGTTCATCAAGTTACTCGGGCATGGAGGTAGTAACTCGCAGATATCTTTTTGATAAGATGATTGAGGAAAACTCTCCATCAATAAACGACAAATTGGAATACTTACAAAATTATTTGTTAGTGTCTTACGGGGACTCCGACGAAGACAAAAAGTATATAAATCATAAATTTTCATATTTTAAAACAGAAATAAAAAAGAGATGGTCCAAAGCACGCAACACGCTAGAAAAATTTCTTATAAGCAATGATGCATGGTTAGCAGGAACGTTCGAGATGCCCATAAAAACGCATAATAAGTCAGGACGACCTAGCAAAACATTCAGTGAATGTAGTGAAAGAACTAAAAGGAGGAAAACAGAAGAAGTTCGCTCCTCTGTAGGCAAAGAAGTGATAGTTCACGCAGCGCAAGTAATTTTACAAAAAGAAGGAAAAAGAAATGCCTCGCAAGTCCTAAAAGATATTACAAATTCGCCTGCAGCCGCAAACGAATGTAAAAAAAGACATTCCAAATCAAAGGCACAAGATCCCCTTACGCCTCGGGAGGCACTGCGAATGTGCGTGGACGCTGATTTGACACGAAGTCAATATGAAATTGTGCGAGCAACCAACAGAAGCTTTTACCCGTGCTACGAATTAGTGTTGAAGGCTAAACAGGAATGTTACCCACCCAAAGAGACGCTACGAGTGACCGCTTCCTGTGCTGAAAGTGATCTACAATCTTTGTTAGATCACACCGTCACGCGATTATCAATTTTCCTCGAAGAAGTACTAATGACTCTTACAGAAACTGAGAGAAATTCCTTGCAGATTATCTGCAAATGGGGTTGTGATGGTTCACAACAAGCTCAATACAAACAAAAGTTAATGAATGACGCCGACTCGGATGCAAATATATTTTTGAGCTCATTCGTGCCTCTACAAATTGTTTGCGGCGAAGACAAAACAAAAATGGTTTGGCAAAACCCGACTCCTTCTTCACCACGATATTGCCGCCCGATACGATTCAGATTTATAAAAGAGTCTACAGACATTACAAAAGATGAAATAAATTACGTTCGGGACAGTGTGAAGTCCCTAAAAGCCACGGAATTGGAACTGAATGGGCAAAAATTCTCGGTTAGCCACAGTCTTAAAATGACCATGGTGGACGGCAAAGTTTGCAATGCGGCGACTGACCCCAAATCAACGAGTAGATGCTACATATGCGGAGCCACTTCAAAAAACTTTAATGACTTAAGTAAAAAAAACGAAATTCACCCAGAATCGCTTGAATTTGGCCTATCAACTTTACATGCCAGAATTCGATTATTCGAGAGTATTTTACATTTAGCTTATAAATTGCCCGTTGGGAAATACCGTGAAAAAAGAACCAAAGCAGAAAAGATGCTAGAACAACAAAAAAAAAAGAGATTCAGCAAAGATTCAGAGAAGAAGTAGGTATCTTAGTAGATATGCCAAAATGTAATTTTGGTAACACAAATGACGGCAATACTAGTAGAAGATTTTTTGAAAACCCACATCTGGCTGCTGAAATAACGGGAATAGACTTTAATTTTATTTATAGAATTAAAGTTATTTTGGAAGCCATATCAAGCGGTCACAAAATAGATGTCCCGAAATTTGATGAATACGCCATGGAGACAGCAAAACTGTATGTAGAGTTATATGGTTGGCATTATATGACTCCTACCATGCATAAAATTTTGGTACATGGTGGAAAAGTTATAGAAAATTCTCTAGTGCCTATTGGTCAACTTTCGGAGGAAGCTGCAGAAGCTCGTAATAAGCACTTTCGCTCATACCGTCTTAACTTTGCTCGAAAGTTTTCACGCGAAGACTGTAACCTTGATATTTATCACAGGTTACTCTTGACATCAGATCCACTCATCAGTTCAATGAGAAAAAAAAAGAAGATCCGATCAAAACCATTTTTGCAGGAAACTTTGGAGCTTTTGCTTCCTGCAGAGCCAAATACAAAAGGCACTTGTGATAAATGCATGGAAAGTGACGGTGAGGAAGAATTGTCTTTTAAAGAGTAACATAACAATTTGTATGTTAAACTTTCATAAAATATTGTCTTATTGTTTATGATTCGGTACCTAACATTGTAAGTAACATTTAGTATAATAATGTGGTAATAACTGTTGACCATTTAATTTTAGTGTATACTGTATTTTTTTGTCATCCATATTTTATTTTCAATTTAAATAGGCATGCAGACTGTAGAGAATAAACATTTTTTTTTATGTACGGCCGTCTTTTACTTAACAAATTGTGATAATTCTTAACCCAAATATCAAAAACTACTAAGCCGATTTCGATAATTCAAATGAACTCAAAATATATATTTTACACCAGAGGGAGATTTAAAGAAAATTTAAAAACATTGGCGCTATTTACAAAAATATTTTCACAGAAATGTTTTTTTGTATAGAAAAATACGCTTTCAATGAAACGAATAGGGATAAACATATATATTCACTCTAAAATACCAGATTAGCATTTGTTGTCGTATTTATTACTGAAATAAAGCATAAAATAGTTTTGGCCGCCTAAATCGTACAAATCGACCACTGTGCGTTGTCAATCCTTACCTTCTATTTTGGTTGTAATGGGGTAATTCTACGGCAGAGCTGCATTTATGCAATTCGGTACGCAAAGTTTTTTGTTCGAAAGTCCGTTATTGGCTTAATCTTATCTTTAGACAATATTGAGAAACTAATTTCAATATGTTTTATTTTGGTTCAGTAGTTTGGATTTTACAACGTTTCAAAGATACGGTTTTATGACGTCACGCGACTGTTGGCGAACTGCATACTGTTGGCGGTCATAGGAACAAAACATTTTAGCGGATAAAAACAAAACTACTGGAATAAAATAAAAAAATATTTAAATCCGTTTCTCAATATTGTCTAAAGATAAGTTTAAGCCAATAACGGACTTTCGGACAAAAAACTTCGCGTACCGAATTTCATTAACACATTAGTAACAATTTTATAATCATGTAACAATAAAATTGTTACTAAAGAATGTGTTCTAAAGCAGCGGTCCGCAACCCTGGGGTCGCGACCCCGTGTGGGGTCGCGAAAGATATTTATGGGGTCGCCGAAAAAGTCAACAAGGTCCAGTACTTATGGACTTACACAATTTCTTTAAAACGGAGAGAATCGAAAATAATTACGACTGTACGTAAATAATTGTAAATTGGCTGGCAACAGTTGGCTATCTTTCGGATGTTTTTGAAAAACTTAACGATTTAAATCAATCGTTGCAATGGAAGAGGACAAATGTATTGATTTTAGCTAACAAAATAAAAGCTTTTTGTAGGAAAATAAGTTTGCAACACGAAATCAGTGCTGAAAACTACGAGATGTTTGCATGTTTGGAGAAATTTTCTGAAGAAAACAGTATAAAGCTCGAAGAAGAAATGAAAACCAAAATCATGATGCATCTTACAAACCTTAAGCAAGACTTGGAAATAAGATTCACACGGTGACCAATGGATAATTAATGCATTCACTTGTGATCTTAACAATATGAAGATGAACTTAAAATAAAAGGAGCAGCTGATCGCTTTAATGTCCGATGAAAGCCTTCGATCTATTTTCAAAACCACGGATCTATCCAAGTTCTGGATAATGACGGAAAAGGAATATCCACTGTTATTCAAAACATCTCTGCTGAAATTGCTGCCATTCGCATCTACATACCTTTGCGAGACAGCTTTCTCCACATTAACTGCTATAAAAACCAAATATCGCTCCAGACTTAACGTAGAACCTGATTTGAGGACGTCTGTTTCTGATAATATATCACCAAGAATTAATATACTGACTGCAAGTGTGCAAGCACAAGGTACACATTAGTTTATAAGGTTACGTATACAGGGTGTTAAAAGACCGCCAACAGACCCGAAAGCCACGCATACTAGGCACCAAAACAAAGTACTTTTTCGATAAAATATTGCTGGGAAATTATTTTGGTTTTTTAGGTTATAATTTTGAAAAATATTTTATCACGCAATGGACGTTTAACGCACAGAAGTCATATTACGCTAGCGTAGGTATCAGATTATGTTACATAGGCTTAAAGTACCGATGTTTAGAATACATTGCGGGTTGCAATTTTAACGTCGTTTTTTGTACGAAATATTCGTAATTTTAATATGGCTTCTTGAGAAGTTATGTTAAAAACTAGATGCTAAATACATTTCTGCAAAAAAAAAGTTTTGTAAAGTCCGACTTTGAACCTCATTATCTCGGAAACGGTTGATTTCCCAGGCATAGTTCCTTGGGCAAAAATGTTCCTTATGATGAGGACAATACGTGGTTTCCCGCTTTGTTGGCGGTCTTTTAACACCCTGTATGTACCTTTTTTTAAAAATAAATAAAATAAATTAAAATAATTGCTTGTCTCATTTAATGGCATCATAAATATTACTCGTATGTAAATGTATATTTTCTAGTTTGCTCTAATATTACTTTCCAAAATAAATAAACTCTTCCATATAAATAATTTACAAAATAAAAACAGCTAACATCGTTACCTGAACCAACCTTTGCACTTGTTAACTTAGTGATTTTTTTTTCTGGGGTCGCTCATAACTCTTTTTTTAATTTTGGGGTCGCAATATCAAAAAGGTTGCGGACCGCTGATTCTAAAGTAATGTGAGAACATCAAATTATCTGAAAACCCTTAAATAAAAAATGCCACAGGAATTGCATAAATGCAGCTCTGCCGTAGAATTACCCAATGATTGAGCTATTGATCTATTGAGCTGTTGAGCTGAGCTGAGTATTTTTCTTTTGTGCGACGATTTACTCTCAAATTATTCAGAGAGCCTCTTTGATACACATTCTTTTTTATTTTTGTGTTTGCCCCAATTATGCCGCGCTTGTTTGAAAATGTCCTCCACTCATGAAGAATTCTACGTGACGTCGAAGATTAAAAGTTGGTGTTAGGGTGGACGATAGCAGCGTGGCGGGAAATTCAAAATTTTCCCAGTCTTTTTAATTTGGAAGCTAAACTGAGCTATTTTTCTTCAGCGATTTTTCGTTCACGACAATAAAACAGTATTCATTTTATTGTTGTTCTGTTGTTTACAATGATGAAAAGAGAACTGTTTTATTGCCGTAAACGAATAATCGCTAAACAAAAATAGCTCAGTTCAGCTTCAAAATTTAAAAAAACTGTAAAAAACTTGAATTTTCCGCCACGCTGCTATCGTCCAACCTTAAGGTACTTCCTGCCTAATTCCTCTGATAGGGAAATAAAATGTTGCCTGGGTTTAACGGAACGTTTTGTAGTAATTATTATTTTATGCCCAAATCAGGTCCACATATCAAAGTTGTCGGTCTAACATGGAGGGGTTTCTTTTGATTTTTTTCTGTGTATTTGGACGCGATATTGGGACGGGCGCGAGTTTGGACTCACCCCATCTGCCTTAAGCACATCTCTGGTGAAAAGACATCCCTAAAGATTTTCGGGGTAGGAAGAGCAGACATTAAGGGCCGGGCCACGCAGTGACCCAATTTATCCTCTTTAAATGCAAATTTCTCTGGACGATCGTTTGCGCACCCCGTTGCGGGTACCCGGCGTTTAATTCTCTCGTATTTATTACGGTTAAATGGCTCGCATCACGTTTAATAAGCTGAGACATTCGGAATAACCGTTATATATTGCGGAAAACGCTTTGAGATGTTTTACTCAATTCATCTGTGCGATGAATTTCTGCGTGGATAAATTCTGATGACAACTTAAGTGTTACCAGATTTGAATTTTTAAGTGCACCTCATCGATGTTTGATTTTGCAGAAACCTGATCATGGAATACAAAAATTCACTACAGAGTAGCTAGGAATGCGAAAAAGCTGTGCCGGACGTCTGCCGGACGGCTGTCATGTATCCTAATGCTATAGTAGTAAGGTTGTTTATCCAACTTATCACTTTCAGTGACAGTGACAGTAAGCACCCGTGGTAGCTGCTCAGACCTCCACGATGGTATTTAACAAATAACGCAGTTGACGTAAATAAACCAATATTTAATTCCTGCCCTAATTGCTAGCAAAACAAAAGAAAAGATAAAACCACATTGGCAAATTGGTCCGGCGTAGCAGCTACAAACGTAGCAGCTACGGTCGCTACATACGTAGCAGCTACGAACGCTACGAACGTAGCAGCTACGATCGCTACGTTCATAGCAGCTACGACCGCTACGCTGCTATGGACGCGATTGAACAGTAATCTAAAAATCTATAAAATTGGTACTGCGATATTACTATAATGTGTTGATGTGAATGGATAATATGTTTGGTTGTGTTGTGTGTATTTTTATTAGTAACTTTAACTATATCTATGACGATATTGGAATCCTAGTATTTCCTTGCAATATTATCCTCCTTAACTTGTCACTAACTTGGCAATGACTAACTTTCAAGTGTACTAAAAAAACACTGATCGTAGTAGTAGCGGTGGCTTGCTCTTCCTTACCACTACACTCGTATAATATTCTCAACTATCTCCACTTGACAATGCAATGCGATCGATAGAAACTTTCGTGCTTGAAATATCTGAGTAGTGACAGGGACAGGCGACCAGAGGGTCTACCAGGAGTGCGTTTGGACAGACGTCCGGCAGACGTCCGGCAGACGACCACGCGACGTGAAAACAAATGAAAGTGTGCTGCCAACTTGACCATATACTTGCCAGAATTAACATAAGTCATGCGTCACTCACTTTCACTCAAGAGAAAACCTGGAAAATCTTTTGGAAATGAAACCAAACTAAATAATGTATTTACAGCCGTAGTACTTCTCGGCAGATGGTTACTCAGGTTCAAGTTTACGCTGATAATAATTATCCAACCTCTAACAAATCCATTGAGTCGATCATACAATGCGCCTTTAGTGCAGTGCTGTGGGCATGAATTTATGGCACAAATCCAGCTAAATATAGAGGGAGAAGACAAGGAAACCTAACCCTGCCAAGAAGCGGGGCTAAAAACACAAGCATAATCTACTCTGGCTCTTACAAATAATGTCAAGCAAGTCATTAAGCTACAAATATATTTTATGGCTTGTAGCTTAAATTACCAAATGAATAAAGCTATCCAAAAGCACCCGCATGAGCCACACAACCCTCCGATGACTTGATAGTGCCGTGATGTGATACCGCAGTGACAGAACTCAATGGAGACTCCAATGAGGAAACAAACGACTGGATGCCGCTGCGACCTGCAACTAAGTACTGCATCCCGAAATTGGTCCGTCAAGGTCAATGCACGTGCTCGCTGGCCAGGCTCTGTGCATGATAGTTTTTCTCATTGTACACGCAATGGGAGAATGGATGGAGGCCATTTCCAGACGCAATTATTTTGGGCGACAGTGGAAACGGCCTTCGACAGTGGCTGATTATTCCAATCTTATAAACCACGTTGGATAACCTGGAGAAAAACATGATTCCAGTATTTTTGATTTCTAAAACGTATGCAGGGACTTGCGTTCGTGACTTTGTAGGTACCTATTGTAAATATAATAAATTAAAGGAATCTGTACTTAAAATATTTTTTTACTTTTATCTTTTTTCTGTGTAATTGAATTAACACATTATTCTTAATAATTTGTTTACATGTATTGAAATGCTATTAAAACCTGCTACTGAATACTAGAACCCCTGATAGCCATAGCAGCTACGGCCATTTTTTACCGAAACGCTGCTTTTTATGATGAAAGCAAGCCGCTTTGCACAGTGATAGAAGGGGCAAAAATAAGTGATTTGACCCGCAGCAGCACAAGTTTCATCCCTTAGGAACAGAGAGGGCGCCACTTCTAAAAATACACTTTGAAAAATTCTAACAGCCTAACGGATGAACCGATTTCAATGATTAATATCTTAATCGAAAGAAAATCACTTATTGTACAACCTAAAAAATAAGATTAAAAAAAAAACTATAATGGCTGCCCTAAATCCAACGTTTTGTATTTTTTTTATTTTTTTTTCTCAGTTTTTACTCAATTATGCAAATAAATTGTATGATGAAGGTATATTTTTTATAATTCATATTGTTACTAATTTAATAGTAAATTTAATAAAAAAAACTGCATGCCAATATCTTTAGTAGTTTAGGAAATATTAAGGTTTACATGTGCTGGAAAAGCGGGGCATTGCCCTCGCGTCATAGTAACTGTGTAGAGAAAAAAACTTCTATTTGTGATGAAAGCTAGCCATTTTGCACTGTGATAGTGGAGAGTAAAATAAGCAATTTTACCCGCAGCAGCAACATTTTCATCCCTTAGGGACACAGATGGCGCCACTTATTTGACCAAACTTCAAAATTTTGTATAAAGTAAACGGCTCTACCGATTTTCATGATTTAAACGCCCAATGGTTGGTTTTTATACCATAATACATATAAAATATAAATAAGTCAAAAACGTACTGGAAATAAAAATAATAAAAAATATTTTGTTAAATAAAAGTGTTTTCATTGAGGATGATGAATCAAGTATTTATTCTTTTTGGTTTTTGACAAATACTTACACATCATTTCTCGTTTGCCTTGTCACAGATATGTACAACAACGTTAATGCCTAACGGTTCACGAGTTTCCTTATTTTATTTGGTATACGTAAATTTTTAGTCGCTTATTCTGAGTAAACTGTATTCAATGTATTCAATGTAGTATTCCAAATAAAATAAAGAAACTCGTGAACTGTTAGGCATTACCTTATTGTACACATCTGTGAGAAGGCAAACGAGAAATGATGTGTAAGTATTTGTCAAAAACTAGAAAGAATAAATACAAGATTCATCATCCTCAATGGAAACACTTTTATTTTACAAATTATTTTTTATTATTTTTATTTCCAATACTTTTTTGACTTATTTATATTTTATATGTATTATGGTATAAAAACCAACCATTGGGCGTTTAAATAATGAAAATCGGTAGAGCCGTTTATTTTATACAAAACTTTGAAGTTTTGTTAAATAAGTGGCGCCATCTGTGTTCCTAAGGGATGAAAATGTTGCTGCTGCGGGTAAAATTGCTTATTTTAGTAGCCACTATCACTGTGCAAAATGGCTAGATTCCATCACAAAAATAAGTTTATTTCTCTACTCAGTTACTATGACGCGAGGGCAATACCCCGCTTTTCCAGCACATGTAAACCTAAATATTTCCTAAAGTACTAAAGATATTAGCATGCAATTTTTTTTATTAAATTTATTTTTAAATTAGTAACGATATTACTTACAAAAAATATACCCTTTTCATACAAGTTTTTTGCATAGTTCAGTAAAAATACACAAATAAAAAATAAAAAATTAGAAAACGTAGGATTTACGGCAGCCAGCATAGTTTTTTTTTAATTTAATTTTTTTGGTTGTACAATAAGTAATTTTCTATCGATTAAGATATTAATCATTGAAATCGGTTCACCCGTTAGGTTGTTAGAAATTTTCAAAGTTTATTTTTAGAAGTGGCGCCCTCTCTGTTCCTAAGGGATGAAACTTGTGCTGCTGCGAGTCAAATCGCTTATCTTTGTCCCTTCTATCACTGGGCAAAGCGGCTTGCTTTCATCATAAAATGCAGCTTTTTTTTCATAGCTGCTAAGACTATGAGACTACGGTGGGGAATAGGCACTGATTGCTGTAATACAGACTTCTAGTCTAGCACAGCAACAGAAGCTAAAATCTTGTCTTGATCAACAACACCTAGTTAAAATACTTTTGTAACACTCTATGTATCACTTTTTACGCAAATAAACTTATTCTTATTCTTCTTATTCTTATTCTTAATATTCTTTTATTTCTTCATAGATACCTAATAAGGTCTTATGTTGAGAAGTTAGAACCACAACAAAACAACAACAACGCACTTACAAACTTTTCCTTTTTACAATATTAGTGTAGAAGTGTAGATTAGTGTAACGGATCCACTAAACTAATCGAGAAAGTGCTGCTGCACTAAAAAAAAAATAGGTAGGTGATTTGTTGCACAAAACGAACTTTATTCTTAACAATTTTTAGGAATAGAGCTAATAATAATAATAAGCTAATCACTATTTCACTTTCTACTGGTTTTTCTAAAACTAAACGTCTCTGTTTTCGTTGACTTCACTTTCCACTGTTGGTAAATTGAACAATTTTACTGATTCTGCTGATGGAGGCCATCCAAGCGGTCTGTTCGGGTCTCGCCCCCTGCTACTCTAAGAGCAATATTTCCAGGTTCATTTTTCGCAGTTCTCTTTCATATAGGGCTTGTCATCATCATTATAAACGTATTTAAGAGTTATCCTCTTGTCGGTGCATCATTCTCCATGAACTTCAGTTACAGGCCAGTTCCTTCGCAGCCTGGTACGTCTAGACCACAGCCTTCTCTTAAATTTGATCAAAATACCTTCGCCGTGGCCTTCTTCTACCTCTCTTACCTTCTACCCTTCTTTCTATCACGTGTTAGTTCTTGTCAGGCCAACAAAGTGTTCTTGTTTCCCAACCGTTTTTAGGGTTCCGGACCTAAAAAGTAAAAACGGAACCATTATAGGATCACTTTGTGGTCGGTCTGTCTGTCGGTAAAGACCTTTCTCTCAAGAACGCGTGGAGGTATCAGGTTAAAATTGATATCAAAATACTCAGGTCTGCAGTCTCTTTGAGCCTTAAATAAATCAAGCTTCTAAGTCAACTGAATCAAAAGATACTACAAAAAATGGGGTCTCTAGAAATGTAACATGACATAGAAACTAGCGCCCTCTATATTAGTTACAAATATCAACGCTAGAGCGCGATGGATGTTTTTTTTTCTTCCAATTAAATGCAGAGAATGATGGTACGAAACCCTCGGTGCGCGAGTGCCAGTTGCACTTGGCCGGTTTTTTTAATAGTATTTTTTCGTTGTCGAATGATGATTCATTATTTTTGAGTTATCTCGTCTGATTGACTATTTTATTTTATTTATTAAGGAAAACAAACAGCAGTACAAAGGAGTGTTAAATTTAAAGATTAAGGGTAGACGATAGCAAGGTGGCGGGAAATTCAAAATTTTCACAGTATTTTACATTTTGTAGCTAAACTGAACTATTTTTGTTCAGCGATTTTTCGTTCGCGAGAATAAAACCGTATTATTTTCATTATTGTAAACAACAGAACAACAATAATTCAGCCGAATATGTGTTCTGGTCTACGAAGCAGTGGTAGTGCCCAAAAAACTTGTCGTAGACCTGAACACATAATAAAATATAAAACGAAAACATTCTTAGGAAAAATGTCTAAAACGATATCGTTATGAAGATATTAGAGTATTAAGATCCGCTTTTCTATGGAGATTGAAGTTTTCAGTCCGACATTTTCCTATGGGGTCGGAGATTTTGATTTTAAATAAAATCTTCCAGCTTAGGACGAAACATATCTTAATAGACGGAGAAAAAAAAAAGACGAAAACATTCTTAGGAAAAATGTCTGAAACGATATATTTACGGAGATTTAGTGGTTTCAAAATTCAGTTTTGCCTAGAGCAAAACTACAGACCGCCATGTTGATAAAAGAAAAGTCTTGGAACACAAAACCTCAACGAAAAAAAAAACGACGACACAACACATATTGAAGGTAAAGCATGTGTGCATAGGCCCGTAGCAGCGAATAAAGCTACAATATGTAGGTATTTGGTTTAGATTATTAAAAGGCCAGGGATTTTTCTTTTTTTTTTAAGTTTGTCCCTGCACGGGCGGGATAGCCGAAGGTCATCAGACCGAAAAGGCCAGTGATGAAAATTGCCCCAACTGACAGAAAAAAAAACTAAGGCGCTTGCATCTACGACATAAGACCTAGTACTTAGGACTTAGGACCTAGGACCTAGGACTTAGAACTTAGGATCTAGGACATAAGACTTAGGACCTATGACTCGAATCGAATCGAAACGAAACGAATCAAATCGAATCGAATCTAAACGAAACGAAACGAAACGAATCGAATCGAATCGAATCGAATCTAATCGAATCGAATCGAATCTAATCGAATCGAATCGAAACGAAACGAAACAAATCGAATCGAAATTAATTGAATCGAATCGAATCGAAACGAAACAAAACGAATCGAATCGAAACGACGCGAATCGAAATGAATTTAATCGAATCGAATCGAATCGATATTAATTGAATCGAATCGAATCAAAATGAATTGAATCGAATCGAATCGAATGGAATTGAATTGAATCGAATCGAATCGAATCAAATCGAATCGAATCGAAACGAAACGAAACGAATCGAGACGAAACGAAACGAAACTAATCGAATCTAATCGAAACGAATCGAATAGAAATGAATTGAATCGAAATGAACTGAAACGAATCGAATCGAATCGAAATTAATTGAATCGAATCGAAACGAATTGAAACGAAACGAAACGAAACGAATCGAATCGAATCGAATCGAATCGATTCGAAACGAAACGAAACTAATCGAATCGAATCGAATCGAATCGAATCAAATCGAATCGAATCAAATCGAATCGAATCGGCTATTGCTAGATTCATGGTACGGTCGGCCACAATCTCAGATACCCCATGGTAGCTCTTATCGCGCGCGGCATAAGGGCGCCAATCGAACAAAAAGGGGTATCTCAGACTGTACACATGGTATGACTGCACGTCAGACTGTACACTTTTGTTGTAAAATCGCCCGTAACGTAACCCAGCAAAGTGCTAGCGTGTAAGGGTCGACGTGCTGTCGTATGTACTGATTCAAGTATCAAAACTTTAACTGCCCATATTATCTCCTAAACGGCTAATGCTAGACCCATGTTTATCGTACTCTAAAAAAAGGACTCGACGAGCTCTACCTGATGAAAAAACAAAAATAATAAAAAAGAAGTATCAAAGAAGTATCAAAACTTTAACTGCCCATATCTCTTAAACTGCTAATGCTAGACCCATGTTAATGGTACTCTAAAAAGGGCTGGACAAGCTCTACCTGATGAAAAAACAAAAATAATAAAAAGTAAGTATCTAAACTTTAACTGCCCATATCTCCTAAACGGCTAATGCTAGACCCATGTTTATCGTACTCTAAAAAAAGGACTCGACGAGCTCTACCTGATGAAAAAACAAAAATAATAAAAAAGAAGTATCAAAGAAGTATCAAAACTTTAACTGCCCATATCTCCTAAACTGCAAATAATAATAATATCTTTATTTATTCAGATAACTGAGATCCATTGAATTACAGACTAGTTTAAAATAAATAATAGTTTATAAGTAGGCAATATTTCAGAAATAAATAAGCTCGCAAAGTTTAACTGTGCATTATTGTGAGTAACACATAACGCACGCACGCACACACCCACGTAGCCTATTTATTTCTTTTTATATGTATTTCGACCCATTGTTTAATAAATGGGCCATCTACCCTATTCGCTACAGTGCTCAGGATACCGTTGGAGCCAGTATCAAAACTTTAACTGCCCATATCTCCTAAACTGCTAATGCTAGACCCATGTTTATGGTACTCTAGTCCTATAGTCTAGCATTAGCCGTTTAGGAGATATGGGCAGTTAAAGTTTTGATAGGTACTTACTTTTTATTATTTTTGTTTTTTCATCAGGTAGAGCTTGTCGAGCCCTTTTTAGAGTACCATAAACATGGGTCTAGCATTAGCAGTTTAGGAGATATGGGCAGTTAAAGTTTTGATACTTCTTTGATACTTCTTTTTTATTATTTTTGTTTTTTCATCAGGTAGAGCTCGTCGAGCCCTTTTTTTAGAGTACGATAAACATGGGTCTAGCATTAGCCGTTTAGGAGTTATGGGCAGTTAAAGTTTTGATACTTGAATCAGTACATACGACAGCACGTCGACCCTTACACGCTAGCACTTTGCTGGGTTACGTTACGGGCGATTTTACAACAAAAGTGTACAGTCTGACGTGCTGTCATACCATGTGTACAGTCGGCCACAGTCTCAGATACTCCTTTTTGTTCGATTGGCGCCCTTATGCCGCGCGCGATAAGAGCTGCCATGTGGTATCTGAGATTGTGGCCGACCGTACCATGAATCTAGCAATAGCCGATTCGATTCGATTTGATTCGATTCGATTCGATTCGATTCCTTTCCATTCGTTTCGTTTCGATTCGATTCAATTCATTTCGATTCGATTCGATTCAATTAATTTCGATTCAATTCAATTCGATTCAATTCAATTCATTTCGATTCGCGTCGTTTCAATTCGATTCGATTCGATTCAATTAATTTCGATTCGATTCGTTTCGATTCGATTCGATTCGATTCAATTAATTTCGATTCGATTCGTTTCGTTTTGATTCGATTCAATTCGATTAGATTCGATTCGATTCGATTCGTTTCGTTTTGTTTAGATTCGATTCGATTTGATTCGTTTCGTTTCGTTTCGATTCGATTCGATTCGATTCGATTCAATTCGATTCGATTCGATTCGATTCGATTCAACTCATTTCGATTCGATTCGATTCGATTCGATTGGATTGGATTCGATTCGATTCGAATATCAATTTTGAACTCAATTTAAAGTAAGTTCAAAATTGATCTCGCTGAACTTAGTTTAAACAGAGATCAGTTTTGAAATCAGTTTTGAAATCAGTTAAAAGTAAGTTCAAAACTGATCTCACTTTAAATTAAGTTTAAACAGAGTTCCATTTTGATCTCAGTTTAAGTATCGTTCATGAATACCACCCTTAAAGTTAGCCGCAAATATGCGATTTTTTTAAAATGGCGGACATTTGACTATACCATTAAGGTTGGATGGCTTTTATAGGTAAGTATACCAAATTAATATTTTTTTAAGGTTGGTGGTTTTAAAGGGTTGGTGGCGGTGAGAGAGAGAGAGAGAGAGAGAGAGAGAGAGAGAGAGAGAACACTTGGTGGTAGAGGTGGTGGTAGTGGAGGAAGGTTTTATTGTGGTATTGTTATTACCTTCGACTCCGGGGCTGGCAACCCTAGGTTTGGTGAGCCTACACTACACCAATAATTTGAAATATAATTTTGTCTTCTTCATAAAATATGCAGGATGTGCCCCCACCGAAGACCGTCCGTCTTCTATTCTCTTTTTTTCTGAAACAGTAGGTAAGTAGTTATTCGTTATGCAAGGCTGTAAAACTATTATTAGGTGCGAGTGATTGTATAGAAAACCGAGCAAGCGAAGGATGAACCAAAGCATAGCAAGGGACAGGCATGAAACGAAAATAATTATTGCAGCCAACTAGAGCATGGAATACCGGAGCCTTTTCCCAATACCGGTATTCATTCGGTATCAAGATTTTAAATACCGGGATACCGGTTTTTCGGTATTAAATTTTTGTTATATTAAAAAATATTGAATTGTTTTAAAATAGACAAATAGAAAATTTAAAATAAGTGATTTTATTTAATTGAACGATAATATTAATTTATACTAGCTTTTCCCTGCGACTTCGTCCACGTAGACTTTTTTTTTCCGTTATCGACATTACCAGACGAATTTAGTTCGTAATTTATAGTATAGGTTGGTCTGGTTTCTAAGCTATCTCCATTCCTTCAGGCAAATTCGTCCTGCAGTTCTAGCGTGAAAACAAATACACACACTCACTCACTCACAAACTGACCGTGCACTCGGAGAAAAAGTTGCAGAATCAGAATATTCTTTGCTGTACTACAAAAACATTAAAAGGACCCTCCGCAATCCACATGAATAAATAGTAATAGGCAATTTTCTGACAGCTCATGAGTTGTAGTTCCAAATTTGTAACTGGATGTCGCTGACGAGATATGTTTTTCATAAGCCAGTTCGCGCTCGTTGGGCTTCGTAGATACGTCCAAACACAATATTTAGGTATTGGTGATGGAGCAAAATGTAGTGTTTCCGGTTCTACCATTCACTCATACAAGAACAATAACAAAGTCGTGCACTTTTTCATGTACCAAAATGGAATGAGGTGCAACAGAGCAATGAAGTGAAAAAGTATTTTCGCTGTAGTAAGCACGAATTTACTTTGTGATGTCGGATCAACGCCATCTATCACAGCTTTTAGACTATTTTTATTTTTTTAAAGCTGTCAGGAAATCCCCCGTTGAAGCCGTCAACTGGGAGCCTATTTAGGCACCATTGCGTTATAGGCTAAGGCCCCTGGACTGCAGTCCAAAATAAGAAAGTAATCGTTTTAATTAATAAACATAAACCGGCGTTTATACTTATAGGTTTTTACAAGAAACGTTTTTTTTTGTAGGTTTCTAAAACCGGTTCACATCACTATTCCACACGGCGCACTCGCACGCATCGCATGCGCGCGAAATTTTGATATTCCACACTTGTTTCAGAGTTTTATCTGTAATACCGAAAATACCGAAAAACCGGTATTAAGATAATACAATACCGGTTTTTCAAATGTAGATATTTAGTCCGGGATCTCGGTTTTTCGGTATTACCGAAAACCGGTATCCATGCTCTACAGCCAACATCAGCACCATCTCCAGACTACTATTTCTATTATAGTGGCCCTTTTACCGACAGCTTAGGTCACGAAACACTCACTCACTCGTGTGTACCTAATGAGAGTACCTTTAAACAAGTACCTTTGAACAGGATTTACGGTCGGCCACAGTCTAAGATACCCTTACCGCGCGCGGCTTAAGGGCGCCAATAAACAAAAAGGAGTAGGTATCCGAGCGTGTGGCTGACTGTACCTATGATTCCACCTGTAGGTAGGTACGGTCGGCTACAGTCACAGATACCCCAAGGCAGCTCTTACCGCGCGCGGCATAAGGACGCCAATCGAACAAAAAGGGGTATCCTAGCGTGTGGCCGACTGTACTTAGTTTCTCACTAGGAAGTAAGTAGGTACTTACCATCGTTCTTTTTTTCCAGTTTTTCTGTATCTCGCATCTCGCAAAGACTTCCAGTCTTTGTGGAGTAGGCCTAAGGTCAGCCACGTTTTTCCATGCTATAACTTTAGGTCGCGGGATAAAGTATAGGAAAATCTTCCAAATAATATATATTATGTCGTTTTTCTTCTCTTATGAGAGTCAGAATTTCCATTTTCCTATCATTGACATTGACATAAAGTACAGATCAATAATTTTTCTTTACGCAAAAAAGAAGTTCTGAAAAAAAGTTTTCTTAAGAACCGAAACCTATTTATGAGGATTTGTAGTTTTATGAACCGTGGCTGGGTCGGTCAAAAGTGATCAGACAATCGGATCGGATGGACGGCAATACACGTACGATTTTTTCGTCCGACTTTTTCTGACCTCAGTCGTTCTCGAGCTATCATCCCGATGGTTGCATACGGAGCGGAAGGATGAAACTGTTACTTATTGCATAAGCGGCGGTAGCATAGGTAGCAATGGACTGGACTTTAAACTGAGACACCTAATGACGGACTATTTTCAAAGTTACCTACGTAAATTTGTGAATTTGTAGTATCAATACTACAGGGTGCACTCTAAGTCGATAGCGGAACTTTAAGTAGGCTGTCTACTGACAACTTGTACTAGGTGGTGAAAAAAATGAAGCTAAAAAAATATCAGCTGTTCCATACAAAAGGTCGACTTAGTACTGCGCCAAATGCATGAAACAGCTGATATTTTTTTCACTTCATTTTTTTTCGCCACCTAGTACAAGTTGTTTGTATTGATCAGTAGACAGCCTACTTAAAGTTCCGCTATCGACTTAGTTTGCACCCTGTTGGTACTCGCTTACCATCGTGATAAAACCCGCGGATTCGTTGGCTCTGACTAAGATGTCAGGCAGGATGGTATAAGTAGGTGCTTGGCAAGCCTACTACATCGTAACAATGTCCCAGGCACTGCATAGTCCGAGTGGTCACTACATGCATCTAGTGTGAGTGAAGGTGCTACTTGACGCTATATAAATCATATCATTACTTTAAATTCAAAGGCATAAGTATTATTTGAATATTCCGTGCATGTGTCCGTTCAGTGTCACGAACGATATACAACGAGTTACAAAACATCCTAACTCTTTTTACAGGGTGTAACCTACTGGTCAACAGGATGTGAATTCTATAAAAAAAAAGTTGAAATAATCGACCTTTATTTTATAACCTCAAAATTGAAAATTTAGCATATAACCCGTGTCATTAAAGAAAACATTTAGGACGGAGTTAAAAACCTAGCGTTGTCTCGCTTTGACTGTATTAATTAGAGCGAGAGGGCGAGTGTTTTGAAGTCCATCCTAAATGTTTTCTTTAATTTATTTATTTATTTATTTTAGTTTATTTGGCACACCAACAGAACACACAATTAACAAACACAAAAGACATCATACAATATAGGTACATTGCAAAACACGGCAATGACACGGGTTATACCTTTTTTGTTTTTGGTATTGGTAATTTTGGTTGTGATCCCTATCACCGGGTGATATTGCCCTGTAAAAAGAGTTAGGATCTTTGGTAACACCTTGTAGAGCCAAAATGGCAATACGGACGAAAAAAATCGGACGTGTATTGTGTCTCTATGCAGAAGTATGCAGACCGCGCCTTCAGACAATCGGATCGGCCATAAAATCGTACGCTGTTTCCGAGTTGGACGTACGATCCGACTATCGGATCGGACGTGTATTGCCTGTCCATAAAAATGTAGTCTGATCAGACAATCGAATGGAAAAATCGGACGTGCATTGCCGTCCTTATGCTAAGCTTGCAGACTGATATAGAGTTTTTGTTAAAAAGTATTACAACATAATATACCTCCTTGGTATCAGGACAAGCGTGAGTGTTTGGCTCGCGTACCATGCCGGACCTATGTGTAGCGGCATCATAATATGTCGTAGGTACGCTGCTCACCGGAAGTTGCAAAATCATTGACCAATTTTCCAAGTAACCATTGGACAGGCTGTGGGATGATGTATTGTTGATTTCTCCGGAATTGAAGAACACAAGTTAATGGATTGAAGTATTGATTGAACGAGCGAGCGAAGCGAGCGAAGTTCTCCGAGTCTACTTGAACAATCCGGCGTTTGTATGTTTGTATTATGTATGTTTGTATGTATGTATGTATGTATGTATGTATGAATGTTCGTTCGACGATAACTTGAGTAAATTTAGTCGGATCGTTATGAAATTTGGTAGGCGGGTAAATGATATTTAAAGAATTTTTAAGTTTGAACATGAGCCAAATCGGTCGAGGGGTTCCCGGGATATGGGGTTGTATAGTTTATATGCAAAGCGCGCGCGCGCCTGCGCGAATGGCGTAAGCAAAGTTACACATATGTAACTGGGGTCGCGAGGTCATAGTTCGGAGCGAACCACTAGTTTTTTAGGTATACAATTAGTCAATTAGTTTCAGAAACCTTTATGCCAAATACAAGGTGTTACAAAAGTACCAACTCTTTTTACAGGGTAATAGCACCCGGTGTTAGGGATCACAACCTAATTTTTTTTTGCTCTATGACGTTCCGTTGATTTTTAAATTAACTAGTGGTTCGCCCCGAACTATGAACTCGCTACCCCATATCTCAGCAATCCCTCGACCGATTTGGCTCATGTTCGAACTTAAAAATTCTCTTTACCTTATTTACCTGCCTACCAAATTTCGTGACGAACCGACTAAATTTACTCAAGTTATCGTCGAACGAACATTCATACATACATACATACATACATACATACATACATACATACATACATACAAACGCCGGATTGTTCCAGTAGACTCGGAGAACTTCGCTCGCTTCGCTCGCTCGTTAAAAAATTTGAGCTAATACCAAAAATAAAAAAAATATGATTTTTTTTTAATTTTGAGGTTATAAAATAAAAATGTTTTTTTTCAACTTTTTTAAATAAAAATGTTTTGACATCCTGTTGACCACGAGGTTACACCCTGTAAAAAGAGTTAGGATATTTTGTAACACGTTGTATATCGATTGAAATTAGATTATGTTCACGTGTCATTTAAAATGTATAGAAAACGCGATGCTAATAAGTTCCAATTTAAGTATAAACGTGCTAAAAATACAAAAGTGCTTCTATGTGCGATATACAATGGTAATGTTATAGAACTCATTTTAATCAATACCGACCACCAAGATTCATAAATTCAGGAGCTGTCAGATTTACTATAAGTACTCGCAAATAGCTTGTCCAATTGTTCACTGCAAGTCTGTGACTTAAATCCAAAAGCGCTATTCAAAGTAAAATAATACCTATTAGCTTACATTAAGGTTACTAAATCAAACTAGTTAATCAAGGAAACACGTCACTGAAAGTGACAAGTTGGATAAACAACCTTACTACTAAAGAATTAGGATGCATTTTACATCAATTAGTGAAGCAGTTTAACCAACATTACAATACCATATTTTGACGAGACGTCCGGCAGACACAGACAGACATCCGGCAGACAATATAAGCACTCGTGGTACAGGTGAAGTTTGCAGGTCGTGTTTTGTTTGAGACACATGAAGCATGGTACACTCAGAAATATACTAGGATACCCCTTTTTGTTCGATTGATACACAAATGCCGCACGCGATATAAGCTACCATGGGGTATAGTAGCGTATGTCTATCAAAAAAAGTTGTAAAAAGTACTGAAAACTATTGAATTTGGGTAATTTGAAGAAAAGTGACTTGAATAGTAGAGTCTTTCACGTTCAGTTAAGCTGCTTTACTTATGTAGCGCTTGCTTTTTTATGTGCATCGCCCGTAGTTCCAGGAAAAAAAACTCGCTTCATTCATACGTGTAGCAATGTATACTGGATTAAACATTAATTGAACGTGCAATACCTACATTTGTTGTTGAAGCAAAAGCAATGCATACAAATCAAATCGGGCTTCTCAGATGCATATGGGAAATCGTATTTTAGAAATTCTCTACATATTAAATATCTACTAAAGTTTAGTCTTTTCCCTGATACACGTTAGATCCTTTCTGAATCCTCAGTAGGGATTTATTAAAGTAGCAGGCTCGTCGGAGTGCAAGTTAGATTGCATTTGATCCCTTTCTCTTTGAGTTTGTGGAACACTCCATGCAGTCCGAGGCGGAACTAACGGATACTCATAATGTAGGTCACAGAGAACACTTAAAAATCGAGCAATTAAACACGAGCCAACCTTACCTGGCGGACTTCTAGACCTCTTCATTTATTCATGCACAGCTGCAATAAATGGGCGAATGCACAAGATGAATCGCCCAAGCAAATGTCACCTGTTCTGAGCATCGAACTTTTAATTCGCAACTGTCAAAACTTAGATTAAAAAATAGGTAGGTAGATGAACATTTTATTGAAAATAATAGAACTTTAAATGATTCGCAACATTCCGAAACGCGTCAAATCGAGGTCATAATAATAAAAAAATAATCTTGTCAAAAATAATAGCAATAATTTCCCTCAATATTCCCGTCCGGAAAATTTAAGACCAAAGAATAAGCTAGCTACCTCTACGTCAAAACTAGAATTCGTAAATTCGGGCCCCCAGCCAATGGCCGTAAAAATATTTAATCTAATACCGGAATCGATAAAGTCACTGCAAAAAATTAATACTTTTAAAACCGCACTAAATTTATATCTAATTAAAAAATGTTTTTATTCGCTGCAGGAGTTTTATAACGATACAGAGAACAAAATTCAATAATAAGTAATGTATTTTTTCCTTGAAATGAGTGTTGTGTCTATTTACTGTAATTATTATTTAAGAATTTCAATTTTATTATCTTTACCTCCTGATTGTATCAGACAATTTTGTTATATTGTAGTGCCCTAACTGGGTGTCGTGTAATTCACTTATAATTAATTACAAATACTTACCACCAGTAAATAACCTGTTACACGATACACAATAAATTTATATGAATATGAATATGAATATGAATAAAAAAAAGTTTAAATCATGGCCCATGAATTTGACCCACGAGAAAAAGGTACCCATCGACGTAAACCAAGTTGGTACACACGACAGCCCGTCAGAGTGTACACTTTTGTTGCAAAGTCGTCCGTAAAGTAAGTGAATAGAGTGCACGCGTGTAAGCGTCTACGTGCTGTCGTGTGTACCCAACGATTTGGCAAGTTTTTTCTCGAAGGTAAAGGCGACACTTTTATATCAGTGCCTTATCGCTTCATGAATGCGGATTGGTGAATCCTCCACCTCTACCCAGTCTATACTATACAATATGGTATATTATGTCTTTATCGACATTATATCAGTAGAGCAAGCTCTTTTCCATATCAGTCTTAACCTTTTTTCCTAAAATCTGTTTTCTATACAAAACGAAAATTTCAGATTTTGAATAGAAAATTTTCAAATCTTGAACACGTCTTAATTAAATTTTCTAATAGAAGCAATTTTATCTATATCCATGAGCGAAATCGAAAAGAGTTAGGAACTTTTGTAACACCTTTTATTATCAGGAAAACAGCTTAGCCATTGTAACCCAATTTGACTGATCTCCAGATAAAAAATTGATAGCTGTTGTCTTTCACTTGGAAAAAAGTCTTAACAAGTAACCGATACTATTGAGATTGCAAAGTACATCGATCGGGGACACAACGACTTTCCAATAAATCAAATGTATCTTTCAAATGTACAGTCAACATTGGAAGTAAATAATGCCAAACGCTCAGTTAAATACGTCTCAATCAGTTCTAAGCGCCATTTCAGAGCATGACAGCGGCTTTGAGACAGCTCTTCTGCCATTTGGTTTCATTGTTCACTGTCCTCGGTCGGTAGTGCTTGTGTGTGTCGAGTGTTTTTCACAAAGTGCAGAGGGTGAGAACGTCTCTTCCGCAGCAGCTCGGGCCCGCCACATCCGGCAGCTTTATCTCGGCGACATTGTACGACATACTTCTGCTGGATACCCTTTTTGTTCTACGTCCGAATCAGGTCCCTTTGTCCCCCTGGATGGAACCGCACGTTTGACGTCACAAAAAGGATTTTTCATTTGTGCGACGATTTACTCTCAAATCATTCAGAGAGCTTCTTTGATACACATTCTTTTTTATTTTTATGTTTGCCCCAATTATGCCCTGTTTGTTTGTAAAAATGTACTCCACTCATGAAGAATTCAACGTGCTGTGGAAAATTAAAAGTTGTGTAACCTTAATAGGTTATCTTGTATTTTTAGGCAACATTGTACACACGACAGCACGTCGACCCTTACACGCTAGCACTCTACTCGTTTACGTTACGGGCGACTTTACAACAAAAGTGTACACTCTGACGTGCTGTCATGTGTACAATTTTTTTTTCATCTCCCCGTCTCGAGAAGCAAACTGTTTGTTACTATTAACATAACATCGCGGAAAAGCCTATTTTAAACCATCTGCATTTTTGCACGCTTCGTGAACGTGACGCCCTATGGTGTTAAAAAGATACCTATAAAGATCTGTCAAATTAAAGAAGGAAACTCATTTTACTAACCTCTAAGTACCTATTTAAATTGTCTATTGTTTTTCTTGCATCTAACATAACCCATATTTTTTTTAGAAACCTTCACTTGCTCGGTAGATGAACTCGCTGCAAACAATAATTTTACATCCTTGCATGACAAATAACTATTTCTATATCGCTATATTTGTCCGATTTCATGAAAAGCGCTGCATATTGTGCTTCCGAAAAGGAAATAGCTGCTTGTATCATCATTCCGAGTGATAAATTCGTAACGTTCGAACATAAAAGTCAATTGATAACAATGTAAGTCGTACATATTCGTATGTACATTGTACATGGCCATTATTCTCGATCATTTATCGCGTAGAGTTTATGATGTGGATTAGCATTGTTATCGTCGAGTTTATGAGATATGGGTATCTCCCGGTTTTCCAGCACTCCCAGACTCTTTAAAAGACTATTTAAAATAAGTATATTTCTGTAAAATTATCTTATACCTATTATTTTATATGTATTTTTCACTCGCATCTTTGACTGTAAATCAAGCTTGTTATCTACCTACCGTTCACGGTAAAAGAGAGCATATATTATTCTATCTACTGTTCATACTTACCTTGATTTATTATTTAATCAAATTGCCTGTGTAATGGGGATTTCAACTAATAATGTGAAACAATTCGTATCTACCCCGAGGGCAAGTTAATATCTTTTGAAATCTTTTCTGTTTTTTACAAAAGAAGCTGCAAACAGGGCTTGGAAGCCCGCTTATAACGAAAAGCTTGTTTGCTTTGCTTTTAAAATGTAAAGAGGAGTTTTTTAGGCCTGCGTTGCTCCAGATAGGTATGTACCACCGTAGGCGTTTGTTCCTTTACCATTCCTCATTAGGTCGTAGATTCCATGTATCTGCCTACAACTTCATTTTTAATGAAAGTTGATTTTGTTTTAGCTTTTTATCGAAACGTAATCGTAGTATGTGTGGGCATGATCTATTAAATACTTAGTGTTTATAACTTGTATTTTGTATCTATGTGGACGTAATAAATAATGAACAGAATATAAATAGTATGGTAGGCAATCGCCTATCCTACTATGAGGTAGTGGCCACCCTCGGTGACAGAATTTATAGGCCGCCCAAAGGGCCTCTGACATGGCTTAGCGTTTATTGTCACATCAACAAAAAAAAATATTTTTTTACCCATTTTTTTGACGCAAGCAAAGAACCTTGTGTCGAATGCTCATTTGTTGCATTCTATCTCTTAATATGTTAGTCGTAGTTGGAACTGAAAATAAAGTCCCTGAAACTAAGTTGTATTTCAGAGTTTGTAATTGGACAACCGGTGCTCAATATTACTTCGAGCAAAGCAAACTTGCAGTGAAATGGGCATGGGCATTCTAATAAATGTAAATGTTTATCTAGTCAAATAAGGTAACTAGTAGCCCTGCGAGCTGTAGACCTCGCGAGTCTGACGAGGGGTTGCTCCGCCTTTTTTACTTTTTTCCGGCGTTTTGTTTTTTTTTAAAACTGAATCGAAAAAAAAACAGCTCACAAAATTCCACAAGAATCGGTTGAGAAATCCGACGAGGAGAACAGACATAGGCCCGGTTTCTGAGTTGAGAAATATCGTTCTATCAAGCTCTTTTGTGAGAAATCTGCTGAGACAGGACGATACTTACCCATTTGCTTAGTGAATTTCTCAACTCAGAAACCGGGCCATATAGAAATCTGCCGTACATCCGCCGGACACACGAAAGCATTTTTGCCCAAACTGAAACTGCTCACTTCGTTCGCTCAGTCAACTAAGTAGGTAGTACAGAATTAATGTTAAACCAACTAAAGCACAAAAGCCTTAAAGATCCGAGGTACAAAGAAAATTTAAAATGCAGAGCTAGAATATCCATTTTAAAGTAGGATAATGTTCTGGATCCCACCTGGGGATAACAGCACAAAAATATTACGCTCGATTGCGCTGCTCGATGTTTGATATTATCTATCATCGTGCTAAACGTGCCGTAATAACCGGAACTATTTAATACTACATAACAGGTTTAGTTGGAGCTTGTCCTACTTAATTCCAATTATCATTTTGCTTTCCCTTTGTCAAGCGACCCACCTATGTTACGAAATATGTCACTCGTTACGTATCTACCTAGTCACGAAATCCTTAGTTTAGTAATTTAATTATCTTCTCTATTTATGCTGCAACTATACGTATTATTCGGGGTTGTATTCAATTTAATTATATCTACAATAATTCATGTGCGTTTGGACGGTTGTTAACTGAACTCAAGCCTTTATAAGACAGAGCAAGTAAGTCCGAAATATTGTCATTCGTTTTATACTCTATTTCGAAGCAACAAAGTTCAAATATTGGTGGCACTTAAGTTGTTTCTTATATGGGATTAGCACGAGTAAACTTTACTAAGTAGGTAACTTTATGACAGAGAAGTTATCAAACGGTGGCGTCACTAAAGTGCTACGGTAGGACATTCTTACGAACGAAAAAAGCGCAATCGAAATGCGGGAAAAAGCTCACTCACTAAGGGCTTTTTATCTCTGTTATTTCGACTATGTTAAAAAAAAGATTCTGAAAAACCTCCTCCTTTTTTGAAGTCGGTTAAAAAGTGGATACAGTCATAGGTAGTGTTATTATGATTCACCAGGGTCGCGCACTTTTATGAACAACGAGTACCTACCATTGTATGTGACGAAAGGAATTGGTTTTTATAACATTGCTATTATGTTTGTATGTGTGCCAATTGTTTGTTTTGTTTACTAAAACAATGATAGATCTTTACATAACATCTAACTGCCTATTTCTTAGAAATAATTGCTTTTATCAAGTCCAAGTATTTTTTCAAGGTCAATGGAAGCAGTGTATTTAGCTTACAAATTACGGACAGAGTGCCCCACATGTTTCTTTCCCGTCTCTGCAAAGTTTAGCCGGACCGACGAGGTTCGTGCATCCTTGGACAATATCATTATAAGTCTGTGATCATGCATCCTTCAATTTCAGTCTATACTGTCCCTCCATGCATGTCTCCTTCAGAAAGTGATAATTAAATAAAGCACAAGGATCGAGTATGGCATCAGCCCCTCTACCCTTGACGCGTTTTTCCAATACGGCCGCAATAGGGCGCAATTTACAAAATTTAATATTTTACAAATTAAGACGCATTTTGTGTTTTTGTTGAATAAAACAGCCTTACCTTTGAATAAACATCACAAAGTATTTAAAATCAAAGCATTACTATGCGAATTCAAAGAGAAATTAATTTTAAAACTTTTACAATAGAATCGCAATACCGTCAAGGGTAACCCCCCCGGCCGGCCCATTCACAACGTTGCGACGGCGTGCGTAGTATGCCCGCAGAAAGGAGTGGACAATGATTTCAATCTGCCGTTCATAGTGGGTCGTTCTTGCCGGGCTTTGTTCGCCGGCGGCAATTAATTAAGAAATACCTTTGTGGGAAATCATGTCTCTTCAAAGCGTACCTAGCCCGCGTGCGGTTCTGGCATTGTATACGTTGCGACAGAAGGCATTGCGTTCTCCTGCAAGCTGTAAGATTGGGGTTTCTTTTATCATTTATCACTAGGTACTTACTAGCTAGTTACTCCCCAAGTTAGATGAGACGTCATAGGTGAAGTGTAACTAGGTGAATCGTGTTTCGGCAAGGCGTAGTGAACCCAGTTCACACTGGCGATATAAAAACGAGTGGATCTTGCAATGATATTCCACAAAAATTTAGAAAATCACGCCAATCGCTACCCTTTAAAAATATAAAAACCCAGCCATAAAAAAATAGTCTGTGTCAACTACATGCAAAGAGTTTTAAAACAGTCAACACGAAAAAAAGAAAAACTTTAAAATTTATTTTTCTTAGGCTTTCACTGTCATTTTCCAATCCGTCCAGTTAGCGGAGAAATGTTTTACCAAAGAGAATTCAAAACCTTAGGTACGATGATAAATTTTGACGCAAAGTCCATCTCTTTTAGTTTGAACCTCGTCAAACATAATAATAATATACTCAACATCAAAAAAATCCCACCTTTTGAAAACAAAAGTCTATCAACAAAAGTCTGTCATGAAACCTGCAGGTCCATGAGTGATTGCATGGAAGCTGTAACCAGGGCAAGGAGAGGCAACACAGTTTAATTGATTGTAAGAAAATGCACTTGTCCTATTTTTCTGCCCTGGTAAATAAAAACACATATTATAATTATTTCTGAACTATAGTCTATTTTATTACTTGTTAATTGATACTTAAAAATTCCTCTCAGTTGGTTTCATTTGAAGGAATTAATGTTTTTAGAAGTCATCGTTTCGAAACGTGCGATTTTTCTGATGCTGAGTGTAGTTGAACTTCTGTTCAGTTCATTCCGTGGCGTGGCTTGACAAGAATGTACCCCTAGGTATTGTGTTTCTTATGGAAACCGCGTTTGTTCTACTTTGAAACAACACTGTTCGCTGTATTGACTTTATTTTTCTTCTTTGAATAGTTCAGTTTCTTTGTTTGTTATTTATGTTGTGTTTACCTTACTTTATGTGGTTAATGGGTTTCTTTTTATTGTTTTAAACGGAAAATGCTCAAGAATAATTAAAGGCAATTTTTCTTGTAGCCGTTTTGTTAAGGTGTAAGTCACCGGCCCGGTAAAAAAACAGTTCCTTTTTTTCTTACTTTATTGCACAAAAGAATAAAAGGAACAAAACCTAAATAATAACAGTGAGATATTATATACCTACAAGGTTGGACTTATTCCAAAAGAAATTTCTCCAGCCACTAAAAGCCAGCCACGATATTCTACCTTCCTTTCAGAGTAGAGCTAACGCGTCGTCATCAAAGCCGTATCGGAAATTAATTTGGCACCGCCTCTATTATGGTACGTGGAAGTCAACTAACTTAACTTTGCTAGCGCCATTATACGCGAAAGGGCAATTTCAAGTCCTAGACACGGGTTCACTACGCCTTTCCGAAACACAGCTCTTTTGAAAGTCCGCCCATTAAAACGAAAAGTAAGTATTTTAAATATAACAAGTACGGTCGGTCACAGTCACAGATACCCTATGGCAGCTCTTACCGCGCGCGGCATAAGGGCGCCAATCGAACAAAAAGGGGTATCGTAACGTCTGGCCGACTGTACAAATGCATCCTTTTTTTTTCAAACATAACGTTTTATATAATTATGTTTGTATAGGTAGAAGAGTATAGACCACTTAAAGTATGACAAAACCTTTCTGGAAGACCGTGTTTACATTTTGTTACTTACTTACCTAAGGTACTCGTAAGTAACCACTTATTTTGATTGGTAAGAAGAAACCTTACTTTATAAAAGATCTAATCAAACTATAGCGTCCGTCCGCAGTCTATTTCGCTGAAATAGATACTTGTACAATTCTGCCCTGCTGATTAAGAACGCAGTAATCGACAATTTTGCGATTTTCACTTTTTTACAAAAATGGCATCCTAAAGGTTTTATCTACACGGGAAAAATATATTTTCATGATTTTTTTTGTTGGAAATATGTTTTTTTGCTAACGGTTTTTGCAGTAATTGCATGAAAATAGTGATTGTGCTAAAGTGAAGTGGGGTAATAATCATGTGCTAGAAAAGAATACAGTACTCGCAATGTATACTAGAGCAAAATGCAGTACTTGCTGCTGTTACTGCATTTTGATCTAGCGTCAATCGAATAGTTCCTAAATTAAAACGCAGTATTTGACATTATACTGCGTTTGGGCGTAGCATTGTTTGACGGGAGTCGTAGGAAAATTATCATGTGCTGCGTATTGTCTTAGTAAATCAGTGCGTTGATTGATTGATTTTCTTGATTGGTACTGTTTTGACGAAAACCCCGCTACGAAAACATCTGCGCGTGGGGACATGGAATGTCAGAGGGCTGTTGAAGACTGGGAACTTGTAGGTAGTCGAGAAGGAGATGGAAAGATGTGGTATCGACATCTTGGGACTCAGCGAGGTACACTGGAGAGGCAGCGGTCATCTGGACACTAATAGTGGAAACACAATTTACTTTTCTGGTGCTCAAGACCATAGTGGCAATGGTATGGCTATTATTGTGCCCAAACGCCTGAAAAATACTATCAAGGGATACCAGACCCCGAATGATAGAATCATCACAATAAAATTAGACGCTAACCCATGAACATCATCCAGGTTTATGCACCAACCGCACAATCTGACGAGGAAGTGTCGGACCAGTTCTACGCCGACTTAGACGCGCTACTGAAGACTATACCGTCGAGAGAGATTACGGTTGTTCAGGGCGACTGGAACTCGAAAATTGGCAAAACCACAGCAGACCCTCTGAGGGGATCAATCGTGGGCAGTTATGGTCTTGGTGTAAGAAACGACAGAGGTGAAAAGTTTTTACACTACTGTGTGGAGAATCAGCTGACTGTCATGAATACTTGGTTCAAAAATCATCCAAGGAGACTATACACCTGGACGTCACCGAAAGGGCACAGAAACCAAATTGACTTCATCACGATTAAGTCACGGTGGAAGTCATCAGTTACCAAAGCCAAAACTCTTCCGGGTGCTGACTGCGGAAGCGATCACCAATTACTCGTAGCAGATTTCAGACTACGCTTGAAGAAAGTTCGTAGTACTTCTCAGAAGAACATCGTTCTCGATAAACTAGCTTTAGATCAATTCCGAAAAACCTTTGACGAGAATATCAAGTCCACAGAAATTGGTCCTTTCAACTCCAGCGAAACGGACTGGATCAACTTGAAAAAAGTTATCCTGAATGCTGCCAAGGAGACAAGCAATCAATTCAGAAAGGTTAAGAAAAAGGAAGAATGGATAAGAAAGGAATCTTGGGCACTGATAGAAGAAAGAAGGACGATGAAAGGTGAAGGTCTGGAGTCGAAAGAACAAATGTCCCGTTACAACCAGCTGCACAAAGAAGTACAAAGGTCAACTAGGAAGGACAAAGACAACTACATCAACAACATCTGTGCAGAAATAGAGATACACGCTGATAAGACACAATCGAAGGACCTTTTAAAAAAAGTGAAACAGATAACCGGCACTTTCAAACCTAAATGCTGTGTCGTCGACGACAGTGATGGGAACGCCTTAACCGATTTTAATGACATTCTGGAGAGATGGGGTAGTTACTGCTATAACCTTTATCGGGACGAAACAGGCGTTATGACAAAAAGAAGATGGGACATACACACAGAAGAGCCCAGAATACTAATGTCCGAGGTAAAAGACGCCATAGACAGGCTTAAACATAAAGCATTGGGTCCCGATGGAGTGTCGGCTGCAATGCTTCAACATCTTGGCACTGATGGAACGAAGATCCTGCTTCAGATATGCAACAAGATATGGGTGACGGGCTAATGGCCAGAAGACTGGACACAATCGGCTGTAGTACCTCTTCACAAAAAGGGTTCCACGCGTAAATGCGAGGACTATCGAACTATCTCGCTTATGGCACATGCCAGTAAATTCACGGCTAGCACCATACATAGATAACCAGATACCGAGCGAACAGACTGGTTTTGTGGCTGGAAAGGGAACTCGAGAGCAAATACTGAATGTGCGCTTACTCATCGAGAAATGTCGTGAATTCAATAAACCACTGGTCATGTGCTTCATAGATTATGCCAAAGCTTTCGACTGCGTTCAGTGGAATACCATGCTAGAAGTCCTTGTGGAGATGGGTGTACCCCCGCATCTAGCTTTTCTGATACAAAACTTGTATCTGGATGGCACTAGCTTTGTAAGATTAGAAGACAAGCAGTCCAGGCCATTCCATACAGAGAGAGGTGTTCGACAGGGGTGCATTTTGTCTCCAAAACTATTTAACTTGTACGGCGAGTACATAATGAGGAAAGCACTGGAAGGATGGGAGGGCGGTGTAACAGTGGGAGGCAGACCAATTAACAACCTAAGGTACGCGGATGATACGACTTTAGTTGCATCGAGTGAGATGGAAATGGCAGAACTTCTAAAGAAGATCGAGACAGAAAGTGCTAAACTCGGTCTTAAGATCAACAGAACCAAAACCAAGGTGATGGTGGTAGACAGAGCACAGCTACTCCCGTCAACCGATGCGCTGGATGGGTATGAAAAGGTTGAAGACTTCGTATACCTCGGCTCTCTTATTTTATTACCAACGAAGGCCACTGTACCGAAGAAATACGCCGCAGATCCGGTATGGCGAAAAGTGCAATGGCTAACCTCGACAAAATATGGAAGAACCGAAGTATCAGTCGTAACACTAAAGTGCGGCTGGTTCGAGCCCTTGTCTTCTCGATTTTCTTTCTCGACTTGGTGTCTTAAAAGAAAAGACATCAACAAAATAGACGCCTTCGAGATCTGGTGCTGGAGGAGGCTGCTTAGAATACCTTGGACGGCAAAGCGCACTAACGAGTCCATAATTAAAGAACTTAAAGTCCAAAAACGCCTATCTACTATATGCCAGGAAAAGACCCTCAGCTTCTTTGGACACATAATGCGGTCGCCCAGGCATAGTCTAGAGAAGCTCATAATATTGGGACAGGTGAATGGTAAACGCGCCAGGGGACGGGCACCAACCAGATGGTCTGATGCTATAAAAGCAGCGGCTGGAGGAAGCATTCACCGGGCAGTTCATATGACGGAAGACCGCTCCCAATGGAAGCGAGTACGACATGGTCGCGATCCTCAGCCATGAGGAATCGATTAAGAAGAAGAAGATTTCTCAAGCGAAATAAAGTTTGATTGCTACGATTTTGTTTTAATTCCAATATAATAGAAACACAATATACTTACAAATCACCCTAGTAACCCTCACTTTAGGTTGGCACAAGACATAAAAATAATGAATAAATACTAACAAATAATGCAGTCATTGACAAGTGCTAGGGTAAAATGCAGTAATCAGCGCAAGTACTGCATTTATGCTTAGTTGTAATCTTATTCTCACTATACCTCATGCTAAGTTAAAACGCCGTAATACACACTATAGTCGGAAGTAACGCTAAATGGAATAAAAAATGCATGCCATTTAAAAGCTTGAATTTTTTCCCATTTTTTTCATCTAAGTGAATTGTTAAAAAACATAAATTTCATACTTAAATAACTAAAATTAGGTTACCCGCGTTTTTCTCCGAACCGCCTTTTTGCAAGTGCTGCGTTCTTGATTACTAGGGCAGAATTACACAAGTATGTTTCCACTCTGCTTGGATAGTCCAGCTTTCTAGGGCTTCACTAACCTTTGGAGAGGTGATGGTGCGTCGCACGCTGAATCTGTAAAACCCTGCCGCTGAAAGTGTACCTATTTACACTTCTATCGTGTGGTCCGATGCAACTTTTTTTTTTAACTGACCTTGCTCTGGAGGCGCTGGCAGCCGCGGCCGACCCTCCTCTGGCCGTCTCTCCATGCCACTTCACCTCACCACTTCACTTCTACACTTCATATTACTAAACAACAATATGCTGGAGCTCGCGGGAGCGTGTTCGTTTTCAGGTCTTGGTTTGGCTAGATGAGGATATAGAGGAAAAAAAATGTTAGAAATCTGGGGATCCAGATTTCTCTAAAAACAAAAAAACTGACACCCAGTCCCGTTGCTTTTTTAAAAGTTCAACTAAATAGCGGGAAACTATAATAAACTTTTTTTTTTTTCAACTAGTTTTGTGCGGTGATATTTTTGTTTCAAGACAATAAAGTAGTATTCCTTCCATTATTCTACAGGGTGTTAAAAGTATTGTTGTTTTGTTGCTTAGAATTATGAAAAAAATACTGTTTTATTGTCGTGAAACCGAAATCGCTCAACAAAAATAGCTCAGAGTTTAACTACAAAATTGAAAAACCTGTGAAAATTGTATACTTCTCGCCACGCTACTTTCATTGAACTGTCAGCTGTTATTAGTTGACTAATAGCCCATGTCAGTGTATGTGCGAGAAATACGGGGTTAAACTTGTAAGAATGTACGCTAGACAATAATATTGATTTGTATTCGAATCGGGTCGAATCGCGGTTGGTCTTGTTGCGAATCGTTAGGTACGTATTAGCATGTGAATAAGGTATTTAGTTTAGTTACGGTCATTGTAGTTTATTACGTCTAAATACGGTCATTGTAGGATCTAATTAATCCGAGCTTTATTTGTATCTTTAAACAAAAAAAATCGATTGTCAAATTATTTTAACGTCTTCAACACTGAATTAAAAAAAAATACAAGAATAAATATTAGTTATCAATAATTTACTCGCTGTACTTCAATTTATTACGGTTTGAAGTAAAATAATTACGCTGTCTGGCACAAAGAACGCCCTATTTCTACTACAATCTCTTCGTAACCCGTCGATACGTTGCTCGTAGCCCGTCTACGACGATGCTACGAAATCGGCGTAGCCCTGCGCGTAGCAGCGCGATTGCGCTTGCGCAAGATAGTCGCCGACTTTAAATACTAAAAGTAAAAATACATCGAATAATACATGCTTTTATATTTATCTAGCAAGGGTGTAGTGCTTACATAGCAATAAGTACGAGTCAAGCTAGGCGAAAAGCATCATGTCCAAAGTAAAATATCGAAATATATATATATCAATACATACGTCCACACCACAATAAAGAAAGTGCACGAAAAGCTCGATATTGTTATGTTTTGTTTCTCCGCCTGCCCTAGAAACACACTTTAGGCCGTTTATGAAGGGTCGTACTGATCGATGTATCAATTACACCTTTTTAACAAGGAGGAGGGTTTGCTTACAATAACGCTTGTATTGATTTATTATGTGAGTGTGAAGACTTCACTCAAGCAATACCAGTTCGAGTACTAAGCATAGATGAAGCAAGATAGTCTATCTATTAGATAAATAATTATATTATGTAATGTATTTTTAGAAGACCAAATTAATGGTAGCACTCTTAAAGCATCATCAACTTTAAGCAAGTGTCGGTCTACTGGGTGTTCAATAACTAGTGAGAATGAGATAAATTCCTTGGAAAGAAAAAAATATATATTGGCTCATACATTTAATAGAAGAATAATGTAAAAAAATATTGTTCTTATCTTGTATTTTTTAGTAGAAGTCATTTGTTTGCGTCGTGCGGAGCTAGTTCTCAAGCAAGGAAAAAACGACAAGAACTGGGTACCCATAATCTTAGTCAGTAACATGTCATTTCCGACGGACCAGCTTTTGAGAGAAAAATAAAAGGGATGTACAAAATCGAGGTAAAATATAGACGTTCATTTATGTTTTTCTTTCTAAGAATGAACCCTCAGCTCATGTTGGATAACTACTCATGATGAATAGAAATTATCAAAATTATTTCGTCAATATGCATGAAAAGTAAAAGCCACTCGGGCTAGTAACTAGTTGATTTGTCAGCGCGACACTAGTCACTCACTACGAATTCCGAACCTTGGACGCCTATTACATTGGTTAGATGTAGGAATCCTAGGTGATATCCATTGCGGATTTTACAAGAGACATGTTGGTACTAATTAAGGCGCGGTGCAAAGTGAATTGGCCCGCGCACATAGAAAAATGCACAAATCTGATTCCTGTATCAAATACACTAAACAAATCGAAAATATTCACATATTAAACACTAGAATTAGGTGGGACCTATCTAACCGAGCCAGTTTCATGTTGATATCCATAACAGCTTGCAAGATATTTTATCTTCAAAACTTTTATGAATGTCAACACGAAACTGGCTGTTTTAGATAGGTCTCACCTAATTCTAGTGTTTGATATGTGAAATTTTTTTATTTGTGTGTATTTGATACAGGAATCGATTTTGTGCATTTTTTTTTGCGCGCGGGCGATTCACTATCACGGCGCCTCTCACAATGATTATCATTTAACCAGTGTTGCAAAACATTTTAGCGGCAAATGGCCAAAGCTTAGAGATACCACCGTAAAAAACGGATGGATTTAGCAGGGGGGTTACCCTTGACGCTTTTGTGTTCATATTGACTTTTTTTTATTTCTCTTTGAATTCGCATAGTCATGCTTCGATTTTATATACTTCGTAATATTTGTAAAATGCGCTTTAATTCGTGATATATTCAATTTTGTAAACTGCGCCACATTGAAAAAATGCGTCAAGAGTAGAGGGGCAGATTAGATGAAAACGCGATATTATAAAGAATATCACTATTAAGCTGACAGTCCTTTTTCACTAACATGACCGGTCGAACTGTCAGTTTATTGAATAAGATTATGGTATAGAGTTTACATACGTTTATTATATTTTTACGTGAAATAAATTTTGAGACTCTAGCAAGGAATAAAAAAACAGAGTGGTATAATATAAATAAATTGATTGTAACTTATAAAGAGAACAATAAAAGCAATATCTTCGTAAATAAGTCGATAAGAAACGAAAATACCTACATGGGTAACAAATAACGTTAGCATTCCCTTTGATTACACAGAGGTTTTACGAGCGACAGTGAAAGCTGGCTACTGAATAATGAAGACCATCTCAATACATTTCGCGGAGACAATAACAGTGGTAAGATACAGGGTAAATATTATGGAGGATCGACCCGTTAGTACAGCTTTGTTTTGTCTCAAACTTCGCGTGCGGTATTCAAGATCGTTTCGCGCTTCATGCAATATTCAAAACTTTTTTTCGTTGCTTGTTACACAAGTATAATTAATAATACATAAAATTTATATACCAGAGATGTAACTTTGATTATATGCAATTGTTAAGTGTAGTTTTTAGTATTGATGTTGTTAGTATTTTTAATTGAGCGTCATTGGAGGAACGCGCTTGAGGTGGGCGGGCGGTATGTCGGTGAGTACCGTATCGCACGGTGGCGACTCAACGCGCGACTGCCGACGATCCCGCGAGGCGAGCGCGCTACGCTCTCGCAGTCTGCGTAGAGGGACCCTTTCCTCGAGTGTAATGGAACACAGACACCCGATTCTGCTTCTATGAGTGAAGAATCTTCGATGACTATTTGCCTGTACGGGTTTGAGAATAGCCAACCAGCACTTATGTAAGACTCAGCGTATTGACTTGCAACAGCGTGATCTCAACTCGCTATGACAAAAGAAAGTTAGGAAAGTTTGAACAGTTGCATGAAAATATTCGTGATATTGTTGTAACAAGGGAGCTCTTGTCTAAATGCACATCAGGCCCTCTACCCTTGACGCATTTTTCCAATAGATACGGCCGCAATATGGCACAATTTACAAAATTTAATATTTTACAAATTAAGACGCATTTTGTGTTTTTATTGAATAAAACAGCCTTACCTTTGAATACACATTACTAAGCAAAACAAAAATCAAAGCATTACTATGCGAATTCACAGAGAAATTATTTTTATAACTTTTTCAATTTGATCGCAATAGCGTCAAGGGTAAAAATCAACTAGCGGATCCACCTGTTATCAACTGTCAAAAGATGATTGTTGCTGTCATTATGAGATTGGTTCTGGTTAATATTTTCCAGCAAAAAAATATAGAAAACGGGCGTGGATTTTAGCGATTGCTTCTGTAAGCTGTAATAGGTATTTACATGATTTACATGAACTTTGAGCTACCTTTGATCCCCCCGTAGGATACCTACACCGCAATAAAATAAATATTACAAAGATAACTGACCAACATTTAAAGATAAAGATAAAGATAAAATATTCTTTATTGTACACCAAGAAACATATACAGACAGGAAAAAAGTTACTTAACTAAAAAAAGGTACAATTGGCGGCCTTATTGCTTACAGCAATTTCTTCCAGGCAACCACTGATGGAGACAAAATGCTAGGGAGTTGAGTGACGGGTAGTTGGTGCAATCATGAATATAAACTACTTAAAAGTAATCATAAACATACATAGATCATACATAAATACAAAAAAAATACACATACATAAACATATTATAAATTCAAAGCGAGAAGGACTATTATGAAATTTATATACCTAAATATTAATAAAGGAGGAACATACAATCTAGATAATAGAATAATAATATTATAGAGACAGATAATACGATTTCAATTTACTTTTAAAAATGGTTGGGGTTGGAGAGCGCCTTATAGGTAACGGCAGATTATTCCACAGCCGGACAGCAGTAGCAGTAAAAGAGTTGTTGTAGAAGCTTTTGGTATGTATTGGTGTCGACAGTGTCAGGCTCTGTGCTGATCGCAGTGTTCGGCTGGAGACATCACTAAGAAACACAAAACGCTCTTTGAGATAGACGGGGGTGGCAGGATTGAACAATACAGAATAAAGAAGAGATAGAATGTGAGCATTCCTGCGGAAGCGGATGGGGAGCCACTTGAGCTTAGCGCGATATTCGGAGACATGGTCATATTTACGTAAACCAAATATGAACCTAATAGCAATATTTTGGAGGCGCTCAAGTTTGTTAAGTTGCTCTTCTGTCAGGTCAAGATAGCTGGCATCGGCGTAGTCGAGGATAGGAAGCAATAGTGACTGTGCAAGCTCAATCTTGGTCGCAGTAGGTAGAAAATTGCGTAATCTTCTCAGGGAGGCTGCTGAAGCGAATATTTTCCGGCTCACCTCCGCCAGCTGTGGTACCCAGGACAGACACCTGTCGATCACAACCCCCAGGTTCTTCACTTTCTCACTGTAAGGAACATATACACCATCAAACTGGATGTGGGGAAGCTGATCCCAGTTGATTTTGCAAATCATTCTTTGGCTTCCGATAATAATAGCCTGGGTCTTGCTAGGATTTACCTTTAAACCAAAGGATTTACTCCAATCCAAAATACAATTTAGATCAGCATTTGTCTTGGAGATAACTGAAGGCAATTCATCGACAGGCGATTGAGCATAGATCTGGAGATCATCTGCATAAAGGTGGTAGGAAGAAGTAAGCTTTTTGGAGATACCGTTGATGAAAATAGCGAAGAGGAGAGGAGACAACACGCCACCTTGCGGGACACCGGCTGTAGTATCACACCAATCAGAGAAGGATTCATCGATACGAATACGTTGCCGGCGCCCTTGCAAGTAACTACGAAACCAGTCAATTACCGTTGGAGATATATTAAGAGAACATAATATCCCTAACAAGATGTCGAAGTCCACAGTGTTAAAAGCGTTGCTAAAATCTAATAATGTCAGAATAGTGACCTTACCATTATCCATGCCTGCTCTGATATCGTCAGTGATTTTAATAAGAGCGGTGACTGTACTGTGGCCGGGACGAAAACCTGACTGGAGGGGATTAAGAAGGCTGTTTTTAGAGAGAAAAATGCTGAGTTGGTGGTGGATCACCCGTTCGAGGACCTTTGAGAGGAATGGTAAGATGGAGATAGGACGATACTCGGAGAAGGAAGAGGGCTTGGGTTTCTTAGGCAAGGGGGTAATTTGGGCTTCCTTCCAGGCAGTCGGAAAAACACTGGAGTGAATAGATTTATTCAGCATTACCGTGACAATAGGAACGATAGCATCAATGATGGGGACGATCATTTTACGACTGATGCCGTCAGTTCCAACAGCGCTAGAAGTGATTGATATTATGTTCTTCTTAACATCACAATCGGATACTTGACTAAAACCGAAAGGAGAACAGTCAGGAGTTGGAAGTGTAGAAAGAATGTTTAGCGTATTAGTTTTAATTGTTCCGTCGAAGTTGGAAGCAGATGAGAAATGACGATTGAGAGAATTGACATCGAGGTCGTTAGAAATTGTGTCCTGACGCGGTTTACCAACTCCTAAAGACTTGAGAAATTTCCAGACCTTGGCTGGGTCACCGTTTTCTACAGATTTATGGATATGGCGTCGTTGTGCATCCCTACACACCTTATTGCAGTGATTTCGCAGACTTTGGTAGCGGTCCCTATTGAAGTCAGTCGGTTTCATCTTGTATTTTGATTTGGCTACCGCTTTTCGATGCATAGCTGATTTGATTTCGTCTGTTAGCCAGGGTGCCGGTAGGTGACGAACTTTCACAGCTCTGACAG
This sequence comes from Zelleria hepariella, assembly GCA_949319315.1. NCBI lineage: Eukaryota > Metazoa > Arthropoda > Insecta > Lepidoptera > Yponomeutidae > Zelleria > Zelleria hepariella. Next base: position 11,977,829 of record OX439391.1, on the reverse strand, counting down.
GTGCATGTAAATCGTAAAGGGCAGTGAGAAGAGTGTTGAAAATGGCGATCTGCTCATCAACAGTGTCGGCCCTAGCCACCACAGACCAGTCGGTACTCAGCGCGTCCTCTCTGGGTTGATCCAGGTCCATGCCACCAAAATTCCTTTGCATTAGTATCCTCGGCTTAGCTTTAGGGGGACGAATTTTATAAGTGAGGAATATTAAGTCGTGATACGATAGGGCGTCAGCTGCAAATTGGCCATGTGACACGACATGTTGGCTGGAAGAAACTATTACGAGGTCAAGAAGGGAGGGGGTGCAATTTGGAAAATGATGTGTTGCGTCAAGGGGGAGGATACACATGTTGCATGCCTTGATTAGGGATTGAAGAGAGGTAGTGCGGTAGTCCTTTTTAAGCAAGCAGGTGTTAAAATCCCCCATGACAATGTTGTGATTATAAGAAGGAATAAAATTTTCTAAAAGATTTTCAAATGAAGAGAAGTAACTAATACTCTTGGACGGACAGTAATAAACTCCGAGCAGAACCTTGGTGTGTGACAGGAGCACCTCTATAAAAAGATGTTCTCCTGCATTTGTAGGTGGTGGCTGAGCAGACGAACTAATTATCGAAAAAGGGATATGGGCTCGTAAGTAAATTGCCACTCCGCCACTGCCAGAACCCAGGCGGTCGTTGCGTATTAAGTGAAAACCTGGAAGAGAGTAGGATGTGGACGGATGACAGGGCTTGAGCCAAGACTCAGATACCAAGATTGCGTGTAAATTATCAACGTTAAAGGTGGCCAGCATATCTGGAAAATGCGCAGGAATGCTTTGTGCATTAATATGAACTACATTGAAGTGTTTTGGTGAGTCAGAGAATTGAGAGTCAAGGCTATCGGAAAGAGAGGGGATACTATGGAAGCTGTCGGTATTGTTCAATCCATGCGAGGAGGAAGAGCATGATAGAAATTCGCAACTATCATCGTCAGACATAAATAATTACTATAGGTATAATTATGGAGAAGATAAATAAAATTATACTATAAAATATATAAGAATTTATACTATAAAATATATAAAACATTTAGGTACTTTTAAACCCTTGACATTTTAATTTCATAAAAAGATGTAATCTCATAAACAGCTCATAAACTGCAAAGCCGATTTTGATGAAATCTAGCTATGAACATTCTCGATCAATTCACCTTTCAAACTTATAACACCCCTATTTTGCGTCGGGGTTTAAAAATTGTACCTACTAGGTAGAGTCATTCGGGGTAAGTGAGCGCACCGCGTATATCTCCGGAACTAAGAGGGTGGAGGGGGGGTTAAATTGGGTAAAACGAGGACAATTGAACGATACAATTGATTATTTCCTTTGGTACCTAATTCTTGGCATTATGGCAAATTCTGTCACGTCCAAGTTTCAGATCCGATACAAGTAAGTCATGTTTTGTTTTATAATGACCGAAATAGAATAGATAGAATGTGAGAAATAATACTAAGTGTTAACGCGTGATGTAGAGGCGCGCGTCCAAAGAGGTTGGTGCGCGCGGTGAAGGAGGCGAGCTGGCCGGAGTTTTCAGTGATGTCATTTTCATGATCGTATTTTGTTTTTGTTGAGCAATAGACACAGGGGTGAACGGACGTTGTAGTTTTCGTTCCCTCTATTTTTATGTATTTTCTGTTGTATTCCCAAAGTAATGTCTGTAATTTGCCAGTAAAATATACCAAGAAGTAATTACACCGATTTAAGTTGTTTTCATCAAACAATTTTTGGTGCCGTGGCCAGCATTAATTTGAGACGCTACCAGCCAAAGGAGAAACCTGACGGAGAAGGCACAATCTATTTGGAATGAGGATTGTTTTATTTGGTATTGGATGCAGCCCCGGACCACATTTACCTATCAAGGAGTTCTAATGAAGCTTATGAAAAGCCGAAGAAACAGTGAATCCGCAGTGACGTCTTTCCTTATTTTGTATTCGCCATCTTTTCCGCTGTAAATTCCCTTTGGTCTTGGATTGAAGTATAAAAATATAAGGTGGTCTCAGATTAGCAGTTTTGTGAAATCGTGGGTTAATCAATTATTTGTGATTTGTATAGTAATTATTCCTTGGGTAGGTATTTCTGTGTATGTAGGTAACCATTGAATCGATTTCGAGTAGATTTCATGTAATTTTATTCCGACCCTTTTGTTTATTTTGTAGTGTTACCTAGGTTGTAAACCCTCGCAGGAATCTCTAATCTGTGTGTTTTTGTAATTGTATTGCTTCAAAGATATAATGTTGTATTTGTGTGTATTCCAGGTCGTCAGGTAGAGAGAGCATTTGTATTTTAAGAAATTTTGAGATTTTGCCCCTGCTGACTGCGCCACACAGCGCGCAGTTTGTGCTAGTCCTGCCCGCCTTCCTCCGTCCGTGCGCGGGCTGCAATAGTATCAAGTTTGTGTCGGATTGAGCCAGGTATTTACTCTTTATTTTCATAGTATGAAGTTTGATTCGTTGCTGGCTCTAGCAAAATGACTAATTTGCAACTGATTTGAAGCTTAGGTTAGAGAGATTTGAGGCAATTTACAATGTCTGTGTGGAAATTGAAGTGTTTGTCAGAATGATGTAGATAAGCTAAACAAAAGGGAAGAAATAGAAAATTTGTTCTTTGGTTACATGTCGAAGGCTCAACCACTTTTGGCAAATGTAAAACCAGTAGACAGTAGACATAAAGCGTCATCAGAGACGATTAGTAGTAATAGTAATAGTGCAGGCGCAGGAGCGGCCCTCACAACGTCACTGCCGCCGCCGCCAGCGGGTCCAGTCGGGCCAGTCTACTTGTCTACGGTAGCGAGTTAGCACTTCATGTAGTCTTATTTATAGCGCTCGCATGTAAAATTAAGTTTAGAGCTTCACGGTAGGTGAAAAAGTCGTCGTCCGAGGTAAAAGTGGGTGATCGTAGTAGATAGTTAATGTTTTTTGCGAGGTGCACTGTGATGTAATGGGCAGGCAATGTAGTTTCTGACCCTGGGCAGGCAATGTAGTTTCTGACCCTAGACAGACGATGTAGTTTCTGTAAAAAATGCCCTCGCATCCATCCACTTCAACCCTCGGCGATTCATGTCAAATGTCAATGTCATGTCAATGGTAATTTGTAGTAGAGGTTTCGTAAAGAACCATGTCCTGTCCTATGTTTGTAATGTAATGTACATGTTCTGTCCTGTGTTTGTAATGTAATGTATACGAGTAGCTAGAGTAGCTAGTTGCGGCTGTTTCTAGCGTACCTGCTAGATTTGTAATGCCATGACGTATACTGTATTTGTTAGTGTTTTTAAGAGACAGAATCTAGTATTGCTTTGAGCTGGATACATGTTTCTGTAATTAAATAAATAACTGTAATGTATTTACTTATATTTCGTAATGGTGAGTGTAAGCATGTAGTCACAAAAGAAATCCCCGCTGGTTTCATCTCGTGGGGGGTAGCCCCTTCTCTTTTTGTCGTTATGGTTGATTTTTATTGCGAAAAATGTAGAGTTCTGCTCTCGTTTTGTTATTAAAATGTGATATTGTCAAGGCTTATGCACTAAAATATTTGTGTGTAGTGAGTAAAAGTTCATGAGTTAGTTAAGTAGGTATGTGTAAATGAAGTAAAGGTAAAATGTAGTGGTAAACCTATCACGCTGTAGAAGTGTTATTTTCTGTTATTGCAGGACCAACTTTGTGGGAGCCAGTAGCGAGTTAGTTTCTTGATAATTCTAAAAGAGTATTTGGTTCAGTTCGGTTTGAACAAGTAGGTAAGATTCGTTGTAATATTCACCGAAGTTGGTGGATTGTGGAAGGCAGGGGTTGTTTTTTCAAAATTCTTTATTTAACTTAACTTTAAATACAGTACATTTACACACGACACAGTCGCGGTTGCACACTTCCTTATAACTTATACAATATTTCTTAGGCTAGAACGCCTTTCAAACTAACAGCTTCTGTGTAAGTGTTTATTTGCTTATGCCTATTCTGGCTTTACAAAGCCAATCTGCCTCACACCCGGCTTTGCAAAGCCAGAATCGGCCCTATTGGTAGGTACTTTAACTTGTTACATACAAATTAAAATAGTGGGAATTTAGTACATGCTCTTTTGGTATAAGTGGCATTTTATATCAATGAAAAAGTAATACCTAAGTTAGGTAGTATCCGTATCTTAGTGATACTAATAATGAAATTATTTTAGAAAAAAATTAAGGAGGTACATTGACAAAACAGTCGACGCCTGCCGACTGGCGTTCGCAACATCGCAACCGATTAGGGTCGATGCATACTGCTAGCTTTGTTTTGCGATTTACACTATCACGTATACCTATCACTAGTATCACTACCAGTCATCGGATGATACTATAGCACATAGATTTGTAAATTGAGTTTTTATATTGTGTGTTTTTTTTATTTTTTTATTTTTTATTTATTTATTTTTTTAAACTTTAATTTGTCCCCTCACACCTTACGCCTCAAAGAGGTAAGCAGAGACACCAGCTAATTGGACTAGGCATATATGAAATATAGAGTTACATCAAGTTAAAATACCCCGCAACTTAGTCAACGTGTTTATTTTGTTAACTGTCGCAAGCACGCAACGCGATTGATTTACATTAGAATAGCTCCGCGCGCGATGTGCTATCGCCCTTAGATGGCTGCGATAACGCTTGCGAGGAATCGTCACAGTTTTTATGCAGAACATAGTGATGTGGTAACTTATATCGATGATTTATATTTTTTGCAAGAAGTGAATTATAACGTGATTTTCCAATATTTCTAATTAATAAGTTTGAATGAATTGTATTTTTTAACAAATAAAATCGTTTAGTGATGTGTAAGATGTGATCCTTTAGTTTCGGAAAACCTATGTCAACATGCAAATTATGCAGATTTGTGTAGAAAGGTGTGTCGTACGCTGTTTTTAACGCTTTATTTTGTATCACTTGCAGCTTGTTATAGTTAGATTCACAGGTGCTACTCCACACCGGAGATGCGTATGAAATGCATGGACGAATCAATGTACTATAAATGTTTAGTTTTGTTGATGGACTAAGGTTACTGCGTCTATTTAAAACGGGACTTAATGCATTAAAAGCCCGAGCTCCCTTAATACGAAGCAAATTGACGTGAGGCGTCCAATTTATTTTTGAGTCTAAGGTGACACCCAAATATTTAACTGTCGAATTCCCTGGAATTTCAAACCCATCTATGACTAACTTTCTTTCCGGCATTTTACGCTGTCTCGAGAATAGAATTGCCTCAGTTTTAGTTGAATTTAGTTTTAACTTCCATTTAGTAAAATATGTCTTAAGGAGGTCCAATGAAAGTTGGAGTCTGCTAATGATTAGATCAATATCGTCGGAAGACGTGAGGGAAGCGGTGTCATCGGCAAAACATGCCAAGTGTGTGTGAGGCTGTTTAGGAATATCATTTATATAAGCCAAAAACAGTGTTGGACCAAGAATTGAGCCTTGCGGGACACCTGCAGGGACCGGATATAAGTTCGAGTGGTAGCTGTTGATATGCACCCTGAAATTTCGATTTTGTAGGTAAGCCTGGATAATTTTAACAACATCTAGGGGGATACCCAGTGTCATCAGTTTATGTAACAGCCCATCGTGCCACACGGAGTCGAAGGCTTTTTCAATGTCAAGGAGGAACATGCCTGTGGATTTTTCACAATTAAGGCTAATGGCCACATGTTCACTCACTCGAGCTAATTGCTGCACAGTTGAGTGGCACCTACGGAAGCCGAACTGTTCATCAATTAACGAGCCTTCAAGATGTCGCAGTAGACGTTCACGAATTATACGCTCGAGAAGTTTACCGAGAGTAGGCAGTAAACTAATAGGCCGGTAGTTTGAGGGAATCTTATCATCCTTATTTGGTTTCTTTAAGGCTATTATTTTTGCTTCTTTCCATTGATTAGGAAAGTATCCCAGAAGCAAGCAAGCGTTAAATAATTTTGCCAAGAGTACAACACATTTTTGAGGGAGGTTTTTTAGTACTAAATTGTGGATATTGTCGACGCCCGGAGACTTGCGACATTTAAGCTCACGAAGGTATTTCCATATCTCATGCGGGGAGGTAAGACAGATATCTTTGGTTATTTTGTGAGTTTTTAAAACGTGCATAGAATCTATAACCGATTGATGGAGAGCATTTTCAGTAGACCAATCTAGTGTAAGTTGCATGTTTGCCTTAAACGCCTCAGCTAGTGCATTGCATTGGTCCAGACTGTTGAAAGTAGTTGATCCATCAGCTTTGGTCAGTGGCGGTATAACTACGGGCTTGTTGCTAAGGGACTTTATTACCCTCCACAAATCGGATCTTGGATTGTCCACGTTCCTAAGTTTGTCTTCCCATACTTTATCATTATACTTTTTTATACATAGTTTAATGCGAGCCTGCAAGTTGTTTATTTGAGAACGAATATAATGTCGATTTTGAACATTGCTTTCTCGCAGCAAACTTCTCCGGAGTAGATTTTTTGTTGTAATTAGTTTTTTAATAAATTTTGGTAGTGGCTTAGGTTTATCCGACGATGACTTAGGTACAGCAATTTCTCTAGCAGCCGAAATGTTAGAGGTTAAGGTGTTAATTTCGTTATCAATTTCATCGATGGAGGTAAACGTGTTGCGTGATAGACAAGTATTTTCATTTAAAAAGGAGCGATATTTTGTCCAGTCGGCTTTGTTATACATATGCAAAAAGCGAGGTGTTCTGGCAATAATACCACCAACGGATAATGTAACTGGGAGATGGTTAGAAGACAAGGCCGTCAGGGTTTTAATATCGGTAATGATAGGGATATTCAAAGCAAGCGATATATCTGGTGTGGATTGCTCGTAATTTGTTTGATAGTGCACAAGTGTTGGTTGCGTAGGTGCATATACTACAAAATCACGCTTCAACAAGAGTTCAAACAAAGTTGTACCATGTTTATTTGGTTTGCCGGGACTCCAATGGCCGTGCTTCGCATTGAAATCCCCGACAAGTAAAACTCGCGAGCCTATACTGAATAGCAAATCAATGTCGTGAGAAATTAATGGTAGATTAGGTGACTGATACATTGAAATAAATGTATAGAGAACGTTTCCTACTTCGACATTTATACCTACTGCTTCTATGTTGCTTGTGTCTGGCATCTTAATAGCACTATGAGGTATATCAGACCTAACAAACAGAGCCACACCCTGTCCTCGCCCTGACGGGTGCTTATCCTGGCGGTAACAAGTGTATCCATGTAATCTGAGCGGGATATGTGAATTTATTTTGGTTTCCGAAATGGCAATGATATCAGTTGATACCAGATCACTACTCACTAGATCAGAGAGCTCCTGCAGTTTGTTGCGAACGCCATCAGCATTCCAGTATAATATGTTCAGTTTGGGTATTTTAAACATAGTTTCCTAAGTGCGTTAAGACAAGAACAACCTTGTCCAGCATGCTTTCGCAACTTATGAATTTGTTTTTAATAGCTTGAATCGTTCTAAGGATACTCAGCATTTCCGAAGCAACTGGGTCGCAGCCGCTTGCGTTTGGAGGTGGTTTCTTCTCAGGTAATGGTTTAGTTTGCGCGAAAACAGGGTACGAAACTGCTGGTTTTGGGTAGACGGCAGGAACCGTTGATCCACCGTCATCGTTGCGAGTAGGGATGGCAGCAGTAGCTGCGGAGTTTCTAGTAGGTTTAGCCTTTTGCGATTCCAGTTGCTGGACATACTTGACTCTCTCCTTGCATTGACGGTAATTTGCAGGATGTTCTTCCTCGCAGTTACAACAACGTGCTGGTTTCGTGCAATCTTTTTTCGGACAGTCCTTTGTCGCGTGCATTTCAGTGCATTTAACGCATCTAACGGGTAAGTTGCAGTTACGGGAGGCATGCCCAAAGCGTTGACAACGAAAACATTGCGTTCCAGCTGATTTGGTTGGTCTATATCTCTGTATGGAAATGACGCAGTTGCAGAGATATTTGATTTTCTTGAATTTGGCAATATCACTGCCCGAAGGTAGTTGGATGATAATTGGAGGGCAAGCTACCTCCTTCTTTGATGACACGAGTGGGGTTATTTTGGCACCGGGAAAACCATGACTTTCAAGTTCCTCCTCAATGCAGTCAGCTACAGATGTTGGTATACCACGTACGACCACTTTGGACATTTTTTCATCCACCCTTGTAAAGGTGTGAAACGCAACGTCTGTTGCTTTTAAGCCATCTTTAACTTTTTGGTGACACTCACTTGAGTAGCAGAAGACTCCAATCTTGTTGTTGAACATGTATTTCAGGTGATATGATTTCGTGAAAACCGAAATCATGTTCACAATGCTTTGATGCGTCCATTTTTTATCGATATCGATAACGATAGGTGGTACTCGCCTAGGTTTCTGGATTCGGCCAGCAGCAATCGTGGAAGGATGATCGACGTCAGGGTCGGCATCGGATGTCAGGTTCTTGAACCGATTTCCGGTTGGTACTCCCGAACAGCTGGGGGGAGTTTTTGTGTGCCACGCCGGGCGTTTAGGTTTCATCCACTCAGCATTGTCATCTAGGGGTCTTTTGCTTGAAAGACTCTCCGTCGACGAGGATCTTGTTACGAACCTATCCATTTTCGGAACACTGTCGATAAGTGGGCAAGCCCATCACTATTTGACTCAGAGTTTTAAACTGGACAAACTTAAACGATTTTTGGACACACGCACTCTACGCGCTGGTCGAAACCGGAATGAAAGGTAAGATTCGTTGTAATATTCACCGAAGTTGGTGGATTGTGGAAGGCAGGGGTGAAGTCTGCTAAATGTAATGTTAAGAGGGTTCTAGGTAATAGGAAGTTAACTTATATGTGAAGAGTTATATTGTACGAGTAAAAGCGACATTGTATTCTAGACCCTTATGTATGTTCCCTGTCCAGCAGTCTTTCCGACTTTGTTTCCTTGATCCTTGACCACTTTTGTTATGATAGGTAGACCGCTTACCTCCATACCATCACCGGTCCTGACAGACATAGAGAAGAATCGCCTAGTGATAAAGGAAGACGGCGTTTCCCTTGAAATGATGAATCGGAAGGATTCACTCCGTACACCCTGATTCAGAAGGAGTTGCTAGAATAGCAAATGTATTGACCAGTTGAAGAGCCTGTACCTGTTGGTGCACCATACTGATGATGAAGAGGTTTTGAAGACAGGTCTTCAAAGGGGGGGAGGATGTTAACGCGTGATGTAGAGGCGCGCGTCCAAAGAGGTTGGTGCGCGCGGTGAAGGAGGCGAGCTGGCCGGAGTTTTCAGTGATGTCATTTTCATGATCGTATTTTGTTTTTGTTGAGCAATAGACACAGGGGTGAACGGACGTTGTAGTTTTCGTTCCCTCTATTTTTATGTATTTTCTGTTGTATTCCCAAAGTAATGTCAATGTAATGTCTGTAATGTCTGTTAGTGCTTTAGAAAAAACAAAAAGTAATGTCTGTAATTTGCCAGTAAAATATACCAAGAAGTAATTACACCGATTTAAGTTGTTTTCAACGTCTGTTTGTGTTTGGGTCCCTCGGGAAAGTGTGCGCGAGTAAGTGTTCACATGAGCAAAATTGAAGTAAACAAAAAACAATACGATTTAGGTACCTAGTTTATTTTCTGGTACACCTCTCTATGCATTTTTTTATGTTACAGTATCGTCATGCCGCGAACATATTATTTTACTTATTCGAAAAAAAAACCGGATCTATCACCAGTAACAGAACAACAAAAAGCTCAAAGACTAATTACATTTATAATCATAAATAATACCGAATTAACAGCAAGAACATTCCAAAGAAATATTGTGAACAAAAATATGTTTTGTTGTAGTTTGTGTGCTTAACCAAAGAATGCGTATACTTACCCTGTAGGGGTGCGCACGGTTACCCGTAATAGAGGTTAAGTGAATGCATTCCCGATTCCTCCCATAAATTATTTGTTGCAAAAATACATATGAATTGTTTTTTTTCCTTTTTTCATTTATAGTCTAATAAATTCTCTATCTGAAGAACATGGTGATTTCCTTTGCTTGATTATTTAAAACGTAGTATTTCTTGAAAGCTTCGATCAAGGATAAAACTAGATACAACGTAGAGCTCTGAAATGTGTCTGGAAAAATAGATGCCCAAATTGCCTTATTTGCTCGTAGTCTAGGCAATTAAGTAAAACTGTACACGAATTCAATAAGGTTGACATTCGAATATTAGACGTATGGTCAAACTGATGTTTCGTATTGTTCTATTGCTGATATCATTGGTTTCTGTGGGGACAAGTTTTTATTGTGATTTTATACGTAATGCGGATTCTATGGGATTTAGTTAGGTGCTTGAAAGGTAAAAGTGCGCACAGTTGCCCCGAATGACTCCACTACTAACCCTCGTGCGTAAACGTAGGTATACGAAACTTCGACCTAGCACAATCTTGTCCATCTGAGTGTTGGTAAACGTTTTAGTCGAACAACGTTTTCCAGAATCCTTCTTATGAGGTATATTGCCGCGTGAATCGGGTTACGGAAGAGGGTCTACGAAGTCTTTATTGCCTCCATCTTACTCACCTTACCTATCCATCTAACTACCTACCTAGGTAGATAATGTACCTACCTATTGTACCTAGATATTTTTTTCTGGACACAAATACGGTTAGCAACGTAGGAGTAAGTACGACGCAAAAGTCTAGTACCTAGGTCTTAAGGTGCTACGGCTTCTAATAAGTAAGTAGACTACCAATATGGCCTGAGACAGGTCTACATATTTGGGACCATTCCATTTTCCCCCACCAGAGTTGCCCCACTGGTAGGGTAAAATGGAATAATTGTATGTGTGATTTCATTTTTCTCTACCAGGGGTTGGTGGGGGAAAATGGAATGGTCCCATATTTGCGCCCTTCGGCGTAGAGCCCCTCGGGCCACGGGGAGGTGGGCGAAAATTCTAGAGATCTCGTCGCGCCTGTGGTTGACGCGTCAGGTGAAGCCATTGCTTCGCCATTTTTAGTACATTAGTATCTAAGTTTTCTTTTTATTTCCCATTATAAGTATACCTACCTATGTAAATCTGCATAATCAATGAGTAGATACGTAATATTTTTTTATTTTCGATCCATGGGAAAATCTAACTTAAAAATTATAAACTGAAAAGCCCCTGCCCCAATATTGGGCAATTTACTAATTTGAATATTTCACGAATTAACGCATTTTATATTTTTATTGTACAAAATAGCCGTATCTACCTTTGGATAAACATAACAAAGTATATAAAATCAAAGCCTATGCAAATTCAAATATAATATAATTTAAAAACGTCAGTATGAACGCAATCGCGTCAAGGGTAGGGGGGTAGGGCCGAAAATAATGGAGTGCAATGGAATAGGTCTACACTCAGCATTGGTTGGTGATTGGTGATAGGCTGAAGGGGTAGGTAGTTTCTCGCTCACCTCGATACCTCCTAGTTATATGAAAGTTTTACACTAGTTAGGTGCCCCAAATATTGTGCGTGTTTTGGTGTCGGATCGTACAGTCGGCCACACGCTAGGATACCCCTTTTTGTTCGATTAGCGCTCTTATGCCGCGCGCGGTAAGAGCTGCCATGGGTTATCTGTGACTGTGGCCGACCGTACCTACATTATATTGATGCCCTTCAGCGATATGAGTGGACGATATTTTGATACACACCCAATAGGCCCTACGCAATCCTTTTAAATTACAACCCTCAATTTTGAAGCTAAATTGAGCTATTTTTGTTCAACGCTTTTTCGTTCGCGGCAATAACATTGTTTTCGTTATTGTAAACAAAAAACAACAATAATTCAGCCGATTTGATTACCACCTATGTGTTCTGGGCCCTTAGCCTGTAACACAATGGTGCCAAAATGGGCTGTCAGGTGACGACTTCAATTACGATTTGCTAACGCTGTCTGTCCTTTTAATGTTTTTGTAGTACAGCAAAGAATATTTTGATTCTAATTCTAGAGGATTAGTTCTCTGGTTGAAGGAGAAAAACGAGGAGAGCCCGGTTTTGTCCTTCTGCCGGGACGCCATTGACCCGCCATTGCGTTACAGGTAGAGCATTCGATCCCGGACCCTTTCGCCAATCCCGGGATTTCGGGATTTTTTAAACAGAATCCCGGGATCCCGGGATTACCCCGGGATTGAGAATTATTTTTAAAAGCTATTTTTTAAACATTTATAATAAGTTGAAAAAATTCACTCGGGACAGGACTTGAACCCGCAACCTTCCGCATACCGTGCCGTTTAAATGTTTAAATTATTCCCTAGCACGGGTTAGTGCTTTAGAAAAAACAAAGAGAAGCTATTTTTTTTTATAGGAATTCAGTTTTTTATTGATTAGTAATCAAATGAACTACCAAATAAATGTCTTAGGCCCGGTTTCTGAGTTGAGAATTTTACTAAGCACATACTTACGTATCGCTCTGTCACGCTCTTTTGTGAGAAATCTGCATAGACAGGACGATACTTACCCATTTGCTTAGCAAAATTCTCAACTCAGAAACCGGGCCCTAGACAAACTAAAAACACTTCCTACAACTAAATAAATCAACTGTATTAAAGAAAACACAGAAAACACACAAACTTGAGCACTTATTGAATCAGCTGATAAAGTAATATGGCTGACATAGGTATTCTTTTTTATTTCACCTGTTCACGCTCCGTTTCAGCCAAACGATTGCGTTTTGTTTCTTCATTTAATGTTATAAAAAATCTTTACGACATTATCAAGAGAAGCGAGTGCGTTTCGTTGTTATTTAAAATAATTTCATCCCTACTTACTAATCCCGAAAATCCCGGGATTTGACGATTTTAACCCCGAAATTTTCGGGACTGAAAAAGGGCCGGGATCCCGGGATCCCGGGATCCGGGATCCCGGGATCGAATGCTCTAGTTACAGGCTAAGGGCCCTGCCCCTCTACCCTTGACGCTATTGCGATCCAATTGAAAAAGTTTAAAAATTAATTTCTCTTTGAATTCGCATAGTAATGCTTTGATTTTAAATACTTTGTAATGTTTATTCAAAGGTAAGGCTGTTTTATTCAATAAAAACACAAAATTCGTCTTAATTTGTAAAATATTAAATTTTGTAAATTGCGCCATATTGCGGCCGCATTGGAAAAGCGCTTCAAGGGTAGAGGGGCTGGTCTTCAACGAGTTTTTTGAGCAGTGCAACTGCTTTGTCGATCAACACATAATCGGCTGAATTATTGTTGTTCTGTTGTTTACAATAGTGAAAAAAATACAATGTTATTGCCGCGAAAGAAAAATCGCTAAACAAAATAGCTCAGTTTAGCTACAAAATGTAAAAAAACTGTGAACATTTTGACCACGTTGCTATCGTCCAACCTTAATTTAATTTGTGGGCTCGTTGGTACGTACAGACTACAGTCGGCCAGTCTCAGATACCCCTTTTTGTTCGATTGGCGACCTTAAGGGTGGACGATAGCAACGTGGCGGGAAATCCAAAATTTTCACAGTTTTTTACATTTTGTAGCTAAACTGAGCTATTTTTGTTCAGCAATTTTTCGTTCGCGGCAATAAAACAGTATTTTTTTCATTATTGTAAACAACAGAACATCAATAATTCAGCCGATTATGTGTTCAGCGCCTATAATATCTAAAAATTCCACTCAACCTACGAGCGTCAAAACACTCGAAAATAGCCCTTATTGAAATGAATAATCCTTTTTTTGACATTTAAAAACCGTCATTTTTACGGTAGATATTTTAGATAATACAGGGGCTGGTCTACGAAGCAGTGGTACTGCGCAAAAAACTTGTCGTAGACCAACACATAATCGGCTGAATTATTGTTGTTTACAATAATTAAAAGAATACTATGTTATTGTCGTGAACGAAAAATCGCTGAACAAAAATAGCTCAGTTTAGCTACAAAATGTAAAAAACTATGAAAATTTTGAATTTCCCCCCACGCTGGCCTTAAGCCGCGCGTGGTAAAAGCTGCCATGGGGTATCTGAGATTGTGGCCGACCGTACCTACAGTTGGTTAGGTACAGTCGGCCACAGTCTCAGATACCCCTTTTTGTTCGATTGGCGCCCTTATGCCGCGCGCGGTAAGAGCTGCCATGGGGTATCTGAAATTGTGGCCGACCGTACATACAGCGGATGTTTTATAATAAAACTGTTTGCGGAACAAGATTTTTTACCTTTTTATTTTTTAGTTTAAATTATGAACTTTTCTACGTATTTATTCTATTTCTAACTTCTCATCCTTTTCCAACCCTCTCCTTGCTTGCATATTTATTGCAAAACCCAACCAAATGAACCCAAACTCGGAAGGAATTACCAGTAACGGTTGAAGAGTTCCACTGTTAACTTCCTGACTCCATCATCGTCACCAATCATCACTGCAAGTCAATGTAAAAAAATGCAATTTTGAAGTTCCGCCACTGCCCGCTAGATAGCATTAGTGGAGTAGACTTTTTTAAAGACTGAGCGTGTAACAAACGCCCAAATGATAGTCTGTGACTCTGTGAGTGAATTTCTTGTTTTTTGTTCGTACATTCATTCATTCAAAAAAATACACTCAACTTCACTCAAGTTTGGAATTTTTTAAATCTGAGTTTGGAAATTAATTAGTGTTTTTTTCATACTATTTTGGTAAAAAGAGTCGCTGAGTCGCTTTAGCAAAGCAAGATGCCCAAAGAAAACAGCAAAAAGGGTAAACGAAAGAAAACTTCAAACGACGGTGACGGTGAAGCGCCAAAGGAAAAGAAACCTAAACCTGCGAAGAAACCTAAAAAACCTAGGATTGAGGATGAGATCGGCATGTCTAAACAGCTATCTCAGAAATTAAGAACATCGACGCGAGGAGCATCCAAATATAGTAAACATCCAGAGTCAAGAATCAGCGCTAATGGCAAACCAATGCCATCTTTGGCGGAACTTGAAAGAATGTTTGAAGGGTCTGATGAAGAAGACACGACGGTCGCACCAGCGGCCCCTCCATCGCCGGAGCGGTGTAAGACACCTGAACAACCCATCGTTCCCGATCCGAAAAAACTACTAACGCCAAAGACTATTCAAGAGATATCAAATAAAATGTTGAAACTGATCTCCACTTTGCCAGACACAAGTGCCATCGCCGATGATGCACCGCCTCTCCCAGTAGTGCCCCAAGAACCGAAGCGTAAAAAGAATGGTGAAGCATACATTGTTGGGTGCAAAGAACGTGATAAGATCCCAGATGCTCCATCTTCAGCGGTAATTGGAAGAGCATGGGATAAGTATGGAATTGACTACAAATTCAAGCGGGACGAAGACGACAGTGAACCATCTAAACGAAGTAAGGGTTGTGGGTCTCTCTCCAAGTCTATTTTTAACCCTAAAAGTGAAGAAATTGCTTCAATGTTGGAAAGTGCTGAGATACTTAGTGATGGTAGTGTAGACAGTAATAAGACTTTGCCTTATGAATACAGTGCTCTTTCGCCCAACAGCAAACAGCGTACATTCTCTCCACTGCCTAGCACTTCCAAAGACAATGAAACGTTTCTAAAGAATGACTTGAGGTTTAATGAGAGCTTGCTAGGAGATAATGTAAGCAATCATAGCTCACTGAGTGAGGTAGAAGTGATAGAGCTGCCTTGTGAAACCATTATGGTAGATGATGATGGTCCAGATGTTGACACAGCCAGCAGTCAATATGTAAAGGTGACGAAACCGGAGGTTGAAGAAGTGAGGTACCATGCACCAACATTTGATTCATTCCTCGAGGATGACATGTACAGCTCCATAGTAATTGATCTTGATGAGACTTACGACAAAGATGATTGTCAAATAATTGATGTAGATGAGGTCTTAGCTGAGAATAAAAGTATAATTGATAAATATAAGAAAGAGAGCTACACCAACAGTGTTACGCATGTTCGATCGGGTACCTCAAAAGAACCAAACAGACTACAACCAAAAGAGGAACCCATCATTGTAGATGAATATCAACACAATGAGCACATGAACAATATGATCAGCACCAGAGATCACATTGAGAGTATTGTAACAAATTACTTCAAACAACAACCTCCAAACAGTACTGGCCCAGATCAGGTCCATCATACTGAAACAATAGACTTGTCTGAAAGTTGTTCAGAACCATCCATGTTTAGAAATATGTTGGATAGTCTCCTGAACTGCACTAAGAGCTTAATGGACACTTGGAGTAATAAAGCAACAACTTCAGCCAGTAACAGAAGACTACCTAATGTACCTGTGGTCCTAGATACCATAGATTTGGACCTGAGTAATCTAAATGACAACTCCATACAAATAGTCGAAAACAGAACAATAGGCATTCATGGTAACCAATCTTCCAATTTAAGAAATACACCAAATGATAACTCTGTGATAATAGTTGGTAATGTAAATGTGAACTCAACAAATGTCGCGAAAAATAAGAAACCAAGGAAAAGCAAGAAAAGTACTGTGGTACCAGATCCTGCAGTGCAATCTCCAGTTGGTGCAGAAACCCCTCCTGGCAGGACCATTGGGGACTGTCCCATCTGTATGGATAATCTGTCCAACAATGCAATAGCATCAACAATATGTGGACATATATTCTGTATGGGATGCATTCAAGCTGCAGTCAAGGCCAGTGGCAAAAGATGTCCAACATGCAGAAAAGTACTTAAAGGTGTTGGCTACCATCAGTTGTTTCTGTAGCTTGGAGCTCTACAGAAAGCCGATCTACCAGATGGTAGATGGAATCAGCCAGAGATTGCTCTATTTTATTTTGTTTATTAATTCGTGATTTTAATGTACAAACAAATTATTTGGCATTCCAACATGAAAATACACATGGATATTGGGGCTGCCACATACCACCCATCTGCTTCAAATTTGCCTCCTCCACTTTCTCACACTTCACCATCCACAAGCAAGCTTCTACTAGGAAGGTATCATGAGGTGAAGTGGTAAACTTAAAGCAGACATGGTGGAACAATTACTGATTACCCGATAGATCTTCGATTTATTAGTTAACACAGCAGTGTTCACATGAATATTGGCTGAGATAGGTTTTAAAAAAATATGTAAGTGGTTGTATGTTTGAGGATTAGACTTTAAATTGTAAATTATCTATTTTTCTAATAAGGTAGATTGTAATGTCAATTGCCCAGTTTAGTGACGTCTGTAAATTTTCTAGTTGCAATCGGCTCACAAGGAAGGTTATTTCTCACTCTTCTCCATATTAATGTTCTAATGGTTGTGGAATCGGAGGAATGTCACTAATTCTACTGCAATGCAAAACCCCTTGTTCCACTTCCTCACGAAGTGAGTTTGATGATTAAAAGTTACCTTCCGTGAACTCAGCAGAGACAGATAAATGTGATTCAATATCTTCTACATTCATTTTGTGATCTTAGATAGAGCACTGTAAAAGTAGTTCAATGAGGAGATGATGAAAATGAATGGAACCTGTGATTTTTTAAGTTATTATTCAATTTTGGTAATGTCATTAAAATTTTTATTAATAATGTTTTATTGTTTTGTTATCTTTGTTTTACATTAAAAATCAACTAATTGATGATATAAGTAATTTATTGTAGACCAATTACAAATATGATCATCTCTTACTAAAGGAAAGATCAACATAACATCTATTACACCTTTAGCCCTCCTTTTCACCATTAACATTATTACCAGTATGCAAGTTCTCTTTAGAAGCTGAGAGCTGCTCTTAACTATGCACTAGTTGTGTCATTTTGTCAAAGCTATCATCCGAAGGCTTCTCCACATCTGCACACAGTCTGATATGCAGCCTGGCCAAGTGTTCCTGCTGATATCTGATGTTTATCATACTAAAGGAAAGAGTAATGTAACATAATAATATATTACGCCTTTAGCCCTCCTTTTCACCATTAACATTATTACCAGTATGCAAGTTCTCTATAGAAGCTGAGAGCTGCTCTAAACTATGCACTAGTTGTGTCATTTTATCCTTGGAAGGAGAGGTATCAAAGCTATCATCCGAAGGCTTCTCCACATCTGCACACAGTCTGAAATGCAGCCTGGCCAAGTGCTCCTGCTGATCTCTGATGTTTATCATTTGTTCCATGCTACATCCAGAGCCGAATGCGTTCAGTTTGCCAGTGTGGAAGTCGTCCAGGAGCTCCAGCAAGGCTTTCTCCATGTGTTTGACGTCAGGAATGTCTTTTGGTATCTTGGGTTTGTTGTTAGAGCGTATTAGGTCGCGCTGCAGGCGCCTCTCGTTAATGTAGGACACTTTAGAGGACTCATTGATACTGTTATTGCCTGTGCTGGTGAACTGTTGGCCAGGGTTTTTGGAGGTGCAACTGGCGGCACCACTCGACATCTTCACGCTGGTGACGGGAGAGGTCGCGGATCGAGGAAGCTTCTGTTCTTCCTCCTCGCCCTCATTCTGCATTAGTTGCTGTGTCTCGTTAGCTTCCTCTGCATCCAAACTCATGAGAACGCCAATGTGGAGATTACACCGAGAGGAGAAAGTGTTTTTTTGCTGAACCAGAATTAGTTTAGAGAAAATATTGCGAAAAGAATGGAACAGAAACGTTTTTGTCGTGTTTGTTGACGATTTTTCTGTGATTATGTTTGACGTTTGTTTTTTTTTATGGAGTACTCTGTACGACGTACTCTGTGTTTTTTTCGTTCAGGAATATGCCTTGTTTCTAGAGTAGTTCTATCTTTGCCTTATCCTTAGGACTTCACATGATAGGGTATCAGAAAACCAAGCTATCAGAATCACTGTATCGACCTTGACAGACTATTCGAAGCCAAGCGCGAGTGAGACGGGCGTAGGCAGTAGTTATATATATACCTATTTTGGTATAGATAGATCTACTACTCTTTGCGGGGCATACAGACAGTAGTGCTCCCTCTCTCTCTCTCTCTCTCAGAGGAGAGGACAATATGGCCAATAAAATTAAATAATAACATCAGCAGATTGTTTTCAATAAACACATTTTATTCTTGCGAAATTCTTTGACAATATTGTATACTGATTAAGTATTTAGGTTTTATAGAAAGTAAGGTGTAGTGTGCTGCGGAGGCACTTCTCTTTCACTATCTGGGACTGCTTGGAAAAGCTTTGCATTTCTCTCATGTACTGTCTTGAACTCCAGTATGGATGCCACATTGCCACAACGGTAACAATAGTTAGGGGCCGACCATACTGTTACCAGCCTCTTGTCAAACATATACTTGTAGCCTGAAACAATAAAAATTACAGTTTAGTATGAAAATTATGAAGCCACTGTTTTAAATAAGTTATTCACTTCATGTGACCATGGCTTGAGGTTGAATCTGGTTACCTTCATTCACAAGTTGGTGGGCTCTGCAAATTAAATTTAAATTGTTATAATCCATAAATAGCTCAGTGACATAACTCCCAAAGAGCCATCCTGCTCCCCTTGGGCTCACTAACCTGAAATATTCAGAAGAACATTTTAAAGTGAAGCATAATAATAATAATTCACAAAATAATATACTTAGATAGTGCTAATAAAGTTCTTCTAATAAACATTTTAAAGCACATTTTAGTCACACCAAATCCTATTACTACAAAGTAGTTCAGAAAATTTTGAAAATTGTTGAGAAATAAAAGATTAGGTCTAGTCTAAGATAGCAGACTGGTCTAAGGATCAGAAAGGTAGGTCAGCACATACCACATTTTAACATCAGCTGGGTCAGACCAAAGTAGATCACAGAAGGCCCCTTTGTGTGGAATCTGCTGGTTCCTATCAATGCAGCGGATTTGATCTAGCATGGAGATCTCTGGAGACAGACCACCATGGACGCAGAGAACAGTTTCATCTATAAGCTGGAACACAAATGATGGTTGATTCAGACAAACGGGTCATTTTCAACAGATTATTACCTAATTTTGGCGAATGACACTTTATTTATGGTTTTTAGCCCCTTGGCTGGCAAGAGCGCCTTTTAGTGGTCGAAAAACGTTAGGTTAGGTTACTCCGTACTCCATAACCTAACCTAACGCAAATTTCGTCATTTCGCCACCAGACGGGTTATCTGAGTGTACAGTTATGTAGTGGAGTAATCAACATGTAACTCTATGTACTGCAGTAAGAACATCATTTTCGCTAAAAACCTCTGATGAAAATGACCCAAATGATGCACTTGCCGACCTGTGCAGATTTTATGTGGTAAAATTCTTACCGCAGCGACTGTGAGCAAGTCAAACACACGACAGCAGTCTTTCCAGGCATTAGCATTTCCATATTTGTTGAGGCACTCATCATAGAATCCATATACTTTGGTTATTTGGCAAGTTTCATGGTTACCTCGGAGGAGTATAATTCTGTTGATAAAAAAACTGTTGCTTCATACCGATTTGACACATCAGCCCTATATTTGCAAGTCGTTATTCAGAATCATCCTTACTTACTAAGTTTGAATTAAATACATTTTTGGTACATCCTCGTAAGCAAAGACAGTAACAGTGCAATAAGGACAATTACCTATCAGGATACCTCGCCTTCAGTGCCATGAGCAGAGTAAGTGTTTCAAGACTATAGTACCCTCGGTCGACATAGTCTCCCATGAAAATGTACTTGGTATGGGGCACTTCACCACCAATGTGGAATAACTCTTCTAGATCATAGAACTGCAAAAGGAAAGCACCATTATTAGTTTCTTCTTGTCCTTAGCTACCAAATAGAACTAACCGAGGAAGTTAAAGAAGGTGCGTAAATACCTGTCCGTGTATATCCCCACAAACTGTTACGGGTGTTTGTACCGGTTGAACATTGGGCTCCTCCAGCAGCAAATCACAGACGATATTGCACAGTTCTCGCAAGTCATCTTCAGGCAGATATTTGCACCGCTTCGCAATATCAATCCACTTATCTACGTCGGTCATTGCTAAAACATAAAGACAAAAAGAACAAAATAAAACACTCCTCCCTGCCTGCCGTGCGCTCGAACGTCGTGTTCTAAATTGTATTGTATGTTTCCATTTAACTGTCTTCAAGTAGAGATTTTCTCAATGGAAAAAAATTGAACACAGCAAAAATTTATAGCAACCTCAGAACAACGGTCCGCACAAAATACCTATAAATATTGTCAAAATAAAACTAGAACTGGATAGTGAACAATAAGTATATTTATGTCAGCTACAAGCCTACAACTAAAAAACTAAAAAACTTTTACAATTTTTTGGGGCAAATAAAAAATTGTAGTTGCGAATTCGGAACGCCGCCAGATTTGGCATTTCGCATAATTTTACAGATACCGCTACCTCTGAAAGAGCATACCAAAATATTTTAGATAGTTTCGTTAGAATAGAACACGACGTGTGAAATATTTCTTATACGTTTTCGTTAATACTCGAAATTTTAAAAATCTGTTTCGCCAAAATCTCGCTCTTGTTCAATCTGTCGATCGGTGATCTGCAAATAAATTCTGTAATGCTCTGCAAATGTGTCACCTAGTGTCAAATCAACGTATTTTTCGCTAAAAGGAGGGAGGTAATTTTACATTATTACTTTTTATTTTTACGATTAAACTTATTCCTTTAACTTCAGGCAGATACTTTTACTTTCTGCAATGTCTATTCCCTGAGCACCAAAGCGATTCGTTTTCATTTCTGTGGTAAATAAATGTAATATTACGCGCACTGAGTAAAGTTGTCCAATATCATCATCCACCATTGTATTTTTTTTCTGGCCACATCCTCAGCTAGATGTGCCACATTCCAAGCAGCTAATAAAACAGACCAGTTTGGTTTGTCGGGTAGGGGAATTAAATTTCTACCACTAACATTATATTTCTCTTCCTACAGCTCGAAACGAACAGCTGTTTCATTTGCTGTGGCATCTGTACGAGTGAAGACTTCGGCACATTTCAGCTGTGAATATGGCGGCAAACCCTCCCCTGGACCAGAGGCTTCGCAATCGCCTAACGCGGTACATCCACACTGGATTGGAAGTACCCAAATATTACCCTGGATGCTGGACATCCCACAGCTACTTTGAAGCTGACAAATTAAAGGCTATTGATGAAGCATTTGCACAGAACAAGGATAACACAGAAGTTGTTGACATTGTTGTTAAGGTTTGTTGTGTCTATAACCCCTAAGTCCACAAACTTTCTAGCTTATAAATGGTTTAATTAAAACACTGCATGTTTTACAGTCAGCGTAAATTAGTTTTCATCCCCGGTTCAAGTAATCGTCTTGTTTTAGGCCTACAAAGATGGCTGGTACACTCGGTATGAAACAATTGCGTTTGCGCTGACTAAGTGTATAATGCTGGGTGGACCAGCTGTTAAGGAGGCTGCATACAAGGCCGTGGCAGAGATCTGCAAGACACCGGAACAACTCATGCTCTACACTAAGTTCACAAGGGTTTTGAAAACAGGTTTGTAAATTGTCACACATGGCACAAAATGGCAGGGCTCAATTTCAATAAAATGTGCTTCTTTCTATCCAATACCCACATAAGTCTGGTATCTTTGATTGAAATAAGTTTTTAAAGAGTTACCTACCCACAATTACATGCAATAGTTATTAAATATTTAGGGTAAACTGGGGGGTAATTATCTAACTTTTGAGTCTATCGCAATGCCCTAGCATTCTTGTTTGATTCCATAATGTAACACCTAATGTATGTACACCAAAAAAGCTAAATAAACATTATCATCTTATCTTTAAAATTGACGTTTGATGGTTGCTGAGGAACTTCAGACTGCATTTATTTGATACAAATTGTCATTGAAAGCGATTGGGATAGGGATACCTTTAAAAGGTTCAAAAGTTAAACTATATATTTTTTTGTAAGCATGTGATTTTTGTGAGGAGGACAGAACTCTTCAAAGTTATGCCATGGTTAAAGTGAGGTTACTCTTACTGTAATAAAAACATAACAAGCTTACATTAAATTAAAATACAATTTTATTGGAGTTAACACTCAGTTAATTTGGTTTTACATTTTACTAATAAAACAAATATAAAATTCGATAAAAGTGTATTTTAATTATTTATAGTACTTGTGGAAATCTAAGTAAACATACCTTCCATTTGCTAAGTCGTCCATTCTACTTTGCTATCTCTTAGGCCATGTTTCCAGGTAACGGCCAGGGTTGGTGCAGGAGTGTGAGGGCATGGTACAGCACTAAGGACCCTAAGGACCTGATGAGGGAAGTGACCCGGGTTCGGGCCCGGCATGGCCGCTCCCACAAGACTCTTATCAGGAAGTCGCATCTCAAAGTGGATGAGGCTGACAATGGTGAGTTGTATTCATAGGTTATTTGCTTGCTTTGAATCGTTTTTTTAATCGGAAATAACGTGACTTATTCCGTCACAGAATGAACTCAAAGTATCCATTAAGTAGGTACGCAAAAAAAGTCAACAAACCATAAAATAAACGCCACATGCATAGGTAGGACCGTCGGACGGACCTAAGTATATCAAAGTTTAATACATACATTTATACATACACACATACAAACAATACATTTTCAAAACTTTTCTGGTTATACATTTTCTGCTTGTTAGTGTTCACGGCTAAACAGCTGGACGGACGAATTAAAATAAAACAGCAGTGTGTGCTTAAAATAAAGCTTGAATAGTTCAAAGCTGAAGGTGAAGCTCGAAAGACCGAGCAGTGTTGTATTGTGGGTAAAAATAGACTTAAAAAACCACTGCACCTGCATTCACATTCCCAGAAACTGATTTCAGATAGCATTAAAAAAGCGAATCGACTTTTTTCTACAAACACTATTCAGTGTTTCAAACGGCTATGTTCACAGGCGGAAACAATAATTTCACTCGCTATTGCATTTCACAAATGCAACATACTTTTTTCTCTATAAAAGTATCTTGTCTGTCCAATTAAAAACATTTTACGAACCGAGAGAAGACTGGATAGATATTCTTTATGATGTCTTGGTATTTTGCGTTAGCACGCGACTTCACAAATGTTCGTAACTTATGATGACGTGCCTCATAAAACAGTGTATAATATTACCTTCGATCAAGGATAAAACTAGATACAACATAGAACTCTGAAATGTGTCTGGAAAAATAGATGCCCAAATTGCCTTTGGGAGCTTATTTGCTCGTAGTCCCTGCAATTAAAGTAAAACTGTACACTAATGCAATAAGGTTGACATTCGAATATTAGACGTATGGTCGAAATGATGTTTCGTATTGTTCTATTGCTGATATCTTTTGTTTCGGTGGGGACAAGTTTTTATTGTGATTTTACACGTAATGCGGATTCTATGGGATTTAGTTCGGTGAATATTACTTGAACCATTTGTAGCCAGTCCACAAATAAAACCCAGAGCACATTAACTCTACACTTAGCAATCTGAAATAGAAGAAAACAAGATGTTCCATTTTATAACTGAACCACCCGCGCGAGAACCTTAGCTGAAAATCGTATCAAAATCAGTCCAGTCGATGTACCTACATTTAAAACAATGAATACATTATGGTTACTATTATTTCACAAATAAAAAACATTAATTTACAGCACGCAACGCCGTAGTGAAGTATGCGATCTTCGGCCTTAAGCGGGCCAAACAGCTGATGGCAAACAAGGAGGGGACCCAGGACATTTTTGACTACATCCAGAAAGTGGAGGACATGCGCCACTGCGAAGACCCGGCCGCCGCCGCCGCGATGGCAATGGAAAACCAATTCACTTTGGATCATGTGCCTGGGCACCTGCTCACGTCTCAGGATGTAAGTTTGGGTCTCACCAAAATATACTTCTACATCCTAAATGGTGATGGCTTTTCACGATTGGAATTCTAAATTTTAGTAATCTACGAGCAACGAAATTTCAAATAGAAACATAAGAAACCACCCATATAAGGCCAAATCTGGGCAGTTTTCGCTCTCTGTCTTGAGTACCTCTTGCAAATAAGTTGTGGCATCCTCGGTCTACGCGATTGATGTATATAAATAACTACCTTTACCTTTATTTGTATTCAGTACTTGATAGGAAAACCACCAAAAACGTCTCAAATTATCTTCCTAAAAGTAAATAGGTTTTGGTAATACACTTTTTGCAAAAACGTATATGTCCGGCGCCTGGCTCGCGTCAGAGACAGATCTCTATCCGCCATAAGTAAATGGTAAGGTGTTTTTCGCAACTCGATGTCTCTATTATCACATAGTCTGAAAACCCCGGCATACGTATTGAACACCTTGTGAGCGGATGGGCTGAATAATAAATTCCTTTCATGCTCTTAGGTATGGAATGCAGTGCTACCTCAGTTTAGCCTCGAGGAGATAATCCGAAACATCCAGCGCATCCATAACATGGGCTTCCTAGGTGCCGAGTCGACGACGACGGCGATCGTACTCTCGCTCCTGAACAACAAGGATCTGATCAAAAAGTCTAAGATAACACCCATCGAGATCTACATCGCGATCTGCAACTACAAGAAGAACTGCCGGTACGTATGTCTTTTTTTGTGTTTCTGGTTGGATCTGCGATCAGTCTGTGACTATAAGCAGATGTTTTGTGCTCGAAGCTACTATTAGATAAGGCCCCCCATAGGTAACTCCTCTATCTCCTTATTTTGGCTAGTCGGCATCTTGCTCATCACTGCCCAGTTCAATTATATGACGTCTTTTCAGACGTTTTACATAGTCAGACATGGAAAGTTTTGTTGCTAGTTTATTTGGATGTGTTGCCAGTCGGAACTTGTATGTTGTTGCATAGCATTTGATTTCTTCCTTTACTGTTTTCGGTACGTATGATTGACGTTCGAGTTTTGATCGGATTTTTCGCTGTTTGGGGTATCAACTCCAGTCTTTGACTGGATAAAACTACTAATGCCTTTGCATCTACGTAATGAGATGATTTATACAGCGTCCAGTGGCACCTTCACTCAGACTAGATGGGTGAAGAGACCACTCAGCATTGCAGTGCCTGGGACATTGTTTTTACCATATACCATCCTGACAGCTTAGTCGGCATAGCCCACAGAAAAGAAAAGTCAAACGCGAGGAGCCAACTAAGCCGCGGGTTTCCTCACGATGTTTTTCCTTCACTATTAACGAGTGGTATTGCTACTACAAATTCACAAATGTACGTAACTTTGAAATTAAACAAAGTCAATAGACACATGCCCGCACCGGGAATCGAACCTGGGAGCTCTTGCTTCAGAGTCCACTGTTCTACCCACTAGACCACCACCGCATCGGCTGGATAACACATCTGAAACGACATATGCCCACAGCCCAATGAAGCACGAGAAAGCCAAGGTCGCGGTGGAGAAAGAGACGCGCCGGCGCACGCGGCAGGTGTTTGACAGCACCACCGGGCTCTGGGAGTGGACCGTCACCCGCCGGCATCCGAAAGAGATCAAGCACTGGGGTGAGTCACCTATACCCTGTCCACAAACTAACAAACAAGCTCGCGGCAGATGTTCGACAGCACCACCGGGCTCTGGGAGTGGACCGTCACCCGCCGACATCCGAAAGAGATCAAGCATTGGGGTGAGTCACTTATACCCTGTCCACTAACTAACAAACAAGGTCGCGGCAGGTGTTTGCCTACCACCGGCCTCTGGGAGTGGACCGTGTCCCGCCGGCATCCGAAGGAGATCAAGCACTGGGGTGAGTCACTTATACTCTGTCCACAAACTAACAAACAAGCTCGCGGCTGGTGTTTGACTACCACTGGGCTCTGGGAGTGGACCGTCACCCGCCGGCATCCGAAGAAAATCAAGCACTGGGGTGAGTCACCTATACCCTGTCCACAAACTAACAAACAAGCTCGCGGCAGTTGTTCGACAGCACCACCGGCCTCTGGGAGTGGACCGTCACCCGCCGGCATCCGAAAGAGATCAAGCACTGGGGTGAGTCACTTATACCCTGTCCACAAACTAACAAACAAGCTCGCGGCAGGTGTTTGACAGCAATACCGGCCTCTGGGAGTGGACCGTCACCCGCCGGCATCCGAAGGAAATCAAGCACTGGGGTGAGTCACTTATACCCTGTCTGCAAACTAACAAACAAGCTCGCAGCAGATGTTCGACAGCAACACCGGACTCTAGGAGTGGACCGTCACCCGCCGGCATCCGAAAGAGATCAAGCACTGGGGTGAGTCACTTATACCCTGTCCACAAAACAACAAACAAGTGTAAGGAGGTGGCAAATTTTAAAATTTTCCTTCGTTTCCAGACCTTTGCAGGGCTCGTGGTCGCGATAAACTAGCTATAAATCCGCTAAACTGTAGTTTATTTTTTTAGTATGGTGGTACACACAAAATTAAAAGCAAAATTTCTCGTGGGGGGTTACCCTTGACGCTATTGCGATCAAATTGAAAAAGTTTTAAAATTAATTTCACTTTGAATTCGCATAGTAATGCTTTGATTTTAAATACTTTTTAATGTTTATTCAAAGGTAAGCCTTACGTTTTATTAAATAGAAACAAAATGCGTCTTAATTTGGAAAATATTAAATTTTGTAAATTGCGCCATATTGCGGCCGTATTGGAAAAATGCGTCAAGGGTAGAGGGGCTGCAGTTACACCGAAAATAATAAAACTAATACGGGTTAACTTCATCCCAGGAGCTATACAGGGTGTTAAATTCAATTCAAAGCATTTATTTCGGAATATTAACACTTCCATAGCTTACAAAGTAAAAAACAGATAAAAATTAAATAAATTAAAACATCACAATTAAAAACATCACAGTTAAAAGACCTCCAACAGACCCGAAAGCTACGCATACTAGACACCAAAAGGAAGTACTTTTTCGATAAATTATTGCTGGGAAATGATTTTGGTTTTTTAGGTTATAATTTTGAAAAATATTTTATCACTCAATGGACGTGTAACGCACAGAAGTCATATTGCGCAAGCGTAGGTATAATTTTATGTTACTTAAGCTTGAAGTGCCGATGTTTAGAATACATTGCGGGTTGCAATGTTAACGTCGTTTTTTGTAACAAATATTCATAATTTTGATATGGCTTCTTGGGAAGGTATGTTAAGAACTAGATACTGAATACATTTCTGCAAAAAAAAAGTTTTGAAAAGTCCGACTTTGAACCCCATTATCTCGGAAACCGTTGATTTCCCAGGCATAGTTCCTTGGGCAAAAATGTTCCTTATGATGAGGACAATACGTGGTTTCCCGCTTTGTTGGCGGTCTTTTAACACCCTGTAGAGCTATGGTTTGGCCCGATCTTGGCTTTTCATCTTCAGCCCATTTAGTTCATAATAAACCCGGCGCTAAAATGCCGCAAACGTCTCTAACCTCTCTCCGGTTTCCAGGTATCGACCAGCCGCCGAACCAGGCCGTCTTAGTGGCCCTCAACAAGCTGTTGGACCAGGCGTGGCTTCTGACGCCGGCCACCGGCGCACGCTACATGATTACTCTTGACATGAGACACCACATGTTCAAAGGTATTATCCGTGCGGAATCAGAATGGGATAATACCTTTTGGAACTGAATCGAAAATGACAGTTCTCGAGTAGCGTCAGTAGAAAAAATGTTAGTTCTACGTTCTATCATAGGGTTATGAAATTGGAAATACACCAAAATGTTTAATGGTTGTAATCTAAAAGGATTCAATGTTATTGCATTAATTGAATAAAACGTGATAAAACTCGAGCAGACACCCACGCGCACAGAAAACACAAGCAAGTTTCGACGCGAGTTTGCCATAGACAACTAGAGTTTGCCGAAATGCTGACGTTACAGGACCGCGAGCTTCTCAGTTCCAAAAGGTATTATCCCATTCTGATCCCGCACGGATTATAAGAGAGCTCTACCCACAATAATGGCCGAGCAGATACAACAACCAAATCAATTGGCCTGAGACCCTCAGTAGTTGGCCCGATTATTGCCTACTGAACCGGACCAAATCGTGGAACCATTGTTAAAGTAAAACGCTGAATAAGTTAGATTGATATTTATTGTAGTGGCCATTTTACAAATTTTAAGAGAACACTAAATGCACCACCTGCGGTAGATCTTACTTTATTCTCCAAACACTCCTTTTCATAGCTCAACATTCATTCAACATAGCTTTTGCCCGCGACTTCGTCCACGTGAACTACAGAAAAAAGATGCTCGCGACTTCGTCCACGTGAACTACAGAAAAAAGATATGTGGTTTACATTGCCTCTAAGTGTAATAGCGTAATAATATGTAGCCTATGTGTTATGCTGATGTCTAAGCTATCTTTCCAAATCCGTCAAGCCGTTTCAGCGTGAAAGCGTAACCAACATCCATCCATCCATCCTAAAAGTAGGAAAATTTTCATATTGGGCCTTTTTTCAACGCCCAGGTCGTCACTTCTGCAAGACCTACGTGGTGCCCAAGAAGGGTAAGAAGACCGCGAACGGCAAGGCGACGGCGACTGCAACTGCGACCGCAACCGCGACCGCGACCGCGCCGACGACGGGCGGCGGCGACGCCGACACCGCCGAGAAAAAGAGCAAGAAGCACTTGCTGGCCGAGTGCTTCTTTAACACGCACGTCACGCCGGGACAC
The DNA here is from genome assembly GCA_949319315.1 of Zelleria hepariella. Classification (NCBI taxonomy): domain Eukaryota; kingdom Metazoa; phylum Arthropoda; class Insecta; order Lepidoptera; family Yponomeutidae; genus Zelleria; species Zelleria hepariella. The sequence goes on along the minus strand of OX439391.1, from coordinate 11,948,349 downwards.
GCCGGTGAGCTTTAGATCCTATTTATTATGGTAGCGTACAATATATTGCCAAATTGCCATCATAATTTGAACTTTATTGCTTGGGAATAGAGTAAAAAAACAATGAAAGTTTTGGACTAGCTCTACCACATAAAGGAAACATTATGATAAAACATCTACCATACAAAGGCCCTTACTTATTCCGCCGATTATGTGTTCTGGTCTTCAACGAGTTTTTTGGGGTGTGCCACTGCTTTGTCGACCAGAACACACAATCGGCTGAATTATTGTTGTTCTGTTGTTTACAACAATGAAAATAATACTATGTTATTGGCGCGAACGAAAAATCGCTGAACAAAAATAGCTCAGTTTAGCTACAGAATGTAAAAAACTGTGAAAATTTTGAATTTCCCGCCACGTTGCTATCGTCCAACCTTAATCTCAATTTCCTCCGTAGCCATCATCCTGGCAATGCAGATCCTGAAGCGTGAGAAGAACGTGAAACTGGCCGTGTTCACTGAAGAGGGCATTCAAATTGTCAAGATCGAGCGGAATTTCAGCAACATTGAGGAGGCAGAGTTTGTTCTCAGGGTAAGTGTAATGGTGCATTGTTGCCTTTATTCCCAACCGTCCCCTTCGAAATTTCCACCAGGGTGGTGGTTACGACTAACTAGGTGGCGTTAACCACCCTTCGAGCTCGCCACCGATTAATAGGTTGCGGTAAACTATTTACCCCTTCGTTCTCACCCGCGCCTCAATTCTCAAAAAAAATCCACTCAACCGCTCAGCGTAAAACACTCGAAAAGAGCCCTTATTGTAATGAAAACGTTTTTTTTTGACATTTAAAAGATTATTTTTACGGTGGATACTTTAGAGAATACAGGGGCTGTTCGATTGTTTTACAAAAAATGCTGTGTAAACTTTGCACGTGCTCGTAAAGTGATGTATTTTTTAGACTAGCTGGCGTATGAACAACCATAAAAATACATGTTCAAATTAAATAGAGATTCTGTGCAGGTCTTTAAGCTCTCTGTCACACGCCCTTTATGTCCTCGCACGATAGAAACAGTGTTTGTCATCCACAAATATTTTCAAACTCTTTCACTTTCAACAGAAATCGAACCTCGGCCGCGTGCAGCTCGACGCCCCAATCCTTTGGGCGGCGAAGAACAAGGAGAAAGTGGACGTTTTCATCAACATGGTGGACCGAACCACGCGCTATATGGAGCTGGACATTGAAGCGCGCGGCGGACGCGGTCCCGGCGGTCGCTACGGGCCTCCGCCGCCGCCCACTAAGGATATACCCGACAGATGCCCCGTCAGAGCGCTGGAAAAGTACCGGAAGCAAGTCAACCACCGTGATGCCAAGTAAGTACACTTTAGACTAAACCACAAGCACTATAAAGTTGGAATATGATGGCCGCTACGGGCCTCCGCCGCCGCCCACCAAGGACATAGCCGACAGGTGCCCCATTAGAGCGCTGGAAAAGTACCGGGAGCAAGTCAGCCACCGTGATGCCAAGTACACTTTAGTACACAATAGACCAAATCACAAGCTCTATGGAGTTGGAATATGTAGGTCGCAGAGGCAGCTTCGGACCTCCCGCCCCGCCAACCAAAGATATACCCGACAGATGCCCCGTTAGAGTGCTGGAAAAGTACCGGAAGCAAGTCAACCACCGTGATGCCAAGTAAGTACACTTTAGACCAAACCACAAGCTCTAATGATGGTAATGGTAAAACGGGCTGTTTTCCGCAACTCGACGTCTCTACTTGCGTCAGGTGTGATTTTTCATCATTGCCAACCCAGCTCTTCCAAGAAGTCCAACAGTCCACGAATGTTCTGGAGCACTTCGGGGAGCGACCCAGGCGAAGCGAGGTGGGTGCAAGCTCCCTACATTCTAGGAGGATATGAGCGGCTGTTTCGTCTGTCACCATGCAGGATCTTCACAGAGGACTGTCGGTGACACCGGTGACACCTATTAAAAAATTGATGTCTGTTAAAAGGACCGTGACATTTTATTAACCACAAGCTCTATGGAGTTGGAATATGTACTTCGTACGGGAACTTCTAGCGCGATTGTCGTAACCGCTACGCTGCATCGAAAAATATTTTGAGTGTTATTTCGATTGTTCTTCGGGTGCCACTTGCGTGAATGAAGTTACTAAATTCAAGTTCTTAATTGACAAAATTTTTACCTTTTCCAGGTTGGTGGTTGTTTCTCTGGCGTCTCACCGCGTGGCTTCCACGGACGGGACTCATGAGGGTGTCCTCGACGTCATCGGCGTCGACGAACATGTGCCGAAGGTTCTGGATGCCTTCGCTAAAGGCCAGTTCAAGTAGACGGGGACGGGCGCTTGCCGTCTGCGGAAGGGCCCCTTCGATGGGCGAATCCTTTCACATTTTTACTAGCGTAGTCATGACTGGTTGCATAATCGCTTGTGTCGAAGTCTAACCCCTCGTAACTTTCAACAGTACTATGACAAGAAACCGAGTACGCTGGCGATCTAAAAAGCGGCGCATTGATTACGTATGCTGCAGTTAGTGAGCAGAGAGGAATTCTGGAAGCAAAATCAGCACCATAAATTAGGGATGACTAGTTCGTGCAAAATTATACCAGATAACCTAGCATTCCAATCTACCAGATAATCTGTGTTGCGATGGCCGCGTTTTTGGGCTCTTTGGTGTCTGCGACACCTGGCGTGATCACTGCGAGTTACGTAATCAAGTCGCCGTTTTCAATCTTAGTATTGCGAAGTGTCATTGTTATATCGAGCCGCCGTGTGTTCCGAAACCCAAGTTGTGAGTATTTGATATAAAAATTTACTACTGTATTTTTTGGAAAATGTAAAATTCGATGGAAGCGTGAGACGATAGCGTTGTTTTTTTAATACATAATATGTTACTGTGTTTTCTTTAAGCGTAGCTTATAAAGTAATTATACAAGCTTGAGACGTATTATTAGGAGAGCAATCTGTGTTACATATTTTTGTTTCTAAAAGTGAACATATCCGATCTCCGTTGTATTCTCTTTTGTTTATTTTATATCACGTGTCAAGTGAGCAGAGCACCTACATTTTTGTTTTACCATTACAGAGTAAATAATATCAGTAAGTATCAACTTAGTGTTAGGATAAAACTTATCCATTTAATGTTTGCCTAACTGCTGATACAAGTTATTAAGGTGACTCCACTCTTGTTTTCCATTTTGCATGTGCTTAAATTGTTTAATAGTGTTTAAGTAAAATTGTTTAGTGTTTAGGTATTTAACAATAACATTATTGTAGCTTAAAACCATACTAAGCAGGGTCTTTTTGGTTCATCAAAATCGGCACCTAGCACGTCGCACTTAAGGGTCCGTATAAGGCTAACTAGCGCCACCAATGTTGAAAAAATCATATATTCCTTTAGAAGAAGTTTCTGGAAAAATCCTAAGATGAGCCTATGCGCCACCCTCTTCGAAATTTACTTTTAAGCTAAAAAATTTTCGATAACCGCCAAAAACGGCCGTTTTTGGCGGTTATCGAAAATTTTTTAGCTTAAGACTAGAAATTAAGTTGGGTACCCACACTTAAAAATCTAGAAAAGCATGGCGCATGAGCTCATCTTAGGATTTTGTCAGAAACTTCTTCTGAAGCGAGATATGATTTTTTCAACATTGGTGGCGCTAGTTAGCCTTATACGGACCCTTAAGTTGTATCGAATGGGGGTAAGAGGAAGGGATAAGTATTTTATATCTAATACATAAAATAAACGTATTTCACTTTGACATTCTTACCCTTATTCCATTTTAATTTACAGTCAGTACTTTGATACAAATCTGTGTTCTCCTAAACTTTATTTTTATTTAATTTTCTAGTGGTGGTACATCTGAGATATTATACCTGGTTCTACGTAGTAGAAGTATGTTTGCCAAAGTTTTTTTTTGCATTTTGTTACTTGTGAAGAAAGAAGTACTGACTGATAAATGTAAACTTTATCAAATACCTCCTGAATGAATTTGTCTTTTTAAATTCATAGAAACATATTTAAAATGTGTTCTAAGTTGTACCTAACTATAACGTATGTTTATAACTTACTATAAGGCATGTTTGAGTTTGTCATACTTAGGTATGTTAGTGATAAGTGGAGCCGTTTGTAATTCGGTTATTTCCAAATCTGTGATCACTTGGTACTCTCTCGGGATTAAGTAACTTTTAAACACAAAAAGATATGATTAAAAATCCTTAATACGAAGTCATCCACGCAATCATACCTATGTTTATTTCTCAGTTTTTAGAAGATGTTAAAAACGTGGCCCAGGTAGAATATAACTAACACGAAATAAAGCTTTTTGGCTGATATTGGTACCAAACTTTGCTTTGACTATTTTTTGTTTGACAATAAATAACCGCTGACAATGTTTAACATATTATTTAAGTACTTATGGACTTTCAACTGAAATTCAATAATCTGTTTATTTTGTTGGCTAGTCAGAGTCTCAAAAGTAGTGTTCTGTGATGTAACGATGCCTTGGCAAATCTAAACTTTGGTGATATTAGTTGGGCCGGAGTTTTCTGTTCAATGGAATGTGAAATGTTATTGGAAAACGAACGCCGCGCCGTTAATGGATATAGATAGAGTAGACATAGAATCTAAAATATGTTGTTTCAGTAATTTATGTTTTGCCTTTCTATTATGAGTATGTACGTTTTTATATTTGAGAAAAAAAGCTTGCTAGTGCATTTTCTATCTAACTGCAAAATTGATCCGTCCTATTATCAGTTTTTACCGATTATTATCCTTTTCTCTGAGTTAGAGTTAATTTTGTATTATTAATAATTGTTTAACCCATCCACAGCAGCATATCAACAGCACCATAAAATTATTGTAATACATAAGTAAAAATGTACTTGCATGTTTGTTTTCACGTTAATTAAAAGTATTTAGTATATTTTTGTCTTTTTTTCCAAACTACATCTATTGGAAGAACTTTAGTCAAAGATAGATAGCTAGATAGCGATTTATGGCCCCGTTTCTGAATTGAGAATTTTGCTCAGCAATACTTAACTATCGTTCTGTCACTCTCTTTTGTGAGAAATCTGCAGAGACAGGACGATACTTACCCATTCGCTTAACGAGTTTGTCAATTCAGAAATCGGCAGTATATCTATTAGCCTTCAATCGATTTAATTTGGTGCGTTAAATAGCAAGGGAACATGGCTATGAGTGTGCAACGCAATCAGCATCAGAAATATCGCCCCTTTTGAAATAATGGCTTGGAAAATCTTAAATTTTCTTTACCATGGCTTTCTAGGAAAAGTAGATTTTCGCGAAAAAAAAAAATAATACTAAGGCTTTTGCATCTACATAATGAGATGATTTACAGCGTCACTCACACTAAATGGGTTTAGAGACCACTCGGCGCTGCAGTGCCGGGGACACTGTTTTTTTAGATAGCCCTGCGCTTATACTATCCTGACAGCTTAGTCGGCCTAGCCCACAGGAAAGACAAGTCAATGCCAATGTAGCCAACTAAAGACGCTGGTTTCCTCGTCTAGTTGACAAAAGTACCTATGCTTCAAAATTATTCTAAAACTTAGTGTTACATCCCCTTGCCCAGCCCTTCCGTGCGATCTTTCATGGACCTGTAGGTTTCATGACCAACACTTTAATGAACATCTCGAACCGAGAGGTCAGTTGTTTATGAAATGAAAAGATTGGCCTTTCCATTGATACCGAAATAGGAACAAAAGTTGACTTCCAAAGACGAAATAAAAAGGCGCCAAGCTAATGTGTGATAAATTTTATTAAAAATACTTATCAAGGAATTACAAGTTTACACTGTTACCACCTTAGTCCCTGTTGTAATCGAACGTATAATCGAAGTAGGACTGATCGAAGCTCTGTACTCGCACGTAGCCGTCTTCGCCACCGGACGCGTAGCTCTTTCCGTCAGGGTGGAATGATATACTGTTGATGGGTCCGAAATGACCCTTGATGCGACCGAATTCCTCCTCAAATACTAAGTGGAAGAAACGGGCGTCGAACTTGCCCTGTCTGCTGGACGTAGTTGTCACTTCCATGGCGTCCTGACCACCACCGAGCACCACGTGGTCTAGGATTGGGCTGAGGGCGGCAGAGTTGACCGGACGCTCCGTCTTGTATTCCTTGAGGAGTTCGAGCGAGCTGGTGTCGAAGAGCATGGCCGTCTGATCCTTGGAAGCAGTGATGAACATTGTTCCGTCGCGGGACAGTTGCATGTCGTTGATTTGGTGCGTGTGCTCCTTGACAGAATGAATTTTCTTGCCAGTCTGTGAACAAGATAATGTTTTTTAGCTTCCATGTGTTATGTCGATTATTGATTATTCGCGTTATAGCGATGTGTGTAGCCAAATATTCGCGAATACTTCGGCACATCGCGCGAAGTTGCAAGGACATCGCTCCGCTGTCAGTGGTAAACTCTTGCACATCAAAGCGTCTTTATCGCGATGATCTCTGTTGGCCATACTTCACGGTCTTCAGTCGGCCCACAGAGAGACATTGTGTGCAACGGACGAATTGATTTTTAATAGGGTTTTCGACAATGGATTGGACCAATGACGAGATTTTAGAATTTATCAGCAACTACAAGTCGGAGCCAATATTTTGGAACCCAAAAGAAATTAGGCACATAATTTCTGACACAATAGAAAATAATTATTTGCTGCCATAAAATATAGACCAACCCGACCGCTGCGTCCATTTTGTTTTTGTCTCTGTACATCGCGATAAACTTAACTTTACAGATGTCACTAGCAGTGACATCAAATGAAATGGAAATAAAAGGCCTTGTGTACATACCCTGAGATCCCACTGGTTGAGGTCTCCGGCCTCGTGACCTGTGATGATGGTCTCATCCAAGTTTCCCCACACCATGGAGGTGACCTTTGAGTCTGTGATCTCCCACTTCAGGATCGGGGCTTGAGATGAGATGGAGTCGTCAACAGTCCTTGTGTCGACGATGAAAACCTAAAAATGAGATGGACAGATCATTATTATTACACAGAAAGGAAGGACTCTACAATACATACTAATGGTCAAAGGTTAAATTTTTTTTGGATAGGACTATAAGTATTGTAAATTTAAAGTTTTGAAATTTCGAGGTTCGTCAAGTGAATTGAAAAAAAAAAATCTTTTTTTTTTTTCATGTTTTGGTTTTGCACTTTAGTGGAAGGAATTTATTAAACAGTTTTCGTGTTATAGGCCCCTAAATCACTTCCGCAATTACTCCGGCGCTGCGAGGTAGCTACGACATCACCGTGCAACTTGTCGCTAAGCATCCTCGCTCACCGTCGCAGCTGAAGTTTCTCGCACGCAGTCGTCGCTACCCCTCCGTGCCGTTGTTCTTTAAGCTCCCCATTGAAGAAAACGGCATCCATTTTCTATGGGGCATGCGTCGATTGGACGCCATCCGCCAGGACGCATTCGGAAGCATCGTCAATGGGTGGCTTTAGATGTAGTAACCACAAGACTTTAATTTTCTATGGGGCATGTTTCGATTGGACGCCTTGTCAATGGGCGTCTTTAGATGGTAACCACAAGACTGTCAAGACCACAAGACTGTCAAGACAAGACTGGCAAGACCACAAGACTGTCAAGACCATAAGACCACAAACCACAAGAAGTCGAGGTTTGGGGGGTGCTCTGAGCCAGATCTTCGTTTAAGATACTAAACCCATAGTAAAAAATATCTTTTTGAAGATTTACGTATTGTAAAGACGAGCCTTTGGTCCAGAATTCCGACGTGATCACTACCATTATTAAAGTTGATAGATATATGATGTTTACCTCACAAGGCTGGCCCATGGCTTTGTCGGTGGTGTAGGCAGCCTGGTTTGCACTGAAGCTGAAGTTGACAGTTCTCACGGAGGAATTGGTCTTGATTGTTGCAATGTTCTTGCCAAACTCCAAGTCCCATAATCTGTAATAGATAATGCAAAAGCTTGGCTATGGACATATGAAGCAGTTTTATCCTAATTTATTTCACTAGGTGGAAGTTTCACTACCAATTGGTTAAGGCTGCTGTCCACGGGTAGAGTAAACGATAGAGTACTAAGTGAGACATAAAATCAAAGGCAGCAACATCCATAGCAATGGGTAAGGATGTTGCTGCCATTGCTTTTAAATGACTCAGTACTCTACCGCTCTACTCTACCCGTGGACAGCAGCCTTAGTTTTTATACATACAGGGTCTTGTTTTGGTTAGTGACATCAATGTAATAACCCAATCCGTTGCCAGTAAAAAAAAACCCAATGCTACACCCCAACCCACAAAACTAGAACACTGGTAGTTTTGGTAAATGCTACACTGATTATTATTCACCTGCAGGAGCTGTCTCCTCCGCCGGTGATGAGGTGGGTGCTCTGCCAGTCGACATCGAGACACCAGACGACACCTCCATGTCCGTTGAAGGTGCCTAGTCGCTCGCCATTCAGCGCCCACCACACATTGGGCTTGGAATCTTTTGCCGCCGAAAAGAGCAGGTCGCCCTCACGGTTGTACTTGATTTGCGTGATGGCACGCTCGTGCCCTTGCAGCATGAGGGGTTTCTAAAAGAAATACACAGCGTTTTACACATGAACTGAGGACGAATGTGAAATGATTAAGCAAGCCGTCAAGGGTGTAAGTTTGGAAGGATTTACGCAATATTTCGAACTCGGGAAGATTTATTTACGAATGGCAAACCATTGGGGTTTCAAAAGATACAGTTTTTTCTTACCATTTTGTGTTTTTTTTACGAAATATAAAGAGAAAACCTAAATTATTTTCGACGTCAACATGTGGCGGCGGTGACTTTTTGACAGATGAACGAATTGAATGAACGAACGCTGAACGAAATATACCACAGACTAAGCTAATGTGATGAATGAAATGACTGGGTTACTGGTACATCACTAGTTGTGTTCTAGTTCAGTAGTTTTTTTTATAGGTGGCAGCACTTCCAGATAGTAGTAGCAGCAGCAGCAATATTTTAGTTCTAGTCAAATTCGCTAGATCACTCTGTTGCTCAAGTTTTACAAGTAGCTTCTAGGTAGCAGTATTATAATAGTTCTTCTACTGGACCCTAGATGGCGCTAGCAAATTAAATTACATATTGGTAGAGCGTAGAGTAGGAATAAAAAAATAGGCCTGTGTGACTTTCTTGTTTGCCAAAAAATATGTCTGTTGGCAGTTAGGTAGTTTTGCAATAATAAAAATACTCCATGTATATTATTTCACATACATTTTATTTTCTTAAATTATTAACCATTGATTTCCAAGAGTACAACTAAAAAACAAATTAAAGTACAAACACGTTATGCATCGCTAACTTAATTGTAGGTAACTTCTCTTGGGAAACCATTCTTTTGATTGACTAACCCGGCGCACCACACGAACGAAAAATACTGGTGACAACTAACAGTATACTTGGTCAGATATTATATCAACAGCCTTAAACCATCGCCAATGCAACCTCCAACATGCTACCACGTAAATAAACACGATAAACACAAAGCTCTAGGCTATGGGTAATACTAGTTAGTGATAAGTCTTGAAATTGAGCGAACCCAACTAAATAGGTAAATTATAGCACATTCAACCATGAACTGAAAATGTTTAGTGAAAGGTGTTGGAAGAGTTTAGTCGTAGCATACAATATTTTTGTATTTATTGATCGAAATAAAGACATCGAACAAGGAAACCGCAAAAGAGCTAAACGTGTTTGTTTGATGTAGTCCCTATACATAACAGAAATTCATTATTTCGTTATTAAATATTAACATTTTATCAAAGTGTATTTTGAAGAAACAATACACAGAACACATAAAATGCTATGGCCGTAGAATTCAAATAGCCATTCTGTTACATAATAATTTATACACAACAAACACTGTCAACGATTCCAAATATATAGTTACTCTTACAGCATATTACAATTGTTTTTGTTTACTATTTAATACAAAGTCTCATGTACACAATGTAACCCTTCTGTAACCCGAAGTAGTGGAACTATAGATATTTTTTTACACAACAAACCTTACGCTCTATCTTTTATGTGAAAATATTTCGTTAGAACTATCTAATGAATGAAACGTCTATCTCGTATGGACTGTATAGAAAGTGAAATGCAATAGTTGTGGTTACTCCCTTATGAATATATTTAACACATACTTTTATTATGATACATTACTATTTTATCAGTCAAAATAGGTATTTTTTAGAGATTTATTTACTAATAATTAGTTCGAAGAAACTTGTGTTTATGATTCTGTGATGCAGGTAGGTAGCAAGGGTGTTAAGGCCAAAAAAGTTATTGCGTACTTAAAAACTTAAAATGTGGCTCAGTATCTATGAACACACGTTAATTCGAATGTGGCCTTTGCTTGGTTTCGATAGCTTCGATTGTGCGGCAATGATAGATTCATACATTTAATTTAGGTACGGTATGCAAAGTTTTGTTTTTAATAAAGGTAAATTATTGTTACATAATTGAATGATCAATCAAAAGAGAGGGAATAAAGACATAAATTAGTTAAATAATATAAAAAAATTGTTATACAGGGCAATTTTTAAATAGCTTTATTCCAGAAACACGTCAACTGTAAAATGTGATTTCCTGACTTTTCTCATAGCTCGATACTTTTTAATTACTGAACGTTTCTTATGCTCAAACAGTTGGAATTTGTGCCATTTCAGCGCTGCCTGCGCGGCGCGCTTTCGTGTCCATCCACTCTCTACCACCTTTCCAGCCTCTCCTGCTCCTGATTTGTTACTCTACGCCAAAATTAACATAAAAAAAAATATGTTTTTTTTAATTGGTATGGAAATAAATGCGCTTTCACTAAAGTCATAGAACAAAAGTTGTTGGAAATCATATTCAGAAGTTGGTGTGTCTGATGAAAGCTATTTAAAAAATGCCCTGTATATAAATAACTGATTTACACATAGTCGTCGCTAACGTTACCAAGATAGCCGTGCGTCAATCGTCGTCAACTTATGACTGTATCATGATCTAATCCTAGTTGCAAATCATTCCAAAGAACCACACAGAAGTTGCTGCTACGAAAGAGTTGTCGAGTATTCCTTTGAAAAATAAAATTTGAGCGAGAAATATTGATAATAAATGAAACTCTATCAGACAGATGTACAGAGTGAAGAGTGAATTTCGAGAAGCACAAAGAGCGAGTGGGTGGCCACTTTATCTATTTACAACACCATATCGAAGTGTAGCCTCTTCTGGGCATCGTGTACTAATCTAATTAGGTACTCGCCAGTAATGCGCCAATTTTTCATTTTTACAGGTTCCTTGAATACTATACTTTGTACAACGCCAATAACATACTTAAACTCTAATTCCCATTTGATACAGTGCCGTTAGTGTCTTAAAAATACACTAAGCTCTAATAAAATAAGTGTCAATATTAATTACATAGAAAAAAAAAGAATATTTACCGTTAGTAGAATGATGCACGATTACAGGCTCTTTATATTTTACGATTTTCGTTATTAAAATTCTATAAAGGCATCTTTACCTCAGACTTTAGATTGAACACCTTCGTTTTGATGGTGCCTGTGTATAAACTAATTAAATATAAGTAAGTTGATACAAATTTCGAATAAATAAATAGTGACCATTTGACCATTCGATTGGTATCAGGCCTCTTCATACATCAGCGAGACGCACTGAATTAATGTTAGGTACTAAACCAATTAGGGTATCTTAGTAACACCTATTCTGGAACATTTTGAAAAATACAAGAATCATTTCTGTTTTATCACATTGAACTACACAATATTAATGACGAACCCTACTAACTTAAATAAAATGTACGAACGTAAAATTAAACAAAAAATATCAAATTGAAAAACTAATTAGGCATTTGATGGCAGTATCGTAACTGGTTGTATTCACATTCATTATAATTTACAAAACACAATAATATAACAATTAACACTTAACTAATGGTAACGCGATGAGGAACGTGGTCGCTCAATCAGGTAACGGGATTCCCCTCAGTTTCACTTCGCTACGGACATCGCTGTCGTCGTGGCCCGACTCCCAACTCACACTGCTTGTCATCTTGTGTTACGCGATTTGTTGCGAGCTTACCGTTTGAGGGAGTTTTGAACTAAGCTTTCCTATGAGCACTCTAAACAATATACTTCAAAAACTGACAGTAAAGTTGTATTCACTTTTAATGATTCGCGATATTTAAACATTATTGTATTCGAAACGGGTCGAATCGCGATTTGTTTTTAGGCAAATTAATTACCTGCTGTAACGCGGCCGAAACGTCGGGATAAATAAGGTAATTAATTTGCCTAAAAACAAATCGCGATTCGACCCGTTTCGAATACAGTAAAGTTGTAGTCAAATTTGTAATAAGACTCATGATTTTGGGGAGCGGAGTGGATAATTTAGTTACTTTCACTGTACAATGAAAAATGAATTTATAATTCTTTAATTAACTAGAACCTTAGTCCCTAGAACGAACTTTTTGGTTGTAATATCTTAATTATATCAAGGGTGTATTACCCATCCTATGTCTATCGGTAACTGTTCACCGTTGTTGGAACATTTATATATTATTATAAACTAGCGGCTGCCCTCGGCATTGCCCGTACGGACCTGTCTTTGACCCTGAAACTCAGTAAAAAAGCAGGGCTCTCTACTACCGATTGTTAATTGAGGATGGCCTAGAGATCCATTTGCTTAGTTGTTTTGTGATGTGGGATCGCATATTCAACTTGTGTTGCAACTTTTGCTTTAGCCTCTACAATAAAACTAATCGGTACCAGCGATTCTCTTTTCACAAGTTCAGTGCACACACGGACCTCCTAACAATTCATTATTAGTACAGATATAGATAACACGATTAACGATTAATACAAACTGTTATAACGATAACGGCAAATTAGTTCTACTCGTAGAATTAAAGGCAGTGATAACTGACAGTGTCGTGGATACAAGTCTGTTTATTTTGTTTAAAAAACAATTAGAAATTCCATAAATCTATTCTTAGTCGTCAAAGATGCTACTTAAGTTGATTTCAAACAGTGAAGTTACCCTATGTGTGTGATGTTTATAAACATGCAAGTGGGCTCGGGATATATTTACATGCTCTACGACAGTTTTAGACGGATTATTTAGAGGAATTTGGATGCTGCTGGGACGATCTACGAAACAAACGATAATAGATATATAAATCTCAGTGACATGTTAATGGCTCGTACGTCAATAACTGAGAATATTGAGCATATTGTTTGAATTGAACACTGTATAAGGAAGAGAAGCATAAAGGCTAGTTGGTACGTTCTACTCAAATCGAAACTCAAGTTTGATATCAGAATCAGTCAACAGCTTTGGATCTCCTTGAGTGTTGAGTTGAGCGAGATCAGACTCCATCTACTAGAGAGAGAAAATGCAACGAGTGTCACACGACGCGACGTCGACACGCGGGTTACGAGCTACAAGTATTGTTTTAATAAAAGACCAGAATAAGGAAATGTGAGTCGCTAAGTTGAGATGTATTGGCAATAAAAATGCAACGAGTTGTGACTATCAGAACGAGCGAGTCTCGCATCTTCTAAGTAAACGTTTAGTGTACATATAAACAGTACAGTTGTATACAAGCAGTCTTTGTAAACACTGAGAATAGGTACTTAGTGCTACTTATGAACGAAGAAGTCATATAAAATTAATTGTAAATTTAATTAGTACATCTCCAGTGAGTAGTTTACTGGTTCATATCCTAGACAATATAAAATGCAAACTAAAACAGCAATATTCCATTTACAAGTAGAAACAACTATGTATGTCTAAAACAACAATATTAATTCCTATCGTATATAAATTAAGTCTATATGTACAGAAATATATATTATGCGATTTTTTCGACTGACTAATTAAATAGTAGCATTATATAATATATTTTATTCTAAAACTTCTCATTTGCCGCTAAGTAGTGTACACTACCACGTATAAAACACGCATTCAAGTCCCTCGTTTAACTACTTTAGAAAATAACTATTAATATATATCAGTCTGTGAATTGGGACGTTTAATTTCTTCTAGTAAACATAAAATCAAACCACACTCGAGTCTAAGCATCCGCACACACTGACAGCAGCAGTTTCCCTCACTTATTGTCATCGGGCGCGGGCGCTGGGTATGCCTGGCCCACGCCGGCAGCTTGGTTGAACACAGAGTGGTTGGTGGTTGGTGGTTGGTGGTTGGTGATGCTGGCGCGGGGCGATCATAAGTCGGTGCGGCGCGGGCGCGCGTACATCGCGAACTAGACGCCCTGGTGCGCCATGTACTATCTGATCTCCGCCGAGTTTAGTACGAAGGGCACGTAGAACATCTTGCTCTCTAGAAGAAGGTTAGCCGCTGCTTGGATCTGCCGAGGTCGGAAAGAACGAGCTTACTTGTGTGTTTAAAATAATTATGTTAACTTTACAATTTAACTGGGCTAACCTAGTGCGAGGACCCCTGGAAATTTAGTAACTAGTTATAAGATCGCCTATGTACACACGACAGCATGTCAAGGCTTACACGCTAGCACTCTACTCCGTTACGTTACGGGCGAATTTACAACAAAAGTGTACAGTCTGACGCGCTGTCGTGTGTACATAATATTTAAAATCCTTGTAAGTTTCTCTAACATTTGGTACAATAAATAATTTTTTTACTTTACTTTACTTTTGTGCTTGAGGCAGCTTCTTGTAAATAATGAGGGGAAAGTCAGCAGTTTCCAAAAGGATGAGCTTCTTCGTCTGGTAGTTTGATTCAAATAGATTTATTTCTATTCAAAATATTTTATCAGACAGCTTGCAACTAGTTTGACTGCGCAATGCATAAAGAGTGCGCGAGAGAGAATCATAGAAGGCTTTCAAATAAAGTCACTCACTCAAAGACTTCACTCACTATCTATCTATCTATCCAGCCCATAAATAAAGCCCACTGCAGGGCATATGCCTCTTCCTTTTCACGCCAACCCCCTCGGTCTAATGCCAATCTCGTTCATTGTCTTCCCGCTGTTTTGACAATGTCATCGACCCATCGAGCTTTCGGTCTACCCACCGACCGCTCACTAATTAAATAAAAATCCGTAAATCGGGCCCGGTGAATCTTAGACCTGCCCCTCTACCCTTGACGCATTTTTCCAATACGGCCACCAATATGGCGCAATTTACAAAATTAAATATTTTCCGGGGTGGCAAGAGGCAGCCGATGATAGAGAGGAGTGGAAGAAAAAAGGGGAGGCCTTTGCCCAACAGTGGGACACTATAGAGGCTACATAAAAAAATAAAACTAATTAAGACGCATTTTGTGTTTTTATTAAATAAAACAGCCTCCTTTGAATAAACATTACAAATTATTTAAAATCAAAGCATTATTATGCGAATTAAAAGAGAAATTAATTTTCAAACTTTTTCAATTTGATCGCATAGCGTCATGGGTAACCCCCCTGGTGGATCCTAGAAACTAGGGGGTGAGTGGGTGGGGGAAGAGGGCCAAAAGGCACTGTAAATGTTGAAGAAGGCTCACCTCAGGTATCCTGGCGAAGAGCTCCTGGAGGCGGCCGGGGTGGTGCGGCGAGGCGTGCTCCAGGTAACTCCGCAGCACTTGAACGTACCGCTCCTGGATGCCTTCCAGCTCTACCTCTGTAACAAGATGAAGGAGATACATTAGTACCGGTTTAAGTTACACCTATTGTAGCCTGAATAATTCTTGGTAAGGAGGTACTATGAGCAGAAAGACATCTTGTATACATATAAGTTGACTCTACATTTTGGAAACTACTGATCGAGAATTACAGGGCCCTTAGCCTGTAACGCAATGGTGCCAAAATGGGCTCCCGGTTGACGGTTTTAATTACGATTTATTAATGCTGTCGGTCCAGTGTCGGTCCTTTTAATGTTTTTGTAGTACAGGAAAGAATATTATGATTCTAATTCTAGAGGATTAGTTCGCTGGTTGTAAGAGAACAACGAAAAAATCCCGGTTTTGTCCTTCTGCCTATGATGCCATTGATACGCCATTGTGTTACAGGCTAAGGCCCCTGGTAGATCAATAACGCATGCGGTACAACCAACAGATAAAACGCGCCTGTGTGGGGGAGCCTTTATGAGCGCCAATTTTTGGTTATTTAGGAATTTTAAATTCAAACCTTCAGTCGTTATCTTCATAAAAATAATAAATAAATCGTCTCTACATTTACGCAAAGCAAATAATTCGGTACCGCTACCCGACACTAGATGGCGACACGTTGTCGCGGTAAGCCAGCAATGCCATTGTAGAGGCGCTCGCTCGCGCGGTGACGTCACGCGCTCAGTAGGTCACTCCGATAGCGGGGCAACGACCGCGGCTAGCCGTTGACCTCCGCGCGCTCGCGTCCTCCCCGCCCCGCGCGCCCCGCCTCCCGCCCGCCCGCGCCCGACGCTCTATTATTCAAGCGGTCCGCGACTAGAATAGACTGAATAGATGCGCGCCAACGTTGCCTACGTTTTGTGTTTACGTTTATGCTTCGTTAGAGTGTCGATTAAATCAATAGTGGTTTTTTTCTGTTGGGGCAGACGAATGTACTAAATTATTAGACGTCACACTAAATGCACTATGAAAATACCAGAAAAATAAAGCAAATATGCACAAAAAATGCTATTTATTAATACAAAGTGCATTTTTTTTATATTATTCATTATGTACGTAACGTAGTCCGAGCAAAGGCTTCGTTCAGAGTCAGATTTTCGCACGATAATTTCCATGTTTTTCATTTAGCTCATAAGATACGCAAATGAGCGCATCGGAATCTATTGAAAAGCCTCCGTTTCGACGGCGAATATCGCATTCTAATGCTAAATTCAATAGGCAGGTTGCGTAAGGCGAGTGCCGGCTGATGCTATAATCCGCGCTTTTTTCCCCGCACTAGCGCGTCAGCGCAGCGCAAAAGAGAAAGTGCGCCTTCCGCGTTGCGCTTTCCGCTCTGAGAGTGAAATGCTGTCCCGTTAGATGACGTAACCGCTTTATGCACGTCTATTGTGTTACCGCCAAGACTCTTAGGCGACAATCTTTCTCTATATTTTGTTGTAGCTATGGAATAATAATAAAATGTGCATTCACAATATTTTACTTTCTTTTTTGTAACACTACCTTGTCTGCCTTTCGGTTCTAGGGTAATTTATAATTAAATTAATAGAAACAGTAATTTCATTGTTATTATTTATTTCGGAATTATCTACCAATCTTATTATATCCAATAGTTTGGTTTTACTAAGGGTTTGGGATAATTTAAAGAGCTTTTTTTAAAATTTAGAGTCTATTTTTTCCAAAGCACATTTTAAAGTTCTGCGTTAGATGTTGAACTCATGCTCAAATTATGTTGCACACATGCTCTCCCCAGTATGTAGAGACACAATGACACACAGACATGCAAGCCAACTTCCATACACTTAAACAAGCACTTTCTACGTCACCGCCTGTTCCTTAAAAGAACAATCTTAGTTGCTCGAAATAGACTCAATTTATTCTAGCGACTCTACATCCAATTTATTCTAGCGACAACTGCTAGAAAAACTTAAGTGTACACACGACAGCACATAGGCCCGGTTTCTGAGTTGAGAATTTTGCTAAGCAAATAGGTAAGTATCGTCCTGTCTCTGCAGATTTCTCACAAAAGAGCGTGACAGAGCGATACGTAAGTATGTGCTTAGTAAAATTCTCAACTCAGAATCCAGGCCATAGACGCTTACACGCCTACACTCTACTCGGTTACGTTACAGGCGACTTTACAACAAAAGTGTATCTACACTCTGACGTTCTGTCGTGTGTACAAGAAGAACATTATAATATTCTTGCGATAGCAGGAAAAAAACATATGAAAACAAATATTTGCCATTTAATTATGAAATGTAAAAAGCAAACTGATAAAATATTATTGTAAAATGTGCTTTGGAAAATGTAATTAACTGTAACTTAGAAAAAGCTATTCAAATTATTCTAATTAAACCCTTAGTAAAACCAAACTCTGGATGTATGTACATAATTCCGAACTAATAATATTTTATAAGTACGCTTTTATTATTAAAACCCCATGCACCAATTCGAACAGCTATTGCGCTATCTCAATCTCTACTCATAACATTTTCAGTACGTCCGAAGGCAGCAGTAAAGTAGGTAATCTACTGCGATAGAGTACTTCGGAGGTTGATAAAGAACGGCAACAATCGCGCATGCGCGTGGTGAAAATAATTTTCTAACATGGCCGCCGACCTAGTTACGCGTGCGCGCGATAACACAGGATGTCATAGCGCAAACTAGACACTGGCAGAATGTTAACTGAGTACGAATTCCGGCGGCTCCGGCACTTCATAGTGGTAGGTATCCAGTACATATCCACAATGCAGAGTTTCTTAGCTAATAGAGCATGCATGTCATGTCAAGTCTCTGTAATCTCTTTTTATATTTTATAAAGCACTAACCCGTGCTAGAGGTTTCGGGTTCAAATCCTGTGCCGAGAGAATTTTTTAACCTTATATTTTTTTTTTTTAAATCTCTGTAATCTATTGAAGGACACAAAAAAATCTGTTGTAGGTATATCTTCTGACAACAAAGCCTACTGTCCATATGCTAAATGTGGAAAAGTTATCAAAATGTTCAACAAAATCTTCTACGTGCTCTACAAAGTTTTGCACTATTGAGTTAACATTCTGGCATAATGAATATACTCTGTGTTCATAGTTTCCCGCGCGGAGCTCGAATGGCGGAACGGTTTTGCGTTTTGAACTTAGCGCTTAGGAAATAGAAAGTGGTCATGGTATGTACGTAGGTGTCCTATTATGATAGGCTGCTTTCGTTTTCCCACAAGGCCTTACTCTACATCAACTATTATAGTGCGTTTATGTGGAGGAAGAGGTTTCAGTATTCTTCCTTATTTCTATTAACCTATTATTGTTTCCGATTCGGTCCCAAAAATTATGATGTCTTATTTATAGATTTGATACCAATTCGACTCATTACGCCCTGAAGATCAAAGCATCATCCACACAAGTACCAAATTGGTATTTCTCGTAAACAATCAAGCCGGATATAACAGTTCACTTTATAATTTAAAGTCTCGATTTGATCACAAATTGAGAAGCTATTTTTGGATATTTCTATTTGGCTTTGCTAAAAGTTCGACCTAAAAAAACTAAACTAAACTAAGGCCTTTGCATCTACGTAATGAGATGATTTATACAGCGTCCAGTGGCACCTTCACTCACACTAGATAGGTGAAGAGACCACTCGGCGCTGCAAAAAAAGGACCCGTACTTATGAATTAGTTGCGAAACGATTGTGGCTATGGCGATCAAGAATAAATAGGATCGAACTTTTGTAACAGAATTTTGCGTGGTAGATAAATATCGGCGCGAGCGCGCTAGCTCAGTCTCCTTTCCATGAATTTATTGAAAGAAGTTCAAAACGGCTACCATAACATCAATAGTAGTTAAATCTCTTCACTATACCTTCTACTGGTAGTCTTAAGACGACGTACGTCTCACAACTAGCGCCGCCAATGGAAAAAAAATCATATCTTTTTTTTGGATGCGTTTTTAGCAAAAAACGCTCCTGCAATTTCTCAACGCGATGCTTAACTATTTTTAGGACCTAAGGTTTGGATTCCAGGATTAGATTTCCTACGAATGCAATCGATTCTCGCCAAAAGTGGCCACTTTTGGCGAGAATCGATTGCATTCTTAAGTTCTAGGATCTGGAATCCAAACCTTAGGTCCTAAAAATAGTTAAGCCTCGCATTGAGAAATCGCAGGAGCGTTTTTTGCTAAAAACGCATCCAAAAAAAGATATGATTTTTTTTCCATTGGCGGCGCTAGTTGTGAGACGTATTTCACCTTAAATCTCCTCACTGTACCTTCTACTGGTTGTCTTAACTGTCCCTAATCGGTTTCGCAAGTGACTCGACTCGCCGCTCCCGAACGCAACTGGGCCACTGCCATAAATCATCATAATACTCGTATCGAGCGGCGCGCGCGCATCGCCATTTCATCTCCTTTAAATTGGTTGCTACTTTAGACTGGAATTCGGAACCCAAAGTTTTTTGTTCGAAAGTCCGTAGACCTTTAGACAATATTGAGAAACTAATTTCAATTTTTTTTATTTTGGTTCAGTAGTTTGGGTTTTACAACGTTTCAAAGATGCGGTTTTATGACGTCACGCGACGGTCTGCATACAGTTGGCTAGGAACAAAACATTTTAGCGCATAAAAACAAAACTACTGGACCAAAATAAAAAATATTTAAATTAGTTTCTCAATATTGTCTAAAGATAAGTTTAAGCCAATAACGGACTTTCGAACAAAAAACTTTGGGTTCCGAATTGAGCTCGTAGGCACTTAGATAGCCAAAGCAAGATCTAATTACACATTTTTCATGTAAAAAGGTGCATGGAGTTTTCAGAAGTCTTCCTAAGCTATGGCTACCACATATGGCTATTCTGTATACAATGTGCTTAGGAGACCTTATTTTCCCTTCCACCTTGCCCATCATTATGGCATACAATGGCTGGTATCGTTTGTATCTTAACGTGACCTAAGTAGGCAACCTCTGCTTTACGATGCACATAAGCTCAACCATCTTAAACTAAGCATTCGCCCGAAAGCTTCGACGTTGCTCTACAAAAAAAAAAATACCTTGGCCTTTTTGCTATTAGGTGATCGTCCAGTGGCCCCTTCAATCATACTA
Source organism: Zelleria hepariella (assembly GCA_949319315.1). NCBI lineage: Eukaryota > Metazoa > Arthropoda > Insecta > Lepidoptera > Yponomeutidae > Zelleria > Zelleria hepariella. The sequence continues at coordinate 11,927,626 of OX439391.1, read as the reverse complement.
GATGGTTGAAGTGACCACTCAGATGCTGCACTGCCTGGGTAAAGGTATTTTAGATGGCGAAGTCTGGCCCAGCACCTACACCATCCTCTCAGCTTAGCCAGCCTAGTCCACGGGAAATATAAATGTATCCAGCCATACATAATTAAAACCCACTGATGGGCTATTCCTTTTCACTTCAACGAGGGCGGTTGAATGCGTCAGTAGCGGAGGCAACTAACCTGGGGCCTTAGCCTGAAACGCAATGGCGATTCGATGGCGACCCAGCAGAAGGACAAAACCGGGGTTTCCTCGTTTTTCTCCTACAACCAGAGAACTAATCCTCTAGAATTAGAATCGAAATATTCTTTGCTGTACTACAAAAACATGAAAAGGACCGTCAGCATTAATAAATAAAATTGTAATTGAAGCCGTCAATTGGGAGCCCATTTTGGCACAGGCTAAGGCCCTAGGGCCTGTAACGCAATGGTGCCAAAATGGGCTCCCGGTTGACGGTTTCAATTACGATTTATTAATGCTGTCGATCCAGTGTCGGTCCTTTTAATGTTTTTGTAGTACAGCAAAGAATGTTACGAGTCTAATTCTAGAGGATTAGTTCGCTGGATGTAGAAGAACAACGAAAAAGTCCCGGTTTTGTCCTTCTACCTGGGAGGCTGTTACAGGCTAAGGTCCCTGGCTTGCTCTACAACTGGCGTATGAAGTCAGGCCGCGTCACTTGACACGTCGCAGGATGGCCACGCGAGTGGTTGCATAACCAGTTAGTAACTGACCTACATGAGCTCGGGCTTCGCCCCGGAGCAGAGTGAATGCACCCTGTGCGCCGCTGCCGCGCCGATGCTCTAAACGGATTACGCCTTTCATGTGCCGGCTAACAGGCAAGCTTGTTATTGTAATTGCTGTACTTTTTAATGAGCTCTCGGGATGGACACGTAACTTGCTGCCGAAGGAGTAAGCGGCCCAAGCGGTGTGTCACGCGTGTTATGTTTCCGGTATATGAGCACAATTTATCAGCTGTATACATTTCTAACTAAAGATACGGGTTTCCCAAAAATCTTTCGCGAGTACACGCAAGAAAGACAGCGATTCCTCTAGCCTTAGCGTGCCATGAGGCCAATTTCTATTCAACGGCTGCTAATTTTAAGCTAATTTAACAATGTACTTTCTAAGTGCAGTTGTTTCTGCTTCGCTTTCGAAAACAAGGAAATGGCTTCGGTTCGCGGCTCTGGTGTTTGTTTAGCCTAAATATTCATCGGTGAAAGGTTATCCGTTATCAATTAGGACGATTTTAATGAAGAGGATGGTTTCATTTGACGTCAGTCAACAGTCGCTGCAGTTTTGTTTTGGCGAAGTACAAGAACTGGATCAATTGGAGAAATCGCTAGTCTAATTCAAGTGTCAATCATCATCGCCATCTATCAAAACAACGGACCCCCTCCCGACCATAAATTGAGCCCCATATCACACTCACCCTGATTAAGCAGTATGTAGACCTTCAGGCAGACGTACTCCTCCATCCGGAGCTGGATCCGTCGGAAGACGCAGGTGATCTGCGTCATCTTCTCCACGACCAGCCCGACGTCTAGCCGCAGCTGCTCCAGCGTTATTGGACGACCCATCAGGGATGTTAGGCAGCTTTGCAGCGTCCGTAGGTTTGCGTTTACCTAGGGGATGAAATGTTTCGGTAATGATTTGTTCTTCTGCATGTGTCATCTCTGATTGACGGTGAACCTTACAGCGATGCATAAGTGAATAATATCGATTGAGAGATAAAACGTTCGCTTCGTAAATTAAATCCTGATTATATATTTTTTTTGCTGGCACATCAATTTAATAATATTTAGAGCAGTTAACTATCAAGGATCAACTGCTATGATAATGTTTCGGTTAGGATTTGTTCTTCTGCATGTGTCATCTCTGATTGACGGTGAACCTTACAGCGATGCATAAGTGAATAATATCGAATGAGAGATAAACCGTTCGCTTCGTAAATTAAATCCTGATTATATATTTTTTTTTGCAGGCACTACAATTTAATAATATTTAGTGCAGTTAACTATCAAGGATCAACTGCTATGATAGTGAACTATCTGCGTTACGAAAGACTCGAACCGATAGTCGTTTACGTAATCAAAGCACCTAGGTGTTAATAAAGGAGGAAATGCACTAGACAATGAAAATACTTTCATGTAACTACCGTTAACAATCGTTGAGTAACTCCCACTCACAGTCTCACACGACTTTGAGTTTTTGAAGAGTGATAGATGCAATAAATAATACGTTTATAATTCAGAAACTGGTTCATAATAAATCTTCTTCTTTTTGTAGTGCCGCAGGATGGCAATCAGTTTGGGAGGAATCTCTATAATTGAAATTTCAGCATTATCATGTTTTTTTGTTGAAAAACTGTGGCGTTTTCCTTTTTTTACCTAAACAAAAACTATAGAGCTAATTCCGCTCGAGGTTGGCATAACAGTTCTAGTGCAACATAACTGATCTAGGTGGCTATCGTATTAAATGCAATGACCCATGTAAGTGAATCTATTAGGCGCGGGTCGTGCAGGCGAGTGCAGCTAGCTCGACTTTCTATCGCAGTTGCGCAAGCGATGCAGATCACGTAATGCACCGGCGGAAGTCTATAGCGAAAGTGACCCGGCGAGGGTATGCCGGGATAGGTACTAGATTGCCTTGCTCCAAGCACTGGTTAGAATACAGGGCCCTTAGCCTGTAACGCAATGGCGGGTCAATGGCGTCCCGGCAGAAGGACAAAACCGGGCTCTCCTCGTTTTTCTCCTACAACCAGAGAACTAATCCTCTAGAATTAGAATCAAAATATTCTTTGCTGTACTACAAAAACATTAAAAGGACAGACAGCGTTAGCAAATCGTAATTGAAGTCGTCACCTGACAGCCCATTTTGGCACCATTGTGTTACAGGCTAAGGGCCCTGGTCTTTAGTTAAAAAGTGAGCTTTATAACTGAGCTGCTTACCGCTACTTTTCATCGCAGGATCACTATCGCCCGCTGTTATTTGAAGAATTTAGACGCACTATAAGTTTGTATGATACGAAATAGCCTTATATTTGAATACATATTACAAAGGATGTGAAATCGAAGCATCCAGAGTAGGGGGGCTATTTTAATATGTTGCACTTGCGCAACTTCCCTATCGTTCTCGGAATAAATCTTGCAACAAGTACCAGTACAACATGAATGATATGGAGGAACTTCAGGTTGATTTTTGAAAAGAATATAGCGCTTTTACAATTGACTTACACATTTTAGGCTGGTGCCTAATTGGTCTCAAACATTTGGCAAGTATTCAAGCTACGTACCTCCTGCATGAAGTCATGCTCATGGTCTGCGGAAGGCGGCGCGTGCGCATGTTTCCCGTGCATGGCCTGGTACGCCGCCGTCGTCAGCACCGAGATCTCGTGCCACTTCTCCATCAGCAGCTTCGAGTGGATCTCCATCGGAATCTCCATTATGAAGGGCAGCTTTTTCGTCCACGCGACCATTTTGTGGACTATCGAATCGCCGATCTTGCATAGCTTGTCGCCGATTTCCGAGGTATCGTGGAGCAAATCTGGTAGGTGCCGCACTGTCGCTATGTCTTCCATGGCGTCGCAGTCTATGAGGGCTCGGATCATGTGGAGGGCTCTTTCGAGTGGAACGGCACGGTCCCGTGACGAGGACACTGCGCTTTCTAGCCGTGCGCGGAGGTGGACAACCTGTGGAAAGAACACTCATTGATTTGGGACTCAAGGACACATATTATGTAATTTCTGGTTTGTGTTGGATGGTCCTACCTCGCTGGGGTTGGTGAGGGCAGTCTTGAGGATGGTCCCGTTGACCAGGTGCGGTGGGAGGGGCGGCAGCGGCGTCTCTTTGGGCTTGTCCGGCGGTGACGCTCTACTCGTGGCCGTCGCAGTCTTATTCTTGTTTTTATTCTTTCTATACTTCACTTTGTAAAGGTTGTACACAGCACCACTATTTCGCCCGCCTGGCATGCGATCTTCACGGACAGCTGAAAAGATAATCAGCATTATAACAAAAATCATATTATTTGTCTTTTGTTTCAAGTTTTTAATTTTATTTAAGAATATTACGCACCTTGTAATACCATTCCTTGCTCGATACATTTCTTAAACCGACAGTATTGACATCTGTTCCGTTGCGTTTTGGTGATCTCACAGCCTCCGTCGGCGACGCACGTGTAGACGCGCCGGTTCTGCACTGTCCGCTTGAAGAAGCCCTTGCAGCCCTCGCAGGTGATGATGCCGTAGTGCAGGCCGGTCGCGTTGTCGTCGCAGATCATGCAGATCATGGGCTGGTTGTCCTCGTCGCGCTCCGCCTCGGCCGCGTAGGTACGCAGCTCGGGCCGCGGCAGCGCCAGCGCGGCGCTCAGCCCAGACACCCCCGCGCCGCCGCCGCCACCGCCACCACCACCCGGGCCTGAAGGGCTCAGGTTCAGCGCCGTCAGCTGCTGGTGCGCCGGCAGCTGCGACACATCCCCCGCCCACAGCAGCTCCATGTTCAGCGGCGGCCCTCGCTGGCGGCGCAGGTCACCTCCTCCCAAATTGAGCAGTAATCGCGCCGCGTTCTCCTCCGTGCAATTCGCCGGATCGGGCGTGGGCGGTGTCGGTGGTGTATGCGAAACACTAGGTGCGGGCTCTCCAACCGGCTTGGGCGCCGGCAGCGTCCAGAACATAGTCCGAACACCGCCAGATTCCCCCATGATGACGGCGGGCGCGCCCCTCCATTGCGTGGAGCCGCGCGCCCCCTTCGGCTCCAGCTGCTGCGGCGGGAAGTGTCCGCCGATGAGCTCGGGCTTGACGCCGTTGATGCAGGCGGCGGGCGGCCAGGCGCCGGGCGAGAGCGAGTGCGGGGGCGGCGCGGGCGCGCGGGGGCGGTACGGCAGCGGCGGCTCGGGCGGCGAGCCCTCGTGCTTCACGGGGGAGGGCTGCGGCGTCGGCACCTGCTGCTTGCTCTCCGTCTTGACGGAGGCCGGCGCCCCCTCGAACTTGATGACCGAATAGGGCGGCGCCGAGCGGATGACGGTGGGGTGGCAGGCGGCGGGCGAGGGTGCGGGCGAGCCACCGCCGTCGAACACGGGAGGCGGGTGCGGCGGCGTGTGGCAGCCCCCCTCGGCCATGCGCGGCGACGGCGGGCCCGGGTCCGGCGACGACGTGCTGGTGTCAGCGGCTGACTCGCCTGCGGGAGGAGACGCTGTTAGCGTGCCGTGCGACCAGGCTGGTGGGACTATGACTACGACCAAGGAAAAGAGCACCGTCGAGTCTTTCAAGCGAGAAATAGAAATTAGGTGAAATGTCAATGACCGCGCGTAATTTCAGCGCAGGCGGTGCGGTGCGCGGGGCGGGGGCGGGTGGGACGCGACACTGTACTTCCCGACGCCGACTAGATTAGCCGGTTGCGTCACGACGCTGCGCCGCCACGTAGACGCGTAGCCTACCTAGACTGCGCTGAAGATACATACGATGTTCATTTATTTAGGTAATGAGAATTTACTGTGTATGTCAAAGAGACAGGAATATTTATTTAGAGTATGAGATAGAGCTCGCTGGGTGGCTCGAGCGAGATGCGCGGTGGTAGCTGCGCGCGCGGCGGTGAAGAGAAAGTGAAAGCCGCGCCGGCGCAGATGCGCTGCGCCCGGAAGCGTTGCGCCGCACACACACACAACGAGTCCCTACTCTATAAATGTAAAATATCCCGTTATTTCTCTATACGAGCACAAAGAAAATTTTAAACGGTAATGCTTTGCAAAACAAAATAATATTAAGTATTTAAATTATCAAAAGAAAACTCGGAAAATCCTCTTGAATAAAAAGTTAAATTTCCTAACTTACAAATTAGCAAAACTCACTGTAATCTAATTTAATAATAAAATTACCGACTTTTTACGACCAAATCCATAGGCGGAGTGTTTACCCTCTGAACGCGGCGCTTACATCACACCGCCGACAGTCCATTGACTCCCAACTGCGTGCCCTTTGTCACATAACGCCTTAAACTTTTTTTTTTAATATCCGTGCGTATTGGCCAATGAGAGCGTCGTAGTTCGCGCGGGTGTTTTGTTTTTCGCGGGCCGGCGGCGGCGGCGGCGGCGGCGCGGCGAAGAAAGTTTTCCACGTGCAGCGGGCGGCGTCGTACAGAGCGACCTACCACACGAGCGAGCTGCGGCCCTCTCCCCGCGCTCGCTTCCTGGTCCCTCCCTCCAGCCACTATTAGGTCACTCAGACGCCTGCCCGAGCGTGCGTGCACAAACACTAGTGCAACTGCAACTGTGCAACGCGGTGCATCGAGGACAATCTCTATTTCGCTCGCGTCCTTAGGGGGGGACGGATCTTTCTAGCCGGGTGACGCAACCGCCCTCTCTCCGGGACTAGATGAGGTTGCCTTAGATGTTGTGTTATATAACCGTCGTGGTCTAGGGCCTAAGTTTAATGACACGTTGGTACTTGGCTAGGAACTAGCTGCAATCTAGGCATTTAGGCCACATTTATAGTTACGCCGCACTGCAGTGACTGGGCAATGTTTAGACGTAGCAAGTATGCCCAACCAGTATCTATTATAATCTTAGTCAGCCTAACAGAAAATATTATACTTAATCTGTATAAGAATTATCTATAACCTTTAAGAGCGTGTGAGGACGGCACAAAAAAAACGTCAAAATCTTCAAATAGAGTCACGCCTCACAATCGCGTCCATTTTGCGGATCCTATCGGCTCACGATCGTTTTCCGAATGGACCCGTACGAGCGAAGGTCGTGCGAGGTCGACGACCTCTTGAACTAGGTCAACCTCCCCCCGCGCGCACCCCCAACCCTCCGACACACCCCCGTCACTGAACAAAAAAGAACCAGAAAGTACGCCCTGCATACCTTGAAATTCGTGAAAGGTTACCCATCTATAAGAAATCGAAAAGAAGGGTCTCTAATTGATGATTGTAATGATTACTTTTTTTTATTTAATCGCAATTACTACGATTTGAATTAATAACTCTCTTTATACATTTAGGCCTTCACAAGTATAGCGGGATATGTTAATTCAGGTTTTTATAATACGTGCTACGGCTCTGCGTGACCTACGCATACAAATGTAGAGTTTTTTTTAAGCCAAACTCTACAACAAATAAGTAAGTATGATTAAGATGGAGCCTGTACATTTAAAATGTTTCCTCCACTAACAAGGCAAAGGCATTCTCTACCTACCTAGTAGCCTACATAAAAGTAACCGCAGAAAACGTTCTGTATGTTCTTTCTTCCTCCTTCCCGCCCTGCGATGTTCCACGCCGCCCTCGCCGCCGGCAAGGAAATTGTTACAACTTCAAATATAGACTTGAGGAAGGTATTTTCTATCTCATTATTTTATTTTAGGACTTTGACCCTTTGTTTCTAAACTCAAAATGTATGTACCAGGGGGCTAATTCTCGGCAATCTCGAATGTGACTTCTTACCAAGGTTTTCTTCGTAGAATCTCGAACGGGACATACCCGAGAAGTTGCCCTCAGAATAAAACGAGTTGTTAGCTACTATTGATGTAAGTTTCGATCATGCAGATTACTCTTGGTTGACCTTTTTTTCGTTTGCATTTTTCGCGTTTTGTTAGTGTAAAAATATTTCTACGCATTCTCGAATATCTTGAATACCCAAACACGCGCTCTCGAAATTTCGTAGAGCGGTCATAAGCCCCGTCTCCGCGGCGTCAATAGCGGTAGTTCCAAAATACGTGACGCACAAGTTCCTCCTCGACGTACCGTCACGTCAGAGGGTCTCGTCACGCCCCCGTCACTTCCCTCCGCGTCATGCGGCACACCCCGGCGCGTCACGGCGGCGGCGCGAGATAGCGGCGCAAACGTATGAGCAGTGGCGGATCCAGGATTTTGGTTCGGGAGGGGCTTGAACCCAATGAGGGCAGGTTTTATCAAGATAAAGTAAACACAAAACAGCATACAAATTTTAGTATGCTTTTGTCTACTCTGTGTGCCCGGCCCGGTGGCGTTCTGCAATCGAGTTCTGTGTTGGACCCTAAATGTACTCCCAGAACACAGAACTTTTTTTCATGGAGGGACGCTTTTAGAGGGGGCTTGGACGCGTGGCCGAATTCTGGGCCAATAAAATATAAAAGTCACCGACACGATAAGAAGAAGAAGAGGGGGCTTGATCCCCTTAGCCCCCCAAATCCGCTACTGCGTATGAGAGATCGCCTTTTGTTTCATTCTCGAACAGCGCATTTTCTTCTTCCCTCGTGACTTGACTTTGTTGATTTATTGACGGAACAAAGTTTCGCTCGAAGCGGCATTGAACCTGCGACCTCTGGCAACTTCGATACATTTTTGTATGTTACGGGGAAAAATATAATGAGCTGCGCTTTTACTAAGATTGATAAAGTTATCCAACTTTGAACATCTCTGGAAAGCCTTTGTGTCAGCCCCAGACTCCACGAAGGAGAAAAGGGACCAAAGAAGAAGAAGAATCTCTCACTGTGATCGATAATTGTAGAAGCATCGAGATTGGCCATAAGCCTTCAAAGATCGATTACCAACTTGTGTCTCGACAAAAACTAGGACATTACAAATACTTTAAACTTTTTACTACGTGCATTTTACCGTGTTTCGAGAAGCTTACATTTAGATTACCGCGACCGCGTGTCATGTTGGGACGGCATACCTATTCAGTTGGTGCCTCTTCGGAGAAATGGTTGCGATCTTTATCTGCTTAGGCTAAACAGATATTTTTATCCCCGTTAGATCAAGAGTTTGTTGCGACGGCGCCTCCAGCGCGTTACGTGGCCTGACAAAGAGAATCTTTCTCTCATGACTTATTCATCGGCCGGCGAACAATAATTACCGCACAGATTTTTATTGCTTTCACTCGGCTGCTGGCGGGAACTTTCTTTAGCGCCGACACTCGTCATCATTGCATAATGTTGTGTTGCGCACGCGCTTTGGGTTCAATGCTTGTAGTAAAGTTGAACTTACATAAACTATGCCTATGCCTGTGCCTCAGAAAGGTTGAGACTATACCTACTTAGCCACTTGTTATAGTCTTTGGCCCGGTTTCTGAGTTGAGAATTTTGCTAAGTAAATGGGTAAGTATCGTCCTGTCTCTGTAGATTTCTCACAAAAGAGCGTGACAGAGCGATACGTAAGTATGTGCTTAGTAAAAGTCTCAACTCAGAAACCGGGCCTTTATTTACCTTTGCTTCATCTTGAATTTAATTTTGCCTTCTTTGATTATATAAATATTTTAATTGTTACGTTGTTTTTTTTCTATTTATATGAAATTTTATCATACAGGGTGTTAAAAATCGGCCAAGTGTAAAACCACGTATTGTTCCTATCGTAACGAACATTTTGCTCAAGGATTTCGCCTGGGAAATCCACAGATTTTGGTTTTATAGGTCATAAAAAATATAACCTAAAAACCGATACCCAGCATTAATTTATAGAAAAAATACTTTGATTTGGAGTCTAGTATGCGTGCCTTTCGGCTCTTTCGGCAATCTTTTAACACCCTGTATATTTCAGTTAATGTAAGAAACAATCTCGCACAATTGGGAGGTATAAAAAATTGCGGATTCTATTATAAATTCATCTATAAAATTTTATGTGTTTCCGATAAAATGCCTACTAACGTGAAACATTTCTCTTCCGTTGGTAATAAATTACACGCTTTTGTTGTCAAGAAGATTGTTAATTTTCATCCACATATTATTTCTGTATTCCGAAGCGGCTGACTCGCATAACCGGATCTCGAATTTGGAAGCTTTTTTGTCTTGAGTGAAAGTTGCCGCACTTCTCGAAAACCTGCTGCGTTTGCTCTCACGCGGCTAAAGTGGCCAGTATTATTCAACTTTTAATCGATGACAACGATTACCGAATACTAATTTAATATTCGAACATATTTTTAAATTGTATAACGTGAACTTGATTTTACCGAATTGATGCCTTATTTTCTTTTCAATAGCTTATCCATCGCAATGAAATCGAATTCACTTTGTAACAGCTAGGTAAAGAGTATCGAAAGCGACAGTAGTTGCAGCTCGTGACCAGCGTCAGAAATCGAAACGTACTGTCATAGAATAATGAGTACCAATTTCTTGACCTTAGCCAACTGTAAACAGATACTTACCATTAGACTCTATTTTATTACGGCAAAATGTTCTCAATGACATTCATCATGCATATGTTATGGGGGATATCGGGTGCTCTTTTCCTCAACTGTTTAGTACAAACACAACAAATCTGGACAGGGGCCTTAGCCTGTAACGCAATGGTGCTAAAATGGGCTCCCAGTGTCAACTGGATAGTCTGGACGTCGTCAGACTGGAAGTCTGTCCGTGAACCGCGATCAGTGAACTGGAAGTCGTCAGACTTCAATTACGATTGTTGCTGTCGGTGATTTTAATTTTTTTGTAGTGCAGCAAAGAATAGTCCGATTCTAATTCTAGAGGATTAGTTCTCTGGTTGTAGGAGAAAAACAAGGAAACGCCGGTTTTGTCCTTCTGCTGGGACGCGATCGACACACCATAGCGTTACAGGCTAGCTCAGGGGCCTTAGCCTGTAACACAATGACGTGTCAATGGCGTCCCAGGTAGAAGGACAAAACCGAGATTTTTTCGTTGTTCTCCTACAACCAGCCTTTAGAATTAGACTCATAATATTCTTTGCTGTACTATAAAAACATTAAAAGGACCGAGACTGGATCGACAGCATTAATAAATCGTAATTAAAACCGTCACCCGGGAGCCCATTTTGGCACCATTGCGTTATAGGCTAAGGGCCCAGTTTTGTTATCAGTTGGTACTCACCATCGCTGCTACATCGAGAGTCTACTTTCCGCCTTTTCAATTTGAGGTCTTGGAACAGACTCATGTTGTCCAGGTCACACGGGCCGCGGCTGAGTGTCATTATTCCTGTAAGCAAAGAAAAATTTTACATTAGCTTTCTTCTTTATTGTATAAGTTCTGTTTATTTGAGTTCAGATGATTGCATCAAAATAAAAACGATAGTGGCCCTTTTGATAAAAGCGGGGTAACACTAAACTCAATGGCGTTCTACGTGAATTTCATCAAATAAATCAATATTTTTTTGCACAAGGAAGTTAGAGTTTTACGTATGAAAGTTACACCGCGTTTTGTACTATGTTCTGCGAATTTTGGGCACTTACAGATGAACCGTACAGTAAATATTATGGGTCTGTTTCTAAAAGTTACTCACTACAACCGGGTGTCATCTTGTGGTTATGAATATAGAACGGCCCAGACACAAAAGGGTATGGTTCGTACATAATTGTCAATCTTTCGGTAAGAGTGGAGATTCTTACTGATAGACTGATAAACTTGCAGGTGGCTCTATGGTCGAATAACCCGATGCGGATCGGCAAAGATTAAAAGTAATGTTATTTTATTAATTTGAAATTCAAGTTCAATGTCACGCGCAAAACGTACGGTCATTTTTTATCGACTACGTAGTCGCAGCGGGATACCCTTGTTATATTCCCTTCCGGACCATTTCGAATGGTGTCGCGCGACTTGCCATTCATCGCGTATTGTTTTACGGCTTTTGAGTCTTGATAAAGGTGCCTTGTGCGGTAGTACCGTAACCGTTTTACGTATTTGCGTCGTACTGGCGAGTGCGATTATTTGCGTACCTAATACTTCGATTCAATTATAAGTGTTATTCCCTTTTTTCACTACAGTTTGGTCCTTTGAAATATCATTAGGTTTCTAATGGAGTCTTTCAATCCAGTATGACGTTTATTGATATGAGATCCATAATCTTTCCAAATTGGTTAATACTGAAAACATTGTACGGTCGGCCACAGTCACAGATACCCCATGGCAGCTCTTAACGCGCGCGGCATAAGGGCGACAATCGAACAAAAAGGGGTATCCCAGCGTGTGGTCGACTGTACCTAAGACATTGTTTTCAGGTATATGATCTAACAAGATTGTCTTCGACGTGCGTCACTTCATGATCAAGCATGACCGATATGATTCATGATATCATCCTAACATCATTATTTTTGCGATGAGATAACGATGTCAATGACTTTAGCAAATTCTGCAGGTACATTATTTATTTTTGATGCAGTCAAATGGCGCACACTGTACAATAGAAGCAGCAACTCTAATCAATTTGCCTACATCTCCGTACCGATAAAACACTGACGCAAGAACTGGAAACGTACTTGTCTTACGTACCTAAGTTTTTATATGCGTGAATTTTACATTTTCTGATAAGAGGCTGATTCATATGACTGCACGTCATATTAGAATCGTAATGTTATACGTAGTTTCATTTGCGTATGGCTTTTTACTACTTTCGTTACGACTAGGCACATAGTAAATTAAAGTCTAATTCTTCATTCAAGATAGTACACTGACGTTTACGGTGTGACCAGTCTCTGGTGAAAATTAAATAGTGTGGTGACAAAAAGTTTGACATGAATCGAATTGCGTAATCGATATAATCGATTTATAGGCCGATTGATGAAAAGCTTATTAAATTAACTAAAAACTTATTAATTAGTAATAAGAAAGTGAGTTTTGGTCCACTTTTTTGAAGAGTCTTAAATGGGTTCAAAATTGTGTTTTTTAAATGATCAATGGAAATATTGCGTTCCGAACCTTTTTTTTTCGTCCGGAATTCCTGACGCACGGGCTACCATGCGGAATTTCGTATTTCGCATTTTTTTTGTGACTGAGCTGAATCGCACAACGAGTGGAATGCATCACTATTACAATAAATATGGCAACATTATTTTGCAAAGTGACAGTTAGCATCTGTCAGTTTACTATCCTGAATAAAGAATTAGACTTTAGTTTATAAATCGAATACATCATACGCAAGTAAGTCTACACTTATAACACATTCATGTATAACACAAAAACTGGACCGGCTGGAAACAAATTATGAGTCTAATGGCTGATAGACTAGACACAAATATTGACAAAAACAAATAATTCGCATCTTTTGACCAAAAACACGTTGGACTAAGGAAGTTGATAACTTCCTATTTGCGAAATTAAGTTGTGGCCATCTCAAGATTCTCAAGGTAGCTGAATCAGATGACATCACAAGTCGCAGAAACTATTTTGGGTCTTAGTTCATTCCTTGAAAGGATATTCAGGAGGAAGAGTGAAATTTTACATTTTCGTTGAAAATTCATCCGCAACTGAGTTCACACGTGTTAAGGTCGACTATACTATCAGCATTTCAAATAATAAAATTGCTGATCAGATTTTTCTAAAGGGATCAACCGGTTAGATAGAAATGTCATAACTAGTGTTTTAATTATAAAAGTAGTTAGTTGTTATTGTTATTAGTGCTGATGCGTGTAAGGGCGGAAGTTGCGTGTCCCCAGGTGTCCTCGGCCAGGGCCACAAACTTGACCGTGCCAAGTTATGTACTTACGAGTGTTTATTCCCGCTACCTCAATAAATACAAGTTTATAGCACTAGCGAGTTAATTTACTACATACTTATTACTATTATTGATAGTCTAGACTTGGTTTTCCATCTTGGTTTCCATCATCACAAAGACATTTTTCAACCACAGTTGTGTATCATCTTAAAAGTTGTGACCACCATTCCAAAGGTCTAGTTCTTTAGCAGACAAATAAACGTCTATTTCACCCGGAGGTCTCCAAGGAAGCCTCGATTGGAAATGGACCATCAAATGAAAACAAACCTTAGGTATATACCTACACGGTATAACTGGTATGAAACAGGAAGTTTCCAATCGGTTCCTCGTTTCCGAATGGCAATGTCAGTGTCGCACCGAGGCCGCTGATCGGATTTGGCTTGACTGGTAACGACCAGTCCAAGAAAACTGAGGTTCAGCATGAGGAAATATCGACCTTATCGTCATCATCACACAGCCTACGCTTATGAACTACAAGACATAGACCAAATATTGTGCAACTAAGAGCGATGTATAATTAATAACATTATTTATGCACAGAAAGCACCACTCGAAAGTAAGGATAGGTACCTACCTACTCTCCAAACGTGCACTTCATGAATTAGACCCCGTCCACTAGCGCTGCCAATGAAAATAAAACATATCTTCTTTTTGGATGTGTTTTTTGCTAAAAATGGCCCGTCAAATGAGAATCCCTAGACTTAACTATTTTTAGGACCTAGCCTAGATCCCTGCACCAGAAAAAACGGCCACTTGTGAAAATTATAGAGGTACATTTTTGGTTTTAGGATCTGGGATCTAGACCTTAGGTCCTAAAACTAGTTAAGCCTAGGGATCTTAAGATATTAAGCCTTGACGGTTCGATTTTAGCAAAAAGCACATCCAAAAATAGTTTTTTTTTTATTTGCCGGCGCTAATGGAAATAGTGCCTGATTGAGAAACGAATCAACGCGCAATGGTGCGAGAAGTACCTCTACATAAATTATAATAAAATCGGCATCTACAAGTTTCAAATTTATTCCGATAAAATTGTTCACGACTCTCCGGAAGTGGTAAAAATAACTCAAGGAGGATAGGTGTTTTATAATTTTGATGTTCAGCTGTTTAATCAAATATCCTTGTCATTGTGTGTATGTACCTACAAAGTAAAGCAAAACATAAAATAAAAAACCGGCCAAGTATGAGTCGGACTCAAGGACTTGTAAGAGAGAAATGGTAAATATTTTAAATTATGCGTCACAAAATAATAATAATAATAAAATAATAAAAAATAAAATTTTGTTGCTGTCCTAATAAAACCCTTTCATACGATAACCCACATGATATGGGCACCCCACTTTAGAATTTGGACCCCCCTTTTCTTATATAGGGACCCCATTTTTTGTGCCGTATTTAAAATTTTGTAGTTTTCGGATTTCTTCCGTAATTTGTACCCATTGCTTCTTGACCAACGGGAATGGTATCCTATAGGTTTTGATTCCCTTGCGAGTGTTAAAACTTAAAATACAACTACGGACCACAAAGTGATCATATAATGGTTCCGTTTTTCCTTTTGAGGTCCGGAACCCTAAAAATTAAAAGTCATCATGTTTTTGCTAGAGGATTTTTCTCCATCACACTTAAAAAAAAACACAAATACGATTAGGTATAAAGTGTTTTTTTTTTTTACGGACACGGATATCGGTTCCTTGATAACAACAACCTGTATGTATAAACTAATAAAAATAAATAAAATAAAATAAAAACTATTTGGCCGCAACCTCATTGGACTGACAGTAAAACCAGATTGACATTTCAGTGGGTCTTGCTGTGTTCTTAGGTTAAGAATTCATTTTGAAACAAAGAACAAAAGAACCAAATTCGAATTTCAAGCGCAGTTTAGAGAAGGCCTGCGGCCTCCGCGCATGCGCCTTGACATTTCCCGGCGCGGCATTGGCGCCGCGCGCAGCCGCCGACCAAACGCTACAATTTTAAACTGAGCCACTTCCGAAATATCGACTTCCTCACTTCCTGTTTGCAGGAATATTTGAAACTTTTTCTAAATATAATTATTGGAGCGTAACATTACACTAATAGTAGGCGAAGCACTAGCTACACCCCGAACTGTGAACTCGCGACCCCATATCTCGGCAACCCCTCGAGTGATTTGGCGTATTTTCAGAGTAAAAATAAATAGTTTTGTCTCATTTACCCGCCTACCTTTTATGGCAATCCGATCAACGATACTCAAGGTTTCGTCGAACCATACATACAAACACCGGATTGTTCAAGTAGAATCAGAGAACTTCTCTCGCTTCGCTCGCTCGTTCAATTAGTCGGTCAAAATAAAACTAATTATTTTATTACTAAACCTATGAATACAATTGGATTACTTCATCATCAATCAAAACCTACTTTGCCAGAGCAAAAAAAAATGCAAGCTGCTTATTAAAAAACAATAGATATAGGTAGGTAGGTACTCAGCTAAGCTACGACTAGCAAACAATGTGTTATTTTCTAAGCCGGCTTACACGCCTCTTATTATTTCCGTTTCGCCCGCGCTCCTCCCACTTGTCTCATTGAAAGGAGGCAGTGACATTCAGTACCTTTTCACTTTCACTCTATTGGAAAGTGAATGTAAAAAATACATTTCGGCTATAGCAAAATGGCCGCCGGTCTTTGACCCCGGCTAGTCATAGACCATAGACAAAGGGCGCTATATCGTAACGAAAGTAAAAGTTGCCGTGGACATAGAGCACGTAAAACACAATAGTATTTATGCAAATGACATTCTTAGTGCTTGGAGAATAAGGACTATGTTCTAGGATTGTGAATTTTGTTTTCTGGTTAGTCACGATTTGCGAGATGATTTGGGAATGTCATGGTTATTGGCTGGTTTTGTGTAAGTTTTACAATAAAAATGTAAATAAGGTTTGTTTTATGTTGAACGGACTTTTGTTTGTACGTTTGCATAACAATCTGTATTTCGGACAACAAATATAGACTTTATTGTGTCTGGGGCTGAGACAAAAAGAGATAAAGTAAATCCAAGAATAAAGCGCATTTTCCACTTTTTGTGTAAAATTTAATATAAAAAGTAGACAAAACATAAATGACCTTTTGCGAAAGTGTAGGTGTGTCTTTTAATATAAGTACGGTGCCGTAGTTGAATGTATCGTATATAAATCTAAAGAAATACCACACCGACACAACAGGGCGTCATCATGATTAACTTTGTAAACTTTGTGGTAAAGCAGTAAAAAGTACAATGAAGCAAGTTACGTCCCAAAAATATACTACTGTGGCGACTGATCGCGGAAACTCGTGGCCTAGTTTTCATATAGTACCAGACTTTGATAATTAAGACTGAAAAGATAAAATTGCAACGCATCTTCTTACTAAAACTTACATTACAGGCAAAGAGTTACCGCATTCTTTTTAAAGTTACAAAAGTACTTTAGAGAAACAGAGTTATCACGCTATTGGTCGTTAGGATTCGTAGCGGGCGCGTAGCACGTGCTACGATAGAGCTACGCAGCTTCAACAGAGTGAATTTACGAGCCTCACTGTCCCGTCTCTAGACTTAAGTTATTTTAGGCTTATTTGCTTCTTTGTTATGAATTATATAAATCAATTTTTATACTTAACATTTTAAAGACAATTTTGAAATTACGTAAAAAGTAAGATGTAGCCTGTACAATTGTACATGTCCCACTAGCTGGGCAAAGGCCTTCTCTCAGCAAGAGAGTTCGAGCTTAATCACCACGCGTGCTCAATGCGGGTTGGCGATTTTTGCGTTGAGGGTATAATGCCTCATATGCTCAGGTTTCCTCACGATGTTTTCCTTCACCGTCTGCGAGTGGTATTACTACTACAAATTCACAAATGTACGTAACTTTGAAATTAGACAAAGTCATAGATACATGCCAGCACCGGGAATCGAACCGAGGACCTTTCGCTTCAGAGTCCACTGTTCTACCCACTAGACCATCACCGCTGGTTTTTTTTTTTTTTTTTTTTCTTTACAAAAGCGTGTATTTACCCATAGTGGAGGTCATGTTCTGCAGATGCAGCGCGTTAGTGGAGGCGACGAGCGCCTCGTCAGGAGTTAGCTCCACCGACAGCTTGTGTCGACACTAGAACATCACACCTAACCGAGGAGGCTAATCCGAGCACTCTTCGATTTACGTCCATCTATATGTGTCGCACCACCAACTCTCAGCATAGTTTTCCCAAGCACTGGTCACACAAACTGGCGTAAGGAGCATCTCCTGTGGGCGCGGGCGCAACGTGTGGCGAGCGCGCTCACAAACCTCTCGATTCGGCAAAGTCACGATAAAGACTGTGCGCGAATGTCGTCATGCCGAAATTCGAAACACTTTCACCTAAATATTCCGCCTCCGTTTCGGCAGACGCGGGCGTCGCTCTCGGCGCGCACGCACACTACAGCGAGCTCGTCAGCTCAATTACGTGCCATGTAAAAATTGCGTCAGTATATTCGTGGTCGACCTTACGCTCGACGAGTGCGCGCCGAAATATCGTTATCTCGCTCTGCTGCTCATTCACCGTTACCTCCGATATTTTTTGTTTCTCTTTTTATTTGGCCGAACCTGCACATAGCGCGGGGGACGTGAGTGTGAGTGTGCGGATTTCGATAGCGGGTTCGTTGAACCCATGAAAGGGATTTCAACATTTTCAGTGTTAGGCGTGGACGAGGCGGCCGATGGCGCGCCGGCGGCGGCGGCGGCGTGTGGTCCCGCGCTGCCGCTAACTGGGTCACGCGAGCGCACGCGCACACCACACAGCTCTCAAGCAAGCACGCGTTCGGGATAGAGACTATTACAGACTAATTTGTACCAGCCTGTACGCACTCTCCGAACTCTAGATCTTTTAGGTCAGTCGTCATGAACCGAAAATAAAGACTACACCAGTAGACATAATTATAATACAAGTATATATGCCAACTGGAAGGTATCCAGATGAAGATATTGAGGATATGTATGAACAGATTGATGTACTGATAGATGCAACAAATGGAAAAGACAACCTTATAGTAATGGGGGATTTTAATGCAGTTGTAGGAGAGGGGAAAGAGGAAAACTATATAGGAAACTATGGCCTAGGGAAGCGCAATTCAAGAGGGGAAAGATTGATACAATTTTGTAAGGAACGAGAAATGACTGTTATAAACACGCAATTCAAACAACCAAAACGAAGACTTTATACATGGAAAATGCCAGGAGATCTGGGTAGATACCAACTTGACTACATATTAGTAAAGCAAAAATACAAGAATCTGATTACACAATGTAAAACATACCCAGGGGCTGACCTTAACACAGATCACAATCTACTACTGGGTAAATTTAATATAGAACCAAAAAGAGGTAAAAGAATCGCAAAGCCAAAGAAAATTGATCTCACTAAGTTAAAAGATGTCTCAAGTAAGCAACGAGTGCAATATAGTAATAATCTAGGATATAAGTTAGAAGAGTATAAAAACAAGAACCTAGATAATAATAAATATAGTATTGAAGAGAGGTGGACGAATATGAGAGATGTTATACGAACTAGTGCTGAAGAAAATCTGGAGAAAGAAAAAATAGTACCACGCAAGAAATGGCTTAGTGAAGACATAATAGAGTTAATGCTTAAGAGAAGGAAACTCCGCACGAAAACAGACGACGAAAGCATGACTGAATACAAAATTTTGACAAATAAAATAACACTGGAATGCAGAAAATGTAAAGAACAAGACATTGAGAAATGCTGTAAAGGTATAGAAGAATACATGAAGAGAGGTAAAATTGATAAAGCTTATAACATAATAAGAAATATGGAAAAACCTAAATGTACTAGAAGCACTGCGATCCTAAATGAACAAGGACGTATCCTAATAAACAACAAAGATATACTAGAAAGATGGACGAGATATATTGAAACACTCTATGAAGGAGATGGACTATCTGAAGACGATATAGAGTACGAACAAGACGTAGATCCAGACAAACTAGGACCAGACATAATCAGAGAAGAATTCGATTATGCGCTACAGGGCATTCAAAATGGGAAGGCAGGAGGAGAAGATAGAATCTTAATAGAGTTAATTAAACACGCTAATAAACCTATTATTGACGAAATATTTCAAATTGTGAAATCCATCTACGAAGCTGGAACAACACCAACAGACTTCAACATCACTAAAATAATAGCCCTGCCCAAGAAACCTAACACTTTAAAATGTGAAGAGCATAGGACCCTAAGCCTCATTTCTCAGGCCTCTAAAATAGTACTTAAAATAATTCAAAACAGAATAAGAAGCAAAACTGAATTCTGCCTAGGAGACGACCAATACGGATTCAGACAAAAGAGAGGAACAAGAGAAGCCGTCCTAGCCTTAAGACTATTGATAGACCGAAGAATGGACCTAGGACTAGACACAAACATAGCTTTTATAGATTTAGAGAAAGCGTTTGACAAAGTTGATTGGAAAATGATGATGAAGAGCTTAAAAGACGCTGATCTGGACTACAGAGATAGGAAGATAATATACGAGCTCTACAAGAACCAAGAAACAATAATAGAAATTGGAGAAGAAAAAGGAAAAGCCAAGATCAGACAAGGAGTTCGCCAGGGATGCTCACTGTCACCACTACTTTTCAATATATTTATAGAAACAGCTATTAATAAAATACTGGAAGAAACAGCTGAGGGAGTCGTATTTAATGGAGAAAGAGTGGTCTTTATCAGATTTGCGGATGACATTGCAGCTGTTGCCGATAACACCAGTGATCTAGAAACACTACTTAATACTATGGATACCATATTCAAGGAACACAGTCTGAAAATAAATATAAATAAAACAAAAGTTCTAATTACATCTAAGAAACCGACCCCTCCCACAGCTAACATCAAAATTAACGACACTCCCATACAGCAAGTTAAATCTTTTAAATACCTAGGCAGTATAATAACCGAAGACTCCAGATGCACCGCAGATATCAAAGCTAGAATTGCAATGGCGAAACAAGCTTTCCACAAAAAAGGATATATATTAAAATCTAAAAATATATCAAAGACCATCAGAAAGAGACTTATTCTTTCCTATGTATGGCCCATGGCACTTTATGGGTGCGAAACATGGACAATGACACAGAGGGAACGGGAAAGGCTGGAAGCTTTCGAGATGTGGTGTTGGAGGAGAATGGAGAGGATATCTTGGACGGAAAGAGTGTCAAATGAGCAAGTCCTGGAAAGAGTAGGGGAGAGGAGAACGTTGATGAAGACAATAGAATGCAGAAGAGGAATGATGCTAGGCCACTTGCTACGTCACGACAAATTCATAACCAACATAATAGAAGGAAAGATAGAAGGAAAGAGAGGTAGAGGAAGGCCACGGAGAAGCTACTTTGACCAAATTAAAGAGAAGGTGGATGTCGTGACGTACCAGGCTGCAAAGGAACTGGCCTGTGATCGAAGTGCATGGAGAATGCTGCACCGACAAGAGGATAACTCTTAAATATAATGATGATGTCATGAACCGATTTATTTAATGTTACAGGAAGCCCGGGAACTCTTAGCTACCAGCTGACTTTTGGATTAAGACTTATATCCAAAAGTCAACCGTCATCACAGTGAAAGGGATTCATAGAAGGTTATTCTTTCATTGTTCTAATTTACACCAAGAAATCAACTATTTAGTCTTTACCGCACATTTGTGGCACGTGGCAGTGGCACAAACAAGAGGCACCACAAAAATGTAACCTAGATAAAGTGTTTGCCGCTTTTTGTCTGAAAGGTTAGGCGGGCCGACGGCACACTTCGGTGTTGAATTACAATTGGAGTTCATTCGCATCAATCCACATTCACAAAAAACATTAATACGATAATCTATTAAACATTGTAGGCACAGGGGAAACATCAGCGTTAGGGCAAGGTGTCGACGACGTCACACGCAGTGCCGTCATGAGGCATGCTGGCTGGTTATATATAAGCGAGCATAACCCTGGAGCGCGGTCTCTCAAAACTGGGTTAACTATTTCTCTGTTAGAAAAACACGGCAGTGGCGGTTGACGCAACCGTGTCGGTTTTAAACGAACATCGGCAGAGAAATGGGAGAACGCGGCGGAGCGGCCGCGGCTAACCCCATTCTGGACGATCAAAACAGGAAGACGTTGCAGAAATGTACGTATGTTTAGCATTGTTTTGGTACGCATTTAGAAATATGGGACGTATCTGATTTCTTCACGGTAAACCAATAAACAAGTTATTTGCGAAACTTTGTTACATGCATGCATCTTCTGGTGTGGAAGATTGGGATAATATGACTCAACGAAACATATTAAAGTTTTTCTGCGATAGCTTCCATTGATGCACCCTCTGAATATTGGCCATGCTTCTGGTAATTGAATACATCTACACTAATATTATAAAGAGGAAAAGTTTGTAAGTATGTATGTATGTAGGTTTGTAGGAGGTAATCTCCCAAACTACTTACCCGATTTTTATCGTGATATACAATGTTTTTTGTCACGAAATCGCGTGATTTGTAAATCAAGTAGGAAAAAATGTACTGGAAAATAGCTTTATCGGCGTGCCCTGACTAAACGGTTTAATGTATATTAAAAAAATGTATGACAAAAATGTGCGCATTAAAGAGATCTATAAAAAAGCTCCCGACAGCGTATATCCTGTAGTCTACGCGGACGAAGTCGCGGGCAAAAGCTAGTATAAAATAATAAAAAAATCCCCTTGATATTTTAGCTTCAAATTAGCATATCTCATAAACGGCTGAGCCGATTTTAATTAAACATATCTAATCTAAGAACTTTTGCTAGAAAACCCGCTTTTAAATATTAAAAAAAACCGCATCCACATCGGTTCAACCGTTTAAGAGCTACGGTTTCACAGACAGACACACACACATAGCGGTTAAACTTATAAAACCCCCCTTTTTGGGTCGGGGGTTATAAACCATCCAAATGGCTAGTTAAAGTACGCAATGTACACAATATTATGTTGATTATGGCAAAATCCTCCATGGGCTACAAGCCCTAAGCCATTAGTGTTTAAATCTATGTTGTGTACTATGAAGACTGAGTTCCTCAAGAAAGCAGCAAATCAAATAAAAACATCACACTTGTCACTAAGTAAACAAAGGTGAGCGCAAGCAAAATATTTCGCAACTGAGTTTGGCGTTAGTTCCCATAGATTTCTATCGATATCTTGGACGACACTTGAGACCCGATGCGTTTGGAAGATACTTGGGTATATTTCTCACGGTACAATTGTAATACTGAATTAAACTTTTTATTCAATACTGAAACTTAAATTGTGCGGTATACGAGCTACCGTGGGGTTTACTTTACAATGTCGCTAGGTGTACATTCAATGACAAAGAACACGGTGATCTAGTTGAACGACTCGCAATAGATTGGGCGTTAACCGATAGTACCAACTTGCGTAATTTATCACATAGAATGATTTTTTTGCACTTTCTCCCGATGTCAATAGTTAGGTTCAAATACCCTGAAAAAAGTTGCTTGAGCTCCCCGGAAGAGTCGTTGCCACTAAAAATGTATTAATATTTCGCCTATATGAGTCACCGTATCATTGAACCCCTTAAATACACCTGACTGATTACAAGTACTTGTATGACGTAGTTCTTATTTAGGTAGGTACTGCGCCTCTATTATCTAAAAATTCCACTCGACCTACGATCGTCAAAACACTCGAAAATAGCACTTATTGAAATGAACAATCCTTTTTTTGACATTTAAATACCGTTATTTTTAGGGTGGATATTTTAGATAATACAGGGGCTGGTATATCAAGGAGGATATAGTATGTATTGATACTGACGAGACAATACTAGGCTAATATGAATATTTTTCTCTTGTACTAGTTATCTATCTATCTGGGCAATTCATCATAAGCCGTCTTTTTTTTAGGGTTCCAGCCCTCAAAAGGAAAAACGGAAAAACGGTCTGTATGTCTGTCTCTCAAGCAAGACCTTTTTTCCCCCTTACACTTGCTTGAGTCCGACTCGCACTTGGACGCTTTTTTTTATTTCTGTCAAATAAATACATATGGAACCCTCGGTGCGCTAGTCCCACTCGTACTTAGCTGTTTTTTATTCTTTAGTCTTTAACTTTAGGACAATATGTAGATTGTATTCCATGTCTTCGATGGCTAAAAGTCAGAAAATTTGTAAGCGGCAGTGCAAAAAAACATTTTGGGAAAAACACAGCAACGTTGCACGGTGTAGAATGCGATTGCCGCACCCTGGTGACTATCCAAATTTTGCCGAGCCGTGCGATAACGGGGTGAACGACCTCAGCGGTCGCATAAACACCGCGACTAAATGATCTCAATTATCGGCAACAATAAATTGAACTTGTTTCCTTCACATTACACTTAGTAAGTGGTATTTACACGGGCATGAGTATACGGAACCTACTTTTGGGCGACTATTGTATTCAAACAAGGCGAGAATATTATTGGGTTTATTACTAACCGTCTGAGTCATATATGTACTAGTGGAACGGTCAGCTGAAGTACTTACGATGAAATTAATATAAAAGTTACAAAGCCTCGCATCAGCAAGACTCGAAGATAGTCGACGTCAACATCGACAATGGACAATAGTAATGTCATTGTCATTGTGAAATTAAATTAGGTGTACGAGTATGTATGCGAGTCTAACAATCGGTGGTCATGTTGCCAAATGCCAGGCTGGGAGTCGATGCTATAGTCGGGAAAGTACACTCATACTTACCCTCGACTTCACTAATCGAATCGTAATGAGCAACTGACCCAAGTTTGTCTGTAGATTTGGTTTAGTTTATGGCAGTGTTAAGGAAATTGAGACCGGTTAAGGCCTAGTAGGACGCACCACGTATAGCGCCGCCAATGAAAAAATAATCATATATCTTCTTTTTGGATGCGTTTTTGCTAAAAACTCTCCTGCAAAATCTCAACGCGAGGCTTAACTATTTGTAGGACTTAAGGTTTCGATTCCAGATCCTAGAACCTACGAATGCAATCGATTTTCGCCAAAGATTTTCGAAAAGTGGCCACGTGGCACAGTTGTGCGTCCTATTGTGCCTTAACATGCGGCATTTATCGATACCAAAACATAATGCATTCCTATGAGGTCCGTGTAGATACTCACACATATCTAAGCACATTTCCTATTACATAAGGTAGTCGTATGTCGCGGCGCTCGCGACGTGTTGCGTTGCATTTGCCATCGACGCAGGGTACCGGGCGAGGGGTGAGGGGCGAGGGGCGAGAGGCAGAGCTTCGTTTCGCAATCCTCAGCCGCCGAAGCCGTTTTCACTTTTTCGCTGTCAAGAACGCGCGCAAACGATAAACAAAATAACATTTTGGCCATCACTGCCAAATGACAGTCTGCTCCAAAACAGCTGATCCGACAGAATTTTAATCTCCTATTACGTGTCTTAAAACAAAGCATTAAGATTTAAATTTAATCGACATCGTCTCTCAACCTACGACCGCTGTAACTTTGCATATCATAGTTCAAGCGGTAACATAGAAGGTCTTCTATTTAACATCGGTAAAGACGTAATGTGAACTTTATGAGCTCTGTAATAGGCAAGTATTTTAAATAGCGTTAGAATTTGAATTTAAGCGATTTGGATCTGTGAATGCGGTTGTAGAAACGCCGAGGCTGTTCATTGACCTTTTTGGCACACATATTGTGGTTACACATCGCTGTGCAGACAATAATGAAATTAAATTTAAGGCTGTAGGGAATTATTCAAGAGAAATTTTTATATACTCAGCGATAATTTATCTAAAATCAGTATTTATACCCATATACCAGTCATATAATGTTTTCATGTATCTAGTTAAAAGAGAGCAACACTAGATAAAAAGAACTCGAACGTATTTCGTAGCGTTGGCGTAGCACTTTCGTAGCACTCTCGTAGACCCCAGAAATTGTCACCAAAATGTGTGTTTAATTAAGATTTTAATATTTTTCTGATAAATTATTATAATCCTAATTCAAAGTAGAATTAAAAATTAAGAATTTTATTCGGCTACCCAACATTATTCGATGTTTATTTATTTAAATGCTTAAAAAAAAAGTTGCAATCTAAAATGTAATAAAAACAAGTAATGAAGGCTTGATAATTATAAAAAAATAAAAGAGGTCTAAAACGTGTTTTTATATTTTTTGCACTATCGCAAAAACGGTAAAACATACAAGCATCAAACTTGGTGTGTGATTATAGGTGATTATAGGTTAAGGGATTTATAAAAAAAATATTAAAAAACGGTCAAGCGCGAATCGGACTTACGCAGCGAAGGTCCGTAAAACCAGTTTTTTTTCATACAATTGGGTGCCGTTACAGAACCCTCAGTGAGGGAGTCCGACCCGCACGTGATCGGTATCTTTATACACGGGATTGCAAATAAAACTAGATACACAGATAAACAAAACAATACCGGGCTTTCTTGACTGATATTGTGGATCTATAATTTTATACGTTTTGATTTTATTTGAGGTCGGGCCAAACCTGTAAATAAACAAAGAGGCATGATCCAAACTGCTTACCAGTCAAAATAAAAGGAACGCTTGCAACAACTGACATTGCCTCTCACTGCGGGCCCACGTAACCGCTGCCTCATTACGTAAAGGTCTTTTACCCCTGTTTATTTGGGACGCAGTATTATAGAGATGTTTTAATTTATTAACACTTGTACTCCTTCTTGTGCAATGCGAACAATGCGCTAGACGCCCGAGATCATCTCAAATCGCATTTCAATTTAACTTTTGTGCAATCGCTAGGTGCTTTTAGCGTTTGCTAAGAAGTGGCAGTTTGCTTATGTGTTGTAATTTATAGCACACACTCAGACCAGTAGCTCAGTAGCCGGTAGCTGCACTTACGGGCCAAGATTAGCGCTATTCGTTTACTAATTGCTACTTTGAGGTTACAGCTTGTAATTTTAAATTATGTTGATTCTTATATACGGTTGCGATTATAACATTTATTGATTCCCTTATCAGTGAATGTGCATTAATGATTGCTATGGCCTTATAGAATCTCCAGGATTGTAACAGAATGATTTTTTGGGGTTTGAAAGATAACGAGGAAGTGATTTTCACTTTCTTGCTGGCTCATGCGACCACCGGTGCATCTTTATGTAACAACCGCGCAAGCCTGACGCAGCCACTTGCGCAAATGTCGGTCTTTGACAGCCAAATCACATAATTATAGGATATCAATAAGTCGATATGTGAGAGATTCTTTATAATCTCCTCGTGTGACAGGCAATATTTCGCAGCACCTACATTGTTAAAACACGCTAAACATTTTCGTTCCATAGTAAATCCATGGGCATATCGGATTCGGATCTCACGCGTGTTATATGGGTTTATGTGACTATGGGCCTTAAACTAAAACTGATTTTCTTAGAAATGGAAACTCAATAAAGAGAATTTGTCACGGGGCGACTACCTACCAAGATAGTAGCCGCGTTGTGAAAAGTTGTAACAAAGTACAGACTCAGATGGAACAAGGGCGCGTTCAAACTGTAGTGTGATGAAAGAGATAAAATGTTTTTAGCAACACCGTCGTCAAGTAATGGTGCTAGCCGAAAAGAGCCCACCAATGACGGCTTCTAATATAAATCGGTCAGCTAGTGACGCCATGATACACAAGAGCGGAGTCAAATCAACGCTTTAAAAGCGCTGGCAGCTAAAATCAGGCAGTAGGAAACAAGAAAGAGTTCGTGTCCAAAGACGTCTATTACCTAGCTCAGTCGCTACTAAAAGCAAACGCTAGTGTTTATGTTGCTAATGCATCTCGTAATTGTCTCGTGCGATTAGATAATTAGGTCTGTGCATAGAGTGGCCAGGATCCGGCGGGAGAGGGTGCGCGGCCGCACGCGAGCGAGTCACGCGATCCGACGTAGGTACGCCACAGTAACACACTGCTATGGAACGGCTAGGAAAACGTCTTCCGGGGTGAACGGCCGCGTTGCGTAAAGAGCTGCGCTCGCTTGTGGCGCAACAACTCGCCCCTCCGTCTACCTCTACCATACGACGCGCGCGACGCCCGCGCCGCGCCGCAGCGGCCATCTAGCGGCGGTTTGCTGAACTAGCTTCTTCACTGAAATAGTGAAACTTTCAGACATGGTGAAGCGCATTCTTCACTTTCAGATGGCTGGCTATTCTTTTACGACTGTAGACGGTGTAAACTATGCCAATTGATTAGTTTCGCGCGACTGATGAGACAGCTTTTTTGTTTTTGAGTATTGGAGAAAGTTCGGGTTTGTTAACGTCTTAATAGTCGTAAACCCATTCCTATAAATAAAATATGACTGTATACTATTTAACGTCGGCATCTCAGAGATAGTACATTTTGCGACACCACAAACATGTAGCGCAAGCTCAGCGAGCGCGGCGGGAGTGATGAAATTAAATATAATTCCTAGGTCAAGGTTTGTTCTTCGAATTGGGAAAATTGCCACACATCTGCGACCTTAACTCGCGGCGAGTGCGGAGTTTCGCAAGCCGGCGCGCTGACTCCGCAGCGAAGAAATGGAAAGTCAGTTATACAACGGCGGCCACCTGATGGAACCGTGAAAGGCGCACGTTGTTTAATGTCAGTCGCTCGTGGTCAAGGCTCCAAAACTCTTTTTGGACGCATCCTATGGTCAACACACGCTCGGCAAGAAATAGACCCTGAATCGCGGTTTTTGCGCTGCGCCGGCAATTATAGCTAACATGTTTAGAAAGGAATTCTGCTGCCATTGTTAAATTAAAACAGCGACACTAACATAAACGGACAGCTTACTCGTAAACAACGAATGACTAACTTACTCGTACCTAATTGCAAAGAAAGTTCTGCTTTTACTCTTCACTGGCATTGTCGGAGGTTCAACAAAAGGAACGTAGCGAATGGTGTACCCGCCGTGGAATGATAAAGATGCAAACGAAAGCAAGAGTAATTGCCGCGGCTAGGCGGAGAGCAACGGTACTCTGTGTAGAGTAGAGGTAGTCTGTGTTAAGGCTCTACAACGAGCGTGTCGTGAGCGAACGGTACTTCCCGGGGGAGCGGCTCGCGCCCGCTGCATGTTGCTCTGACTTGTACTACCACTACCGTTAACTTAGAACAAGTTTTGTTGCAGAGAGGGATGTAGACAGTGTTCGCCGCTGAAATTAGACACTTTTCATTTATGTTTCGATTGTTTGAGAGATTTGTTTATACATTAATGTTCCGTTGCTCGATAGCTTAGTTGGAAGAGTGTACGGTGAGCCAGGCTCCCATTTAAGTCATATCCCAAGCAAAGTGATTGATCCCTCAATACATATTTATTTTATAACATGAGCATAAGTTGCAAAACCTAATTATTGCACTCGTTTGTGCCAAGTACAGCCCACGTATTTACAAAATGGAATATTTTCGCCTCTTTTTTGTCGACACTTTGAAAGCGCCCCAACAACTTTACGCAGCCAAAGTTGTATCGACATCTCATCGTTAGCATCGGCAACACTATTCTCGCGGTTGGTCTGGTCAGGCCCCAGAGAGACCTTACCACTTTCTCTTTCGATGGCCGATCGAGCTGCCACAGCTACACGCACTCACACAGGCGCAAGGAGGCTCGCAACTGTATTGGAGTTGCTGCTGGCATAGAGCGCTGGTTACATCACGACATAAGTTCGGCTGACGCATCCATTCGAAAGGTCATTATCTATTTATAGTCAGAATAGATGCGCTCACTTGTCCATAACAACGATTTGGTCCCCAAATAGTTTCGGTAGGGTACGATGACTTGTCAAAGTTGGTTTTTGTTGTGCCTGCACCTTGCAATAATTTGTCTCTTCTATTTAGTAGGATTGCTAATATTATTATATGCTGGCTACTATAGCTATAACATCGGTTATGTAAAGGCTCGTTTTCTCGTGAAGCATGTGGATACATGTAAACATTTATATGTGTATTCCAACAGTTTTTTTTTTCGATTGCCATAGCTATTAGGTGTGCTTCCAAGGTCTGTAATGGAGGGTCTATGACTGCGCATTGTCGCGGCACCGGCAAAGGTTCCCGCTGCAAGGTCGCCGCTCGCGCACCCACCGCCTGCGCTTGCGTGGGAAACCTTATTACGCTGGGCCTTTGAATAATTATGACATAAAAATTGTTGACATGAGTAATGCACGTGATTGTGCCTCGGGTTTATCTGCAAGCCGTGTTTATTTATGACGTCCTCGCACAACCGCAGGAGAGCTTCAAGGATTCGTGCGTAGTGCGAATGTGTGACGGACAATCATGCATCGTGTCGTGACGTACTTATTGGCAGCGATATGAATTCTTTGTTCAGTTTTAAGTAAGTTCAGAATTTTATACATGCAGCCATCAGCTGCATCTAGATTTCTTTAAATAAAGTGACCAAAAGTTTTATAGGTATGGTTTTATGTACTATGGAAAGGTATGACTCTACTTTTTCGATGTACCCTATTATCTAAATGTTTTGGCTGACTGCAGCAAAGCCCAAAACAAAAGTCATGCTTAACTTGACCTCACGATGTTGTTTAAAGTAAAGTTAAGCCTGTTAAACATGAGCTTGATGTAAAATTAGCCATAAAGCTAGCCATAAGCCCGCCGGGATGTGGGTCGTGTCGCCTACGACATCCGCCGACGTGAATGTGATTGATTTAGAACCTTATTCTCCTAGTTCCAGTACAATGTTACAAGAAAAGGGCCTGGGGGCAAATTCTCGTATATGCCATATTCGAAATTCTGCGTAAAAACATTACGGCTCCCCTTGGTTGGTCCACGTCTCTATTCGTGGTGTCGTAGCGCGTCTACATAATTTCATAAATAGTTTGAAAATTTATAAAATTTAAAAACGTATATACCACTAACGTCTCCTCTTCCAAAAATATATTTCCTTGCCAATTTCCACACGTAAATTCGTAAGCAAAGTAGTCCTACAAACCTATTGTAACGTAGGTCTACAAATAGTTGGAGAGCTGGTGACCAATCGAGATATTTTTTCGTACAAGGCTGGGAGTTAGTAGGCTGATAGAGTAGACTTCGCTGAGTCTAGGAAAAATATTTTTTTGGTCCGGTCGCGGTTGAAAGTTAGATTTTTTCGACTTTGAAAGTTTAAATGTATGGGTTGAGTCATTTCTTTTTTGTCTACAAGGCTGGGAGTTTTTAGGCTGCCTTTTTAGTCTCCGCTGATCACGAAATCACTATTTATTACTAGCCAAACGCGGTAGAAATATTGTTTTTTATAACCTAGAAAGTGTGAATTTTTGGGTTATAAAAATCAAACTTTCAACCACGCTTGGCCAAAAAAACAAATATTTTCTTGTTCAACGGAGTCTCAACAACTAACCTAGAAGTTTCTAGCCTTGTACGACAAAAAAAATATACTGAACTCATACATTTAAACTTTCAAAGTCGAAAAAATCTAACTTTCAACCGCGACCGTGCCAAAAAAATATTTTTCCCAGACTCAGCAAAGTCTACTCTATCAGCCTACCAACTCCTAGCCTTGTACGAAAAAATATCTCGATTGGTCACCAGCTCTCTAACTAAAACTCGAACATACGTAAAGAATCGTAGTTGTAATTATCAGTATTGGTCCATTTAGGAAGCCACCTTAGAAAAAGTAACGAGGCATGTGAAATTGTGTAAGCAAACGTGAACAAGCCGAAACCACAGGTCAAAGACCTCAAGTAATACAAACTTTTGTATGCGATCAAAAAAGAAAGTGAAAGTGAATTTCAATAAAGGTGCCCGCTTACCATTAACGTTTCTAAACTGAGTGAACATACTGGGGCCTTAGCCTGTAACACAATGGCGTATCAATGGCGTCCTAGGTAGAAGGACAAAACCGGGATTTTTTCGTTGGTCTCCTACAACCAGCGAACTAATCCTTTTAGAATTAGACTCATAATATTCTTTGCTGTACTACAAAAACATTAAAAGGACCGAAACTGGATCGACCGCATTAATAAATCGTAATTAAAACCGTCAACCGAGAGCCCATTTTGGCACCATTGCGTTACAGGCTAAGGGCCCAGAAATCAGCACGAGTAGCATTAATATCTCGTCCTATTTATTAAATACCATAATTTTTCGTAACAAACTTTTAGTCACAATTTGATATATCACGTAATAAGAAAAAAAAATCTAATGCCGCAAACGTATCTCAACTTTTAGCGTCTAGCAGATTTGAAGAAAATAGGTTATTTGGAAAATAATTGGTTATGTATGACAGATGGGCTGACGGACGGACAGATACGAGAGTAGCAAATTCTGATTGACAGTAGTAGGTACCGTTTTTTATAGTGGTGACCTTCTTTATTTTGCTGTTTCATGTTTTATAGTCGTATCATCATTGACCTTAATTTTATGTCGAGTCGCGATTATGCTAGCATTTGACCAACGGTCACTCCTCATCAATCTTCAGATGAGTAGCTTAAGCCTTAAACTTCAGCCATTTTTTGGCCGAATGTGAGCTTTGGGCTTTAGCGTAGGTTAAAACTTGTTAGGTGTTCCCCAAGTTTGACACTTCATGATGCAAAGCTAGCTTCTCTACAACATGTTAATTATTAGCGAACCTTTAAGGATTGTTTACGTCGTAAACTGTAGCGTTAAAAATCTATTCTCAGCACCATTAATATACTAAAAATAATTAAATAATAAGACACGTATGTATTGGTTAGCGATTGAAGGTAAAAAATAAACCTAAACTATATAAACGTCAGTGCGGGTTACACAACATTTAGTTTTTGTAGAGCTCAATAGCCTATACAGTTCACAAAGGAAAAAGTCCTATAAACCACCACTATATTTGACTAAAATGACCACAAAAGCCATACATGGTAAAAACCTAGACAATGTGCAATGAATGAATCATTACCCTACATCACGCATCCGTTACGTACGTTGTCATTGTAATGACAATTAATATGAACATCACATAAAGACACAGAAAGACTCTGATGCATTCACGTCCAGTGACTAAAACTCTAAATTAAAAACCGAGTCCTTGCAACGACAGTCGCTACTTTCAGATAAAGCTAATCGGGTGACCAGTTTGGCTTCATCTGACAGTAGCAACTGTCATTCCGTGGACTCGGTTTTTAATTTAGAGTTTATAGTGGGTTGACGTTTTAGCAAGGCTTTTATCTAGAAGTCTAGAACATACTTAATGATGTCGTTGGAAAATCGAGATATGGGGGCTTATTCTCGGGTATTTCGCATTCGACACACCTCTAAGGAAAAATCTCGTTTTGCGGAAAATGTCACATCTCCTATTTTCACGAAGTCATCCTCGACATGAGACACGAGATTTCTGCGAGATGTTTGCCTTTTTCACTCCACATGACTCGAGTGATCGGGAGCAGTCGAGATCGAGATTACATGAGATTTTTCCCACGAGATGTGTCGAATGCGAGATTCCCGGGAATTAGCCTCCTAATATTTTACAATCAACTCGTAGCGTATTACTAAAGCAAAAAGGACCTTGTATTGAAGATACTGCGTATTTGCAGTATAAGTTAACGATAGTAACTAAAGCCTGTAACTGTCCTTCTTCTGTATCTATTTGGTGATATAGGCATCATAGTGTAATAATAAACACATTCCTCTAGGCACGGTACTCGTCACCTTGCCAGCGATCGTTGACTGTAGCCAAGCGCTACTCGAGCGACCTTACGCGACTATTGCGTGTTGGTCTAACCCTTTACTAATCAACAGCTCGCCGTCTCACTCACTCTAATCATATAAGTGTAAGCATAAAGGCGACAAAGCATCTCAGAAAATATTTGAAATTTATAAACCTTCGTTCACCTTCATAAAGATACAGTATGAAGACGCTAACAAAATGAAGGGCGACGCGACGGACGTTTTAAGACGTAGCACTGGTAGTTCTCACGTTTGTAGATGCTCGTTTTCTATAGTTCTTATGATCATGCCCACAAATGTGTGAATTGAAGAAAAAGTACGGTTTCTTTATGGTTGACTCTACATAGTTACTAATTGCTGTTTCCAAGCTACGTAGTTCGGTCAAGGTTTGATTATTACCGAGATTTTGAGATAAACATTGACAAAGAGGAGACAAATGTGTTTCTCGTGAGGGCTCTGTTTTTGTGGGACATTAATCAGCCAAAAAACTTTGTATTTTTTTCTTTCTTTATTTATTCAAAGGCTACAAATTTACAGCTTTTGAACTTGACAGCGGCAGCAATGCAGCGAGATAGTTACCGCGTGACGTCACGCGCGGGTCCTTTCTCTCGCTTTCACTGTCCTTGGCGAGCGCATGACAACAGTTCACTTGTACACGTTTACTCGTATTGCACAGCGTTAACTGCCACCGAGATCTTATCCGGGCAAGGATCGAACGCGCTCCAACAGCGCGGCTACAGCCGAGGAGAAAGTTTGCATTAACTAAAGCTGTTAGTGGGATTCCTTAAAAAATTTACGTCACGACTTCGAGATGTTTCACTTAGGTGTGCTCAAATTAAAAAGTGAAAGAAAGTAAGTACTTGTATGGACTCTTCATAAGCTGTCTCGTAGAAGAGCATAAATCTGCATGGCAGGCGCTGAAAACCTCGCTTTTCAAGCCGCTTATCAAGAATGCAAAGGACAGGTTGCGCAGCAGATAACCTGAACGAAATGCGAACGGCGTCGGGGCGATAGCTGGGGCCTTAGCCTGTAACGCAATGGTGCCAAAAGGGGCTCCCGGTTGACGGCTTCAACGGTCCTTTTAATGTTTTTGTAGTACAGCAAAGAATATTCTGATTGTAACTCTAGACTTAGAGGATTAGTTCGCTGGTTTTTGGAGAAAAACGAGGAAATTCCGGTTTTGTCCTTCTATTGGGACGCCATTGATACGCCATTGTGTTACAGGCTAAGGCCCCTGGTCGGGTGGCGCGTCAGAGGCGCTTCGCCCGCGGCCGTCAGGACGTATACAATCGTTAGATAAACATATGGGTCACTGAACCGACCTAGTTTTGCGCGCGAGAGCGCGCTCACGCTTTAACAAAAATCCTCACTAACACACGCGCGTCGCTCATTCACGCACTGTGCGCAAACGCACCCGCACTACGCACAATGCTCTATGTTGCAGGCATGCTGGGAAAAGTTTCATTTATTTTTTGTTTTTGTTGGTATAACACATTTTTTTTGTCAGCATGAAATAGGTTTTTAAAGTTATACATTTAAGCAATACTCAACAAGCTAATAAAAAATACATGTTGATTGATCAAAACATGTCAACGAACTAAAGACGAACTTTATATTTATTTGAAAGTAAAAATTATCTTAGTATTTTCGCAGATGAGTCAAACTCTGCAATCCACCTGCGACACGTACCACTTAGGGCTGTCACTGTGTGAGTGACGTTCGCAAGTGTAGGTTATCCGCAGTTAGCGATTGGTCGGGCGCCGGTTAAAATATAACTCTGAGATCATCGTAGGCATTCAGCTAATATTGCCCGGGCAACTTGCTAAAATAATTTTGTTAACAAATTTAATATGTATAGTCAACTTTCGAAATAATGTTTCTTACTCCTGTATAGTCAAAACAGACAAGGTACGACAAGGACAGAAAATGTGGTGGTAGAACTGGCCATAGTAACGCTCATTATTGTAATAGGGAGATTACCAATTTCGATAAAAGAAAACAGTTTTTGCCAGAATATATGTCAAAATTAGTTTTTTGTTCAGTTTTGCGCTGATATTAATTTTAGACACAAATCAAACCTAGTAAGTCAGGACGTTGTTAGACACTAGAAATCTCAGATGTCACAATACAAAGCTATCGTGGTAAGCTTTGTAAAGAAGAGCTGATTCGCTGTCATAATAAGTCCGCAAACCGAAAAAATCAAGAAAATGTGAATTCACAACAGTCGTTTTCACGGCTGTTAAACGCTTTTTCTGAAGATATTATTAATCTGTGTAAGCGAAATTTAACAGTCACTTCCCGGTTCTTGTATGGCCAAGCCTATGAGCGAAGGGCTACGAAGGGCTTTGAATTCAGATTTTAACTGTCAGTTGAAAACGGGCCATTGGGAAAATAACTTGCAAATACAAAAGCCAAACGAAACTATGGAGGTAGTAAACTATGGGTGTAAAATAGTCCTCATGTTTAGTACGACATTTGTTTGGATGAATTTGCGGGGGAAACATATTTTTAATTTTCCGAGAAGACGCAAGTGAGGGTTGTTATGTGATGTTCTTATCCGTTATACATGCAGATTATTCGATAGTTTGTCCATAGAGGGCATTAGTGTCTGTTGACAGAAAATTCAATATGGCCGCCGTTTGCATACTGCGAACCTACGATACAACTATAGGTTAAATATGGCTTAGAAACTGTAGGCCAAAAATACTATTTATTATAATACGAAGATGTGACGTCAGCAATATAAGTCTTGCCAACTTAATGAAGAAACAATTAATGAGCATTAATAGTAAACTGGTGATAAAATAAAAGTGAAAGTGGATGAAATACGAATAAACGAACAATACTAAACAATATATCGAGCCTGTTGAATGTACAACTTCTTACAAAGCTGCCTATTTTATTACCCTTCTACGGCAAAACCTAAAAGTATGGTTATTTAATTTTAAAAATACAATTGAATAGCTCTAATTTATGTTACCTTAGACTTAAACAACAAATTAATTAAAAAAATACTCATAATTCCAGGTATTTATAGCCTGAATAATTTCTATAAATATTAGCTTATACATGAAATAAAATTGTGAATTAATAACTAAAACTAAAGTGCATGCGTAAAATTGCAAAACAAAAAACTGAAAGCTTTAAAAAGTCACGTCCATAAATCTCACCATAGATCATTTTGTTCAAATTGCCTTGTCCTCCAGTCAGACTTTTAAAAGTGTCCATTCAAAAACCAGGTGCCTTTAGGCCTATTTTATTTAAGCATCATAATGTCTTATCACTGAAATCGAACAGTCATTTTCGTGAACTTGCTGAGCGATTCTCGCCGCTAAGAGCTCGGAGCGTGGTGGAGCGACAGCGGCGGTCTCGCATTCGCGCTTGGCGCCCGCACGGAAGTAGGTTAGTAACTAAAGTTTTGTTTGCGTGAGGCTGCGGCGCTGCACTGCTCGCTAGCGCGCCGCCCCGGCCGCGCCCGCCGCCCGCCCGTGGTGCACCCCCGCCCTAGCGCCCGCGCCATTCAACTAGGGAGGAATACGGTATTGTTGATACATTGTGTGACCGGCGGGACGGACACACATTTGATGACAACGTTTTTACAATAATTACTTTAATGATTTGCAAAATTCACACCCAATTGGACCATTTTGCCACAATATAAAAACTTATCGGCTAAAATACATACATATATTTTTAGTCGAATCGTGGCATTTAATATCGGTTAGAATAGTGTCATGTCAACTAAGTATTGGTTTCTTTTCCAATCATATTTTTAAGTCTACGCCACATCCCAACAGATTTGGTTCCTATAAAATGAAATCTCAGTTTATAAAATAATTAAGTTACAATCGCCCATGCAACGCATGCGTGTATTAATTTGTATAAGACTTTTATTATAATCAGGCTTTTTACCATACAATTTGCTCCTTTTCTCAATAAGGAATCTATGGAAACGTTTCGTTTCACATAGAGGCGTCAAACATTATGCCGACTAGACTTCGCATTATGTCAAGACAGTCTTATATCAAATATTATTATCATACATGGCAACATCACACGCATTCGCTGGTCGCTCATTGTCGATGGTTATGTAAGGCGGAGGCCGCAGCGATGCCGCTTGCCGCGAGTCAACGAACGGCATTGACACGCAGCCCGCGCCCCGCGCGCCCGCGCCCACCCGCGGACACCCTCGCCGCTGCTGAAACCAGCAGCTGCGAAATTGGGTCACGAGCTCCGCGCCACCTCACGTATCTACCGACCAGTCACCGCGGACCTCTGACATTTGGCCGCGCTCTCCCGCCTCGACCGACGACGCAAAGAGAGCGGGAAGTGGAGGGGCTCAAGTGAGAGTGGTGCTGTGTATGCAAGAATCAAGACAACGTATAAAATGAAACCTCTGCTCGATGGTTTAACGTATAACAAAATTGAAGACTGACTGCTCAGGCTAGAGCCATGTCGGTTGAGTTCTGCTTTATTTATATAGGTCAAGCGCGTGGACGGTAATGATCGGTTAAGCGGACATAGTCAGCAACTCTATTTTACTATATCTACTAATGCAATAAAGGGCATAATTCTGAAATTGTTTTGTACCATAATATTTCATAATTCACAAAGTTTTTTTTCACAAAGCCACTTGTTGGATATTAAATAAACAATTGAAAAAAACCTTCATGGTTCCAGCGCGAAGCTGGCATAGAAACAACTGCAATAGTTTCTAGCTCTAATGCATGAAAACAGAGAAGGAAAATGCACTACGCCGGCATCGACCGTTGGAGTCAACGAACGTCATTGAAGTCTCTGCTGATGGAATTTTCCACTCTACCCATACGCAAATAAAGTTGTTTTTGCGCTGCGGCTGTTGCATAACCTAGCCTTGGCTCATACTGGCCTGGCTGACTTAGACATTCTATCTACTTTTACATGAGCGAAGGCTCTGGTAACACTCTAGTACTTGTTGATGTAAGTATAGGGCTTAGTCGATGCAACGACGTATTTTGCAAGCGCCGGCTCCGCCGCCGATGTCCTACGTCAATGTTCTAATTGTTAACGGGTCTCTTTATTGATTTGCACAGATACTTCAAGGCATTGGGTGCATGTTGGCAAAGTGCACAAAAACGGTTAATTACTATGCGCACTGCAGGGCAAAGAACTCTACAGATATTAATTACGAATTCAAATCATAGGCATTTTTTAGGGTTCCGTGATGCACAAAACCATTATATGATTTGTTTGTTTGTTTGTTTATTTTTGTTATTTTATTTGTTTGTTTAGTTAGATACATTTGCAGAATGGTACATGATAAATTCTTAACTTATAAACAAAATGTGGATGATAAAATTCATGCCTGTTTGTCTGTCTGCCAGATCATCTGTCAAATTACAACCGATTTTCTCCGAATATAAAGGAGAGAAGTGAAGTAGCATAGAGCAGATAGCGTAGGATGGTAAACCAATTATGATTAAAAAAGTCTAGCAAATACGCAAGACAAAAAAAAAACGTCATATGAAATGTTAAACGGAACCCTCTTCCAATAAGCCGAATTTGGACTTCACCGCATTTTTTTTTTAATAATCACAATGTAATACCGTTTTACCTGCATAATAGTGTTATTAGCATTCGAAGCTTCGATCAAGTCAAGGTTAAGTTTGATTGTAATACTGATTTCATTCGTACTTATCTACCTAATTCAATAGAACCTAGCAATTATGGTTTAATTAGCAATGCTAACTGTTCATTATGTAATAAACACAATTCCCTTGTGCTCATAGGCATACATGTTGATAAGTCATAAACTCTGCAAACAATTTAAGGCGCTGGGCATAGTGAATCGCCCGCGCGCAAAGAAAAATGCACAAAATCGATTCCACACTAAAAAAAATCGAAAATGTTCACTTATCAAACCCTAGAATTAGATGAGAACTATCTAAAACAGCCAGTTTTGTGTTGATATCCATAACAAATTGCAAGATATTTTGTTTGAAAAAAAGTGCGCCGCCTATTTTTTTCATCAAAAATATCTTCAAAACCTTTACAAATCTCAACACAAAACTGGCTGTGTTAGATAGGTCTCACCTAATTCTATGTAGGGCTTGATATGTGAAAAATTTCGATTTGTTTTGTTTGTTTGGTACAGGACTCGATTTTGTGCATTTTTCTCGGCGCGCGGGCTATTCACTATGCACCGCGCCTTAAATAGTAAAGACTTTTAAGGTCTATTGTGCATTTCACGAAAGAGTTCCCTTGACGAAACTCTTATTACAATGTAATAGGGACTATTTTTGTTCAACCCAGGGGAATTCTTTTGTGAAACGCACTGTACGTACAGTGTACAACTTTACTTTCGGGAGTATTCATATTCATCCTAAAGTTTGTCCCCCAAGTGACATTTATGTCATTTATCTACTGTTACGAGTACTAATTATTGAGAAGCAACAGTCTTCCTTCACTTACCCTAGATCACGCCGCCCTATTTTATTATCTCCTTTTTTAATTGATAATCCTTTCCAGACAATGCACATACATAAATTAACAGTAACTGTAATAGAGTATCTACGTGGTAGAGTGCCCTAAAAAGCCCCTAGGACTCTATATCGAATTATATAAGGGTGGGGTTTGCTTGTGAGGGTGGCGTTGCCGCGCCGCCCTAGTTTCGGGGCGCAGGCTGCAGCGGAGTCAACGTTCATCATTGACCTAACTAGCAGCGGGTTGGTAGCGCTCGCTCCCGCTCCCTCTGCGCGCTAGATTACAAATATAGACGATACCAACGGGAAAATGGCATTGAAATTGTTGTGGCTCAGTCCTGAGCCCAGCTTCTTTATTGCAAGTAATTGCTTCTTAACTCGAAAAATATTTTAAGGCTTCTCGAGCTCCTGCAGCATTCTACGACGCTCTATAACAGGTCCATAATTATGCCACCTGTTAACGTCAACTTTTTATTTTTCAGTCAGATACACAGCCTCAGCTAGTACACACTAAAAAACTAGGCATAGCACTACGTAATACGATGATTAAAACAACGCCCAGCCTTATCACACTAGCCATGTAAAGTGAACACTCTGACGCTGCAGTTATACAGGGTGGATTTTGGAGACGGGGCAATAAGGAGGTACTTAACCGTTAGTTTCAGGAAAACGTTCCTGGGAAACCATTGGCATTCGCAGATTTAAAAAAAAAATAACAGACAGCGAGAAAAAAAAAATCTTTCAACATCTTTGAATGCTATATTCACTTTTAATGATTCGCGATATTTAAACATTATTGTATTCGAAACGGGTCGAATCGCGATTGGTTTTTAGGCAAATTAATTACCTTATTTGTGCCGGCCCACTGCAAATGACAATAGTGATGTGAGGGTAGTTTCCCAACTGTCACCACAATAATTAAAACACTCTCCGCTCCAGTCTACCCGCGACCACGGCAGCTGTAACGCGGCCGAAACGTCGGGATAAATAAGGTAATTAATTTGCCTAAAAACCAATCGCGATTCGACCCGTTTCGAATACAATAATCTTTGAATGCTATCATAATATCTCAAAAAGTTATGGATGGTCTCCTAGGAACATTTTCCTTTTTGTTATAAAAGTCAAATTGAAGGGGCCGAATTCTAAAAGTCCTCAAGTCCATTTTTTTATTTTTTTTACTGACTACGCCATTGTGTTCAGCACTAAGAGCTGAACAAGATAGCGTTGACAGTAAAAATTGTAATGACTTTTAGAATTCGGCCTTTCAATTACAAAAAAACGTGTTTTTTTTTTCATTATTTTTATTTTAAGTAATTTTCTTACCGAATTCACTAACAAAACTTTATAAAAAAATATTACAGAAAAAATAATTGACAAAATTATTATTTTTTCTGTTATAATTTTTTATAAAGTTTTGTTAGTGAATTCGGTAAAAAAATTACTGACAGACGACATAAAGCCTTTCTGCAAGCTGTGCTTTTGTCATTATGAACAAAAATAAAACCGATCAAAAATACATTTCTCCCAATTCCCAACTTTGATCGCTAATTACTCAGATAAAAGGCCCATAAAGTGACAGATTTTTGTGCTATTCTGAAGAGTCAAATTATAGAAAAGTTTTTAAAATCAATAAAAAATCCTTCAGGTCCCTACTTTTTTTTCTCTACATACTAACTTATTCGCTCTAAAACGGCATTTTTGAACTTTGAATCAAAATTGCGGTATCTTCTACAACTTTATAGCTGATCGTTATTTTTTTGGTGATAGACTAGTTATCTAAGACCCCCAATAAAAATAAAAAATAGAAAAGTCGAATAAAAAAAAACCTATGCTAGGTAATTCTTTCCAAAAAAACCTTAAAGCCCTCATAACTTCTAAACGTCGAAAAATCACTGAACATACATGGGGATGATTTAGGTACCTCTAGGGGTGCTCTATCTCTGGACTTCCGCTTGACACTATTTTTTGAGACACCCTGTATATTATATTTGTTTATAGAGCCATATTCGAGAAGGATATTCGATATGCGAGTAGGACTCG
Source organism: Zelleria hepariella (assembly GCA_949319315.1). NCBI lineage: Eukaryota > Metazoa > Arthropoda > Insecta > Lepidoptera > Yponomeutidae > Zelleria > Zelleria hepariella. The sequence goes on along the minus strand of OX439391.1, from coordinate 11,886,028 downwards.
CGTACCGAGGGTTTCATCATACTCCATTCTATGAATTTATTTCACAGAAAAATACCAAACCGGCCAAGTGCGGGTCGGACTCGTGCACTTGTGAGGAGAAAAATTGTCTATATTTTTAAAATTTTCGTCATAAATCTAAAACTGTACCTTGTAAAAATATATAAAAATTTGTTTTAGCTTGTCTTAATAAATCCCTTTCATATGGTTCGCCCAATAAACATTTTGGACCCCCTCCATTATCGGACTTCAAGTAATTCGCGATCAAAGTTGAAAAACTGGAGTTAGAAGAAAATATATTTCGATAGCTTTTCTTGTATTTTGTCGATTCGGACAAAACCTGTGATATTTCTAAATTAGTTCTAGTCTATCACATTCGACCAAGGCAAGTTTTGGCTTCATTATCATCAGCCCACCTCTGCCCACTGTTGGGTATAAGTAGGCCTTTTCCCCTCGCGCCGCATCTCACAGTCCCTCGCCATCCGCCCCATGGACCCTCCGCCGACACAACGATGTCATCCGACCATCGGGCTGCTGGTCTTCCCACCGACCACCGCCGTCCTACTCTGGGCCGCCACTCTGTCACTACCCTTGTGTCCATCGGGCATACAGCCTCGCCAGTTTCGGCTTAGCATTTTAATCATTCGTCTTCAGTGACGACAACAATAAGGCCAGAGTTTTAGGCCACCCAAAGGGTCTGTGACAAGGCTTAACGATTGGTCACCAGGGGTGGCCACTACCTCATACGATTACCTACCTAACAATAAGGCCGCCAATAGTGCCCATTAGTCTCAAACTACCTTGCAAGTGCATTATTGAAGTAGAGTGGGTGTTGGCACTAAAAAGTACAAAAGTTGCATTACTGCGATGCGTATACAAGGTGTTACAAAAGATGCTAACTCTTTTTACAGGGTAATAGCACCCGGTGAGGGATCACAACCTAAATTTTTTTTTGCTCTTTGACGTTCCGTTGATTTTTGAATTAATAAAATGTGAACACTGTGGCGGGAGGAAAGTATTTTTTAAATATTGTTTTCATTGACTTTCACGATGTTTTAATAACTCAAACCTATGCAAATGCACCTACACCCACAAACATAATTTTAAATTTGTGCTAATACCAAGAACAAAAAAGTTATGAAAAATTTACAATTTTGAGGTTATAAAATAAAAATTGTTTTTTTCAACTTTTTTTTACAGAATTGACTTTCTGTTGACCAGTAGGTTACACCCTAAAAAGAGTTACGATGTTTTGTAACACGTTGTATTTGGTTTGAGGATACCGTAGATGTACCTACCTGTGATTGATTATACCTACAAGACTGTTTTGTTTTAAATGTGATGAATAAAATCCAATTTTTTTATTTTTTTATTTTTTATTGATTTAATTTGAGTAGACAAAACTGAAAAGAAGACTTGAGACTGGACTCATTGGCATAGCGACAATAGTGCAACACGTGCTATAGTCGCATCTGTATACCTAGGTACATCATTGAATGCTACGTAAGTGACATCCCTAAGAGCTTGTTCTCAGGCGCCACACTTGACTTGGGTCAAGTCGTGCGACCACGATCACGCAAGGAGGGCCTAGAGTACCTAGTGCATCCGTGGCTCATGAAGCTAAACTTCTAGCAGCATCCTGTGGCTGTTATTGATTGAGTGTATTTCGCATCGCATCGCTGTGAGTGTGAGCCGGGGTCGGCACGTGTGTGTGCGTCGGGTGAACGAACGTCATTGACCCAACTGCGGGCCCTACCTACAACGGGACGATAACACCCCTCGCGCCTGAAGCCCACTTGGAACCTTATCGTAGCAGCATCGTAGAGACTGTCGGCGAAAATGCTTCTCTTTGCGTCGCTCGGTTTTGTGTGACAGAGTTCCAACGCAACGTGAATATTTTAATGATGGATGTGTTTTGTGCCTGTTATCTATTTAGCAATTTCCTTTGATGTGTATTTTGCCTATATGAAGGCATATTGTCTCCGTCAGTTTGTTATTGAAGGTCTACAAGTTAGGTTTATTGCGTCGTTTTCCCTCTTTCCTCAATTCAGTCTGGTTATTCTGTGTCAATGTCATGTATGCCTCGATTTTGCTAACAAGAAACCAACCCATTTTGTCTGCGTCATATTACAATTTTAAAGAAGCTAAAAGTAAGATAAGGTAGGGGTGGTATTATCAACCCCATGGATGTCCGGTGCAGCGGGGTTGCTTCCGGCCCCGTGGAGCGATCAATACGCGTCGGGGAACGAACTTGCGACCTCGCGCTGGGAACTGGGACGCCGCGCACGCGCCGCCCGGTGCATCCGACATTATCAACAACCAACCCACCCACCCGCTGTCAGGGGTTTAAATTGGGATGCTCGGACTGTTGCTAGGCCATTAAAGGGAAATTGAGATAGGTGGTTTCGTTATGAATACTGTTAATTTGGATTCTAAAGGGTGTGTACAAACAATGTGTGGAGCCGTAATACTTATGTTGATATCGTGTATATCTCGATAGAAAATACTCCGTGCAATTTTAGTGGTTTTAAAGCCGAAGGTATTTTGTTGCACTGGTGATTCTGAGCCAAATTACAAAATGTCATTCCAAAATGCGCGAAAAAAAAATTCACTTCTCCATACAAATGGTGTCGATTGGCGATAGCCGTTTGTATTGGGAAGAGTTTTATTTTTTCGCCCGTTATGAAGTAAAATTTTGGAATTTGGCTCAGAATCACGAGTGCAACTAAATACCTATACCTTCGGCTTTAAAACCACTAAAATTCCACGGTGTATAACCTAACTAGGGTTTTCCGCCTATGGTCAAGGGTACGATTCGTCAAATTACGTTTTTTTTCAAAAGCTAAGGCCCGGTTTCTGAATTGAGAAATTTACTAAGTAAATACGATATTTAAGTACTTGCTTAGCTAATTTCTCAAATCGGAATCCAGCAGTAAGTATGTATAACAATATTTAGGTTTTCTTAAGAATAAAGTTATGGTTAAATCTAAGGCCTTTGCATCTACGTAATGAGATGATTTATACAAATAATTTATATAAATAATTAATTGATATTAAGGCATTAAAATTAAATGTTTGTCAGACTAGGCTGCAACAAAAAAAAAGGAAAAATAGAGCAGCAAAAACATGACGACTTCTAAGGTGGAAAGAACAAAAATAAAACAAAACCTTCAAAAATAGACACGAAACGTACAAAGGAAGGCAAAGGCCATGCGAAGAAATCGTAGCCGTTAAATAATTATAAACGGTCTTAAATTGTAAGCACGAGGCCCGATGCATTGCCAAGGCGACTGCCAAAAGGCAAAGAAGGTCAGAGACCAATGTCAGGGGCCCTACGAGTTTTATCACTTAGGCATTAATAAGTAGCTTACTTGGGCTGAAGTAAAGGCGCAACAAACTCAAAGTTGTTTGAGAGCTTTGCGCAACATTCTTGGTGATCTTCAAAGGTTCAAATTACGTGGGTGTTAGAGGGGCTTGCTGGCTCGAAGATTGTTTATTTTAGATATTATTCTGTACTGTTCAGGTTTAGGACAGTTAACGACAGCACGTCAGACTGTACACTTTTGTTTTAAAGTCGCCCGTAACGTAACGGAGTAGAGTGCTAGCGTGTAAAGGTCGACGTGCTGTCGTGTGTACGTATTATTGATTGCTGATCAAATTATACATCGTCACAGTTTAGCAACGTGATTTTTTTGCTAGCACATTTCCAAATTTGGGAATATAAAAAAAACATCTTTCCCTATAAATTCGCCAATGCTGACACCTGTTTACGCATCTAGGGCTTGAGGAGTCATAAAATTATTTTATTGAAAGAATTTAACCATTATGTTTTAAATATTCCCTAGCACGGGTTAGTGCTTTAGAAAAACCAAAAAGTAATTTAACCATTAATTAGATAATATATCTAAACTCATATTTATTATCATAGGGCATCGGCTAAATGAAAAACGTGTAATTAAGAAATGATTAGTTAAATTAAATATATACGCGCACATCTGCTAATCCGTGGGACAGCTAGCAGAGTGTAATTAAGGTCAACTTAAAACGGTACCGGCTATTTAAAACCTTTATCTCCTGTTTTCTTTCTTATATCAGACTTATTTGAAAAGATAAATCCAAAATTCTTCTTCAATCAAAATAAAAACATGAGAACCTTTAACTTGTGTGGCCTAAATAATTTTGTGTAAGTAAGTGGTAACTTATGTATTTTTAAGTGAGAAGTTCTATTTTAATATCCTTAAAATAACAAAAATCTGACTACAACTGCTATGGAATGATACGATATGGAGCATATGGGATCAAAACAACGCAGATACAATATAGATAGACATCCAAAAGGTCCAGCTTCCTGACTTCGACAGTTTGCCTCCACATTGCATTCGATGCAAGAACGCCTTGCGTATCGAAGTGAAAAATAAATGAATACTGTAACCAATCTGAAGAAAGCACGAAAAAAACAAAACTTCCACCTTATAAAAAGTAGAAACTATAGAGCTACAGGCACGTGACCAAGTCGAGTGGAGGGACCACGGCGCAAATTAAATCGGTTTAGGTGACAGTGACAGTGGTGGCCCCTCTGCCTCTGACCTATTTACAGGTCCCGTGGACCGGTAGCGGCGTGCGGCGTGTGACGCACGCACGCACTTTGAACGGTTATGCTGCGAAAGCCGCGGACTTCGCTGGGTGATAAAAACTAGGAAAACCCCCTGGAAAACCCCCTAAAAACTAGGCCACAATCATTAGCAATTTAACATTTTAGCAACTTCGCACGATTTTGATGAAACATATCTAAGAGCACTTGATAAAACCTGCTGCTTGTTAAGACCTGCTTTCAGATAAAAAGAAGCGCATCCAAATCAGTTCACCCATTTAAAGTCTACGGTGACACAGACAGACACAAAGACAGACAGAACATACACACACACACACACACACACACACACATACACACACACACACACACACACACACAGAGACCCTCAGACACACTCACTTGCCCTCACACATTCACACACACCCTCACATACCCTTCCTCACACACACACACACACCCTCACACACTCCCTTACAAACTCTCTCACACACACATACACATAAAAATAGCGGTCAAGCATATTTTAACACCTTTTTTTTTTGTTAGGGGAATTTCAATATTTGCCAACTCAATATTTGCTATTATTTATTATACGTACACTTTATATGTATATATATATTTTTTAATAATCATTCTTTGTTTTTTCATTTGCACTCTGCCTTTTTAACATTTTATTTAACCAGGAGTTAATTCTACGTGACTTGGTCATGCCTAGTTAAAAAGCTTTCTCCAGATTCACAGTTTCTGCAGACGAGCCACTTGTTTTTTCGCCCCTCCCGTATCCTAGCAACAGCGTCGTCGGAGCGGCTAAAATCCTCCCGCCTCTTTCGGGACTCATGTTTACTAAGAAGTTGGTAATGAGTGTGGGTGTAACGATAACACCCCGGGGAAATTAACGAATGCTTACTGTTGTGATTAGGAGCGCTATCAACGGAGGCTATTAGAAGGGCTTTTTGAGGGGGAGATCTAGTTTTTCCGCTAAGACGTTGTAGACAGAAGGAGATGTGTTATTAGTTTGCTACAAGCCATGTACCTTCTTGATTATCATCCTTTCCCACTAATGAGTCTTGAGTACCCAGGCTTTGCAACTGGATCTCATGCTAAACACAATTTATGCACACCTAAACGAACCTACGTACGAGCTAAGTATGTGCCCAACCCGTAAACCGCATCAAACTAAATTAAGGCATCGACATCGGAATGAATCCGGGCTCGCTAACAAAACCCCAAATAAACAATTCCAATGATAAACGCCAACGACCACAACAAATCCAAAGAGGATCGTTGGTGCGGCCTCTCTAACCTAGATTCCATCCCGTACAAAATTAGTAGCTGGGATCAATACATGGGGTGACCCGTAAAGCATCTATAGGAGTAGGTTTGTCGTTCCGTTACCCGTGTAGCGCGTGAACTTCGACCCACAGTTTGGAGGTCATTAACATTTGGGCGGAAAGTGGGTCGCTGCGTCGCTGCTGCACGGTTGCCATGGCGACCAGGAACGCGCCCCTTTCGTGGAAGAAAATACAAAATGGCGGCGCAGCTGGCTTCTACGATTGTTCTCAGCGACGATCCTGAAGTTGGCGTTTAAATTTTTCTCGAGTTAGCCCTTATTAATGGTAAAGAGAACTGGAAACAATCGTAATTTGACCCGTTTTGAAATAAATTATGCGTTTTCACGCTATGCGAATCTTCCTTCGTAACATTTCTCCACTAGTGCCGGTCGTAAAAGAGGGAAACGTACCTGGTCCATCCGGCAGAAGGTCTGAAACTTGCCACGAACGTAGCTTTCATATGTACGCTTTGATCTAGAAGTAGAAACACTTTGTTTTCTACTAACTTGAGCCGTTCTCCCTAAAAAAAAACGTTGATGAGTGACAGAAAAAGGGAAAAAAGCAGAGAAACAATTATTGTTCAGGGTGTTTCTACTTCTATTTCGAAGCGTAATCAAGCTTACATATATGAAAGCTATGCTCCTGCCAAGTTTAAGATCTCCTGCCAGCATGTAACATGCATCTCGTTAAGGACCCCCAATATACTAACTACATACAATGTTTTTTTGGGACATCACTCATCCAATTTTGTGTTATTGCAAGTAATAATAGCACTCCCATTTCCGTTCTCTTCACATATTTGAAATGAAACTGCTAATGTCTAGATCGGTATGTGAGGCTTGTGTATTGGCTAGCTAGACATAAAGTGCGCCTAGGCGAGACTGTGCCTGTTTTACAACGTTACTGTTCCTAGACTCTACATGACGCGATGACGCCGACGACATGAATTATTTAAGCATTGTTTTAACATTTAAAAAGTTACTATGTATTTGGCATGGCTAAATATGTCATTCATTATATTCCAGAGGTCCTTATTACTCTTGATATAAAGACTGCAATCGATGTTCAATAACAAGATATTACGTAGAAACCAAAATGGTAACCTCATTAAACGGATGAAGTAGGAGTCTATGAGCACTTCAGGCGGTTCTATGGGCTTATCGCGAAACAAATCTACAATGTACTGCATAAAGTATCATTATCGGGATTCTTACGGGATTCTAAGGCGCCAGAAGAGACGTGGGAAAAGGACGCGGCGCGGACGTTTTGATGTATTTGCAGTTTGTTTTGATTTGACGTTTTTCTTTGTCCGCGCTCCGTCTCTTCTGTGTGTATTGCGTCGCGCGACGCTTCTATACATTTTGTATGATAGTTATATTAAAAATTGACGTGGGGTCCACGCCGCGTCTTCGTCCCACGTCTCTGTTGTTTGTTTGGCGCCTTAAATAATTATTTCTTATGACCACAAAATTTTAAAAAAGCACATTGTATAAAGGTTTAAAATAACTTCTTTTTAACCGACTTAAAATGAGGGTAATGTTTTTTTATTACACTTACAAAAACTCCTTCCCACTACGAGTACTACCGAAAAAATACTGTTTTTTACATGGCCGTTTGGTTAGTGGGAGGACTTCAGCCCATCTGAAAAGCAAATAAATGAACTCCGGTTACTTCAATGGTTGATTTAACTTGACTCTACTTTTTATAAAAAGGCCACATATTGAGTGCCTACTAAAGCAATAAGCATCATCGATAGACTCGGGTTTGATTTGCTTTTTTTTTCGATATCCACTCCATATTGCGAACTTGACGTTATAGTGACTGATGCACCATGTGAATTTAAGGAGGAAGTGTCCGTCCGCGTTTAACGGTTTATGTGAACTACGTATAGTCAATTAGTCACATACTATACAAATAAATTAAATTATAGCACGTGGCAAACTATGGTTAATGCCTACTGCTTTGGGTTGGTTTGGGTAAAAACCTGAATGTAAGCTGGTATGTAATTGACTTTAGTAAAATTAACCTGCCATATCCCTCGTATAGCACTTATCGTATCGTAACATCAAACTCACGATAGAGCCGCTGAACAGCCGTGAACCGGCGTGCGCACGAGTCCTTAGCGGCCGGGCGGGCGGGGCGCCCATGGCGCGGGGGGCGGGCGGCTATTCCTAGCGCGAAACTAGGCCGAGCGCTGACCGGGGGGTCTGGCCTCAGCTGCACGCTGCGGCCGGCGGCGTCAGCTTTATGATGCCCTGGTACTCACATTTCAGTTTTCAAACAGGTACTTTGCTGAAGACACAATAGCACGCACATCTAGCGCCGACCTACGAATGCAATCGATTCTCGCCAAAAGTGACAACTTTTTGAATGGATTGCATTCTTAAGTTCTAGGATCTGGAATCCAAACCTTAGGTCCTTAAAAATAATTAAGCCTCGCGTTGAGAAATCGCAGGAGAGTTTTTAGCAAAAAACGCATCCAAAAAGAAGATACGAGTATGTTTTTTTTTTCATTGGTGGCGGTCCTACTGGGCTAACGCGAAGGCGGCATGACATACCATAGATTGGGTTGGGTAACTGTAGTAAGTTTTTAAAGGAAAAATAGTGCTAATGTAAATCATTTGCCAGAATAATGTTTCAAGATCTACGTCGTCGATGGACAAAGGCGGATATTAGAACTAGATTCGGAATCAAACGCGAAATTGTGCTAATGAAATGCTGACAGGACAGACTAGACAACAATCGCGCGTCTCTACAATTGAAGCAGGATTTATTTTAATTAATTAAAATAGTGTATTGAAGTCTTCGTGGAACTATTTGCCTGCATGTGCAGCATGTACGAGTATCTTTGCAGTTTTCCTTATTGACCACAGGATCGAGGTGGAGTGAAGAAGACCTCTACAACCTCTACTTTATTGAGCTTTCTGGAAAAAAAAAACCATTGTATTTTCTGACCCAGCCACAGCCCGCCTGTCCGCTGATATCATATACCAGCGCCTGGGTATGTGGCGCGATAAATCTTTGAGTAATGCGTCTTATTTGGAAGAATAGTCCATACTAGCACTCCCCGTAAACGCTACAGTCAGCCTCTTATCACCGGAACTGTTAATTTGAAAAACCTATACAGTTCACAGCTGGTGGAATAGTGGTTTAAAGTATCAGTGAACTTTAGTGGATGAACAAAGCTGCCTCAGTACTTTACTTAGAACTTTGTTCTTATTCTTCTGCATTTAACTGAGGCCAATTATTAGTGCGAAAGTTACAGTTTCTTTTTTAATTTATAGAGTGATTAATAAAGTTTTAGATCGCGTGGGTTCAAAGAGCACGCTCGGCTGATCCGTGGCTAATGCATGTAGGTCGTTACTCCGGTACATACTGGCTAAGAAGACACATTTACGGTTGGATCTACTGATACTGTGGATATCCACGTGAACATTAAAAATATGATAGCTACTTACCAGTTCAAGCGAAGGTAGGAATCAAATAAAAATACGACACCGTAAAAGCAAAGTATTAAAATTGCTGATGGATGGCAAACTATAGCCATAAACTTATTGAATGTTAGTAGTGTTTTTTTTCTTGTGAGACCTTGTTAGGTGTGCTTAGAACTTTGTGCCTGAACCACATTTCGCCGCCGACTCACTAGAAAGTAACGCTTTGTTTTCTCTCCGAAGCGATAATTTATCGTAATGGAGAGAGATCATTGTAAGCTGCTTTGTAAATTGGCCCGCCCGAACCCGCCTCAGTGTATTTCGCCATGTCTTGAACATGCAAAGGCTATTTTTTTACGCGTTAGCTGCCATGAAAATTATGTACAACTTTCAGCGACTTTGTTTTTGTAGATTTAGATAAAATTTTGCCTATGATTTTCCCCGTTATCGATGTCAGCAAAAAAAAGCTAGTAATTTATATACTATGTTTTATTTTATGTCCCAGGCACTGCAGCGCCGAGTGGTCTCTTCACCCATCTAGTGTGAGTGAAGGTGCCACTGGACGCTGTATAAATCATCTCATTACGTAGATGCAAAGGCCTTAGTTTTAGTTATTGCTACATATTTTCTTGATTCCAAATTTCACCTAAAACCGTTCAGTAGTTTTTGTGCGAGACAGTAGCAAACATCCATCCATACAAACGTCCGCGTTTATAACATTAGTATGATGTAATGTGATTAGTGGGAACTGGAATGTCTTTACTTTCATCCATTTTTGGGTCAAGATGACTAAAACAAGTGGAAACGTGACCGCGTGCAGAAGCAAGCCAAGCCCAGGATAGTCGGCCACCAGCCAGCCTTTTAATGTAATGTATGTAAGAAGGTACATACATATGCATAAAAAAGAGCCTGCCTAGAGTATCGCTTCAGTGTTAGATGTCTTGGGTTTAACTCAGCCTCAAAGTGGGCGTCGCCAGCACAAGTTGGAGCTCCGGCTGCTGCATTTAATGGACTTTCACTTAAATGCACTGGACACACGCTCTTAGAATGTGCAATGGTAAATTACGAAACTTACTTCAGCGTAGAGTTGCTGGCACTAACAGCATCGCACCTTCACCGCTTTGTTGTCCTCAGCTTTGAGACAAAAATCGAGAGCTTCAAATGCAACGGCAATAATGGTGTATTTGGAATATCTTTCTGTCACTTTCTGATACTGGAGAGTTGAGCTGGTTGCATCTGCAGAGCGACGAAAGTTTACCATTTGCTATTACTTAGATAAACGAAATGAAATTAAATTAGCAAGCAACTAACCAGACATATCCAGACAAATGCGAGGACTTTTTCTGATAATATTAATACCATGTTACTTCTTATCATTGAGGTAACATTGTTCTTCAAATATAATACATACGAGGCATACAATAACCAAGTCATGGCCGTTTATCGATCCCGTATTTATCGCTTGTTTTGGATCAAGATATTCATATCTATCCATAACGAGGACAGGAAGTTAAGCTTCGTCTATTTGGGTAAGTAGGTAGCTAATGTAACCAACTCAAAAACAATCAACTCTCAAGGTAAAACGTCGAATTATTTGTACCAAAACGTAAAAATTCACGAGCGTCATGAATAAGGCGCCGCCCACGATTAACTAAACTTTATTTAAAAGCTAATCGCTTTGTAGATTCGGCCACGGTCTAGATCTCGAACTTGTCCGATTTTTGTTACGAGTTTTGGCTGAGCAGCGAACTTGCCCCACTGACCACTCGACTGGCCCGATATAAAAATATAGCGAAGCTAGAACGCGCCGAAATCCAATAATAGAGTGCCCGGTGGCATCATGCCCCTGCCTTTGACTATGTGTTGACAAGTACCGTCGGCGAACTATGTGGTCATACAAGTTAGATCCTATTACTTACGTAGATAACAAAGCAATTGCACAAAGCTCAAAGAAATGCATTAAGCTTTACACCTCAAAACTACCTACTCGACTATGAAAAGCTTCCATATCAACGTGGAGCCGTTACATGCTTGATGAGACAGTCGAGGAGGTTTTCCGTTCGGCTGAGATGGGCTAGGGAAGCGTTTGAAACACAATGATTTCTTGGTTCGTGACATGAATATATCACGTTCATCAGACTACAGTTAGGATGGAACTGTCAAATTTTGGACCAATATCCAAAATTTCTTATTTAGGATCGAAAACTCTTCATTCCCCAAAGGCGTCGGGGTGGCGGCGGAGGCGGCCCCTGAAGTGTACGTTTGACATTTTCATTTGAAAAGTGCATCGGATCATAGGGTGGTAGGTGCGTGGAGGGCGGGCGCGGGGCCGGCGCGGGCGCGCGGGACGGGGCGCCTGCGCTCGCTGGTTCGCGCGATGTAACCTACATACCGGTCAACACTCCGGCTCAGTCAACACTCGCTACAGGGACATTTGGCGCGTTTGCACTAGGCCAGTAGTCGTGCAAGCCCACAAGCATGTAAAAGGAGCAATGGCAGAATACGGCACCTATGTTATTCATATCATCCTCATCCGTATCGCATCAACCATATCTTGTCTGCCACCAAAACATGCTTACAATTTCATCAATCAAGAATGTTGTAGACTTACCTGAAACAAATAAAAAATAAATTAATATTTAAAACACTTTAATTAACACTAGCTGCTCTTACACGAATAATAAAAAGAAGCCAATAATTTAAATAATTGTTCTAACTGTTTTGTACAATCACCATGCCAGTGACCGTAAAATTCCACTCTATAGAACCCAGCTGTTCAATCAAGCTTTGTTAACCACAAATTCAGTGTGTGACCTACAATATTCAACTAATTAAATCCATATTTAGTATTTGTGTCAGAGACGTGCTGTACCTACTCGTCTAAAACGATAATTAGATATGTTTGCATGCCACGTTAGTGCTAAAATGTGCGTTTGAGTCAAGTCAACTTGTCCGAGTAGTGCAGCGTTGTAAACAGACTAATGCCAGTATTAGATGCGACTAGACAAGGCCATAGCTATCAGTGAAATGTCGAGTTGGAAAGAGAGGGAAATACGAAGTATTTAATACACACATAGGTATACCACAAGTGCAATTTACTAACACAGATGCAACTTTTCTATTTCTATAAGGCTCATGTTCTAGCTTCAACTATGCGTCGTATGTACTCTTGTTAGTAGGAAAATACATTCAATACTGCTGCGAAGGTAGTTTTACAGTCTATAACGTATCAATAAGGCCTCATTTCTGTTATCAGTTTATCATAAAAGATGAAAACTATCGATACAAAAGTAAATATGAGTACAGTGGAGTGAAAAGTGTATCACCGTCTAGGCCAAACAAACTTAGTAAGGAGGTTACAGTGTATCAGCAGGAAATTGGGTGAGCGAGTGTATAATGCGCACTTGATGCTGATAGGCGTGACGATAAACTCGGTCCCTCCGGCGTGGGCCACTTTTGCGGTTATGGCGCAAACGTACGACGCGCTATTGCATAAATACTAAATAAATAAAAATAAAAATGTAGAGTTCAGGGTAGAAATTACGCTTAGACGAAGGGGTAAGGCAAAACTAGCGCCGCCAATTCTACTTTTGGCGGCGGCGGGATTTATTCGTAGGTTCTAGGATCTGGAATTGAGACCTTAGGTCTTAAAAATTTTTGAGCCTAGGGATTAACGTTTTAAGAAAAAAACACACCCAAAAAGAAGATATGAGTTTTTTTTCATTAATTTTAACTTTTTAGTGGGTAATCAAATCACTAAACAAACAGGAATGCATAGGGCTCAGTATCCAGTTAAACAAGTGTTGTGTGTTAGTGTGTAGATTAGGGGATTCAAGCTCATTTCACTTTTATGCAGTGGTATTTTTAGGGAATCTTGGTTGGTACCTAAATCTCTATGTGTTCACTTTACCCGAATTAAATAATTGCTCAAAATAACTTCGGGACTTTTTCATAATGATCAATAACTGAAATCAGCGAATTTATTATAACTAATCTGAATAATAAAATCTCGGCGAAATAATGAAGCGGCAGTCGGCAAAATGCCCCAAGCCCGCGCCAAGTCCGAGTTGCGTGCGGCGCTTGCGACAGTCTGTCCTAGAACCCGTGGTGAACCCGAGTAGCCTCGATACCGCCGCGCCGAAATGTTACATCGCGCTCTCATCACATTATTGCGTGCAATAAGCAAATCGAGTATTTCAATCAATAAATTGTTAGTCATTATTTAATTTTATTCGCTCCATACGCCAAATAGTCAAGAAAAGATGTCGAGTTGCGGAAAATAGTCTCCTTTACCTTTGCCACTAATTGAATACGATCATATCTAATGTCATATCTACTAACAAACACTACATGGGTAAAGTAACCACTCAGCCGATATCGTAAAATTTTGGCAAAAAGTAAGGTCAAAGCTGCAAATAACTGATTTTGATGTACTATAAAGAGTATTCAATCAATCAATCAAAGTTACAAAGATACTAACCAGACCCTTAAACTACACCAGTCACAAAATAAGGCATCTAAACTTACCAGACAACCTAGAAAACTCATTGTTATCTCAACATATTCAGCTTTCACAACCACACAGTTGTGTTGTGTATGTTCCTTGCATATAGTTCCCATTGGAATTGGGTTATCTTGATAAATTGCTTTGGGCCAAGTGTTGCCGCTTACCATGTTGCCTCACAGTTGTACCCGTCCTGAAGTGACAAATTACGTGACTGATTTCGGATAGGTACTGAAAACATCGTGAGGAAACCTTAGTGACGAGGTATATACTGCCAACGTCAACTAAAAACAGCAAGTTCATATAACCGAAGGGATAAGCAGAGACTTACTCCTTATTTCATTTAGTGCTACACCCTTTGTGAGCCTTGGCTACCAATAATTTTTCATTGGTCACTAGCCCTTGCCTCTCTTAATCAGTTGGTGTATTGGCCCAACTTTCTGAGGTTTTCTTCAATATAGAAAACATTCAAATAGGCTTACGTTTTCTGTGCAGATAGTCCGCATCTAATCCACCCAAAGTGGATGAGCATGTTTCTTAACTATAATAGAAATGTCCCGCCAGTTCTTATGACATTTTTTGGACTTTTATGACTTTACCAGGCACTCCAATCGAAAAAAACAAATTTTTCATATCTAATAAATTTTTTAACGTATTCATAGATTTATGGTTGTGAATTTTCTTCTTATATTTTCAAATATTGTTTGTTGAGGGCGAAATATCTGTCGAGTGTCTAACAATTGGAGAAACCATTTAACCTTTTGTAAAGCTGTTTGTCGGGAATGTTTCAGTTGAGAATAAAGGGGCCGACGCCCTACATTCGGGACTCCAAGCTGGCCCGATGCCCAAAAATAATTAGTCATCATTCCTCAAACCGCCTAGACGTGTCAGAGATACTTCTTGGAAATGCCCGCGGTTTGACAGTCTATTTTGAAATATTGTGAAGTTCTACATTTTCACGAGTTATTTTACGCAGGTGACTAATTTTATAAAATAGTATATTTTGGATGTCCGGCATGCAGTTACATAAATTACCTAGTATGGTAACATCAATCAATAGGACTTACTGACATCTGAGAGTCTGAAAAAATGCACTACATTACGCACGGTGCTGCCACCTGTGGATATCACACGGAACCAACAAGTTTCGCTACTCCCCGCTAGATGGCGTGCTAACATAAAATTGTTTAGTTTATTTTTTATAAGACTTTGTTTTTAAACCTGCCCCTCTACCCTTGACGCGCTTTTCCAATGCGGCCGCAATATGGCGCAATTTACAAAATTTAATATTTTACAAATTAAGACGAATTTTGTGTTTTTATTGAATAAAACAGCCTTACCTTTGAATAAACATTACAAAGTATTTAAAATCAAAGCATTACTATGCGAATTCAAAGAGAAATTAATTTTTAAACTTTTTCAATTGGATCGCAATAGCGTCAAGGGTAGAGGGGCTGTTTGTTCTTGTTGCTCAGGTGTTTTTTTAAATAAAATTTAAATGCAGCCAGTGCTAGAATGAATAAAGTGGGTTTTAAAATAATTTGAAAATAGTGTTTTAGACGTTAGGTTAGTTTGTTCTTGTTAGTTTGCATTGAAAATAATTTAAAAAAAACATTTCTATCCAAAAACCACACGTTATGGAAAATCCACAGGGAAAAACTCTGTAACATTATTTCTGTGCGCAATGCTGGCTCCTCATTGCAGCGCTCCTAAACGAAAGGAGACGAATTAGGAGAGACAAGATAGATAATATTATTTGATCAATAATTTAGTAAAATAAACACACAAAACAAAATGAGCCATTCCGAGCAAAACAACGTATAAAAACGATAGACGCGCTACGAAATATGCTACGAGAACCGCTACGCCGAAAGTGCTACGACAAAGATTTAGTTCTGCAACTAGTACTATGCAACTTGAAATGAAATATAGCTAACAAAGCGTCTGCAACCGATCACTTCCCTACACGTAAATAACAACATTATAAACACAGGCATAAGCGCGACAGTGATGTCAGGCTACCAACACTTTAGCAGAGTTTTATATAGCAGTGTAGAGCGCTACGACGGAGGTTTGAGTGTGTGTGTGCGAAGTGAAACCTAGGTATTCTAGACTGTCTGCACGGTGCAACGTTGGGGCAGGTTCTGCAGGGTAGGTCGGGTCCACCCTCACCCTCACAGCTGCACTTGCAATAACTAAACGCTTATGTACCATCGAATGCACCCGATGCGTCCCCAACGTTTACTATGTACGGGATTTGTTTGTTTTGTTAAAACGAATTCATCTGCGCTTTGTTTTGTTTTGTACAAATTCAAGTATTTCGAGAAGTTTCGTCGATGATTGAATGATTGGAAGGCTTCGATTTGGAAGGGCCCAAAGAAGCGCGATTCTGAATTCTTTGTTTACGCGCGCATAGTGAAGGCGGCAATCTCTTTGGAGCTATGTTAAGTTAGTCATGCATAATATCAATGTCACATAGAGACAAACAACATGCAAAAATATATGCAGTTTATTATCATATTTCCGCATAGACAATACAGGTTTTACGTGGTTCTACGTTTTAGATAAAATTGATTTACTTCGCGAAGGT
Organism: Zelleria hepariella; assembly: GCA_949319315.1. Lineage (NCBI taxonomy): Eukaryota > Metazoa > Arthropoda > Insecta > Lepidoptera > Yponomeutidae > Zelleria > Zelleria hepariella. The sequence continues at coordinate 11,869,581 of OX439391.1, read as the reverse complement.
TTGCCTTTTTTTAATACACGATAAAATTCGGTGCAAGGCCGTCCAACGTAGATCACGTGTTGGCAAAAAACCTTTGCTTACTATGTTTTCGGTACAACATACCTTTGTTACAAATAAATATTCATATAGCAATCAAGATTATTTAATAGTTGTTAGTATAACCTCGCTAATTCTAATAGCTGGAGAGCTGGTGACCAATCGACTTATTTCGTCGTACAAGGCTGGTTGTTTAGACTCCGCTGATCACGAAATCACAAACACTTTCAACCGTGACAGGCCAAAAAAAAAAGTATTTTCAGCCAGCCTAGAAGCTCCCAGCCTTGTACGACAAAATAAGTCGATTGGTCACCAGCTCTCCAGCTAAAAGATAAAGAAGGTTTATTGCAAGCAATGCCGGGTCTAAAGTAGCTAATACCAAATATTATTCAATTATAGGTACTCTAGTTCTTTATTAGCGTTAGAACATTTAATTTTACCAGAAGGGAAGGTTAATGCAAAATATTATTTATTAAATTTTATAAAATGAAATAAATTATTAAAGAATTAAAAGAATCAGTTAGGGTACCGCTGTCCCAATTCAATGAATTACTATTATTGGTAGCTCTACAGTCTGTACTCTGCCTACCCCTTCGGGAACTGTGCTTGATGGTATACCAAATGCTTATACTATTTGTGTTATCAACATCGTGAGGAAACCCACGGCTTGGTTGGCTCCGCACGTATTGAAATTGTAATTTCCTGTGGATTAGGCCGACTAAGCTGATAGTATGGCAAGCCAATTACATCTAAATATGTCGCAGGCACTGCAGCGTCTGAGTGGTCACTTCACCTATCTAGTGTGAGTGAAGGTGCCACTGGAGGCTACATAAATCATCTCATACGTAGAGGCAAAGTCCTTAGTCCTTAGTCATATTATCATTACACTTTCACGTGATTCACGCAAAATAAAAATCACGAGTTTGCACCTCTACCATATCCTTGCCAATAAATTATGCAATCTGCCTCCTCCTGTATTTTGATATTACTTTATCTACGTATGGTGTCCCCGGTCGTCGACCTCGAGTCCTGTCGGAGAAATTCGGCAATATCCGCAGTTTGGAGCGGGATAGAGCGATGTGGGGTTGGAGGAGAGTGAGGGAGACCGCGCCGGGGGTAGAGACCTTGAGCTGGCAAAATCAAGGGTAAGGTTGTCAGCACGTGTGCGTGTGAACGCTGGCCTTGTGTTTGTTACTTTGTTCCGCGGTGTATGTACGCAAAGGCTATGTATTTTATTCCTGGGGTTTCGGACCTCTGAAATAGCCCTTTTGAGATATTACAGGAGAAAAAAACGGACTCTACAGTTTTTTCTAGACGCGCGTTCCGTTTGTGTCTAAAACAACTATTAGGGGTCCTCGATGATTTTCTGAACACATCTTTGGTAAAATTCATTGAATTAAAAAAACGTGCTAGGCAGACAATCCTTTAATTTTTACGTAGCCAGCCTGTAGGATGTCCCACTGCTGACCAAAGGTCTCCCTCTTTTAGGTATAGAAGTATGATATTATTGTCATTTTTCACACTTTTGAATTCACACAGTGGGACATTGACATGTAGGTATGGTGCAAGGTAATTAAACGAGCCGTCGTAAAAATAAAAACGCACGTCAACAAGCAACAACTACGACCACGTGCTCGGCCGAAAATAGATGTACGACTTTCACGCACACACCCACAACGTCAGTGTGTGAGGCGAACCGGGGAAAAATCAATATTTTGAGCAAAAGTACTTCCCTTAGCGCCGCTGTGTGCACTAGCAGCCTTCCCGTTGCCGGCAGCGAAAAGTCCTATCGCCGATTGAAGGGGCAAACCGAATAACACCGTATCTGTTGCGGAACAAAGTGTGATTTCCCCTAATGAATGGAGGGGTGGTTAAATCATGAGGGTGCAAGGAGGTAGCTTTGTCCCGCTCTGATCAATCGGTCGTGCTGGTCGCGCGTCCGCGTGTCGCCGGCCGACGACCCCGGGCGGGTCGTTACCCTCGCTGCACCCTGCCACCCCGCAGGCCTACTGTACGCACCCTTGTTCCGCCGAATCTCGCTGACATTGACTCCACGCACGGTTCATTGCCCTCCGCGTAGCTTCCGTTGTCCTATGCGTAATATCGACAGCTATTTCCATTGGACACAACTTCTTACTGATTGATTGATTTGATTTGAAAATATCTTTATTTATAAATGAATTTACAGTGAGCAATACAAAAAGATCTTATTCTAAGTGTTTGTCTAGTGTGCAGCATACAGTTACTCAGGCTGAGGCGCCTTTATGAACATTTAAAGTGAGAAAATAATATTTAAGTTATATGGTTTTAGGTATACATACAGTTGAGGATATACATTATTTTCGTGTAGGTTTAGAGGAGAACCACACACTTATAACAATATTGTTTGTTGTTTTACCGTAGGTAATTACTACAACACAGATTCATTGTACCTACACACACATTAGGTAAAGAATGTAAACATAATTATTTTGCAACGCTCTTTTGTTAGAAATCTGCAGAGACAGGACGATACTTACCCATTTGCTTAGCGAATTTGTCAAATCCGAAACCGGCAGATAGAGTACTTTTGAACATTTCTGCTCACGCTTTGATTATACTGTCCGAGTCACATAATGCCACTCTTCAACTTTGATTGTACTGTCCGATTCACGGAAAGTTTATTTTATCATCAGAAACCTAAGCCAATAAAGTTTTCTCTACCATTTGTCGCGCATAAAGTCATTACAACGCTGCAGCTACTTTATTTACTGTGAATTTTATCTCACAAATATGGTGATTGGACTGCGGCAAAGGATATACTAGTTAGTTGCTGTGTGTGTTTCACTAGCACTGCACATAATACAGTTACGCTCTAGTCATAGACATGATTCACACAGCGATCTGATGACCACACATGTTTGGCACCTAGTTCATTCGCCTACATTTATCATGATGGTTGCAGTTCCACGGCATTAGAAGGTTGATAAACGCAACTAGTGCCGCCGCGAATGAATATAAAAAATCATATCTTCTTTTTGGATGCGTTTTTTGCTAAAAACTCTTCAGTAAGTTCTCAACTTTTAATGAAAATGAAAATTAGTTATTGCCTTAATGAAGGTACATTTTTAAAATTTTTGCTGATACTCAAACTATGCATAGCCTGTCTCGAGGAGGAGCCTGTTTAGGACCTAAGGTTTAGATTCCAGATCCTAAAACCTACGAATCCAAAAACCTATCCTTTATCGCCAAAAGTGGCCACTTATATAGGATTTAATTCGTAATAAAAATCATTTAATATGCACAAATGATTTTTTTTTTCATTGGCGGCGCTAGTTGAGCGTATGTACTACTGGGCCTTAAGAATATAAATTTTCTTGACTTTATTTTTTTTTATCCCACACTAGACGCGCACTTTCAGCCTCTAACAAGAATATACGTTTTCTTAGGTTTGAACATAAGGTGTAATTTTTATCCCATCAAGTGAAAATTAGACGCACACAATGGTGATTTTTCAGGCACGCCTCTAACGTACAGTTACAGAAGAATACCTACAAGTTATGAAAATTACCTACTCAATATTTAAATAGCTTTTAGCAGTGATTTACTGTTTTTTGGCGAGCCCCCCAAAACGAAATTCTGGATTTGCCACTTGGCATACGAGACATCTATGGCATGATCTAGGACAGTGTTTTTCAACCTGTGGGTTGCGACCCCCTGGGGGGTCGCGAAGCTTCTGTAGGGGGGTCGCCAGAGGTCAGAAAAACTGGGTACTTTAGTAAAAAAAAGAGCTCGCTCGTTCACTCTCAACAACACGTGCGTACGTACCGTATGGCGACGTATCCGATGTACGTAATTGTAAAAGTGTTTTTATATCCGACTAGCTGACCCGGTGAACTTCGTATCACCTGAAATAGTTTGACTCTCCGCGTCAAAAATGGCGATTCCAATACAAAATGACCAATTTTTATTTCTTCCGTTTTTCAGCTAATCCTTTAACTTTTCCGATATTTCTTTGCTTTTAAACCTACCCTGAACTATGGTGAACTAAACAAAACAGTAAATATGCAAATCGGTCAAGCCGTTTCTTAGTTTTAGCGAGACTAATGCACGGCGATTGTATACATAAATGTACTTATATCCTAATCATGGAGACCATAAATACGTTGTATGGAATGAATTGGTAATTCAGTAACATACACATACATAAATGATAAAAAAAGCCGAAGGGTCAAGGGGGTCGCGAAATATTTTTTTATACCAGGGGGGTCGCATCATGAAAAAGGTTGAAAAACACTGACTAGGACAAGCCTGAAAATGGGCTTAGACTTCCGAATTTATAGTTATAGAAAAAACTGTAGGTATTAAAAAAGCTCAGGGAAAGCCACCCCAAACGCTCACGTGTGGCCCAACTGAAGCGCCCATTTGTTACTAATGGAATGCAAGTGGCACATAACTCATTCCTAATTTAAAGTGAATTAGGCGCGAATTTAATTATGTCCACCGGAATTCGACGTCGACGCGTCGGGTTTAAAAACCGAAAAAACACTCCAGCGCAGGGATATGCGGGATGACTCAGTAAAGTTTATACCGATTCATTGTGAGAAATCAGGTTGATTTCGATGTCCAGTTCCTTGCAATGTAAGTAGTGATGACAAATTCCACTGAGCTAATCCAGCCGTTATCAACTGTCAATTTAAAATATCCTTAAAATAAAATATCTTTGTTTTTGTTGCAGCAAAAACAAGGAAAATTTAAATTGACAGTTGATAATGGGTGGATTGGCTCACTGCATTTAATTAGTTCTTACTAAAATATGGAAGCAGTCTGTTCTTGTGCAATGAGTGCAACAAAAACAAGGATATTTTAAATCGATGGCTCCTACGTAAACTACCGTATGTTCAAAAAGCTAACTTTCCAGGAGAGCCATTTAAAGATGTTTTCTTTAACTGTTCTTTTGATTTTAAAGCTTTTGGTTTGAAATTTTTACCATAATTAGGTTATTTTGGGCTCGATTTTTATGTGCTAAAGTAAAAGCTGTATTTTGAATACTTTTGGAGATATTGTTGTTACGATTCTTTACGACGGGGTAACGAAGTAAGAAAATATCGTATGTTAATCTTACCATTTTTTACGGCGTGGATGAGGTGACTGAAAATATCGTATGTTTCACATACCATGTTTTACATGGATAAATCGCAGGTAAAATGACATGTATGTGGCACTTACAGTTTTTTACTTTGTAAATCACATGAAAAATAGTATGGTATGTAACATTAATTTAGTAAATACATGGGGAAATATTAAAATTTCAAATGGGACCAGAGGTTTATCTAAGTGATAATTAATATTTACTTCATTCATTACATTTAGTAGAACCTAAACCTAAATTATAAATAAACATTTATATGAAATAACTTTTTATACTTCCTTATGTTTCCATTCCACTAATCAATTTGTATATTTCCTATTTTCCCAACTGTCTCCTTCGAAACTGCCACCGGGGTGGGGACTTGGGTAAAATTAGTGGTGTTTAGTAAATAGTAATTTTATTTTCAACAGTTTCCTTGAAGCTCACGACCGAATCAACTATTTATTATTTCCGACTTCAAGATATTTAATGAAAAAGTACTAGACTTAAATAAAGTAGGAGTAGCCCATTGTAGACTCTCTGCCTCAGTGCTTTTCTCATTACTTGTTTTTTTTTTTTTTAAGGCTTGTATAAACTCTAAAGAGGACATCTTTAGGCTAACCAACCCCGATATTATCCATTGATGAGCTCGAAAAGGACGGTTGGGAAATAAAATTCATATTTGCCACTGAGGTGGTAAACGCAGCAATTTTTTCTCGAACACCATCCGGTTACAGTTTTGAAGAGAACAGTTGGAAATAAAGACTGTAAATTAGTAAGATATGAATAATATTAAGAATTCCTGTAAATTTAACGAATCTGTATTGGAAATTCGTATTTGGAAATTTAGGATGATGTTTTCACATAGTTATTCTTTAGTGCCGGGTTTCGGGATAACTCGTATCAGCCATTTTCCTATTCTTACTCAGGACATGCAAAACTGGAGCATTTCAGGAGCTAAACTTTACCTAAACTTTCAAGCTTAGGAGCCCATGATAGTTATCCTAAGAAGACTGCAGCAGTCACTCAAACCCAGACGTGTATTTTCTCTGGCGTAGATTGACAGTTAGAATACTCTTTGGTTGTGGTGGTTGTTGGTTACTTTGTGATCCAAAGATAAGTCAGACATTTCACCTATTAGTATACAGACTTAGTCAAAGAAGCCACGCCAAACACAGTGTACCTTAGGCACCAATGACAGTTTTGGAATATACAATACATCACGCAGATCGGAGTTTCAGTTTGGCTTACTATTGTGTTCATACTTAGAAGCGTTCATATACTGACTATATAAAGGCCACTGATCCATTAACATCTTCTCGTTACCATGCATATGAACACCGCGTGTCTAGGAACTAGACCAAATGAAATTAATGGTGACGGCTGAGCTTGTCAAGCATACAGACACAGTTCTCAACAAGTCTTGAGTCCATCCAACTGGCCAAAAGAACTAATTTAGAATGAATACAGATTTATCTATGATTTTAATAATTGAATTTATTAACTTACAGGCTATGAACAGATTTTCAGTCTAAAAGCCTGCTGCAAACTACCCCAAGATTGGGCCTTTTTAAATCCTTAGGATCTAAGTTTGTGAGTATTTGATGAACCAAATGAGGATCTCTTAATCTTTGTTTTGAAGCTCCTTTGTGGAGTGTTTGTATCTTCAGTAAAAAATATATTTTATAAATGAATTTCTTGTTACCTTCATGTGTTTGGTGTTCAGCTTCTATTGGTATTGATTTGCCTACGCCAAGTCGCGTCTCGGAAATTTATAACCCGGGTAACTGTTTCATTGTCAACCAAAGCGTATCTCAAGCATGCATACAAAAACGGTTGGTCAGTCTACAAGAAACCACATCCGTGTTTCATGTCAAATCCTTGTTAAAAATAACTCTAGTGAAAGTGAAGGTCCCAAACAGTAGTGTGTAATTTACCATCATGAAGTAAGTATATTTGTTTTCCACCATACGATACACAAAGCGGAAACTTTTATGTTATGGTTTAGTTTTGATTTTTAGTTTGTTCCATCCGTTTAATAAGTACCAGTCGATTTCAGTGATGGTTTTGTATTAAAAATATTTTTCTACGATAAAAAAGATGTTATTATTAATCAAATCTGCTTTAAGTGGTATAAACGATTTGAATTATTTGAATATTTGAATAAAAAATCTTTTTTTTTTTTGTTCAACCTCCATGCAAACTATCGTATCTGTAAGATATTGTCATAAGCTCAGCCTAATATTGCAAAGTAAATAAGTCTAAGTGACACATACAATAGTTAACAGGTTCATATAAACCAAGTAAATAATCGTACGTGTTACATACGATACAACATCACTTTTTATCGACGTCGTACAAAATGGTATGTGTAACATACCGTAGCATACCCCCTCGAAAAATCAACGTACGTAATCGTATGTGTTAAATACTATAGTTTTGAACAAGATTGATAGAAAACGCAGTAAAACTAACAAAACTGAATACTTAACATGTTTAGTAAGAACATGCTTCATCACAAAACACAAGCTCAGATCTATATACTTCCCACGTAGAGAATGGTAAGATATACTTACGATAGGCGTAGCATGCAATGTGTCCCACGTAAACTACCGCAAGAGGTCGATACGATAGTTTACGGCGCGCCCGGGATCAACATACGATAGTTTACGTCTGAAAAAATCTTCATTTTTGAATATTATTAAGTTTTTGTTTTTGGGATACATGCGAAATAATCGTCTAATGACAAAAAACGAAAAACATGAAAATCGCCATTTTGTGGGATACGGTAGTTTACGTAGGAGCCATCGAAATTGACAGTTGATGACGGGTGGATTGGCTGAGTGGATTAGCTTTTTAGCGAATAAACTTGAATACAGTCATGACATGTTTGTTTACCTTCGCATTAAATTGGATCGGAGCAGATTTTAAGCCTTCGGGTTGCGCTTACGCATCCTATAATTTGGATTCACGTTTGATGAGGAGTGAGACTGGAGATGAGAGTGTGGACAGAACCTTTCCGCTGCAGACATCAAGAGAAATTAAAAATGGCAATCATATTTCAGCACATTTCAAAAACTGCTTACTTCAACGCACTAAGTGGATGCTCTATACCAGTGTTTTTCAACCTGTGGGTTGCGACCCCCTGGGGGGTCGCGAAGCTTCTGTAGGGGGGTCGCCAGAGGTCAGAAAAACTGGGTACTTTAGTAAAAAAAAGAGCTCGCTCGTTCACTCTCAACAACACGTGCGTACGTACCGTATGGCGACGTATCCGATGTACGTAATTGTAAAAGTGTTTTTATATCCGACTAGCTGACCCGGTGAACTTCGTATCACCTGAAATAGTTTGACTCTCCGCGTCAAAAATGGCGATTCCAATACAAAATGACCAATTTTTATTTCTTCCGTTTTTCAGCTAATCCTTTAACTTTTCCGATATTTCTTTGCTTTTAAACCTACCCTGAACTATGGTGAACTAAACAAAACAGTAAATATGCAAATCGGTCAAGCCGTTTCTTAGTTTTAGCGAGACTAATGCACGGCGATTGTATACATAAATGTACTTATATCCTAATCATGGAGACCATAAATACGTTGTATGGAATGAATTGGTAATTCAGTAACATACACATACATAAATGATAAAAAAAGCCGAAGGGTCAAGGGGGTCGCGAAATATTTTTTTATACCAGGGGGGTCGCATCATGAAAAAGGTTGAAAAACACTGCTCTATACTAAACTTAAAGACGATGACGGTACTTACGGAAATTTACGTCATGCTTTAGTGGCGCGTGGTGTTAAAGCTCAAACTCTTTCTGAGAAAAGGCCTTTGCCCAGCTAGTGGGACAGGTACCCTTGTACAGTCGGCCACAGTCTCAGATACCCCTTTTTGTTCGATTTGCGCCCTTAAGCCGCGCGCTGTAAGAGCTGCCATGGGGTATCTGAGATTGTGGCCGACCGTACACTTGTAGGTATAGGCTACATAATACTTTCTAGAGGCAGTGTGAAAATATTGTCCTTTAAATCATCACAATTCATAATATAAAGACTAATGCTATTCAGCTTATTTGAAACCACACAAATAGATTGAACAATCTCTGATAAAGAAGAAAAAAATGTCTACAGGGAAATCTGAAGAACGAGGCAGTTATCCACGCCAAGCAATCTCCGATGGACCGTTTTACTCACGGCTGAGAGATTTACTTTTACTTTTTTATCAACATCCTCGGAAAATATATTTGTCAAGCCACTCGGCGCGTCTTGCGCCGCATAAAGTTTAATTGGCTTTAAATTTGGTTCCATACATCTTCCCTGAAACACGTTTTTCAGTTCTTATTTCTGGGAATATTTTTGGTAGGCCCGATTAAAAAATGTTTAAACAGAGTATAATCCAAACTTTATTTGGATAACTGTGTCTCCTGGCTTAGTCAGTCAAGACCAATCAGCTTAAGCTTTCGTTAGTTCGAAAGCAATAAGTTACTGTTCCAGTTCCCAGCTGGACCGTAAATAAGCACATTAGAGGCGATGCAGCGAGCGCTAGATTCAGCAATAGCTATATTCAGCGGCCCATGCGGTCGGGGTCAATGCCCATAGTATTTTCAACATGTGCCGACGTTTTCCGCGTTCCACGGAAAGCGCTTGTCATCTCTGGGCGTCTTCGGGAATCTTCGGGCGGCTTCGGTTTCAGTCGGCGCGGTTTCAGGGGTACCAACTTTATGGATTTTTGACAACGTAAAGAATTGAGTTAAAAATTAAAAAAAATATTTTGTTTCAGATTCAATTTCGATACTTTGTTGGCATTAATACAGTAGGTTTTTTTTTTTTTCATTTAAAAGCCTGAATTACTCTAACTTGAAATGTCTGACCTTGAATCACGACAACCATGAAACTGAAACAAATAAGTTAGAAAAAAACAGATAAAATTTAAGTTTCCAAACTTTTTAGCTTCGGGGAGGTTCTACAAAATCGATACTGAGAACTACTATAATAAAAAGTACTTACATCCCTAATGGGATGGGCACACACTTACTTAAATATTAAACCAAAGATTTATGTCCAAGTCGATGCCTCACACAAACACCAGGACAAGTTATTTGTTTATAAATATAAATGCCCAAATATGGTCATAAATATGTAACGCGTCAACACAAGGTGCATTCAATACGATGCAGTTCCCAGTAAGCCGGCCACATAACTGACGCATCGAAGAGGCCCTCACTCAGCTGATGCCAAGAATTTTTAATAGGAACGTCAGTTGAACTGATAAAACCGCCGTCATCCGAGCCGATGTATGAGTTACCCGACTGCGCAAGCAACGCAGGGCAATGTATTTCACACGTATGGCTGTGTGTATCGAAGATTACCCCCGTCAATTTATTGATTATACGGACGAACCGATTTTAGAGCGTAAGGTCATGAAGTGTCAAATGAAAAGTGTCGGCATCTGAAGAATCACTGGTCCGACAAACGTCTTTAAAAATTAAGGACGTTTAGTTCATCATATCTTACTACAAATTCAAACATTTCTGCCTAAACAGGCGCGGCACATTGACTTTCTCGCTCTATCTATGTAGATCAAGAGAGTAAAAGAGATAATTATATCTTAGGTTGTAGATATGGCGCTCATCATGCTACGCCACCAGGAAGAAGATACAGCATATTATGCATTATGCATACACGATAAAAATCCACTGAGTGCATCTACTCGTTATCAATGCCCAAAGAATAGTTTTCCTTTCATTAAGGATAGACGATAGCAACGTGGCGGGAAATTCAAAATTTTCACAGTTTTTTACATTGTGTAGCTGTGAAAATTTTGAATTTCCCGCCCCGCTGCTATCTTCCAGCCTTAAAATCAATTTTGCAAGCTTAAGAGGACTCTGAAGCAAGAGGTCCCCGGTTCGATTCCCAGTGCGGGCATGTATCTATGACTTTGTTTAATTTCAAAGTTACATACATTTGTGAATTTGTAGTAGCAATACCACTCGCTAACGGTGAAGGAAAAACATCGTGAGGAAATCCGCGGCTTAGTTGACTCCACACGTATTGACCCGTCTTTCCTGTGGGCTAGGCCGACTAAGCTGTCAGAGGTGCTGGGCAAGCCTACTCAAGTAAAAAAAATAATGTCCCAGGCACTGCAGCGTCGAGTGGTCTCTTCACCCATCTAGTGTGAGTGAAGGTGCCACTGGACGCTGCATAAATCATCTCACTAAGTAGATGCAAAGGCCTTAGTTAGTAGATAAAATCAATTTTCCAGCAAAAAATAAACAGTTGACAATTGGAGTGCATTTTTTACAATAGGCTGGCAGATAGGTATGGCAGGTATGGCACCAAGTGTTTTATAGTGGAGGAGCAAACATCATGCAAGCATCGCAATGTTTATGGTTTCGTAAGACCGGTGCGCGTTGGCCGTGTGGTGTGCATGACTCACGGAGCGTTCAAGTTCATTGTCGCCAAGCCGAACTTGAACCCACATTTTGGGCTGGCGCTACACTGCACGCTATGACTAGCTATATATGATGGCTAGCAAGTCGTTTTATTAAGTTGGTTTAGATGGCCTTAGGCGGTCTTAAAAAACTAGGACACCAGGGGTGTTGCGGGCAACTCTTCTAGCTTCGGTCTAGCTCAGCCCAACGGCTTGCAGCTCACCTTCCGCTGTCCCCTGCCATGTGTGAATTTCTAAAATTCACACATGGCTTAAAATTAGAAAGGACGCCTTCCGCCTGCCGAAAATGTTGAAGTGAACCGGATCATAGCAAAGGCTATAGGAGCATTAAACCACAACAATCTAAAGGAAAAAAAATGTTTTCAGTTTGTAGACTGCTTATAGGAATGGTGCGCGTTTTGTAAGCGTTGTATTGAGTGTAGTGAACGCTTCATTCAAACGTTAGTCTGTACGCTTTTTGAAACTTTCGTGGTTTTTAGACATAATTATTGTAAGAAAACGGGATTCTTACCACGATTTATTTTATTTTGAGTTCCCGATATTTCGGTACCGTTGCAGGCACCATAGTCACGGGTAGACTGAAGACGATTTTTTGAATGTCAAACACCTAGGCGTAGATAAAGAACTCAAAAGAAAATAAATCGTGGTAAGAATCCCGTTAGCAAAGGCTATAGAAGCATTAAACCACAACAATCTAAAGGAAAAAAAATGTTTTCAGTTTGTAGACTGCTTATAGGAATGGTGCGCGTTTTGTAAGCGTTGTATTGAGTGTAGTGAACGCTTCATTCAAACGTTAGTCTGTACGCTTTTTGAAACTTTCGTGGTTTTTAGACATAATTATTGTAAGAAAACGGGATTCTTACCACGATTTATTATATTTTGAGTTCCCGATATTTCGGTACCGTTGCAGGCACCATAGTCACGGGTAGACTGAAGACGATTTTTTGAATGTCAAACACCTAGGCGTAGATAAAGAACTCAAAAGAAAATAAATCGTGGTAAGAATCCCGTTTTCTTACAATAGTTAGTCTGTACGTTCAGCAGCCCACCTTATACGCTCAAAACAATGCCCCGCTGCAAGCGCCACCATCCAGACCTTGAGTGTACGTATCTGTATAGATCGTTAGCTTAGCTCGCAGTGTAGCTCGGGCGAGCCGAATGTTATTGATAAGGTTCATAAACACGGCGGCACAATCGCCGGCTGTGTATTGTGTACACTGTACACGGCGGTGACAATGACTCCTCGGACTCGGACGCCTGTCGTCACTCAGCGATAGTGTCGAGTAACCGCAGACCGAGATAAGCGACCAATAAACTGCCAATGTTTACACGGGAACTCTACATGCGCTTCTAGGTAGCTTGTAGGAACGGTGGGAGGAAACCTGTGTTGCTGATGCGCGGTGCTCGTGGTGCTCCAGTATTGGGGTTGAATATTCAGGACAAAAGTTTGACATGATGAAAAGAAAAAAAAAAAAAGGAGTTCCAATATCCTGAACTCCACTATCTTAATCTGAGCTGCAAGCTCTGTTGTTAATTTTCATAAATAATAAATCAAATAACAGAAAGTACCTCTTTTGATACTGCATAATAAAATTATTATCTCAGAAAATGCATTTTTTGACGTTTCTGAGATGCCAATTTGACTTCCAATAAACTGTGAAATTCATTAAGGGTAGACGATAGCAAGGTGGCGGGAAATTCAAAATTTTCACAGTTTTTTTTACATTTTGTAGCTAAACTGAGCTATTTTTGTTCAGCGATTTTTCGTTCGCGGCAATAAAACAGTATTATTTTCATCATTGTAAACAACAGAACAACAATAATTCAGCCGATTATGTGTTCTGGTCTACGAAGCAGTGGCACTGCCCAAAAAACTTGTCGTAGACCAGAACACATAATCGGCTGAATTATTGTTGTTCTGTTGTTTACAATAATGAAAAGAATACTATGTTATTGCCGCGAACGAAAGATCGCTGAACAAAAATAGCTCAGCCCCTCTACCCTTGACGCATTTTTCCAATACTGTCGCAATATGGCGCAATTTACAAAATTTAATATTTTACAAATTAAGACGCATTTTGTGTTTTTATTGAATAAAACAGCACCTTTGAATAAACATTAAAAAGTATTTAAACTCAAAGCATTACTATGCGAATTCAAAGAGAAATTAATTTTTAAACTTTTTCAATTTGATCGCAATAGCGTCAAGGGTAACCACCCAGTTTAGCTACAAAATGTAAAAAACTGTGAAAATTTTGAATTTCCCGCCACCTTGCTATCGTCTACCCTTAAATTAGATATGCCTTTGCGGAAATGGGTGTGATAATAATTTGTATTATTTTGTTTACAAGAGTAGGTATGCTAGGGTTACTATGTGGCATTTCAGGTATGCGTGAAAAAACATACCATATACCTCCTAATTGTATTATACACAATCCAATAAACTTTCCTCGTGTGGATAATATGAGCATGGCTTGATGATGAGGAAGTACCATTACCTATGCACAGGTTTAGGTGAATTATCGCCATTTAGGCTTCCTCAGCTTCCTTCCTTTTTGTCAAGGTCGCGTCAAAATTGGGTACGTCGAGAAAAAATAAGTACTTGTTTTTAAAGCTCTATTAGATTAAATAGACCATTTTAAGAATGCATTTTGGAGGAAAAAATTCTAAGCCATTTATTTATATTTTTAATTAAATTTTAAACTTTCTCCGGATGTGACGTCATAAAAAACCAATTGTCTATGGTCAAATACTAATCTGTGGTGAAAATGACAACTGTCAAGTCAAGCGCATCAATTTATCTGTGGTTGATTATTTTGTTTTGTTTTCGTCATTTTCTGGCTTTCTATTTCAACTGATTGATCGACTATAAACACGTACCTAATTAACCTTGCTTTAACCCGGACACCGAACAAAATCTCTGCATATCTTGAACTTGGCTTCACACGTAACCAGACGCCGAAACCTCTTCACTTCTTGACCTTGGCTTTACACGTACCTGGACACCGATATTTGCTTTCACGATGGACCCTGGCCCTGGCACATCCAAAGGATTACAACTCCGGACAAAGTATTCGGCGGATATGTGAACCACTGAAGAACGAATGGTGTATCCTAGCCAACACTGACTATAAAAAATCGAAGATAATGTTTTGTTGCTTTTGTCCTCAATGTGAGTAAACATAAAGCTTTTAGCCATTGCCTTCCCCTTTACAGGGCCTGCATATGGTTACTTCAAACTATCTAATGTTTAATAAAGTCCTTGTCTGTGTTGATTCTACATGATATTCATCTACTTTCTTTTAATTGCAGCTTGAAACGGATTTGAAAAATTACCAACAATGGAAGCTGATGAACCAAAAACCCAAAAATGAAAACCAGCGTAAGATTCCAATCTCAAACTAATAAGGAAAATATTGAAAATGAAAAAGAAACTACATACAAGATGTTCAGTAAGGCACCTACACGCACAAAGCTGCTTTGCATGCCCAAGATAGGTGAACCTAAAAAAAGGAAATTTGATAGCACCTATGCATGTTGAGTGCTCTATGCAGTGCAAAGTAAAAATGGTGGATCGAGCCGCAGGTGTACAGGCCATCTTCTAGACAGTCGGTCCAAGCAACGCAAGTCTAACTAGGATCCAGTGGCGAGTTATTACAGAGCCAGGAAAATTGAATTTTTTATTCCTTTGCACTTACATTTTTTTTAGGGTAAATAAAACACTTCCAAAAATACATTGCTTTCTCTGATTCTTGTATAATCTCTTTCTTATGTAGTTTACCCAGTATTTAAGGATTTTCTTATTTATTTCAAGATGGGCTCGCTACACAAAAGCTCAATGTAGGCCTTATCCAATAACACTGGGCTGCTGTATTTGATGCTTTTCTGTATCTTTACCAGCCAGAATAAAAGTAGCAGTGAATGTTTGCAGGCAGCCCCCTAAAAAAAAGTTTTGTAGTTAGGTATACATACAGAGAAAAGATAGCAGGAAATATAATGTTTACAAAAATAAAGTACAAGCCGCTTCAGTAATGATTTCTTCAGTCTCTTGAATTTTTGCTAAAACATTGTACAGCTTGTTTCCTAATCTATGCTCTGGCACTACTTAGGCCCTCACAATGCAGACATATCCCATAGCAGAATCAACGTATGAATCACGAGATATCCTGTAAAATAACTTTGCTAAATAAATAAAATTAGTAATGATAACGTAAGAATGTTATGGATGATTTAAACTTATTTTTAAGTCTCCATCACCAAAAAATATTATTTCTCTGGCATAAACTGAACTTTGAGCCACTCTGGCCTAAACTGAACAGTTCTATATGAATCATTTTCTGTTTTAGCGTCTAAACTCGAAAAGGTGTGACAGATTTTTATGTTGCTGTATTCAAGCTTGATACAATGTTGATTAATGTGAACCAGCATGGTGACAAGATACTTACATCAATGCCTTAGCCCCTCTAATTTCAGCAATATTGTGGCTGTTATGTATTCCAGGATCATAATTATTTCCACATTAGGCAGATTGCGGGAGTCTGCTTTGTTGACAAAGTTATCGAGCCGCAGGTGTACAGGCCATCTTCTTGACAGTAGGTCCAAGCAACGCAAGTCTAACTAGGATCCAGTGGCGAGTTATTATCATCAGTGTCCAGTTATGAAAGTGGGAGTCACATTTGATGGGAGTTTACGGTATCCAGCTGAGCGGGAGTCACAAGGGATGGATGGGTTATAGGTCAGGATCGGTGCCACAATCAGTAAACGTTAACTTAACAAACAAGACGGAAATCGGAAACTTTAAACAAAACAAACAACAACAAAAACCACAAAATGTTATGGCCGGTCCACAATCACGCCACACACCTCCGCGCACGCTTGGGCGGAGTTTCTTTTGTTTGTTTGTATAGAAAACCGACGCAAGGAGCGGGGTGTAAACACTTTTCGCGAAGGTTAGCGCGTGAATGTGGATAAGGCATTACTCAAACTTATCTGTCAAAAGTAGATGACAGATTATCGGAGTTGCCAGCATTAGCACAGTGCAAATTACCAAAAGTCTGCCGGCAAACTGTAATCTTATAATCTGCGCCGAAAATCGGCTATACCAAGACTAGAGCACTCTCAGACATTTTATTACAAGAAACTAAGAAAAATAAACCACTGGTCATAACTCACACAGCCGCAAACCGATTTTCCGCTGTTTTTCGGAGTTAAGTGTCTGGTTGCCGAGTGAGTGACGAAAGCAGTTTTGTGACGGAAGCAGTTTTGTGATTGCGCAGCATTTTAAAAGAAACAAAGTTGGTTGTACTTTCGAATCAATATCGGAACCGCATTTATTTATTTCAGTATTTCAGGAATTTGCTCTAAAGTTGGTAACACTATGATATTTCTCCGGCAAAAGGAACTACGTCACGACCGTCCAGCAGAGACAATATGATGAAGGTCAAATGAAATGAAGGTCATACATAGTTTTGCATATAAAAAAATAACTACATGCTTATAAATTTTTTCGATTACTGCAAATAGCTCCAGAAGCCTATTCCTCGAAATGGTTTTCGAATCAGAAACATCTATGATTTTATGGGGAAGCCAATTGCGGCCTACGATAATATCGTCAAGGAATTTTATTTTCTTTGTTAATGTTAGAATGACCGATAAAATACGATAAAACAACTGCAAAATAACAACAAAACGGACGGGTAGGGCGAGTTTTTTTTTAACGGGTGATTTAGGCTATCTCAGGATTATTTCGCATTTATTTAGGCTTCAACGCTTTATTGAACAATTCCTTGATTATTCCGAAACATAATATGCACGTCGAAAGGAGGATTCTCCACAAATGGTGACGGTGAACATTTGCAGGAAGTTATTGAACGAGCGAGCGAAGCGAGCGAAGTTCTCCGAGTCTACTGGAACAATCCGGCGTTTGTATGTATGTATGTATGTATGTATGTATGTATGTATGTATGTATGTATGTATGTATGTATGTATGTATGTATGTATGTATGTATGTATGTATGTATGTATGAATGTTCGTTCGACGATAACTTGAGTAAATTTAGTCGGATCGTGATGAAATTTGGTAGGCAGGTATATGAGGCCAAGGGAATTTTTAAGTTCGAACATGAGCCAAATCGGTCATGGGGTTACTGAGATATGGGGTCGCGAGTTCATAGTTCGGGGCGAACCACTAGTTATTTTAGTATTAGAGGCTTTAGAATAAAAAAAACAAATGCACATTTTTTTTTTCATAATTACATTTACTGCAAAATTTTAGACACCATATTTTGTTTCTGTAAGCCGTCCATTTTAAGTTTCTTCTTTATTTGGGCTAAATTTAGACTACTAAGTTCAAAAAGTTAGGCGAATAAGGGATTTTCTGACAGCTAAAAAAAATAAAAAAATAGTTCTAAAAGCTGTGACAGATGGCGTTGATACGACATGTTTTCTATCACAAAGTAAATTAGTGCTTAATACAGCGAAAATATTTCTTCACTTCATTGCTCTGTGACTTCATCTTTCATCATTGTAGCTGTCATTCCATTTTACAGTACATGAAAAAGTGCACGACTTTGTTAATGTTCTTGTATGAGTGAATGGTAAATCGGAAAACACTTCATTTTGCTCCACAACTAATACTTAAATGTGTTTGGACGTATACGAGGGCCAACGAGCGCGAACTGGCATACAAAAAATAACATGTCTCGTCAGCGACATCTAGTTACAAATTTGGAACTACAACTTATGAGCTGTCAGAAAATCCCTAATTAGGCTAAGTAGACAAGAAAAAAAAATTGGATTAATAAAAACTCGGAACTACTCGGAAGTCAAAATTAGACAAATCGAGTGAGCTAAAATCTGGTCACCCTGCATCCGGTTACACAGAGCACGCTCTTTGTCATCGTGCACTGTGATTGAAGGTTCAAGGTTAGACAAGGTGGGGAATAAGATAGACGAAAATGAAGTTGCAAATAATTGCTACCTACAAGATGAAATAAAGGAAACATTAATCATACAGCAAACCATTCAAGGAATTTCAACTTAACAAGGTGACGTCATCGCAAAAAAAATGAGTAGCCAATGCGAAAGCACTTAATTATACGTTACCTCAGAAGCACGCGTCCCCTGCAATATATCGCATCAGTGAATCCAGCATAAATCACACGATACTAATCACTAATCGTAAAAGACAAAACGTCCAATTTAATATTAATCGCGTATCCGACCCGCGCGGAGCAGCTACAGCCACATCGGAACACAAACATAAATAAAGCGCGTACGATATTTCGGAGTTCACTTGCGGCCAGCCGCGGGGCCAACGACCGTCCTTAGCACAGCTGTGCGGAGCAGACAGACCTATCGCCGTCTCGCTCGCGCCACCGATACGTCCTACCGTCGTCGAGCCGAACGGTAGTCACGCGTTTTCCATATTCAAATCCATTGACTGATGGATGTGTGTGGCGTTCGGTTTTCGGGAAAAGATCGCATTGTTCTGTTTGCCCCTCGTTCGTTTCTCATCGTGGGCTTCTGAAACCTTTTGTCTTGGGAATTAAAGCAGATTTTTCTTAGATTTGCTCATGAGTGTGTGATTGGTATTAAGAACTCTTCATAGCTTCATTCAGCTTAATTAAACACTTTTTACCGCATTATAAAGGGTTTAATTATGTATAGTGCTCGTCAAACCATCTTTCAGCTTTCAGAACAATATTAAATAGATATCTAGTAAGGTATCCATAATATCTCTGTAATTACTTTAGCCTTAGTATTAAGCAAGTGCCACAGGAAGTTTTCGTAGGTAGAACATTATGTTACAGTAACGTAATACTTACAATCGTGCACTACGACGTTACGGTTACTAAAACACGCAATACAACGTGTTACAAAAGGCCCTAACTCTTTGAAGGGTGTAACCTACTGGAAAACAATTTCTGAAAAAAAAATACAAACATTTAAACGGAATCAACGGAACGTCATAGAGCAAAAAAATTGGGGTATAGAATAGAATAGAATTTATCAAAAATAGTATGTCCTCTATTTTTTGCCAAAAGGCGTACTAGTTATTTACATTGCATGAAGATTACTTATTAACTATGAACATATTTAATTTACATTGTAATTCCTATCACCCTATCAAAAGAGAAAGGACCTTTTGTAACATCTTGTATAAAACTCTATCAACTAAACTTCATATCGCATTTTTTTTAATTTCTTGATAAAAAAAACATTTAAAATTTATAAAAAATAAGTAAGTGATAATTCTATGCAACTTTTAAAGTTATTATGTACGTAGAGTTTGTTCGCTAGCTCAATAGACTCTCCGTCAAACTCTCTTTCGGTATAGGAACCACCCCCCTCCTCACCAGTCACCATATCGACCTCGATAAGAATGTTAGCTACGTATGCTGAAGTAATTTTTGGGAACCACGCGGGCAATAAAGAGTTGAACGACAGTTTAACAAAAAAATACCTCAATCCGTTCAGTTGTTTCGGAGCAAATTTAGTGTGACAGATGAATGGATAGACAGACAGACAGACACACGAGTGATCCTATAATGGTTCCGTTTTTTTTCCTTTTGGGATACGGAACCCCAAAATTAATATTTCAATCAGACTTAAAATTACCTAAATTCAAATTGTACTAATATACGTAGACTAAGATCTACATGTTACTAACACTATGGACATATTACGCCTGAAATAAATTATTTGATTGATTGATTGATTGAATAAAGACTCCAAAAAATTGGTTTGTGTTTTTGCCCGTTTTGTTGCAAACGTGACAAGTGACTATAGCCTATCATCGCTATTATTCAGGCAACTAAAGGAGAATTGAAGAGATTTTCTGATATTCTCGAATTGAAAAAAGAGCGGGGGTAAAAAACAAAAGACGGTTTATGAAAAAGATAAATAAAAAGAGTTGATGTAAAAGCCAGTGTCTGAAATGAGGTTCAATATTTGCGAACAGGATTTTATTCACAATATGAATAAAAAATCTGTCCCGGCGAATCTCTTCCTTGCCAGTGCGTGAACCCACCTGGCGGGCCGGGCAGCCGTTGAACCGGCCGGCGCGGGCGCCGCTCCCGTGACGTCACCAACTCGTGCGCCTCTCCGCATCATACCTAGCGGCGCGTGCACATCATGGGTGATTCTTAAGCTTTTGGCTACTCTATCATACTTCAAGTAATTATAATCGGCAAGATTGAGGGGAAGAGGCGAGTAAAGTAGTTAGAAGAAGGAAGTTGTGGCTCAGAAACAACGCTCAGAAACAAATGCGTACGTTGTGTCATAATCGAGGGATAAAGCCAGCGTTAAATAACTGTTTCGCTTGGTAAGAAATAGATAATTTAAGGGCTTTAAGGGACTGCAGGGGGTCTACCGGCTAAGACGAAACCGATTACCATTAGCGAAAATGGAAGTTCGATTTTTAAAAAATTTACTGCTCATTTTACTGCAGTTCATTTTATCGCCACCCAGTTCATTTTTCATAAATCGAACTTCGATTTTCGCCAATGGTAATCGGCTTCGTCTTAGCCGGTAGACCCCCTGATCTGAGTATTTTGATATAAATTTCAACCTGATCCCTCCACGCGTTCTTGAGAAAAAGGTCTAGACAGACAGGCAGACGGACAACAAAGTGGTTCCGTTTTTCCTTCTGAGGTCCGAACCCTAAAAATGAACTCCGGTACGTTCGTAACGTATTTAAAAAACCCACAAGTTAAGGCAGCTTTTAGTATCACTCTATATTCACAATTAATCAATTTACTAGAATTTTAGTATCCAAGACCAAAATTATTGACAAATTATTGTAAGACAAATTAAAACATTACGATTCTTTGTTGTTATCATACTGTATGAGTCTGCTTGTCTGCTGTATAAATCGTTTAACATAGATGTAAAGTTAGTCACCCAATGCCATCAAAGCGGCAAGATTCTGAGAAAATATGCTTTCGACACGAAAAGAAAAAGACCAGGTGGTCTACCGGCTAATACGAAGCCGATTACCATTGGCGAAAATCGAAGTTCGATTTATGAAAAATTTACTGGGTGGCAGTAAAATGAACTGGATGGCAGTACATTTTTCAAAAATCGAGCTTCGATTTTCGCCAATGGTAATCGGCTTCGTCTTAGCCGATAGACCCCCAGTGGTATTATACAACGTGTTACAAAACATCCTAACTCTTTTTACAGGGTGTAACCTACTGGTCAACAGGATGTCAATTCTGTAAAAAAAAGTTGAAAAAAAACAATTTTTATTTTATAACCTCAAAGCTGAAATTTTTTCATAACTTTTTTGTTCTTGGTATTAGCTCAAATTTAAAAATATGTTTGTGGGTGTAGGTGCATTTGCAAAGGTTTGAGTTGTTAAAACATTGTGAAAGTCAATTAAAACAATATTTAAAAAATACTTCTCTCCCGCCACACCGTTCACATTTTATTAATTTAAAAATCAACGGAACATCGTAGAGCAAAAAAAATATTTAAAATGTGATCCCTAACACCGGGTGCTATTACACTGTAAAAAGAGTTAGCATCTTTTGTAACACCTTGTATAATATGTACCTACGGATTTTGTAATACAACGCTGCAATGCGAAAATTGCCGTTGCAAAGCTCATCATCAAAGATGCATGGCCGCTGCATTATGCGAGCCACGTCGCGGGGCACAATGCATTTTGATGTAGAAGTGGAAACAAAAGCGTCGCAGCTTGAGGAACGTTATCTGCTGTGCGCCCTCGGAGGACCTTCGGGCACAAAACAGACGAGGCCAGAAGTACTGCTGAACCAGCCGCCTTAGCAAGACTGCGCGAGAAAGGTTGCAGACGACGCTGGATATCAGTTCAAATTGACCTCGAGCAGCGCACGCAAAATGTTTGCAGACAGTATCTCTATTTATTCGAACGGTAGATATAAGTGCCTCCTTTACTGAACTCCAAAACTCAGAAGGAAAAGTGTTGCCACGAGTCGCACGCGATTTTTTTTTTTTTTCATTCAATCTAGAGTTCTTAAGTAAAGTTAGAGTTCTTCCAACAATACTTTCTATTCAGCACAGAAACTATCAATATCAAAATCTAACCGAATAAATTAGTAACGCTTCGTAGAAAAAAATCTGCGCATTTTGCGATAGACATCTTTGTTATTTTATAAAATATTTTTAGATTCTACGACGACATTAGCATTTATTTAATAGAGCCCGGTTCAGCGGCCAGTTCGTTATTCCTCAGAATTGGCCACATCTCCACTTCTCCAGCATAGTAAGTTCCATCATAGATAAAGTACTTCTGGCCACACACATGGTGTGTACCCTCGCGAGCTTCGCGTCGTTAGCTTTGCCCTCTAAGTCCCCTCTAACCAACCGTCCCCCAGCAAGCTCTGAACTTAATGGGGAAGATTTCAAGACAAGTGGAGGATTAAGCTTGTCACATGCGCGTTGCACCTCTCTCGAGATATTTTTCATCAAATGCAACTTACACTGAAACTTTAAAGGTAGGAAGGTTCAGTGACTTTAGGGCGTAGTTGCACTTTTTAAAACTACTGGTGGTTTAATGGTTAATAATTTCCAATGTATCGTTCACTTTATTATTATTACAATTTGATGGTTTGTCGTTCTCTATCAATTAGGGGGCATGGGTCACTTGCGCGCCGCGGTCAAAAATTCATGCATATAGCAGGAATTCACCGGTCAGTTACACGCACGCCCCGTGATTGGGTCAGTTGCCTAGCTTTTGATCTTTTTTCGTACATCTTTATGAAACGCCCAATCCCGTTTCTCTATCCTTCCGAAATGTATAATTTTCGACAGCCAGCTACTTCTTTCCACGGACGCTTAACATGGCCTCGAGAAGGCCTCACATTTTTAATAAGCAGTTTTGCCTTCAACGACAGGTCGAGGAGAAATGACTGATTCCATTAGTTGTTTTGCTAAGGGTAGGCTCATAAACCTTTATTGGCTTAAAAATCTTTATCCCTCATATTTTGCGCGCATGTGAGCGTCCCATTGCCGATTAGGGTGCTAGAGTCATAAAAGTACTTAGAAGGGTCTGAAATATGACCGCGGCGCGCAAGTAACCAATACCCCTCTAAGGTAACCGTGTGAGGTAGTGGCCACCCCTGGTGTCAAAGTTTTTAGGCCAACCAAAGGGCTCTGACATGACTCTTAATGCCACACGTAACTAAATTAAAAAAGACGTCAACGTCCCATATCCAGTTAACTTTAACAAGCCAGGTGCTTATAGCAAAGTTTGGTTGCACCTTTAGCTCAATGAAATATGAAATATTGTAGAGCGAGTAATAGAATTGGCAAGAAATTGAAGTGGAAAACTCGGTGCTCACGGGAAATTTCTCCGAAGTTGTCATTGAGTGCTTTATTTATTGGTCTTATATAAAACGTATGCTTTACTTAATCATTTATTGCTTAGATAGAAACTGGTCTACGCCCATGACTTTGTACGCGCACGATGCCCGAATTCTCATGCAAACTTCGTAAACAGTTTGGTTTAAAATATCATTTCGTAGAGCGCTTTTAAGTCTACATAGGTTTTTTTTTGTTACAGTTAAGGGTTTCTTATTTCAGGGGTTTAGATTTGTCCTTTAGTTAGTCAAGGTGCTGTTTAATTTTTATAGTAAGTAAGTAAATAACTCTTTATTGCACAAACGAAAACTTTTTAGAAACATTTAAAAATAACAGTACAAATGGCGGTATACATATTTAAAAAAAAACATTGAACATGGTACGGTGGGCCACAGTCACAGATACCCCATGGCAGCTCTTAACGCGCGGGCGTCAATCGAACAAAAAAGGGTATCTTTGGGTGAGGCCGGCTGTACATTGAGATAAATCCCTTTATTTCTACCTAATTACAACAGAAAGCGGTTGGCCTTGCTTTTCGATGACTTCCAATACGTACTCTACGTAAAACGGGAGATAGATCCACCGAAATTTTTAAATAACCTTTATCCATTTACTAATGCATCGATAGTCCTAGGCACTAGCTGTGGCACTAGAGAAAACTCCTGCGCATGTCTGGCGATGGCGGGCGGAGGAGGCGGGAGAAAGTACACAGCGACGCGGAAGAGAGCGCTCGTGTACGCCTCTATAGACGCTCACATAACAGATGCACTCTGATGTCATGAGATAGGTACTTGTACGTAGTTACAACCACGAGGCAAATACACCTATTTTAAGGGCATACAACCAACTCATGTTCCCATACAAACGTCGACGAGGATGAATTTTTCACGATTTACAGTTCAAATTCCTAGTCGCTATTTCCGTAAAAATGTCCCAGGCACTGCAGCGCCGAGTGGTCTCTTCATCCATCTAGTGTGAGTGAAGGTGCCACTGGACGCTGTATAAATCATCTCATTACGTAAATGCAAAGGCCTTAGTTTTTTATCTAAGATTGTAATGAAATGAACAGCTGAAAAAAAAAACTATCTTAAAAGCCGTGGGGTGAGGATCAAATGTTGAGAAGGTTTTATCGAGAAGGCAACTCAGGGTAAATTCTATGCCAAGAGATGCAAGCAGGCACTAACGCTAAAAGATAACAGCTTCAACCACGTGGTAAATACCTTACATAATCCGTGCAAATACAATGACGGCACCACCATAACCACAGTTCATCTTTGCGTCTCTTGACGCAAAGATGAAGAGCGAGTATGACTGACTATGGTTTGCCAACGTCTCAAATTCAAACTTTTCGCAGGGCCCGTGGTCGCGGCACACTCATTATAAATTGGCTTTGCGTGACACACACCCCTGTGTTGTGAAACAAGGGATAGAGTTCGTACTAGCATGCGTGGCCTAACCAAACGAACGCAAACTAACTATAAGGAAGTTGTTAACTTTATAAATAAACTAGTGTTTCGATTCTACGGCAATATTCAGCCAAGAAAATTAATATCGCAGTAGAAAGTACAATTTATCGAGCAGACGCTAAACTTTATGTGCAATTAGCAGTTAAGTGCAAAAGGTTACTAAATCTCCCCGCGAAAGCCAGTAACTCCAAGACACCGGATTGGATCCGCAACAAAGGCATTAAATCGACGCCTCACTCCTCAATATCTCTTAATGCGTTTCTGCTATTGAGTGGTTCTACAAACAAGCGGAGTGCACCAGCGCAGCGCCGGCGCAGCTCCTCGCGAGTGCAGCGCCTCGCTTCCGCGTGCAAGCAGGAAGCAATCCAAACACTTTCCCTTTTGCCCGTGCGCAGCAGCCGGCGCACTATGTACCATTATAACTCTGCCGATCGAACAGACCCGATGCACCAGCGAAGCGCCCCCATCGACAGGCGCACTGCATTCGGCCGGCTAATCATGCAGTTTACTACGAATGAGGTTAAGTGTTTAGAGCTCATGAAGCGTGGCAGCTGCTAAACATTTTCAGCAGTCGGTCGTCGCCACGAATTAACTTTAGGAAGCTCGCAATTGTTATCGACGTTCCTTCTCAAGCGGAGTCGATGACCGTTGCGAACGAACGTTACGATTATAATTACAATAGTTCGGTAAAAAATCCTGATTGATTCCTGCTTGCTACTTGTGCCGCTAACCCTTCACTTTACAAAATTAGGGGATCATGTTGTTAAGGTAACCGGTTTAGCGGTTAAAAACACCCTCGTCAAATATATGTAAAAATGGCATCAAATTCAATTCATTCAATTCAAAGCATTTATTTCGGAATATTAACACTTCCATAGATTACAAAGTAAAAAACAGATAAAAATTAAATAAATTAAAACATCACAATTTGTACAGTTAAAAAGTAAGGCAGTTCATAATCTCAGAGTAACATTAATTAAAAAGTAATCAATTAAAATGGCAATTTCAAAAAGTTAAAAGTTCAAAATAATATTATTTAAAAGTCCAATTAATAATTTTAGTATTCGATAAAATTAAATTTAAATCAAAATGTCATTGTATATTAAATAAAATTGTATAGAAAAAAAGCGAAACGTCACAAAACTTTATTCACCGAGTGGTTTAAGGCCAATCGTACTAGTATAATGCTGAGTCAAGGTATTAGGGCGACATAATAAAGACGTGGAGGCGCCTTTCATGACCCAATTTCAGCCACGGACATTGACCCATCAGGGGGCGTAGACTCGTGCAGTTACGCAGCTACGGCACTGTATGCCGACCGCAAAGGGTAGCTTTTGATAAATCAGCTAATAGGGAGCCCCACAATATACTCTGTATATGTACGTGCACGTGTAGACAGTAGATTTATGTGCGCTCATCTATCACTCACTCAAGTAGCAGTGAATTTGAGCGTCGAAGCGAAGATGGCCCGCGCTGCTCCTCCGACGATGTGAAACCCGATTCCCGAAAAAAGGCGAAATAAAAACCGGTAGAGTCGGATATCGAACGGAGTGCAGAGTTCACCGCGGGGCGGCGACCTCGCGGAATTGGGACGGGCCTAGTCTGGAACTCTGGAGGCCTGCGGAGCGGCAGTATAAATACGTTCTGTCGCCAGCGGGTTTGCTCCGAAATCCTAGCGACATTTCAATTAGCGAAGACTCCGCCGCGATCGATTCACGATGGCACGCCGGAGTTCACCAATCAGAAGTAAATTGCTTTTGCAAAAAGCGGCCTAGTCAATACTTTTTCAGAAAATATGGCTCCAAAACCTGAAAAATGGGAAACTTCGGGAGATTTGTAAGTAGTGGTTTTTTGTAGAGTATTATTGCAGGAAGTACAAGACATACTTGAATTTTTTATCTTCCATAGTCTCGTTTCATGATACTAACACAAGCAACTAATGAAAGTCTTAGGCACAATATTTTGATATGTAAACTTTTTATGGATGTTTAAATTCATAATGTTTTCATAACAAAGCGGTAACGGGTAATCTGATTACGAATTAATATTTACTGAAAAGTGGCACATATATAGAGTCTGTAAATTACTATACCATGTATCGTTGTTTAACTACGCGTTGATAAGGAAATGCAATGCAATGTGTTGCTTACATTAAGGACCTCAGGTAGATGTTTTGTTGCTAAGAGAAATCATTAACCCAGTAATTTATTCAGGTTTATAGCTATTGTTTACCATTTCTAGCGATAACAGAGCTGTTATAGTACAGCAGCAAATCCGCGAAATGAAAAAAATTCTGGAGCCTCAAAGCGGAGGTTGATTTTCATGAAAGAAAGGTGTGCAAAACGACGTGGCTGAGATTATCAAACAAAAGGTGTGTGAGGTGTAACTTGGTTCAGAATATTTATCGTGCGACTGGAAATTCTCGGTTCCTATTTTTCGTATGCAGGCCAAAGTACACGCCGAAATATTAAGGCTGGAAGATAGCAACGTGGCGGGAAATTCAAAATTTTCACAGTTTTTTACATTTTGTAGCTAAACTGAGCTATTTTTGTTCAGAGATTTTTCGTTCGCGGAAATAACAAAGTATTCTTTTCATTATTGTAAATTGATTGTAAACAATAGAACAAAAATAATTCAGCCGATTATGTGTTCTATACGTGTGGAGCCAACTGTCTTTCCTGTGGGCTTGGTCGACTAAGCTGTCAGGATGGTATAGGTGCTGGGCAAGCCTACTCCATCTAAAACAATGTCCCAGGCACTGCAGCGCCGAGTGGTCTCTTCACCTATCTAGTGTAAGTGAAGGTGCCACTGGACGCTGTATAAATCATCTCATTACGTAGATGCAAAGGCCTTAGTTTTTTTATGTGTTCTGGTCTACGACAAGTTTTTTGGGCAGTGCCACAGCTTCGTATACCAGAACACATAATCGGCTGAATTATTGTTGTCCTGTTGTTTACAATAATGAAGAAAATACTTTGTTATTTCCACGAACGAAAAATCGCTGAACAAAAATAGCTCAGTTTAGCTACAAAATATAAAAAAACTGTGAAAATTTTGAATTTCCCGCCACGTTGCTAACGTCCACCCTTAAGTATCGTTCTAGAATACCACCCAAAGTGGTTGTAGCCTAATATCTAGAAACACATGCATGTGGCAGTAAAATGCATGCGAGCGTCAGGGGAGCGTCGCTAATCTAACTGACCTATATACCGTAATGTGGCCGGTGAAAGACCTCGTAAACTTCTACCGGCAGTGCATTATTCCTGCAACAATAGGTCCGCACCGCATATTTCAAGCAATTATAACTTCTAAGGCGCGTCTAGCTAGAGACACTATCAGAACGTGCGCCTCAATGAAGTTGGTTGCTTTTCGCGGAATCCCCCAGTCGGCTTGAAAGTAATTTACAAACGAAGTTTAAATTTTAGTGTCCGCGCATCCATAAATCTATAACAGTGTTTAACAGAAATGGCGGATCGTCATGCCCCAGTAAAATGTGTTAAGACACCTTTCGGCGACCGTTTCAGTTTAGTTTTATGAATACTTATGAAATACTGATCATTGTTTTGCTTTTAAAAGCAAATAGCCACCTAATTAACCTAAGCTTACCCATCAAGTTATACATACGTAGCTCCAAGGGGGAAGTTAGTGAGGCACTTGCTTGACACTTTTGTGACATAAGTTGCTGCAAATTCCGTGTGAGTTTTAATTGGCGCAACTCCGATAAATCTTGTCAATTATAAAAGCTGAAGTGAATCTGCCTTCTATAACACGCAGATTGCTGTGGACTGCCGTAATTTTGTGGTGGAACGGAAGCCGGTAAATTGGGCTTCAGCAGTAGACATACCCAACTTCATACAAAATGCGTTATGATAAAGCAAATAATATTTTTAAAAACTTACATTTTTATGTATGGACGCCGCTTTGGTATTAGATTCAACCCTTTTCCTTCATCTCTGCCGCGCAGGAGCGCAGAAGCGGAAAGGCGATCTCTTAATCTGTAAAACATCAAAACTGTCATTGAAAATCTATCTTGTATTTCGTAAACGGTTAAACTTACTTGTATTATGTCGGTGTAGCGCGCGGCGCCTAGTGACACGCAGTCTGAGACTGGCCACGGCGTCGCGAGGGCCGTCTCAGCTCCATGATTAAGGTCTCCGAATGAGAACCGAAACTAGTCGGCTACACCGACATAATACAAGTAAGTTTAACCGTTTACGAAATACGAAAATCTATCTCTTTATATTACACTAGCTTTTCGCCTGCGACTTCATCCGCGGTGACTAAGATAAAAGGTTGCAGCTCTATTTTTCCCCCGCTATCGACGTCAGTCAGGAAAAAAGCTAGCAATCGACAAAAAAAAATATCCTCTACAAAGTTTGGTAGCCCGTTTTACCCCACTTAGGGGTGAAATTTCGAAAAGCATTTTCCCGCGGTAAAAATTAGCCTATGTTCATCAGGAATAACGTCGGCTTCTAATGGCAAAATATTTTTTCGAATCGGTCCAGTAGTTTCGGAGCTAATTCAATACAAACAAACAATCAAATTTTTCCTCTCTGTAATATTAGTGTAGATGTAGAAAACCGACCAGGCAAAGTTGTAAGATGATGATGAATATCGGATTGAGTTTACTTCATTCGCCAATGTTAAAGTAATCAAAGTAGCGAAAATTCTTAAAGCTAGTGGTACACGTTGTATGATCAGAACTTGACCTACGGAAATGTATGGGTGTCGCCCAACGTCATCTTCCTAGTTACGTACGTGTAGCTATACTACTTACATACGCATGACTGTATTAATTAAAACAATATGATCGAAGCTCTTAACAGTACGCTTTTCGAGATATTTTTATATTTGCTTTAATTTGAATTTAGAAATTAGCATATTGGATAAGTAAGTCTATTCATTACCTCGTAGTTTACTGTGTATTTCAAATAGGCACTAATAAAAATCTTAAACGTTGCATTGTTGTATTAGAAAGAGTATAGCAAAAATTTACGCATAGCTTTTTTATTCTCAATTTATATGCAAGCAATTTGAAATCAAACGTTGGCTGATTATTATTCTAGGATGAAGGATAAAACGCTTTATTGGGTACATTCTAATACATACCTATTCGTCACTTATCTATAAGGGAAAATCACGGGTAAAAATAATGTTCGTGGCCCATGTGGCCCAGCAAAAAATACAAAGGATAACATGCTTAACTTTGAAGGAAAACCTGTTTCAACATTTAAAAGTTCTGCAAAAGGTTGAGTTAAGAAAATCTACTTCTTTGTTTTACACGGCTTCAATCCGGGCAGCATCCTTACAAACTCCCACTAACTTTTACAAACGACAAGTTGCAAATAGCAAACATTAAAAATAAACAGAACCTTGAAAAGCCGTATTTAAAATATCCAAGAAAACTAAACACCTCCGGTAGATAGGTACTAATAAAATTTTACATCACAACGTCACCTGAAAATTTCAGTTCTTGCTCCTCATCACCAGTAAAACAAACTCCTCCAGAAAGGCAAGAAGATACACACAACGTCACTCTCCACTTAAAAACACAACTCTCACAACAATCCACAAGGTCCGAGATGGGTCTGAAACATCACAGTTTCACATGGGAAGTACCAGGGTAGCAGGCGGAGACAAGAGTCGCGAACAGGCGTCTAGCGTGCGAGTCGCGCGCCGGCAGAGCGGTGACTGACCGGCCCAGTGCCGCGGCGTGCGGCCGCGCCCGAGCGTCCTCGGGGACCCTACCGCGGGTCCGGAACCCATCCACATGCGTACTAGCACATCATAAACCCGGGGAAGGATCCCCTTCAACCATCCCTTCTTAAATCATTCCTATCGCTATTTATTATTTTCATGAAGGTCAATAACCTCTATCGTATTTCGGGACCTTTCGGGACTCTTCGACCCGCACCCGGTACCCAAGCTCTCTTCACATGCGTACTAAAACACCATAGACCCCGGAAAACGCTTCTTAGGCGCTCGAAACTGTAGGATGATCCTAGCTGTGAATTGTTTTCAGGAAGGTCGATAACCTTTATCGTAGTTTCAGTATTGTATTTCGGGAGCCTTCGTGGATTCTCCGGTCTGATCTTAAATTGTTAATTAATACCATAGACTTCGGAAAACTCTACCTAAAAATATCAGGCTTTAGAAGGGTCGTAGTATTGTTTTCACTAGGTTCAGTAGGCGTTATCGCATTTCGAAAGTTTTCTATAATAAATAAATTTCTTAATCATCTAATATCGGCAAAATAATACACTTTGTTTTCTTTCCTTAAGGTCATTGACCGTTGTGAAGATTTCAGGTACCGTTTTTTGTGTTTTTTTTGCAAAGAGTGCAAATTTAGGGCTTGAAACTTTTTAACCCTTTATCGCATTCTGTGGCGAATTTAGAAAACTCGTTTGGTGAGGTTACAGATATAAGTAATGCCATCAAAAACAAAACTTGTAAAAAAAAACCAAGCCTCGCTGCTCAGTTCTTCTACCGTAAAAAGTTTTGAGATCCATGTAATACCAAGTCGGTTAATTTATTCAGTCCCTACTTTTTTAAGGGTCCTTCTGTCTTAAGTTATTTATTACGTAATTAGCTAACCTAACAACATCTTATAGTGACCATATCAATATTAAACATCTTTTATGTTTTAAATAAATAGATTGACTTGGCCATCGCATGAAAACACAAGTAATACAAATTATATTCAATTACATTATTTAATGCGATTGCCAAGTCAATCTATTTATTTAAAACATAAAAGATGTTTAATATTGATATGGTCACTATAAGATGTTGTTAGGTTAGCTAATTACGTAATAAATAACTTAAGACAGAAGGACCCTTAAAAAAGTAGGGACTGAATAAATTAACCGACTTGGTATTACATGGATCTCAAAACTTTTTACGGTAGAAGAACTGAGCAGCGAGGCTTGGTTTTTTTTTACAAGTTTTGTTTTTGATGGCATCTCATTTCTTTTTGTTGATAGGACACTTTTATTGCTTTCCAGTACCTTCTACTTCTTGAATACCAACAACGGATTTTGCTTTTTTCATTCGGTTGACCATTTTACAAGTTACCTACCTTTGAACATAATTATATGTAGGTAACTATATACACAGATTTATTCCATTATATTTAGAATAAGTATTTAGTGTATACATCAAGGAAAAACTAAAATATTTTGCAATTTCGGTCCAGTTTTCTAGATACACCAACTGCATAAATAACTTTTTACACTTAAAACTTTTTACGGTAGAAGAACTGAGCAGCGAGGCTTGGTTTTTTTTACAAGTTTTGTTTTTGATGGGATCTTATTTCTTTTTGTAGATAGTACTACTTTTTTTTGCTTTCTACTTCTACGAGTACGTCTTCTACCTTCCAGGGCCCTTAGCCTGTAACGCAATGGTGACAAAACGGGCTCCCAGTTGACGGCTTCAATTACGATCGGGCAACTAAACTTATAGGCCCGGTTTCTGAGTTGAGAATTTTGCTAAGCAATTGGGTAAGTATCGTCCTGTCTCTACAGATTTCTCACAAAAGAGCGTGACAGAGCGATACGTAAGTATGTGCTTAGTAAAATTCTCAACTCAGAAACCGGGCCTTACTGCCGATTTCTGAATTAAGAAATTCACTAAGCAAATGGGTAAGTATCGTCCTGTCTCTGCAGATTTCTCACAAAAGAGCATGACAGAACGATAGTTAAGTATTTGCTTAGCAAAATTCTCAATTCAGAAACCGGGCCTCTGTCCATCTACTTAATACTTTGCGGGATTTTGGTACAACTTCAAGACATCCCATTCTGGCTTTTTCATTCCGTTGACCATTGTACAAGTTACCTTTGAACATAATAATATGTAGGTAGGTACATATTATTGAACGAGCGAGCGAAGCGAGCGAAGTTCTCCGAGTCTACTGGAACAATCCGGCGTTTGTATGTATGTATGTATGTATGTATGTATGTATGAATGTTCGTTCGACGATAACTTGAGTAAATGTAGTCGGATCGTCATGAAATTTGGTAGGCGGGTAAATGAGGAAAAGAGAATTTTTAAGTTCGAACATGAGCCAAATCGGTCGAGGGGTTACTGAGATAGAGGGTCGCGAGTTCAAAGTTCGGGGCGAACCACTAGTGTAGGTACATATCTACACCTATTGATTCCATTATAGGATTACAAACTTACATTTGCATTATACACAAGACAGCACGTCGACCCTTACAACCTACCACTCTACTCGGTTACGTTTGTACACTCTGTCGTGCTGTCGTGGGTACATGTATGCAAATTAAACTTTGTATTCCCATATAAATATATAGTATTACAAAGTTACATTTAATTTTGCATTGTACATGTATGCAAATAAAACTTTGTAATCCCATATATTTATATGGGAATACAAAGTTATATATGCATATATGCAGTTGGTGTACCTAGAAACCTGGACTGAAATTGCAAAATATTTTAGTTTTTCCTTGATTTATACACTAAATACTAATCTTCTATACTTATAATAAAACTCTAGCGAAGTCAAATCTGTACAATGAATATTTTTAGAAAAAAACTATCAGGGGTTACTAAGTAAACTATTCTGAATACAAAAATGCAAAAAAATCGGTCTATGTCTGTCTGTCTGTCTGTCTTTCTGTCTGTCTGTCTGTCTGTCTGTCTGTCTGTCTGTGTGTTACCTCATCACGCGAATACCGCTGAACAGTTTTCAGTCAAATTTAGGACCGTGATAAGTCCTGGTTCTGGGAACAATCTAGGCTATCCGATGTTCAGAATACATTGCGGGTTGCAATTTTAACTTCGTTTATTGTAAGAAATATTCATAATTTTGATATAGCTTCTTAAGAAGATATGTTAATAACGTGATACTGAACACATTTCCGAAAAAAAAAATTGCATTTCCGGAAAAAAAAATCCGACCTGGAACCTCATTATCTCGGAAACCGTTGATTTCCTAGGCATAGTTCCTTGGGCAAAAAATGATCGTTATGATGAGGACTATACAGGGTGTTAAAAGACCGCAAACAGACCCGAAAGCCACTAGACACCAAAACAAAGTACTCTTTCGATAAATTATTGTTGGGAAATTATTTTGGTTTTTTAGGTTATAATTTTGAAAAAGATTTTTTACGCAATGGATGTGTAACGCACAAAAGTCATATTGCGCAAGCGTAGGTATCAGATTATGTTACTTAAGCTTGAAGTGCCGATGTTTAGAATACATTGCGGGTTGCAACTTTAACGTCGTTTTTTGTAAGAAATATTCATAATTTTGATATGGCTTCTTGAAAAGGTATGTTAAGAATCCCCTGAAGCTCTGCAGCCCTCTCGCTCGCACTTTTGAACATTTGAATTTATTGTAAGAGAATGATTCAACTTTGGACGATAAAATATAGTTGCAGACATAGATAATAAAGCTATCGACATGTAGACATACTTTAAATTTCACATTTATAGTTTAAAAAATAAATTACTGAACTACTACTTTTAACCGAAGTTCAGTGATATTTTTTTTTATTTGTAGGAATATGAAATCAAAAGTGTGTCCACATGTCGATAGCTTTATTATCTATGTCTGCAACTATATTTTAACGTCCAAAGTTTAATCATTCTCTTACAATCAATTAAAATGTTGAAAAGTGCGAGCGAGAGGGCTGCAGAGCTTCAGGGGATTCTTAAGAACTAGATACTGAATACATTTCTGCAAAAAAAAAGTTTTGAAAAATCCGACTTTGAACCTCATTATCTCGGAAACCGTTGATTTCCCAGGCATAGTTCCTTGGGCAAAAATGTTCCTTATGATGAGGAAAATACGTGGTTTCCCGCTTTTTTGGCGGTCTTTTAACACCCTGTATGTGGTCTCCCACTTTGTTGGCCGTCTTTTAACACCGCTCGGTGTTCAATACAAGCACTCGCCGCAAACAATAATTTTGCATTCTTGCATAACAAATAACTATTGTTTACTGTTGAGCTGGATAGACAGAGTTATTAGCCGTATGCTTTGCTTGCTGGCTTAGCATGAGAATGAGTAAGACCTTATCTATGGGCTTATAACTTTATCTATCCCACTCTACGTCGAGGGAGATACATATTATAAACCCTTTTACTTCCTAATCAATTCTTATGCTAAGCTTCCTGGTATCTTATCACGGGCGATACCTTAATGTAAACAATACATATTTATTATTAAATTTATAAATGTATTGTTTAGATTAGGGTTTTTATTCTATTTTATTCTATTGCTTTCTTTTGAGCCCTGCTACCGCAAGTTAAGAAATAATAACTATTAAAATACCCCCGACATTTTAGCTTCGAATAAGCATATTTAATAAATTGCTGAACCAATTTTGAAAAAACATAACTAAGAACATTCGCTAGAAAACCTGCTTTCAAATTAAAAAAAAAAAACCTAAAGCTTCCAAATCGTTCACCCATTTAAGAGCTACGGTGCCACAGACAGACACACCCTCATAAACACTTATACAGACACACTCACAAAGCTGTCAAACTTATAACATCCTTTTTTGGTCGGGGGTTAAAAAAAACCTTCCTTTTGAGTTTTCCTCCACAGTCGAATTTAATTAAATGTCAAATGTGTAAAAACGCATACGAAGTCGCGGGCACAACTAGTTGTATTCTAAATTTGAAGCTTCTATGTATGCTAGAAGTGCCTTAGAGTTTTGATGATCAATCAGTGAGTGAGTGACAAAATACGAAACTTTGACTAGTTATAATTCTTAAACTACTGGTTCAAATTGAATGAAATTTGAAATATTCCGTGTTTATACAATGCTTTCTTGATTACATAAAATTCAGGCTTCTAGTTTTATCCGAAACGAAGTTATAGGGGGGTCGAAAATGGCCTGAACTGCTTCGAGAAAAGTATGGTACGGCCGTGCCGCTTTTTAGCTCGACTTGGTGGGGGCACTACCGTGCCCCCAGATTCATTGAATACTTATTATCCGGCTGCCCAAAGGAGGGTTTTATTTTTTTTCTATCCTATCCTACTATCATACTATGCTACCAGTTTTTGGCTCATGATTTTTAGTTGTTAGGATTTTTTTATATTTTTAAAGTATATCATGATTTAAAATATCAGATATTACTTTATCCAAACATTATTTCAAAATCAAATCAATTATCACACATGACACTATACGGATCGTTCTTTGTTGCTTTTGCATGGCGTCTGCTTACACCTTTTGTAATGAAGGCGTGACGTAATGAAAGGCCCTTATGTGTTGTTATTTTATTTTCTAGGAAGCTGTAAATGTAAAAACTTTCTACTTCTTAACAATCTACCGGCATTTTATGGAGGGAGTTATAATTGAAGAGACAGCCATGGGTCGTTTTACACGCATAGTACATTGCTTTTTGCATAACTAAATACTTCTACATACTAAAGCACTTCATCGTTCATTGAATTATCTTAAACATAAATCAATGAACAATAGAAGCAGTGGAAAATCGATGTCTTTATCACTCCTCGGCATTTGATACTTAGCAAGGAGAAGTAAAGGTTCCGATTTAACAGTTCTGCCTCTATGGTAGGCTAAAATTCACTGCACATATTCCGATTTTAGGGCTGACCTAACACTCGTAAAACTCAAAGCTCTTCTAAAAATATGACAAGACCGTTCTGTAATTAAGGCTGCAAGATAGCAGCGTGGCGGGAAATTCAAAATTTTCACAGTTTTTTACATTTTTGTAGCTAAACTGTTTGTTCAGCTATTTTTCATTCGCGGCAATAACATAGTATTCTTTTCATTATTGTAAACAACAGAACAACAATAATTCAACCGAATTTTGTGTTCTGGTCTACGACAAGTTTTTTGGGCAGTGCCACTGCTTCGTAGACCAGAACACATAATCGGCTGAATTATTGTTGTATTTTTGTTTACAATAATGAAAATAATACTGTTTTATTGCCGCGAACGAAAAATCACTGAACAAAAATAGCTCAGTTTAGCTACAAAATGTAAAAAAACTGTGAAAGTTTTGAATTTCCCGCCACGTTGCTATCGTCCACCCTTAATATACAAAATTTTGGAAGCAAAACCTCTAATATGCAAAATTTTGTATTTTACTTTTATTTTGTTTTTATTGGACTTAAAGGTGGAACTTTTGACAAAGTGTCGATGCCAATACCTACTGGGGGGTTACCCTTGACGCCATTGCGTTCAAAGTTTGATTTATTTCTTTTTTACAACGCATAGTCATCCTTTGATTTTATATACTTCGTAATGTTTATTCAAAGGTATTTTTAATTCAATTTTGTATAATACCAATATAAAATGAGTCTTAATTCGTGAAATATTAAATTTTGTAAATTCCGCCATATTGAAAAGAATGCGTCAATGGTAGAGAGGCTGATCCTTACAGAGTGTAAAGGTTCAAATGACGTATAAACGAAACTGTAATGTCCGTATCTATTTAGGCCTCATACTTCAACTACAGAGTGCATGAGTGAAAAAATGAACCCACTTTTCCCTTCAGTTTATTACGTTGCTAGTCTTTTGCATAATTTTGCATTTGTGCTGTCAATTCTGCTGTGATACATTCACCCCATCACCCTCTCATGCATTCGGAGGTTTCCACATCAATCTTACTCTATAACAAAATAAAATATGCAATTTTTGAGAATTTAATTTAAAAAACTGCGATTACATATAGCACGAAACAATCCTATCAACTCGCTCCAAGTCCAACCCGACATACTTAGAACCATTCATCTCCAAACGCGTAGCCAAGAAAATGCAAGCGAGTAGTAATATCAGATGCCCTTTCGCTTTCATCTGACAAGCAAGGCATTAGGTGCTCAAGGTCTGAGTGATGGCGCGGCCCTCTCTAGGCTAGACCACTTTCACTACCAATCGTGACCACCGCAACTGGGGCCTTAGCCTGTAACACAATGGCGAATCAATGGCGTCCCAGGTAGAAGGACAAAAACAGGATTTTAACGTTGTTCTCCTACAACCAGCGAACTAATCCTTTAGAATTAGACTCATAATACTCCGTGCAATTTTAGTGGTTTTAAAGTAAATTTAGATGCACTCGTGATTCTGAGCCAAATTCCAAAATTTTACTTCAAAACGAACGAAAAAAAAAAATACTTCCCAATACAAACGGCTATCGCCAATCGACACCATTTGTATGGAGAAGTAAATTTATTTTCGTTTTTCGGAATGAAATTTTGTAATTTGGCTCATAATCACCAGTGCAACAAAATACCTTCGGCTTTAAAACCACTAAAATTGCACGGAGTATTCTTTGCTATACTACAAAAACATTGAAAGGACCGTCGCTGGACCGACAGCATTCATAAATCGTAATGAAAACCGTCAACCGGGAGCCCATTTTGGCACCATTGCGTTACAGGCTAAGGGCCCTGCTCGCGGAGTAACTTTGTTGCTTGTGTGGCCAATAAAATAATAGAGAGTGAGTATTGGCTGTGGACCTGCGGTCGATGCTCTGTAGATGACCGTTTTATGGAGTTGAGATGAATTTTATTCAACAGAACGGTGGCTGCGGTCGACGTTTGTGTTTTAGCCGTGGGTCTCGCAGGTGTTGAGACTGCAGGGATTGGATGGTCAGTGAGTCATGTTGCCAATGTTGTTTATGGGCTGGCGAAGTATTATCAACGTCCACTTCAGAGTATAAAATATATTATAAAATAAAATAATTATATTGTAGAGAGAGATACCTCATACTAATGTCAACAAAAGGTGTTCTCTCTATAAATTATTAATATTTTCTATGATTTTGATCAAAATTACACAGTAATATTACTTCATCTACAGTGGACTTTCGGTCCGCACGTATTGATCTTGTCTTTCCTGTGGGCTAGGCTGACTAAGCTGTCAGGATATAGGTGCTAAGCAAACCTACTCCATCTAAAACAATGTCCCAGGCACTGCAGCGTCGAGTGGTCTCTTCATCCATCTAGTGTGAGTGAAGGTGCCACTGGACGCTGTATAAATCATCTCCTTACGTAGATGCAAAGGCCTTAGTAGAGTGGACTTTCTGTACAATACTTCGTAACGATAATACCTCGGTCTATTAGCAGGTGCTAAGCTTTCCATCACGTTCAACATATCAAAGATATGTCCGTGACAATTGAGTAAGAAATACGACTGTGCGTTATTATTATGGTCCACACGTCTGAGGCGCATTGTAGAGTCTGCGGTAATTTCTCCCACAGTGCCCGTAAAGTCATGTATACAAGGTGTTACAAAAGTACCTAACTCTTTTTACAGGGTGTAACCTAGAGGTCAACAGGATGTCAAATCTGTAAAAAAAAGTTGAAAAAAAACAATTTTCTATTTTATAACCTCAAAATTGAAAAAAAATCATAATTTTTTTGTTTTTGCTGTAGAATTGTATAGTAGTCATAATAAGTGTAAAGAAAAGTCATGGTCTACGCAAAAAAAAACTAAAAGTATCACTCTGTTTTTGTTTTTTTAATTGAAATGAGCTTATCGATTTTAAGGAAGAGAGCTTTTTCCCAATGATTTCTTTATATTTTCTTCTTCCAAAAATTCGTAACTGACTGATTATGGATTAAGCTACACTCCCAATCAAGAGTTCAGATATATACTCGTAGTTTCTTACACTGCGTATATTTTACGCGCCGACACAAGAAAAATAGAGCCAATTCTCGCGCGGAGAAGTACAACGCGCGTCAAAAAAGCGGGCTTATGCCCTTAAGTTTTCACCATCCAAATTACGTGTGTGACTCTATACTTCCTTGGCGGTGGGTGAGTCAGTATCACTGTAGGTGGAGTGCCTACTACGATGCGGCACGCAGGAGAGTTATTTATTACGCAAGCGGCGCGCTTCCCCGAGGAGCGAGGTCGTTGGCAATGGACCCGGTTCAATGTCACCAAATATATCGCCGCACTGCGCCTCCGACCACGTGCGTTTGATACTTGCGGTGATAAGCTGGGCTATGTAAATTAAAACTTGTTTGAGATGACGTTTGAAACGTCACCTTTGACAGTTGTGTTGCTGGGTTAAAAATGTTCATGAAGATTGCTTGGATATCCATCAGGAAGTGGTATAAAAATAAAGAGATTAAGGCTGGAAGATAGCAGCGTGGCGGGAAATTCAAACTTTTCACAGTATTTTACATTTTGTAGCTAAAGTGAGCTATTTTTGTTCAGCGATCTTTTGTTCGCGGCAATAACATAGTATTCTTTTCATTATTGTAAACAACAGAACAACAATAATTCAGCCGATTATGTGTTCTGGTCTACGACAAGTTTTTTGGGCAGTGCCACTGCTTCGTAGACCAGAACACATAATCGGCTGAATTATTGTTGTTCTGTTGTTTACAATAATGAAAACAATACTGTTTTATAGCCGCGATCGAAAAATCGCTGAACAAAAATAACTCAGTTTAGCTACAAAATGTAAAAAACTGTGAAAATTTTGAATTTTCCACCACGTTGCTATCGTCTACCCTTAAAGTTGGTTTTCCTAGATGTTCAAGGTCAAAAAACTGTACTTACAGCTGCTTGGTTCAACAAGCTAAGGTTCGGGCAGTCAAGACGGGTCGGTCGAGCTCTATGGCCTGCTCCTGACGGGTCGTCGACCGCACTTTTCGGCGGGTTTCAGCTGTAACGTGATCCTGCACGCACACGCGTGCACTCACACACACAGGCCCAAAGCACGGTGCATATGTGCATATCAATCGCACATCGGAAGCGGAAAAGCGTTGTCGACCGTTCTCCGATTATTCCGTTTGTTGATCTGTGATGCTGACTAACAGACGTACGTCACGCGTCCAGTTTCTCTGAGTGCGATTGAACTATAAAGTGCCTACGTGTTCAAGGAGTGAACCCTGGCTCTTGAACCCGACAAGAAAGCATTGCGGTCCGTATGAGTGAGTATTATGAGCCCTAAGGGGTTAAAGTCCCAGCCCTCCCACGCCTTGCCGAGTGTTTCTGCCAATCCAGGTTGGGCGCAGCCTTCAGCCGTGACCTCGGTGACCCCTGAACTTGGCGGAGTGAACGTACCCTTGACTCGACCAACGCCCGCTATTTTCGGAGCCACTGATAATATAATTGATAACCACGCGCGGTATTTTCGTCTGGCGCGGGTTCAACAGACATCTCGTTTGTATGTGTCTGTCAAGAATAGACAGAAGACGCGATAGGGTATTGTTTTTCTTTGAATGGTTGGCTAGAAATTACTTCGAGGGAAAAAGAGGTGTGGGTCTGGGAACTGGTGGGCGCCATTTCTCTGTTTTTTTCTTCTTATTTTATTAAAGCCCACCTACGGTATCTGAAAACACTGAGACTAGGTTAACAGGTAAGTTACCCTTGGCTCAAGTGATTCTCATGGTAATTAATCAAATGTCATAAAAAATATCAAATCACCGATAGAGACCCCAGCGAACGGAAAATAGAGTCAAAGGGTTGGCTTGGCGCACATGGTTTGCGATATTCGCATTTATTTAATTTCTGCATAACATTTTATAAAAGGAAGCCATAAAGTATGTTATGACTGTTATTAAAACAAAATACATATGGCACTTCCTACCGATTGGACGAGATCAAAGGAATACGGCAGTCTCTTTTTAATTTCCAAATTGAATGTGACAAGTTTTAGTCGGCGAACGAATAGCACATAATATGTACCTATTATAGGCGCCGTGGTTGGTACCGTCTATGGTAAAAATAAAATGTCTCCTACATTAGAAGGTTGTTCACCCACTGTTTGGGCAGCGCCCTCCAGTATTCTCTAAGGAATAATCTTCTTGGAGACGACACTTCGTCTCTTTTTTATTTAGTTCTTGGGGCGCCACAAGTTCAAGCAGAGCATTCTAATTTAGTGTAAAATCAAGCTTACTTTGTACGGGATGAGGGCTGCAACCTCAGGTACGGTTAGATTAAACAGAGGTTGTGGGTTCAAGTCCTTTGTCAAGCGATTTTTTTAAACTTACAATTAATCTTTACATGTTTCCCTAGCACGGGAATCAAACTACTATTATAGCCAGGCAGAGGCGCAGGTTAAGCTAGCTGCCAGCCCCAAATGTCTTAGGATATACCAGACTCTAGGTTACAGTGTAGTGTTCCAGTCATCCAGCAGTCGCGCAGAGTCGCAGGCGCAGCACACAGGGAGCTATCACGCGACACATGCACACACACATGGCCAGGATAAAGGCCCGGTCGGCGACCCCGGAGAAATGGTGCCATGAATGAAATCTCTCCGTCAGCTCCCTAGAGTGAGCTATGACACTTTTGTTCCGACTTGCGAGAGATGAATGGCTGGGCTAGACTAGTTGGTTCGTGTAGTGGCTTTTCTAATTTTTTTTAAATCAAATTATGCTTAATCATCCTGTAAGGGATACGGCACCAGCTTTGCTCTTCAGGAATCACACAAAAAAAACCTTTGTTACCATGTCCCAGAATCACTGTAGCTAGCAAGACTACACACAACCCGCAATGCCCCGCATCATAAAAATTATTTGCGCACAAAATGTCTCTACATCTCTACATCATAAATGACGTTGGTATTTCTAACCATTTCTAGACAATGGATTGTTAGTCGATTGACTAGATGGGGGTATTGCGGCGCTAGGCGGAAAGATCTGGGATCTTGGATCCAGTGAAAGTGGCTACGGATACTTCCTTACACGTTGAAAGTGGCAGCGTCTACCGAGCCGCTCGCGTAGGGAAGTGCAGTCAAGTACCTACCTTCATAGCGATGATAGATGAATGGGTTGGTGTAAATAGATGGTGAGATCGCTCTTGGAGGTTGCACTCGGTGAGTCCTCAAGATCGGTGTATGCAGACATGCAGTAATGACGCAACGCGAATTAAATATCTATATTGGGCTTAGCAAAACCTGCTCGATGTCGCAAAAAATCTACCTATAACGGACGTGAGAACTCAAATCTTGCTATTTGTACAATTCGCTATGTAGCGAGGAGTTTTTACTATACTATATCGAGCTTTTTATCAGAGTAAGAGGGCACCATATCATGCTTTATCGAGCTTTATCGATTTAACGATATTGGCACAAGGGTAGATTAGGTACTTTTTTTTTTAAATGTAGGTGTAGCTATCGTACCTATCAGGTTTCCGTCACGAGTCACGGCACGGATTGCACCCAGCTCACCCAAGCGCAAGATTTGCACCGTATCTGGATGCAGTGGTACAATAATATGGAAGTGCGGAAGTATAACACGCGAAACGGTGTGGAAGAACCTTAATTTGAACAAATCTGCACTTTATACAGGGTGTTATAGAAAAGTCCTGTGACAATGAAAGGGATCGCTTAACTTACCAACACTCCAACAGTCCGATAGTCAAAGTTGCTTGTGTTGGTAAGTTAAGCGACCCCTTTCAGTGTCACAGGCTCTTTCTAAAACACCCTGTAGAACTTTACAGCATCCCTTACTCGTCTCGACATAGATTAATGATTGAGATTGAGATAGAATGATGATTTGTTTTCGATTGTATTCCGCTTGTTGTTGGGGAAAGTTGCTTAGGTACCCTTTCAAAGACAGGCATAAACGTGATCCTCCGTACGCTAACTAACTACGCACTCAAATACAAAGCTCACTTCTCCGCAAAAACATGCTTCAAACTTGGTACAAACCTGCGCATTGCTTTTCAATCAAATTGTATGCAAGACTCCTCGCCGGGTTTGTCATCACCATCATTGACGGATGTCAGTCACTCTGACGAAGATCCACTTTACAGAGCTACACGTTACTTTCCCGACGAAAAAAGGAACTAAAACTTTCATATGGTCAGCG
The DNA here is from genome assembly GCA_949319315.1 of Zelleria hepariella. Taxonomy (NCBI): domain Eukaryota; kingdom Metazoa; phylum Arthropoda; class Insecta; order Lepidoptera; family Yponomeutidae; genus Zelleria; species Zelleria hepariella. The sequence continues at coordinate 11,825,409 of OX439391.1, read as the reverse complement.
CTATCAGTTGTATGGGAGTTTCGACCTCTTCAGCTGGGGCCTTAGCCTGAAAGACAATGGCGTACCAATGGCGTCCCAGGTAAAAGGACAAAACCAGGATTTTTTCGTTGCTCTCCTACAACCAGCGAACTAATCCTTTAAAATTAGACTTATAATATTCTTTGCTCTACTACAAAAACATTAAAAGGACCGACACTGGACCGACAGCATTAATAAATCGTAATTGAAACCGTCAACTGGGAGCCCATTTTGGCACCATTTCGTTACAGGCTAAGGCCCCTGCCCCTCTACCCTTGACGCATTTTTCCAATACGGCCGCAATATGGCGCAATTTACACAAATTAATATTTTACAAATTAAGACGCATTTTGTGTTCTTATTGAAGAAAACAGCCTTACCTTTGAATAAAGATTACAAATTATTTAAAATCAAAGCATTACTATGCGAATTAAAAGAGAAATTAATTTTAAAACTTTTTCAATTTGATCGCAATAGCGTCAAGGGTAACCCCCGGTCATGTTAGTGGTACTTTGTGCTGACGGCCATCGGCGCGGGTGTCAGTTGATTGATGTGTTCCGGAGTGACCTATGTCGGCTTAAATATTGTGATGGATTCGTTTGTGCGTATGAATGAGCTACGATGAGGAATTATTCAGGTGTTTGGATGGTCCATTCACCCGGCGTGTCGCTGACCGGCCGAGTTTCGCCCAGCTGATCTGCGTGAGGGCAGGATAGGGGCAGGACGTCGTCAGCGTACGTCACGTTCTGAGTTCTATCTACGTTGGTACGGTCGGCCACAAGCGCATCTTATCGCGCGCGGTATAAGGGCGCCAATCGAACAAAAAGGGGTATCTGAGACTGTGGCCGACTGTGCATCGATTTATTTCATGCATTGATATTGCTATAACTATACAGGATGTTAAAAGACCGCCGACAGACCCGAAAGGTACGCATACTAGACACCAAAACAAAGTACTGTTTCGATAAATTATTCCCGGGAAATGATTTTGGTTTTTTAGGTTATAATTTTGGAAAATATTTTATCACGCAATGGAAGTGTAACGCAGAGAAGTTATATTGCACAAGCGTTGACATAAAGTTGTGTTACTTACGCTTGAAGTGCCGATGTTTAGAATACATTGCGGGTTGCAATTTTGACGTCGTTTTATGCAAGAAAAATTCAAAATTTTGCTATGGCTTCTTGAGAAGAAATGTTAAGTACTCGATACTGAGCAAATTTCTGCAATAAAAAAAGTTTGAAAAGTCCGACTTTGAACCTCATTATCTCGGAAACCGTTGATATCCCAGGTATAGTACCATGGGCAAAAATGTTCAGCATAATGAGGACAATGCGTGGTTTCCCGCTTTGTTGGCGGTCTTTTAACACCCTGTATAGCTCGCCCACAGACTCCTATTTCTCACTGACCTGATGGTTAATTAATGCCACAATAAAAATTGTGCATTTCAGAAGAAAGTGGTTTTCCAAAATCCTAATAGGTATGGTTTTACTCTAGGTTGCAGTAATTAGCTCGAATATAGCGCCCCTAGGCCTTAATTTTAGGTCCTAACAGACAGTTGTTTTTTATACAGGTGGCCCATATTTAGTGCATTTTTTTTGCTAGAGGGCATCGTAAATAAAATAAATAAATAAAATAATTTGCCGTTTAGTTAGAAGAAACTTGTGTTCTATCAAAATGTATAGTTTAGAAGCTATGTCTATAAACAAGTTGCAATAAAGTTGCACCATTTTTAAAAAGTTTGTTTTGCTATAATTTATTCCTTAAAAACTTCGACCGCTCGCTTTGGAATTCTAAAAATATGTATGAAAATATCTTCAGGCAAAATACGTTTTTGTATTGGTAACGCTAGTTACGTAGTTCATGGAGCATCAATTAAAACTTAAGTTAAAAATAAAAACTTACAACTTACCAATCCTATTAACCTCGTCGGGACTACGAAAAAAAATATGTTTGGTTTGGGGTAATAAAATTATTTTAAAAACCGAGGCTAAGAAAAAAGTACTATTACCGCCATCTAGTGTCGGGTAGCAAAACTTAAGTATGGTTTCAGCTCGGGACGCCTACTGAAACGTTTTTTGCCAGGTACTGGCTGATATTCACAAACTCGAGTTTTTCTAACATTGATTGGCAACCTCATGAAGGTGCCAAAACTTGAAATATTTTATATTTTTTTCTAAATTGTTGTAAAAAACAGATTGTTTTCACGTTTAGTGCAAGTTTCAGGTATATTTTAGAATATTCACTCCTATGAAATGGTAAAAACTAAGTGAAATTGAAATACTTGCTATAAATAGTTCAAGATGGTTGTGGTGGGAGTCGAGGATTGCGGCGGGCCCAACGAGAGCCACGAGTGTGTAGTACGCCGGCGCACGCAGGCCATCTACGCCACTCAGACCACCGACAAGAAGAACTTCATGGATGACCTCAAGCTCTTCAGAACCAGAAAGAAGAAAAAGTTGATGCGAAAGTTCATCATCGAACCAAATTGGTATCAGGTGCTAAGCGAAAACCAAAGACTATCTATAAATAAATTGGACCGTTGCATTTATGAAGATATTTTAGAGGGCCGCCCCGTGCGTACTAAAAGCTTACTGCGGTACATAGGAATATATGAATTGCCCAAAAGAGATGTTCTGATGACGTGCCTTTATTTAGGAAAACGAGACTCCAAAGTTCTGCTTGCTCAACTATTCCTAAACACCTACAATCACACTTTTGATCAGAAACGTGAATATTACGATCTCAATGCGAAGATTATTATGTCTTCGATTCTGCATCTTGGGTTGGATCGCATCGTAACGATGCTTCATGAAAGACTCAGGCCTCCAGTAAAAGTAGTCGAAGATATAGAGGACGTCAGGGAAATTATCAATAATAAACCACCCCCGCCACCCCCGAAGAAAATTGTTAGCAAACAAAGCTCTACAGTAATATCTCCATATCTTCAAAAGCCGACACCAGCTATCATGTACTCGGTGCCACCAAAGAAGAAGTTTAAACCATTACCCTTACCTGCTATCGAAGACCTTGAGGTAGAACCGGACATTGAAGAAGAAGCTCGTGAAGAACAAATACCAATAGCTATCCCTCCTCCAAGAACCAAAGATTTGGGAGATGATGGAAAGAACCAAGCGCCTAGTCTTGGACGCCGCAGAAGGCCAGGCAAAATCAAAGTATCGCCATCCATCTGCGATGAAATAGCCGGCATTTATAGAATACATCCATATAAGTCTGCCGAGGCTATACTACCTAACCGGCAAACTAAAAAAAAACGCGCAAAAGGGGGTATCGCTGCACTAAAGTCTAAACCAAAGAAGTCAAAGAGACGAATGAAGAAATTAACTTCTTTAAAATCAGACCGATGGAACAAGCAATACCTCATAGAAGGTGTTTTTATCATTCGTGGGCAAAGCGTTTACGTGATCGGTGGCATGGTGGAACTACTTCCATTGGGTGATACAATAAAAGGAGGAGGGGTCCGAATTGCAAATGGAGAAGTAGTTAACATAATCGATGGAATACGCCCTTACCAAATCCCACCTAAACAAGAAAAATGCGATTGCATGGACAAGTGGAACGCTGCCGTTTTCAAATACATTAAGAGTCACAAATGCACCTGTGGTCATTATTATGATTTTGGACATGAGGGCAATTTTCCTGAGAATATAACTCCTTTCTTCGTTAAACCTACCGCATTTAGACCATACTACTTTAATTACGATCACATATTCGATTTGGACGCAAAAAGATTACTTGTCACAAATGAGTTTGATAGGTTTTATAGGAACGATAGTATACTAAATCTCGACGTAAAAAAGAAGAAGAAGAAGAAACCGAAGAAAAACAAAACCGAGGAGAAGGTGGTGACAGGGCACTTGGAGTACTTGCGAGTGGCGCTGCAGACGCTGCGGAAGTACGACCTGGCGGCCAAGCTGCCCGAGCTCTACCTGGTGCCCGAGTTGCGCGCATGGATGCGCATGCGCGTCAGGGGTCCCCTCACGCGCAGGGACAAGCATATCCTCACGGCCAAGAGCGATATCTTCAGCCAGCTCTTCCATAAAATATACACACTGGCCTTTTATGGTCATATCAATCCTGATCTAAACGGGAAATTTCTACAACCCACAACTTGGAGGTATGCGCCGGGAGTCAAGAAGAATTTCAACAAATATGTACAGTCGTATAGGAAGAGAATGTACAAGGTACAGATGGATCTTTTAAATCGATTTTGGGCCACGCTGTACCAGGCCGACTGGCCCGATAAGAGTTTCCGTCAAATTTTCTTTTCTTATTGTATGTCGAGTCTGAGAGACGTATTGGTGATCAATCCTTACGACCCCAAGGCAGCTATGGAGCGTCAAACTATATTCGCTTCCAGAGGATATAGGTGCCCAATTAACGGCAATGCAGATGCCAAAACTGTTTAGATTAATATAAAAGGATATTTTTGTTCATTAGTAACGACTATTTTTATACTATTTAGTTTCTCCATCCAAATGTAATTATAATTTAATATTTGATAGGATTATTTTTTATAAACTTACTTTTATCTTAATTTTGAGATACCAACAATTGATGTTTATTTTTACTGTCTATTAAAGTACATTTTTGTTTTTACGAGTACATATCTTTCATTTTTATTTTGTTCCCGTAAAAATAAAACTCCAGAATAGGTATATGAAGTTTAATAATATAATACCAAATTGGGTATCTTTACATAAAGTTATGGCTTACAAACAAACTGCTGTTGAGATAATAATAAAATTGCAAAAGAGAATAATTTTAAATAGTAATAGATCAATAAAATAATTATGTTGAATATTAATTTGCAGTTGCTACGGCAAATTTTATTGTAATGTTTTGTTTATACTCAACGGATATTAAAATATTCTCTTTTATGTTATCCTATTTGCTAAGCTTACGAGTAAGGATTAATTTACAAGTCTCTTTCTTATTACTCTAGAGTAAAATCTATAACTTTTCGTTAAAGAATACTATATACTTATTAGTGCTAAGGTTGTAAGGGATATTCAATCGTCTTTGGTATCGATGTTACAAACAAAACAAACTATGGACACGCGACGCGGACTTATATTATCTTGTAGCGTAGAATACTGATGAGAATAGAACACGTGTAACTTAAAGCATTTCCACTTCCAATTAACATAAAAAACCAACACTGAACAAGTCAACAATAAAAGAACAAACTAATACGGTATAAGTCGCGTTTATGAACAGAAATTAACAGATATAGAGCATAAAGAAATGCATCGTTAACGAATTAATAATAATAAGGACACATTCAAAATCCGAAAAGATGTTCAAAGACAGTCCACGTGATTTTGCAAAACTTTTCGAGAGTACTTCGACTTCGGGCAAGCACACGCACTAAACACAGTTTCGTAGCAGCTGTTTGCTTTTCTCAATAAAATTATTCCAATTATTGCAATATAATTTTATGCATTTTAGACGGCTAGGTCCAAATGTAACCTACAAGGGTTTGAGACGAACAACCGACAAAACGCTATACAAGGCCTCTGATTCATCACGTCCTTACACACAACATACAAATAGGTTAAACAATACTTTTGTCAATAATAGCCTCAGATAGTTTCGTTTGCTTTGTCTCGCGTCTCACTGGTTAGATGGATCTGCAGCTGGTGTGTACGTAGAGTGAGACAGGGCGTTCTTGCGCCTCTATCGATCTCTTTTTATCCGGCTGCCATCTTTGTTTCCTGCCTCAACGGTTATGCCGGGGCTAGTGGAGCGGGCTTTCTTGGGCCTCGATCACACTCTACTTATCCGGCCGCCATCTTTGTTTCTTGTCTCCTGCCTCACCTTTTACATCTGCAGCTCTTGGTGCGCCTATGGAGAGAAATGGAGCAGGCAGTGCTGCAAATGGACAGGGGTTTCTTGCGCCTCGCATTCTTCTTTATCAGACAGCGCCGCCGCCATCTTTGCTTTCTGCTGCGGTTAGATCTGTAGCTCTTGGTGCGCGTGCGCCGGCGGGGTGGGGTGGGGCGCCCTTTGCTGCAGGTGCACGAGGGCGGACAGCAGCCGCGTGTTAGCCTCATCCAAGGCGGCGATGCGGTGCTCCTGCGCCTCGATCACGCGCTGCTTGTGCGACAGCGCCGCCGCCATCTTGCGCTGCTCGCGCCGCAGCTCCTCCTCCACGCATATTAATCTGGAGACAGGAAAATAATTATAAAGTTTTTTTTTTTATGTTGCATGTGTTTTTGCTTCTGATATTGTTGTGTATTATTGTGTGTGTCAAGAAGTACTAATAAATGCATGAATCTGAATCTGAATCATTTAGCTAAATCCAAATAGGTACAAGTTTTGTTGTAAACAGGTGACCATGAGGCTGAGGATGAGACTGGGTAAGAAGATTCGAAAAACAATGGAAATTACCTATTCTGGTTCAAAAAATGTGGATGGGAGGCATTTATCCAGCAGTGGGACTCTATCGTAATATACTGTGCAAATTGGGATGATCTTACATTATAGGTATTCCCAAGAAACCATGGTACGATTTTTTAAAGCATGTACCTTGAAATTATGGCCTTCATTTTGGCGTCAGTGTGGTCCTGTCCAGGCTCAGCAGGCCCAAGACGTCCACGCAGCAGCTCCACTGAACACTTCAGCCTCTCGATTTCTCGTTCGTACTGTAAATAAAAGAAGAAGGTTAGAACATCTGTCTCATAACATACGACTTGGTGTCAAAATACTGGTTGAATTGTTACCTGTTCAATGGTCCTATGATGCTTGGAAGCGCGTCGCCGACCCGTCGTGCTGTAGAGCGTGTCTTCCATCTCATCGGAGCTGTCAGTTAGTTCCCGCGCAGACTCCAAGCTCAGTCTCCGCTGCAGCTTCTCCCGACCGCCGACATCGCTCCGGTCTGGCCGCACGCTCCGCTCCACCGCGCGCTCGCTCGCCTCACTCGAGTGCGACTCGCGGCTGAATATCGCTCGGGAGGGAGACTCCTTCTCCCGCCTCTCCCTCGCCGCGTAATACTCCTGATGCCTCTCCAAATCCTCGTTCAATCTACTATTCGACATCTTAGCTGCAGAGTAAGACCTATCCAGCGGATAGTTGGTCTCTGGGATCATGTTCTCTGACAGCGAATACTTTTCGGGTGAGTTTTTAGCATTCTCCATGTTGTACAGCGCTTTCTGGCTTCGTGAGATTTGTAATCTGTACATTTCCTTGTTTACTTCTTCGACGTTGGAATCGGATCTGCTCATTGGATACCCCGAGTCTGTCGAAATGTGATGAGGTTTACTTTCGTATAACGTGTCGTTTCTTTGACCAAAATGTTTGAGATTGAGTTGGTTTTGGTTAGTGGAGTAAGAGAGCATTGGATTGGTTTTCGGCATGCGAGTTTTGCTGTTAGTCTTGCGTAGACTGGGCGAGTTGCTTGATGACTCGTCATCTCTTGTTCTAGGAGAATGGCTGTGGTTGCTCCTCTGGTACACATCTTCATAATTACAGTTGTCTCTGGTGAGTTTGCGGTGGGTATTGTTGCGATTTCTTGCGTCGTCGTTAAAGTTAGTAGAGCCCTCTTCAGAGTTTGTCTCGATATTGTCCGTGCTCAAGCCCTCCTCATCGATCGATGAACTGGATGAACCACATGGACATCTTTTGGAGTTCCGGTTTTCATTGCACTTTTTCTTTTCGGGAGATTGGCGATTATCTTCCATGTTGTACACAGGATTAGTGAAAACCAATGGGGCTACCTTTGAGTTTGCATTAGTGTTTGTTTGTCCATTTTCAGCCGTGGTAAAGTTTTGGATCCCGTACTTTTGAATGTCGTAGTCAATTTTTTGTTGCACTGGGCTCTTTGGATAAAACTTTTCATTTTTGTTATCGTAATACTGTTTGTCCCTCTGTTTCTGGTAGTTGATCTGTGAGTACCGGCTCATAGGCTGACCTCCGTTCTCGAAAGGTTGATGAAGATGTGCGGAGTTTTCGATGGGACTAGAACTTTGGCTGTAGGTGGCGATGCTTTGGTAACCAGAACTTGCAACGTTTGAAAGACCACTGATGGAGACGTTCGAACCGTTGTTGGTGTGGGTGTAGTTGGTTTTGTTTCCATTGACAATGTTGTTGTTAGATTGTGATTGCGCTATGTTCTTTTTGTTCAATAAAAGCTTATCATCAACAATGTCGGCATCGTCAGCGTACTTTAGAAGGTCTGAGAGCTCTTCCAAAGTGGCAGTTTCTCTGATCAGGTTCTGCATGTCTGTCGAACAATAGTTGTGGTTTATGTTGTCGCTGCTCGGTGACCTTTCTGTACTATTGTTGTAGTTGGAGTTATGGAAATGGTTCTGCTGGTTGTAGTTGTTGTTCGGTTTGTACCTCTCCGGGAATCGCCGCTCCAAGCTTTCGTTCATACCGTTGCTAATGCCCTTAGGATATTGATCGGAACCAAACCCTATCTGCACCACCTTCAAGTTGACACAATGCTCTTGATTATTATATTGAGAGCTGTATCTATCCGGATTGACATTCGGGTTGACCGGGTTTGATCCGTATCCATTTCTAGGCAACGTTTGCGAGCGCAAATTGAAACTAGGCGACTTGGATACTGAGACATAAGACCCTTTGTACTTTGATTCATCGGCGTTAGACTTTGACGGGCTGACGTTGAACTGGACGCAGTTTTTGTTCATGATAGGTGAGCTGTGAGCGAAGTTGTTCATCTGGCCGTTTTGTGCTGGTTGTTCGACGGGTTTGACTGGGGTTGCGCAGGTGGGGTCGTTGAACCTGAAGATGTTGTCGGGCATTGGTGTCGGTCCTATGTCGTTGCTCAATAGTCTTTTGCTGAGCTCATCGAGGATGTCGGTTAAGGGGTCGAGCTCTTGTATCTTGGCGGGGGGTAGTTTGGGCAGGCTGTCGACCAGTAGTGTGTGTAGCGTGGCGAGCTGCCGGCCGAGGTCGACGTGTGGGGCCCACTCGGGGTCGGCCTCCACCGCCGGGCCGCCCTCCCCCCGCGAGCCCTCTGACCCACCCGCTGACCCCTGTGACGCGGACGAGTTGCGCTTGCTGCCGTCCGGCTGCGGCTGCTGGTGCTGCTGGTCCGGTCGAGACTGTTGGAGGACAAATCGTTTACATTTTGTAACTTGCCACAGGACAGAGAGATATGGTGTCTTTTATTTGCGGAGGCCAAATATACTTTGGATCGCAGCGATGTATACTTGCAATAACTTGCAACGAAGCTAAGGGTTCTGTACCGCATACAATTTTACTGCTCCAAATAAATATGCGTAACTTGAGCATAACTAACTACTTTTTAACTACTTTTGTTCAAAGAGCTTTTCGATCTATCGACACATGCTATCAAAACATAAGTAGAAGCTAAGAATATACTCCGAAGTAGATACGAAGTCAAGAACGAGATCTTCATTCTCTATTTTCTACGCGAGCAGTCCGTCTATGACGCGAAACGCGACTTCATTCGCGGTATGTTGCAAACGCTAACATGGCACTTTCCACGACTGATACCTAAGTTTTCTTTATTGCGGATAAACCTTTTTTCTATTGAGTCAAAAGCGATAATGGCGTATCAAATACAATTCTACAAGTGACAAGCACTGTAGACTTCAATCGCGTTTTCCGGGAAGACATGCCACTAACACGACTTCCCGTAGACAGAACGGGTACCCGCGAGAGGTAGCGCGGATAAAAGTGGCGTTTCGGCATGGCAGGAAGCCAGGCTGGTCTATGCAGTAGTAGCGGTACTTACCGATATCGCCCTAAGGAAGACCTTCATGTTGGGCGCCTCCTGCTCGAGGAAGTCATTAAGGAACTCCATGAAGGCCTCCTTGCCCTGGAAGCGCGTGAAGTTGGCCAGCGTCTGCAGAGTCTTCGCGACCAGAGTCAGGTTGCGCGCCGCCCGAGGGTCCGGGTATTCTGAGGGAGAAATAAAAGGCATTATAAAATACTGAAGCTAGAATCTCGCAGGAGTTTTGAAATTACTCATGACATATTCTGATCTAAAGTTAAGATTGCGTGGACGCACTATATGCTGAAAGGTTGCGTTGAGTCAACAACGATGTTTAGTTTAATTTACATACGTATACGTTTTCAAATTTGTAGAGATGTAAAAAAAAAATGATTAGAACGTTATTTACGTACTTGTCTGTCTACTAATTGATTAGTTGACATAATTACCATGCGTGATTCCAAAGAGACTGGGCGACAGAATGGCTGGACATAAGAAGCGCAGGAAGATGGAAGCGCTGATCAGGTTGTCAGAGATATCTTCACGACCCATGGCTGATAATCTGAAATCAAAGTAAAAAAACTCTTAATAAAACTGTAACTTATGGTTGCAATAAAGTATTGAGTATTGAGTATTGAGTAACAAAACTAAATTATAATATTACTTCAAGAATGCAAATAGCATTAACAGTTCACTCATTACAGGAAATAGTAACACGAGCTGACAAATCAATCTTTAATTCGTCAAATTCGGCACAATCGCGCCTTTCTCACGCAAGTATCCCTCGCAAATTCAAAACAATATTTTGAAACTTTATGGGTATGGAGTTTTACAAAAGAACACACAAAAATATATTTTATAGCACAACGGGATGCGACGAGGGAAAAGATTGACAGTAGAGCGCACCATGCACTCCAAAGTACCTACTACAGTGCAAAAATCTGTCGCCACGAATACACACCTCTCACGGAAAGTGGCGAAACAGTCTCTCAAGGGCAGCGGGAACCTCGGCGCGGATGACGCTATAGCTCTCCAGGCCATAGTCATTGTTTCCCTTAAGGCTGCTTGGTGTCTACGCAGTGCCGCGTCGCTACCGACCCTCAGAGGATCCACCTCGCACTGCATAGCCCTGACACCGTGCCTACATGCAATAGTGTATCGCTACAAACACACCTCTCACGGAAAGTAGCGAAGCAGTCCCTCAAAGGTGGCAGGAACCTTGGTGCCGACGATGCTATAGCCCTCCAGGCCAGAGTGACGGTGTCCCTTAGAGCAGCCTGCTGTTTACGCAGCGCCGCGCCTCTACCGGCCCTCAGAGGATCCACCTCGCAATGCATAGCCCAGACACCGTGCCTACATGCAATAATGTATCGCTACAAACACATACCTCTCACGGAAAGTAGCGAAGCAGTCCCTCAGAGGTGGCGGGAACCTCGGCGCGGATGACGCTATAGCCCTCCAGGCCAGAGTGACGGTGTCCCTCAGAGCAGCCTGCTGTCTACGCAGCGCCGCGCCACTGCCGGCCCTCAGAGGATCCACCTCGCACTCCACTGCAGCCGGCCCTGCCGCCGTCGCTACTGCCTCGCCTAAGGTATCCTGTAAGAAAGGGGAGGCTGTTTAGTTGGGCAAGAGAGACATATTTTAGACCTTGAATTAATTAGTGCCGCAAAACCCTTGCAACACCCAGTAGGGGTGCTTGGATAGGCAGCTCTACGCCAGCGAGCCTAAAGAGACTCTCTAATCTTGCTGGTGAGCGATTTTCTACGGCAGGTTATCAAATCATCCTTTCGAAGTCTAATAAGCCACAAAATCATCCAAGTGTCCGAATTACAAATAATCGTTCCTTCCCTGCAAAAGTACTGCTCTCCAACCAGCTTCAGGTAAGGTGAGCCATGCAGAGAACCAGGCAACTTGGATACGCGACTATGCTTATATCGAAGATCTGCTATTGCTAGTTACTGGTCGCTAAAGCTCTGACGGTGAGAGAATTCCCAAAACAGGTCTTTAAAACGTCCCCTGTTCTTCGCACGTCTGAAGCCACATCATCTTCGAACATTTTGGCAAACAATCCTGACTGAGTGGTCGCCCGTCCCCCGCACGTCCAGCGCGACCACGTCGGCGAGGTACCGCGGCGCCATGCCAGCTCCCGCCATGCAGAGGACCAGGCAACTTGGATAGGCGACTATAGTACTTATATCAAAGACCTGCTAGAAGTTACTGATCGCTAAAGCTCAGACGGTGAGCGAATTCCCAAAACAGGTCTTTAAAACTTCCCCTCTTCTTCGCACGTCTAAAGCCACATCATCTAAGAACATTTAGACAAATAATCGTTCCTTACCTGCAAGAAACCAGCTTCAGGTAAGCCTCCATGCTTTTGGTGGCGAGCGAGTGGTCGCCCGTCCTCCGCACGTCTAGCGCAACCACGTCGGCGAGGTGATGCGGCGCCGCCATGCAGAGGACGAGGAAATTTGGATACACGACTTATAATGCTGCTTATAATCAAAGATCTGCTATTGCTAGTTACTGGTCGCTAAAGCCCTGACGGTGAGCTAATTCCCAAAGCAGGTCTTTAAAACGTCCCCTATTCTTCGCACGTCTAAAGCCACATCATCTAATAACATTTTGGGGAAAAATCCTCCCTTACCTGCAAGTACTGGTCTCCAACCAGCTTCAGGTAAGCCTCCATGCTCTTGGTGGCGAGCGAGTTCCCGCGGAAGGTGAGCGAGTGGTCGCCCGTCCTCCGCACGTCTAGCGCGACCACGTCGGCGAGGTACCGCGGCGCCATGCCTGCTCCCGCCATGCACAGGACCAGGCAACTTGGATACGCGACTATAGTGCTTATATCAAAGATCTGCTATTGCTAGTTACTGGTCGCTAAAGCCCTGACGGTGATCGAATTCCCAAAGCAGGTCTTTAAAACGTCCCCTATTCTTCGCACGCCTAAAGCCACATCATTTAAGAACATTTAGGCAAATCATCGTTCCTTAGCTGCAAGTACTGGTCTCCAACCAGCTTCAGGTAAGCATCCATGCTCTTGGTGGCGAGCGAGTGGTCGCCAGTCCTCCGCACGTCTAGCGCAACCACGTCGGCGAGGAGCTGCGGCGCCGCCATGTTGCTAAAGCCCTGACGGTGAGCTGATTCCCAAAGCCTTTAAAACGTCCCCCGTTCTTCGCAGGTCTAAAGCCACATCATCTAATAACATTTTGGGGAAAAATTCTCCCTTACCTGCAGGTACTGGTCTCCAACCAGCTTCAGGTAAGCCTCCATGCTCTTGGTGGCGAGCGAGTTCCCGCGGAAGGTGAGCGAGTGGTCGCCCGTCCTCCGCACGTCTAGCGCGACCACGTCGGCGAGGTACCGCGGCGCCATGCCCGCTCCCGCCATGCAGAGCACCAGCGCGCAGCCGATGTCCTCCTTGGCTTTCACACCTGGGGGTGAATAGTTCATTTGTTAAAGAAAATCCTAATCGGGACTTACATTAGTACGAGATTGGGCGTATTTTACATGCGTTTCACTTATTGCTTGCTTCCTAATTTATTCCTGACTTGGCCCAAGGCCAGACCCAACTTTTGTTAGTGGCTATTTAGCTTTTAGCTAAACTTTAAGTTATTTTGCTCTTAAGTCAAGTTTGATCGTAACCTCTCAGTGCATACAATTTTAAATTAGTTGGTGCTTAGGTACCCTGTTTGTGTGCCCCAATTTCGTTTAGTAGCTTGAAAAGGTTAAGTACTTCTGAGCCCTCTTCACTTTTAGAAGAACAAACTCACCAATAACCGGCTCGAGATACTCGCACAGCCGCTTGTAGTTCCTCTTGATGTATTCGAGGAACCTGGCGTAATGATCCAGGGGCAATACATCGACACTCTGGAAGCGGCACTTGATGCGGAGCGCGGGCTGCGGCGGCGGCGGCGTGCGGCCGCCGGGCGACTGTGGCTTGTCGCCGCCCGTCAGCGGGTACCACCGCTCGTTGAGGTATCGGGACGATACGTCGTCGACCGGGATGCGTACGGTACCTGGCGAGGGAGGATTTTGAGGTTCATCATCAACCCACATTTAAGGTTATATATCAAAAAATCGGCCGGAAAGCAATGAACAAGACTAGCAGGGGACCGAGGAAGTAGGCGCGAGAGCCAAACAAAACACTGCCTATGCCCAACAGCGGGTGACATTTAAGGGCCGGATAGATAGATCAGCCCCTGTATTCTCTAAAATAAACTAAGGCCTCTGCATCATCGTAATGAGATGATTTATACAGCGTCCAGTGGCACCTTCACTCACACTAGATGGGTGAAGATACCACTCGGCGCTGCAGTGCCTGGGACATTGTAGAAATATTTTTTGTTCTTTAGGGTCTCAGATGATATTTTATCCATCACAAAAAAAAAAACAAAATTGCGGTAACTTAACTAGAAGTCCATTATTTTTTTGGTACCTAATAGATAAATTATCTAAAACCCTTAAGAACAAAAAAAAATCTGAAAAGTCGAAAGAAAAAAAAAGTTATAAAATAAAATCCAATAATAGGTAAAGGTAACCTTAAAAGCCTAACTTCTAAACGACAAAAATTGGCTGAACATACATGGGAGTGATTCGGATTGCCCTTGGTGTCAGCTATCTAGATTTTCTCGCTTGACGTCTATGTTTGGGCCACCCTGTATATTAGTATTGCCTAATCGGCCAGTACTCCTACGGAGGTTACCTCGTTACAACAGGTACATACCGACAAGAGCGTGTTTGTCGCGCTTCCGCGAGCTTCGCTCGGGCTCTCGCAGCATACCGACAAGAGCGTGTTTGTCGCGCTTCCGCCGGCGTCGCTCGGGCTCGCGCAGCAGTACATATCGACAAGAGCGTGTTTGTCGCGCTTCCGCCGGCGTCGCTCGGGCTCGCGCAGCAGTACATACCGACAAGAGCGTGTTTGTCGCGCTTCCGCGAGCTTCGCTCGGGCTCTCGCAGCATACCGACAAGAGCGTGTTTGTCGCGCTTCCGCCGGCGTCGCTCGGGCTCGCGCAGCAGTACATACCGACAAGAGCGTGTTTGTCGCGCTTCCGCCGGCGTCGCTCGGGCTCGCGCAGCAGTACATACCGACAAGAGCGTGTTTGTCGCGCTTCCGCCGGCGTCGCTCGGGCTCGCGCAGCAGTACATACCGACAAGAGCGTGTTTGTCGCGCTTCCGCGAGCGTCGCTCGGGCTCGCGATACACGTTCACGTTGATGGTGCGCACGGCTGCTAGACTGCTGAACTCGTACACCTCGCCCCAGAAGCACAGCTCCGCCTTCACCTTCGATGACGATCTGAAATAATACGTTGTGTTATTATTCTGTTTTGTTATTTGCTCAGATATTTATTGCATCAAGTACCTACCTACTACAAATACTTGATTATGTTAATTATTTTAAACATTTGTAATAAGTTGAAAAATTCACTCGGGACACACGGGAATGTTTAAATTATTCCCTAGCACGGGTTAGTGCTTTATAAAAAACAAAAAGTATGTTAATTATGTTTTTAAAATGTAACTGATTCCTCGCGATACGGGCCCAGCCTAGTGCGAGGACCCCTGGCAATTTCGTAGATTTAAGCTAGTTTATGCACAGATTTTATAATAAGACCTAACTTTTCAGTACCTACCATTTTTGTGCAATAAAGACCTTTTTTACTTTACTTTACTTGTTTGTAGAGTGGTTTTTTAATCCTATAATGTCTTCGAAGGAGAGGAGCAGTCATGAAAGAATGGCTAAGTTCTTATGTTTGTCTATCTCTGTATCTGCACCCATTTCTGATTTTACCTGTCAAGCTTACGCCTTTACTAATAAACAGTAATGTACAGTACATGCTTTATAATCATAAAAAAATTGCTAAGTATATTGTTTGTCTGTCTCTATATCTGTTCCTCTTTCTGATTCTACCTAATGTCAAAAGCTTAGTCGCCTTTACTATTGTACTGTACATGATTTATAATGTTTGATGATATGTTATCTCAGATACGATAGCATCGAAGCAATCACACGAACAACAAGTTTTGATGAAACAGTTTTTTTACCCTCGACGCAAAAAGAGGGTGTTAGTTTGACCGTCATGTGTGTTTATGTGTGTCTCTCTGTGGCTACGTAGCTCTTAAACGGGTGAACCGATTTTAATGCAGTTATTTTTATTTGAAAGCAGGTTTTCTAGTGATAGATTTTAGATATGTTTTATCCAAATCGGTTCAGCCATCATGACATATTCTAATCTTAAAATATCGGGAGTTTTTAATTATCATAGTAAAAACCTTTGCTACTCTACATTATAAGCAGGTGTCTAAATATATCCAGCAGGTTCTGCTTACCTGGCATAAAGCGTATCGTCGAGCAGGATCTCGCAGTAGTATCGCTTCTTGGGCGGAATGGCCTTCGCTTCTAACAGCCACAGCTTGACGGATCGCTCGCAGCGACGAGTTCTCGTCTCATCCGGCCGCGCCGCTTGCCGCAGGCTGTTGAAGAAGAAAAAAAAACATACGTTTGAATTTCGAACGCGACAAAGTTTTGTTTTTTAATCAGGTGACCACACGCATGCTGATTTGCTTTCCTGGGTGCGAGTGAGAAGAAAAGTGTTCAGTTTTCTCTAGTGTTATCTCACACATGTGGTAACTGGAACGACTGAACCAGGTCAGATCGGCATGTGTGCAGACTTAGATTTACGCAAACACTAAAACCAATGAGGAAACGGAGAAACACAAAAGAAATAGCAGTAGCACATTTCGCATTATTTTGTTACACTTACGTCTCCGAGCACTAAAACAACTGAGGATCTGGCTAATCTAGTCTTAGTATGGTTGGAATTTACTTGGTATGATGCAGTGCTAAACCAGTTGTTTGTATTCTAGACATGCTCTCATCATATTTGACGACTAAATTAAAGTGCCGACTGCGCAAATTGCCATCCTCACTCAAAGATGATTACAATGCCTTGTCCGCGCAACCATGACACGGGCCGTAAATTACAACGTACAAGGTTAGTACACAACCACTTATCTATCAAAAATATCTGGTTTTCTGTCGCTACATTGTTGTACGTATCACCTACTTTAGGTCAGTCTTCGTGTAACACGCAATTTCTCGTATGAGCGCACGTGCCACCATTTTCCAGCTGACGTCTATTCGAGCCGCCAATTTTTTACAATTTCAAAACAAAATGGTTTACCAAATTTGGTTTTAGTGATTAGAACCCTGACTGTAGCTAGAAAGATCCGGTAGCGAAGCTAGCAAAAAATACTCAATTATTATTATCAGTTTTCTCAGGCGTCCAAACTTTTACGAGCAAACGGGACCTTATAAACCACCTCTTAAAGGAAGTTCAAGCAATATTGTAGAGTTCCATAGTTTACCTGTATATCCAGCGGTCTCGTTCCTTCCGGGAGGCGCAGGCGAAGTACCTGGGAGCTCTGTTCTCTGCACTGAGGGCGAAGCAATGCGGCCGGCCTAGCACTGACGAGTGAAGTGCGCGGATATCGACCTGCAACAAATTAGTAAAGGATTTGGTTTACGGCTCTACTTCATTGAGTTTTACTCTATCTACACTAATATTGGAAAAGTATGTATGTATGTATAATGTAGGGGTAATCTCCAAAGATACTCATCCGATTTAAAAAAAAAAACGTCACTAATGGGAAGCTACGTTATCGCTGATTGCTATAGGGTATTTTTTATTGTGATACCGAGAAAAAAACTAAGTCTGCGCGGACGAAGTCGCGGGCAAAATCTATAGAAAGGTGCACCATCGCTTTTTAGGAGCTAGAAGACAGTTTCTTATTATGATGGATTGTGGGTACTTTGATATTTGTGCCTTCTTGTGTAAATAAAATATATAATTTATTCTCAATTAGTGAACTGTTCAAGTTTATCTTAATTAAACACTTGTTGCTGATTCATTTACTCACTTGATTCGGTGGTCCCAAGTCCATTGTAGAGACAGCTGGAGAGTGTGCCGACAGAAGACTTTCGTGCGATCTAAAACAAAAAAGCCATTCGTTATTCGCTGACCAATGTATCTCCTCCAACGTTGGAAGAATTCGCGATGGCTCCCGATAAAGTTATTTTACGTGTTGGCAAGGGAAGTAATTAAAGGCCGTCCTGTAAATAACACGTCGCAGACAGGGCGGGGTCTGACGCTCCTACAGTATGGCTACACCACCTATTAACTGCGAATCCTGAGTAACACCATCGAGTCACGGCATTTCGTTGTATATGTAGCGGGACTTATTTAGTGGCAAATGTATAAATAACACTCCTTATCATTCGTTAATTATTCACATTTGAAACGACCATATTTCCTCGGTATTGCAATTTCATTACTCTTCCGATAACGAATTTAATTATGTGTCGTAGGAGAGAAAACTAAGTAAGTTATGGAGCTATAACTCAGGTACCTTATACTTCTCGTTAATAATTCTTCAAAGAATCTGCATTTCTGGGAGCGCGAAATGTAATGAGAATATTGACGCTTACGACTGGCAAAAAAATCAAAAGAGCAAGTTGAAACTAGTTTTACCTGGAAGTTCTGAGTGCGTGTGAGGCAGGGTGTGTCGGGACGGCGGCCAGCACTCGGTCGCGCTCCAGTTTGGTCGCCGACTTGGTGCGCTTGAGTGGATTGCTGCGGAACGAGCGCTTCGAGAAGAAGAAGGAGGCGAGCCGCGACGGACTGTGCTGCGGCTGCGCACCCGGCACGGGTGTGCTCGGCGCTGATCCCCGCCGACATGCCTTCTCGTATGACGTGTCTGCAAAGAGGAAAGCACCAAGTTAGTCATTGGAGATCGAAATTCGGCGAAAGGCAAAATGATTCATTTAAACATTTATATTAAGTTGAAAAAATTCACTCGGGACAGGACTTGAACCCGCAACCTCTCGCATACCGTGCAGGCGCTCTACCAATTGAGCTACCGAGTCAAGTAACTGTCGATGCGAATTTCTTCAACTAGTCTCCGTCTACTGGACGGGGGGCGCCATCTGGTGTGATGAGTTTGCACTTATATACACCACCCAATGCGTTCATCTTTGCAGACGAAATGCTCATTGGAATTTTGATGTTGCCACTACATTTAACAACTTTTTGTTTTTTCTAAAGCACTAACCCGTGCTAGGGAATAATTTAAACATTTATAATAAGTTGAAAAAATTCACTCGGGACAGGACTTGAACCCGCAACCTCTCGAATACCGTGCAGGCGCTCTACCAATTGAGCTACCGAGTCAAGTAACTGTCGATGCGAATTTCTTCAACTAGTCTCCGTCTACTGGACGGAGTCCTGTCCCGAGTGATTTTTTCTAGGGAGCACGGGTTAGTGCTTTAGAAAAAACAAAAAGTGATTCATTTAAAATTACATCGGAGCAGAAAATTAAATGTCATAGTGCGTTGCCGCAGTGGCGGATACGCAAAGCGAGTGCGTTCTATTTGCGGGCTAGACTCATGATACTGCTGGCGATGTGTATAACTGTACAGATAAGTAAAGGTACATCACAGCAAAATGTCAGCGCGGCTTGGCGTGGCTTCCGGCGGAAGTTGCGCGCACGCCGCCCGTGACCGCACGCACGACCACGGCGCGGCCGTGTCCATGTCCATGAGTTCAATAATTCGACTCGATGTCAATAACTACAACGTGTTACAAAACATCCTAACTCTTTTTACAGGGTGTAACCTCCAGTAAACATTTTAATATTTATACAACGTGTTACAAAACATCCTAACTCTTTTTACAGGGTGTTAACCTACTGGTCAACAGGATGTCAATTCTGTAAAAAAAAGTGGAAAAAAACAATTTTTATTTTATAACCTCATAATTGAAATTTTTTCATAACTTTTTTGTTCTTGGTATTAGCTCAAATTTAAAAATATGTTTGTGGGTGTAGGTGCATTTGCAAAGGTTTGAGTTGTTAAAACATTGTGAAAGTCAATGAAAACAATATTTAAAAAATACTTTTCTCCCGCCACACCGTTCACATTTTATTAATTTAAAGATCAACGGAACGTCGTAGAGCAAAAAAAAAATTTAGGTTGTGATAGGGATCACAACCTAAATATTTTTTTTATTGATAGGGATCACCGGGTGCTATTACCCTGTAAAAAGAGTTAGCATCTTTTGTAACACCTTGTATACGAATTTTATTTATTGTACACCGATAGGATTACAAGTAAGGATAGTCGCTGTCGCTTGCATTGCATACCGCTTACTTACATTGGAATCTAAAATAGAATCAGAATTAATAGTTTTTATTCAATATGCCATAAATACATTATTTACATTGAACGTCAAAATATTATCAAAAGTAAAAAAAAGTATATAAATCAGATACTTATTACTATCTAATACTAAATATCTAGCTACTTTTGTTTCTTTAGCTTCTCTAGCTCTGATCGTTACCACTTCAAACCCGTTTAACATTCCTTCATTCCTTTGATTACTTATGTCGAAGTCATTAGAAAAATCCGAACGCCACATAGGCAACATTTCAATCGCGAGATAAATATCAAGTTGGTTGATGTTAACTGCAACACGATGTCAACGACACAGCCGGCGGCGTGCGAACGCGCCACATGTTTTTAGAACCACCGCAGCGTTATTATCTATTGAAAATGGAAGTTATGAGTGAGTGACTGACTTTGCTGCACTCATACATTATCGAGTACGGTACGATTACAACTCTAGATATACATTTTTCATTAGTACTGTAATGATGTAACCTCCGTTGGACTACTGTCTGATGATAATATTTGAATTACGTAGGCTGTTTAAAATTATATGTTGGAAGGCTGTAAATAAGATTGTCAAGTAGAGACTGAGAGGAGATCTGCCGCTAGCTGCGGACCTAAATGTATATTTTAGCTAAATAATAAATAGGAATATCGGAAATTCGAGTTTAATTGATAGTTATAGCTAGGGATAGCACACAAGTGCTACAGTGGTGGAGGCGCCGGGTAAATATGCTGCAATGATAACCCTTTTATCTTCGTCCGACCAGTCTTTTATCGCCCCGATCATTTCGAACTGGCGAAAAAATTCGTTGATGTCGACAGAAAACCCGTCGAAGGTCGACGCCATGGTTTGCTATGCAGAAACCCAATAACATCGACTAGCTCACTTTTTATAAAAACATCAACCACTTAGCTTTATTAATTGTGCCAGTCCTCCTGGTTGGCACACATAGAACTATCTTGTCTCACTCTCACTTGGTGAGTTCACTCTGCTTGGCCGCTTGGCTCGTCATTACCATCATCATCATCATTATTATCAGGTCTTCGTCCTTTTTCGGGGGCGTATAGTGTGACGAGCTGAAACCTGATTATCAAAGCTAGCGGGGTAACTCGCGATCTAAGGCGCCTCCACCATTGTAGCACTTGTGTGCTATCCCTAGCTATAACTATCAATTAAACTCGAATTTCCGATATTCCTATTTATTATTTAGCTAAAATATACATTTAGGTCCGCACCTAGCGGCAGATCTCCTCTCAGTCTCTACTTGACAATCTTATTTACAGCCTTCCAACATATAATTTTAAACAGCCTACGTAATTCAAATATTATCATCAGACAGTAGTCCAACGGAGGTTACATCATTACATCAACAATCTACCTAACTATCTTTCATAGAAGAGTCTCTTTCTTTCCTTCATACTGTCTTTTCTTTTCTTAAACTACTGGATTATCTTTTCCTTCCACTTTATCACTTCACTAACCAACAGGGATCTCTGTCTATCTATTTTTAAGGGACCCTTGAACTTCCAGCACCTATTTACAATTTTATTCATCACTCTCGCCGTGACACAGTACTTATAGCAAACTCTACATTCTAAGTCATAAAAGCTTTATTCGAACAACTTTCGATCGCAAATTGGTAAAAACTAACAGTACCTAGGTACTGACGAATCCTTTAGGCGCAATCATACAAAACTCATTAGCTGATTAGACCTCTATCGAGGCGTAACCCATCTCTCAGAAAGACAAAAGGCTTGTTTGCCATTGCCACGCATATCCATTTACTTTTACGTTACAAAACATTTCCAACTATTCTTGCTCGATACAATGTTTTAACATGTTTTAACAATGTTTTAACTTTTGCAGCTGACCATTGAAGCATGTGGGTGGGTAGCGTTTGTATGTCGATGGTACCTAAGTATGTGTAATGTGTAACGAAGCGATAACAGCCACAAGGAAGTCCCGCTCGACAAACGTGATAATGCATTACTGTGATTATAGTAGAGTAGAACACGCTTTAACGACCCCGCATTTTAAATACAAAAGTTTAGTATAACTTTAGCTACTTTATTACATGAGAAATAACTGCATAGTATAATCATTATATTCTTGAGTTCGGACTAACGCGGCAGATAGCAGCAGTAACTCCAAAGTGAGATATTAAACGATTCGAAGTTGTTCCAGGCCCAGTTTATGACCAATAGACCGGACATAACTTTACGATGAGAACAAAGCCGCGAATAGCGGTGAATTACGTGAAAGCAGCCATCGTCCGTCTGTCTGCCGGCCGATTGTCCTTCGAGCTATTTAAGGTGAAGCACGTGCTTGCCCACAATACTTCATTAGTATGGTGCTATTTTTTGCCAGCGCCTTTGATACAATCAATAAGAAGTCTTGAATTCATCCAGATACAAAGTTTTTGCAAAAAAAACTAAGGCCTTTGCATCTACGTAATGAGATGATTTATACAGCGTCCAGTGGCACCTTCACTCACACTATATGGGTGAAGAGACCACTCGGCGCTGCAGTGCCTGGGACATTGTTTTAGATGGAGTAGGCTTGCCCAGCACCTATACCATCCTGACAGCTTCTAGCCCACAGGAAACCTATACCATCCTGACATAGACATGTATCTATGACTTTGTTTAATTTCAAAGTTACGTACATTTGTGAATTTGTAGTAGAAATACCACTCGCTAACGGTGAAGGAAAACATCGTGAGGAAACCCGCGGCTCAGTTGGCTATTGTGACTTCAACACCGCCCTCGGTTAAGCGGCAGGAGACATAGGTCGTTAATCAAGAATCCTGACGCAGCGTTTCCCTACCAATTAGTGCACATTGTTTAGCTAAGTACGCACATCAACAGTCCGCTACGATAACTTTCGAATCGTCAAGTCACTCGAATAAACGTGTGCCTTTAGTAAATGTGCCCCGTAAGGGTTCTACTTAGAATATAGTTAAATGATCCTTATGTTTTCTTTGTCACTTCCACAATATACGAGTATTATCTTGTGTGACAACAATTGAAACAGAGATTCCATTAGGTTTTGTTATATTTAAGATAGCCCTCTCTAGCAGTTATTTGAATGTTAAGGCCTGAAGATAGCAGCGTGGCGGGAAATGCAAAATTTTCACAGTTTTTTACATTTTGTAGCTGAACTGAGCTATTTTTGTTCAGCGATTTTTCGTTCGCGGCAATAACATAGTATTCTTTTCATTATTGTAAACAACAGAACAACAATAATTCAGCCGATTATGTGTTCTGGTCTACGACAAGTTTTTTGGGCAGTGCCACTGCTTCGTAGACCAGAACACATAATCGGCTGCATTATTGTGGTTCTGTTGTTTACAATAATGAAAAGAATACTGTTTTATTGCCGCGAACGAAAAATCGCTGAACAAAAATGGCTCAGTTTAGCTACAAAATGTAAAAAACTGTGATAATTTTGA
The DNA here is from genome assembly GCA_949319315.1 of Zelleria hepariella. Taxonomy (NCBI): domain Eukaryota; kingdom Metazoa; phylum Arthropoda; class Insecta; order Lepidoptera; family Yponomeutidae; genus Zelleria; species Zelleria hepariella. The sequence continues at coordinate 11,801,995 of OX439391.1, read as the reverse complement.
ATTTCCCGCCACGTTGCTATCGTCCACCCTTAAATGGCGTTTACGATGTTGGTTTTAATAACCTATTAGAAAGGCCTCTGGGTAGAGTCAATGTCAAATGCAGTACTATGGTCTTGGGCAACTGCCTAGCGGTCCTTCTTACAAAACTCGCGCCACAACACGACAAGAACATTTTGAACAATAAAGCATAATCGAGTAGCAAGTCATTACCATAAAATTACATGTAATTTGGTATCCGGACGCAACTTCAAAGTATATGAATCCCGAGTAAATGCAGATGAGGCATCATGGTACTCCAAGGTTTTCTTTTATACAATCGTTGAAGACGTAGTAATCAGGTTTGCATTTGTTCTTTATTTCTATCTTAGGGTGGTATTCTAGAACGCTACTAAAACTCAGTTTAAACAGAGTTCAGACTGTCGATAAAACAGCGCATGTTTTGATATGGAGGGAGGGATACTCAAATCAAAACATGCACAGTTTTATCGACAGTCGACACTACTAAACTCTACTTAAACTGAGTTTAAACAGAGTTCAAGGAGCGTTCTAGTTGGAACTGAGTTTAAACAGATTTTAAGTAGCGTTCTAGTTTGATCTGAGTTTAAGTAGCGTTCTAGAATACCACCCTAAAGTGAGCTATAAATTCATATGTTATTCCTCACCTGAATGCACCGCTACATCATCATCGACGTCCAGGTACCCTCGTCGAATACTTAGTGGACTGTTGACCGCCTGCTCTTCGTTCTTCTTTATGAGTGCACCGATAACTTCCTTTTCACCACCATTCTCATTCACGAATCGGTCATAGTCTTGGCTTATATCTGTAACTATGGGTGCTTGCTCCTCTATGCTCTCCTCCACATGCCTTGATGTTACACTGCGGAGTAGGGAATTACTTCTGGAAAGCTTTGTGCTTCGAGATCGTCGTATAAAGTTGAGCCCAGACATTTTCCCCGGACTTTTGTTTGGACTGTCCGGTGTGACTGTTATTCTAGGTGTGCGGAATATGGAGGTAGAACTACTACTGCCTCTGATTGGTGATGTGATGGTCAGGTTTTGTGGCAGTGTTTTAGATTTCTCCTTATTAGGCGAGAGCATTTTAGGAGAATCCGGTATGAGAGAAAGATTTGAGTTCAGTATTGAATTCTTCGAAGGCGTCTTTTGTCGCATACTCGAGACCGGTTCATTGAGTTTATGAGAAGACACTGATCCACCTATCGGGGAAAATATTCTGTCATATCGAGGTTCACATGAAGTTGTACTTCGTAATCTTGGTTTGGATCGTCTCAGGCCTTCAGCGACGAGTCTTGGACTCGTTAAGTCTCTGTGACCGACCCTCGCCAAAGCTTCGTTGGAGCTCATAGTAGTGGACAGTGGCCGTCGATATCGTCTTTCCGGACTAAATACACTAATGTCACTGTCGCTCTCCGTAAGAGAAGCCCCTCCTCTACCAGGTATTTGCAGCCGCCCGCTATCAGAGTAATGCCTTAGCTTACTTCTCATTGAGGGGCCTTCGAGTTGTCCTGTCGCTATCAATGCCTCTCTTTCTTCAGGCGTTAAGGGTAGGTAATTATCAAAGCTCTCGAAAAGTGGTACGTAGAAGATGGAGCGTCGCCTCGACTGCTCGTCGTCAGCATCGTTGGCGGCCGCGGGCGAGAGCGCCCCGGCCATTCTGGAAGAACTGGCGGCGGCTGCGGATGCACGCTGCGTTACTGCCGCGAGCCTTTCCCACTGTTTTCTAGTCGCATTATCCTGGTCATATAGTCACTTAAGCCTATTTCCGATGCAATTGTCTTCAAAAGATCCCATTTCACAGTTGCGCTTTTGTTAATTAACTCATCCGTGATTAAAACGGTTGTTGTAGTAGTTCAAAACTTTTGCATCATCTAAACATTTAATTTGGAATTAGAAAACTTCTGTTACGTTTTGAAAGAGAATGGAATATTGGATTAGACGCCTACATTAAGCTCGTAATGACATATATTGAGTTCACGGTTCCGTGAGATAAAAGGAAAAGCTTCCTATATAAAAGCTTTTTACGATATCATTTTGCGAGGTTATTGCCATACTTTTATATTCTCGTGTCATGATCTACACATGTGCGGCTCACTAAGATAAACAAATCTAGACTGTTATATTAATAGGTAGATAGATGGTTTGAACACGCTGTACGTTAATTATAGGACAGATGCCGTTAATACACCAAAATAACAATCATAACAGCGAGGGAAGGAACGTTCCATCAACGCGAAGTTTGTTTTGTAACTTTTCTAATACGAGTACCTCGTGCGATAAGTTGTGATTGGCCGATAGCATAACGGACTGATCGATGCTGATTTATTGCGGTTCGTAGCTTTCGTAGTGGCCATATCAACTGGAGTGCAATGGATTTCAAAATGCCACGCTCGACCAACGAATGAATGAGAATTATTTTCTGTATTATACCATTTAAACTACCTATGAAGAAATCCAATAAGCATGTTCTATCGAAAGCGAACCTATTTATGCGTCCATTCTAATCGCAAAGTGATAAGATTACTCTTAACTGTGAACAAGCCAAAATGTAAGCTGTGTTATCAAACAAATAGGTCACATGTGCGATTTGCATGTTCACAACTCGCTAAAGCCATTTTACAACTTTTCTAAAAAAAAAGGAAAAGTGACCAGCCTACTTTGCATAAGGCCATAATGTAGATCTACATTTCCGTTACAAATAACAATGTAGACGAGGCATTTCTCTGAAACAAAACAGAGCTCAAAGACAGAAGGTAATTTTAATGCCGACGAGAATGAATAATAATAGCGAGCACATGTTGCTGTAACGCTCATTGCAGAAAGAGCTGTCGTTTGGGACTCTACCATGAACTGTCTTTACTTTGGGCCACTTAGCTCACTAAGGCCCGGTTTCTGAGTTGAGAAATTCACTAAGCAAATGGGTAAGTATCGTTCTGTCACGCTCTTTTGTGAGAAATCCGCTGAGACAGGACGATACTAAGGCCCGGTTTCTGAATTGAGAATTTTGCTAAGCAAATACTTTACTATCGTTCTGTCACGCTCTTTTGTGAGAAATCTGCAGAGACAGGACGATACTTACCCATTTGCTCAGCGAATTTCTCAATTCAGAAACCGGGAGTAATTCTAACTGACAATACGATACTGCTATTTAGGAGTATTAGAGCTCGTGGTTAGGTTCCTGCATATATTTAGTTTAAGTTTAGCAGTTCCTGGCGGTATGGTTGGCGGGTGCGCGCCGCAAATGTCGCGAATGCCACAATTAGCCACCAGTACCGCGTATGTGTTAATTTAATTAACTAACCCCGTGCTACATTGTCTCATGCACGCAGCAAGTCGACACGAAGACCACACCTCACACAGAACTTTGAAAATGAACATTATAAACATAACAGTTATGAAGGGTTACCTAATTACGCTGAAATGGTAGAGTCAAAAGCTAAGCTATTTTATATAGGAGTAATGTATGCAAATAGATAATGACTGTAAGATACGCTAACCTGCAAATGTACTAACAACAAAGTAAAGCAAAAACAAACAGCCGGATGTCGTGATCTAGAGTCGGGGCCGAAGGAGATCTAAATGCAGTTTAAGCTTGCGGAACGAATGAAATTGACCTTCCAGCCAGTACGTTGCTTAACGCTCACGATGTTCTCCAAGATACTCTTATAACGCAGCTTCCAGGAATGCTAATAAGCTCGATAGGCTACATTTAGATACGGAATTAGATTTATTCCAAAGCAAACAACCTTTAGACGGAGCCCTTTCCTTTCGCGTGAGTTTCTTGATTCAATAAGCCTATTCAAACAAATATTGGCCTGTTGTTTTGGGCTTTATTGTATTTATGCCTGCAAGAGTAATATCCACCACAAAAGTCTTGTCATGCATGACCTCGCCAATTAGGTACACACGACAGCACGTCAAAGTGAACACTTTTGTTGTAAAGTCACCCTTAGCGTAACCGAGTAGAGTGCTAGCATGTAAGGGTCGACGTGCTGTCGTGTGTACGTGTTAATACGATATTAAGGGCAACTTTTTTGCAGATTCTTTTATATTGCTATCTGTAAAGCAATTTGTTTAAAAAAGAGAAAATCATAGTAAGTTTTTGCATGAAATTGTTAGGAAATTGGATCTCTTGGAGTATTGCTGGCACTACGGCGTGGTGTGACTAATGCATGAACAGCGAACAGAATCATTAGTCAACGCATTGCACTACGCAAGTCACCACAAGGATCTAACTTCTTCACAAAGATCCTTTTATTTTATAAATGTAAGTGTATGTATTGTAAAGACATTAATGTTTATTTGCAGCCACACTCAAAATTCTACTCGTAGGATAGCGCTAATTAATAATAATTAAAACAGCATTACAACGCAAGTGCTTTATGGTTGGAATAAAAATAAAAGCACATCACACTTGATTCTCCCATGTGTTTTTGCAGCAAATTATATTCATAAATAATGGCTGCTGTGGAGTGGCATGATAAGTGCTACACGTCTCTTTCAAGCCTTTTGTTATAAAGGAAAATCGACTCCATGATGATTTATAATTCCTTTTGCGTTCTGCAAAACATGCCTTGCTGGTACATCTACATTTACTGAAATGCCACAACGCGGGCCCACATCCAAGAATGCTAAAGCTGAGCCAGGCTCCGTCTTAGAAAGTTCATAAACCCTAACATATCCGCAACTATCTAAAATTATACGCAATCCAGCGGTTTTCAACTATGAGATACCTAATTGTGAAAGTTTTCCATCCATGGCGGAGGCTTTCGCAAAGTTGTCGTGCTCTAGTCAACCGCGTAAGCCGTGAAACCACAAAACTATTGCGCAAGAAGCGGAGCCGTTTAAAATTGTTAGGATACTTAGCTTGATATCTTATTCGGATATCTCGTTAAGCTATCTACTGGTAAAAGCAATTTGGAGCTTGCAGTAATTATTGGTCGGACTAGATGCTCTAGCAGGCTAATAGATAAAAAGGATGATGTAACTTTAACTTGTGTGGGCGATTACGCGACGAGTCTTCTTAGATAACGTTATTCTTTGGGTTTGAAGAGCTTAGGCTGACCACTCTCCTCCTCTTTGTTTAAGGGTAGACGATAGCAACGTGACGGGAAATTCAAAATTGTTACAGTTTTTTACATTTTGTAGCTAAACTGAGCTATTTTTGTTCAGCGATTTTTCGTTCGCGGAAATAACAAAGTATTCTTTTCATTATTGTAAACAATAGAACAACAATAATTCAGCCGATTATGTGTTCTGGTCTACGACAAGTTTTTTGGGCAGTGCCACTGCTTCGTAGACCAGAACACATAATCAGCTGAATTATTGTTGTTCTGTTGTTTACAATAATGAAAAGAATACTTTGTTATTTCCGCGAACGAAAAATCGCTGAACAAAAATAGCTCAGTTTAGCTACAAAATGTAAAAATCTGTGAAAATTTTTAATTTCCCGCCACGTTGCTATCATCCCACCTTAACCACGTTTGATTAGAAATAAATCATTCGCGGGGTTTTTGTTTATGGCAAAACTGGAAGTTCTTATAGTGAGAGACCCGAGCCGCGGTCGTGCGGGCGCCACACCGTGCGCGCACCTCACAACGAGTTTGTAGCTTATTTACATTACCAGGACACTACCCCCTGCTACTGCGCAGATTTATACTTGCCTATAGGACCTTTACACACACATACGCAATTACTTACTGCACAACACTGGTAGATCATTGAATACTGTCTTAAACTCCTAAGCATTTGAAGTTCGATCTTGGATGAATGGCAATGGGTTAATCATCAGTATTAGCGTGCCTATGTGAAACGACTTATTTCACACACAGAACAGTAATTACCTACAGACTACCATCTACCAAGACAGGAAAAAGCCTAATACTCTCCTTGCAGAAAATACGGTTTTTCAAGGAAGTATTGTAAAGTTGTTCAAGAGAAGCTATAATAACAAAAGATGTACGCCTCTGCATGGATCCGGGAAAAAGGTGACAAAATGGACAAAGACACATCATCTGAGAGCGGATGTAGTACGCAAGGCAGGTTTGTAAACCAGAGATATGCGGTATTGGAAGAAAAACTTAGCAATCGTTCGAATTAGTTTGTATAATAAATTCCCGCTGTAATAAATCAACTAAACCTACTCGTAAAATGACAATTTATTAAGTGGTGCTCGTGAAAAGGATCGAGTAGTCAATGCGTCAGAGCCTTCAATTTACATAGGCTCTATGGCAATTACTTTGTAAATTGCGAGAAAGCCATACTTCATTGAAGACGAACTTCGTAATTTGACAAGTTATATCCAGTGTGATGCCATTAATTTATTAGATTAGATTAGAATTAGAATATTCTTTATTGTACTAGAAAACATTAGGAGTTTCTCAATTTTCCATTTGTTCCTTAAACAAGTTTAGTTGGTTTTTATCGAGATCATGCATTTCTTAGGAGCTTAGGTTTCCTGTGTACCATGCATGATACGTGATTTTATGGAGCGTATTCTTTGCAGTTTAAGTTAATTTCTTGGCAAATATCCGTGGTGGGAGGAGGGTGGTCGGTCATGCTCCTAAACTATCAAAGAAATTATCTCGCCGCTTAATGTAGTGCCGGAGGACCAACTGGGTCCAACAGAGCATGTTTAAATGTTACATGTATAGCATTACCTATACGACACGCTACGATAGAAATTTTGGTACCGCGACGCAGGATTTCTAGCGGGGAAGTATTGTTAGTACCTTACAACTGCCAATGGACAAGTGAAATTGCCACCTAAATTAGGTTAGGTAGGTTTTTCTAAGTTTATGTGGTAATTTCCGTGCACCCGACTGGGATCGCCACACGCTTTGCGAGTGAAGTTCCGGCTTTAAATCACGGAGTGGTAGACCAGTCTATCATGCGGATTAATCTACATAAATCGTCTCGGAGATAAGGGTCTGGTTAAGTACCGTTGGCGAAAGGAGTCGGGAACGACTGACCGGAGGTGACCCGAGTCCGAAGCCGGTTGCAAAACACACCGACACGCTACTTAGCTCGTGTGGATAGGATCTAAAAGTTTCAGTTACGCTTGTTCATTCAGCATAAGTTCAGAGACATCGTGTTCTACTAAGAATGGTGTCATGCGACCAAGGAGTTTTCTATCATCCTCAATGCAACACTATCTAATACATGCCCCTCTGAGTGGTCAGTGGGCAAGAGTTACCACTGCGTAAATCATCTACGCAAAAGCTAAAGTTTATGGGAAGATGTTTCCGTATCCAATTATGAGTAACCTTATAATAAGAACAGTTCACAGCTTCAAAGGCAGGCACCAGCACCTTCCAGTGTCCAGTCCCGTTACTTCAAAGATTGTTCCACGATTGACCTCTATACACCGGCTTAGTGTGCATCAGCGAACCTTTATGAGTAGACACGCTTAGAATGGAGCCTAAATATACCGTTACCTGATTGTTTCAAGCCAATGCCAAGGCTCTGTAATGCTTCATTAGTAAACGGACTTCCGATGACCTTTCTTATTGACTGTCAATTAGTGAAAAACTATTGTTCAATGAATTGAACATAATACTACTCCAAGATCTCATGACCTGTGTTTTTTATCATTAACAAAATAACCTAATCAGGAAAAAAGGGTCAGTAGTCGTTAAAAATAGCACGAATTATTTCATGGAATGGAACATTAAATTTGTGTGTGAGAGGGCCCCGTTGCTAATGCCCTTCGGTTATGCTGACAAAATAAGGTCATGATTTGAAAGCTCACACTCGGCTTAACTTTTCCTTCATAAGATGAAATACGTCTCACAACTAGAGCCGCCAACGGAAAAAAAATCATATCTAAAAAAAATCCTAGAACTTAAGAATGCAATCGATTCTCGCCAAAAATGGCCACTTTTGGCGAGAATCGATTGCATTCTTAAGTTCTAGGATCTGGAATCCAAACCTTAGGTCCTAAAAATAGTTAAGCCTCGCGTTGAGAAATCGCAGGAGCGTTTTTTGCTAAAAACGCATCCAAAAAGAATATATGATTTTTTTTCCATTGGCGGCGCTAGTTCTGAGACGTATGGCGTCTTAACATCAATTTATATTCAAAATATTCTCGTTATTGTTTTCAACTATGCAGTTAGCAGAGTTAAGTCAAAGTTTGTTTTACGTATTCTAAACTCCGATCAAGAATTTCTAACTCCTAGTTCTAGTGACCGCGTATCGCCGGACAAAACAAATAAATGTCAACCACGTCGGGCGGCATGTCTGCTCAAAAGCGTAGACTATTAAGGTTTTAGGTGACAACCCTTGGGATGTAGGGCGAGTTGGGAGTCGGGTCACCCTAAAAGCACTTAGTTACTGCACACACGGCGGCAAAACTGGGGCAAGAGCGTGACTGTCACTTGCTTACTGATGAAGTGTTGCCTTTTTTAGGCACACTACATTTGCATGCTGTGCAGCTTCAAGATTTTCTCTCAGTGGAATAGAGCATTGCACAAGCACGACAGTAACAATATAGAGTTATTCTAGACATATTTAGACTGTATAACAACTTCTAAGTTACTGTTTAACCGACTTGTTTCATAATTTGTATGTAAATGTTAGGTTTAAAATGGCATCAGTCAAATGACCGGTCAGGGGCGGTCACAAAACATGTTTAAAACATCAAAACTGTTCTTGTGCAACTATTTACAAACACACTCATCGTCGGTTGTTATTGAGTGGCTGTAAAGTCATAATGCAACCAGTACCAGTTTTTTTTTTCATACTTGTTTTTTACAAGATCATAAAAATAGCAAAAGTTGACTTGAAGGGTGCTATTTCCGTTTCCCGCTATAAATGTCTTAAATGAAGTCCGAAATTAAACACCGATTTTGGATTGAATGCCAGATACATCCCGAATGCATCTTAAATGCGAAAGTTTGTGAGTGAGTGAGTGAGTGTGTTTGTTACTCTTTCACGCTGAAACGGCTGAACGGATTTGGATGAAATTTGGAATAGAGATAGCTTAGACATCAGAATAACACATAGGCTACATACTATCACGCTTTTACACTTAGGAGCAAAGTAAAGCACACAATTAGCCTTTTCCTGTAGTCCACGCGGACGAAGTCGCGGGCAAAGGCTAGTACCTAATATTCCATGTATTACGATTGTTCATCATGATCATAATCATGATCGAAATACATGCCCATAAGAGCACGGGCAGAATTCGGTACGCAAAGTTTTTTGTTCGAAAGTCCGTTATTGGCTTAATCTTATCTTTAGACAATATTGAGAAACTAATTTAAATATTTTTTATTTTGGTGCAGTAGTTTTTTTTTATGCGCTAAAATGTTTTGTTCCTATGACCGCCAACAGTATGCAGACCGTCGCGTGAAGGTCATAAAACCGTATCTTTGAAACGTTGTAAAATCCAAACAACTCAACCAAAATAAAAAATATTGAAATTAGTTTCTCAATATTGTCTAAAGATAAGATTAAGCCAATAACGGACTTTCAAACAAAAAACTTTGCGTACCGAATTCGGAGGTTCCTTAGTCTCTACATCGTGACGTGACGCGAGCGAGGCGAGGTCTTCGGACCACTCCCAGCATAACTGATACTGATCCATTCACCAGATGAAGGCCAGCGCGAGATGGTGACGGATATTATATCAATATTTAACAGTTGCTAGCTTTTTCCCGCCGCTCTGGTTGCGCGATAAGCGATATCTTGCCACCTTCTTATCCACCATTGGCAAGAGGCATCCTAAAGGTATGTCAAGGTGTGTCTTCGGTTGTAATGAATCAATTTCATGGAAAAAGGACGTTAACTCCACGAAATTAGCCTAGTTTTTGTAATGTTATGCCTAAACTAATAGCGAATGACTGACAGACGAAAACTATCCAACAATATTAAATAAAAAAATGTGTGTACAAACTACATAACAACTTAATAAGAGCAGAGATAGAAATTAAAACATTCTAACACGTGAAACGCTCTGAGAATAAATGATAAAGGTCAATGCTAAAACATGAGACCTATTAAAGCTGCTAGAAAAGTATGCATATCAAATAACTGTTATTGATTGGTCATTTATGCATGTGTTGTGTAAGTTGTACGAACTAAATAAAGGTGTACGAATTCGGATAAGTGTATCACCCGTGTCTGATAGTGGTCGATAACTGGGATACCCTAAGCCCTAAGCCATAAAAATCAGCCAAGGATTTAAAAAAAAATCAAGCTGTAATCAATTAATCATGCTCAAAAGCTACCTCTGTATCACGCAGCCAGCTGCGGCTTATCACGCTTGGATGGAACCTCCAACGGAATAATCATACTAATTGCGAATTTACTAATTAATCCTTAATGTTTGTCGTTTATATAACTTACAACCCTTTGAAACAAATTATTCATCTAGCTATAGAAGATAATGTCTTAATGATAATTAAAGCGAGATAAAAAAAAGTTACCAAATGCGAGTTAGACGGCTTGAAAGATTTCGCGCGTAGCCATTTTTATGCGACTTTTAGTTGTAAAATTATGAACTACAATAACAAAAATAATTGTACCAAGTACTTGTTAGTTAGGTCCCCGCCTAAAAGGTTTCGCGCTTAGCCAATTTAGTGCGACTTATGAACTAATAAGAAAAATATTTTTTTATGAGACATCAGTCTTGAGAAAAAAAGACATTGAGTTTCTTGCAGCAACTTGTCTAAAACTCTGTGGCGGTTGAGGTAAGGTGGTAAATGGAGGTAACGAATAACGGAGACTTAGCATTAAAATGTTCCATACTAGACAGGATAGACGGGACCCTAATATTATTTTCAATCCTGCTAAAAAGCTAATGAATTCTCTGAACCAGTTAGCGAAAGAGAAGCACCGCAAGCGGTGAATCAACAGAAGATACCGAAGTATTTCGGCCGCTCTGAGGTCAAGTAAGTGACTCATTCCATTTACAAATAGTGAAAAAAATATGACCAAACACACCATACTATCTCGATCTTATCTAACTCGAGTAATCGAGTTTAGACTAGAGATTAAAGAACCACGCCTTCGATTGTGACTAAAATAACTTGTCCATCTTAATGTACACGTAAGTAACTAAGATATAGCATGGGTGTTTACTATGTTAAAAGGAAAAGTTTATGTACCTACATGTTGAGAGGAAGCACTGGATAATTGAAATGTCAATGTGATAACCCGATTTCCTGTGGAAGCTTTTAAGAGATAATATGCCTCAACTGCCGGTCAGTCTGCCTATAAATACACAAAATCATATCGGAAAACTTTGTCCACTGGGCAAAACTGAACAAAAACATAACCACATAAACATAGGCTATCTGTCTTGCAGCAAAGATACAGCAATAATTTATTGTGGCTATAGGTATATGTATGTGAAAAGGCTATAAAATTCTCTCTTGGCTAGCAGAAATATTGCACGTGGTCTAAGGCCAAATTAGGCACTGCGAGATGCGCACCGCGAGATAAGCAAGCACGCAAGTAAATGCGCTACCTCGACGAGTGCAAGAGATCAAGATCAAGAAACCACCATGGCTTACCAACGACTTGAATTAAAGCTCTGTCTCTGCAACGTTCCTCTACAATTGAATACAGTCTAATCTGAGATTCAATCGGTCATCGGTATTAAAGTAATTCTAGTCTTCGGACGGAAGTGGGGAGTCAGGTGAACAAAAATCGTATTACAACATACCTACTAACTAAAAATAAAAGATCGATAAAAGCAGCGAATTCAAATCACCTGCATTGAGTATATAGGAACACCTGCCGCCTGCCCAACAGACGGGAACAAAAAAACAAGCAGCCCCTTTCAAAGGGAACAAAAAAAAACTGCTTTCTATCGCGGTTAAATCACAACCAATCGTATTATTCAAGCATTAAGACTCAATATCACAAAAACAAACACCTCACATATTGGCTACCCAAGTAACATTTTAGGTTGTAGAAAGGTTTTGAACAGGTTCTAGAACCTTTGTATGGAAATCTGCTCGTAAGTCTTATAACTCTCAATAAAGTTATATTAACCTTGTAATTACCTTCTGAGTGCCAAAAGGGCCCCGGTTTTAGAACCTTTCTGAGAGCTACAGCACAACCTATAGCTCAAATCCAGAACCTTTCCAATACTTGCATAGAACCTAAATATAACCTTCACAACCTTAATTTAACGTTATTATAACCTTGCAAGACAACTTATAAGTTCTAAATTAGTCTTGGATGTAACTCTATGACAACTTAGAACCTTTTTGATGGATATGAATAAATACCTTTCCAGGACTTACAAGTTTTAAATAGCTTCTGTTTAAGATTTTTTACACAGATTCAAATACTTATTTACAATGGCGTCATTCCTTTTTCGTTCGGCCATCTTTCAAAATGGCTAGATAAGCAAAGTGTTTATAAAAATAATAAGTAGCTTGGTAAAGTCAGGAAATAATCAAAATATAGTGCGATTGGCACTTCATCGTGAAACTTTACGATAATAGTGCTGTATACAAGACGGGCCTTTCATAAGTTAAACATTTCGGATATTTTTTAATAAAATAAAATAAAATAAATTGGTGATCGGTGGTAAGTCACATCAGAAATCAAACTACTATTCATATGAAAAATATATATTATAAATCGTGTAGCACATGGTATTTGATTACGCTTTATTTAATTAAAATATTGGTTTTGTTTCGTTTTTTTTTTCATTTTTTAATATTAAATATGGCTGACGTTAGGAAATTACTTGAAAGTATTATGTTTTTCCTTTTCAGAACTGTAACAGCTAAGAGCTCTTAAGATTTTCCAAAATAAGAGCTGAAGGTAATCTCGCGGAGCTACCTCAAACGACAAGGCTGTTTTCAACGCTTCAAGGTTATTACCAGGAGTTGTCCAAGACTTACCAGTTGCGAAAACCACCACTGAGCTAAATTTGTTGCTTTTAAGTTTTGGTTGTAGGGGGACATGCGTTTGACCTTCGTTCAACAAACAGCTACAGGCTGCTCTAAGGGTGGTCATGAACTGAAATCAAAATTGAACTCTGTTTAAGCTTAGTATAAAGTGAGATCAATTTTGAACTCAGTTTAAAGTTAGTTCAAAATTGATCTCTGTTTATATTTAGTTTAGTGAGATCAATTTTGAAGTTACTTTAACCAACTGGTATTACTGAGTTCAAAATTGATATTATTATTATTCGAATCGAATCGAATCAAATCGAATCGAATCGAATCGAATCGAATCGAAACGAAACGAAACAAAACGAGTCGAATCGAATCGAATCGAATCGAATCGAATCGAATCGAATCGAAACGAAACGAATCGAATCGAATCGAAACGAATCGAATCGAATCGAATCGGCTATTGCTAGATTCATAGTACACACGACAACACGTCAGTTGTTGTAAAATCGCCCGTAACGTAACCGAGCAAAGTGCTAGCGTGTAAGGGTCGACGTGCTGTCGTGTGTACTGATTCAAGTATCAAAACTTTAACTGCCTATATCTCCTAAACGGCTAATGCTAGACCCATGTTTATGGTACTCAAAAAAAGGGTTCAACGAGCTCTACCTGATGAACGCAACAAAAATAATAAAAAGATGTATCAAAACTTTAACTGCCCATATCTCCTAAACGGCTAACGCTAGACCCATGTTCATAGTACTCTAAAAAAGGGGCTCGACGAGCTCTACCTGATGAAAGAAACAAAAATAACTAGTAGTTCGCCCCGAACTGTGAACTCGCGACCCCATATAAACTTAACAACCCTCGGCATCCCCTCGACCGATTTGGCTCATGTTCGAACTTAAAAATTCTTTTAATTTCATTTACCCGCCTACCAAATTTCATAATGATCCGACCGAATTTACTCAAGTTATCGTCGAACGAACATACATACCAACATACATACATACATACAAACATGCAAACGCCGGATTGTTCCAGTAGGCTCGGAGAACTTCGCTCGCTTCGCTCGCTCGTTCAATAAAAAAGAAGTATCAAAACTTTAACTGCCCATATTTGAACGAGCGAGCGAAGTTCTCCGAGTCTACTGGAACAATCCGGCGTTTGTATGTATGTATGTATGAATGTTCGTTCGACGATAACTTGAGTAAATGTAGTCGGATCGTCATGAAATTTGGTAGGCGGGTAAATGAGGCAAATCGGTCGAGGGGTTACTGAGATAGAGGGTCGCGAGTTCAAAGTTCGGGGCGAACCACTAGTATCTCCTAAACGGCCAATGCTAGACCCAAATTAGTAATTTAATTTAAATTGATTCGATTCGAGTGGCATAGAATCGAATTAAATCAATATCAAATCAAATCAAATCCAATTCAATCGATGTATGTATGAATGTTCGTTCGACGATAACTTGAGTAAATTTAGTCGGATCGTCAGGTGGGCAGGTAAATAAGGTAAAGAGAATTTTTAAGTTCAAACATGAGCCAAATCGGTCGAGGGGTTGCTGAGATATGGGGTCGCGAGTTCAAAGTTCGGGGCGAACCACTAGTTAATAACATTTTATTATTTTTGTTGCTTTCATCAGGTAGAGCTCGTCGAACCCTTTTTTTGAGTACCATAAAAATGGGTCTAGCATTAGCCGTTTAGGAGATATGGGTAGTTAAAGTTTTGATACTTCTTTTTTATTTTTATTTTTTTCTTTTATCAGGTAGAGCTCGTCATGCCCTTTTTTCAGAGTACCATAAACATGGGTCTAGCATTAGCCGTTTAGGAGTTATAGGCAGTTAAAGTTTTGATACTTATTTTTTATACATTTTTAATAACTTTTTATTATTTTTGTTGCTTTCATCAGATAAAGCTCGTCAAGTCCTTTTTTTAGAGTACAATAAACATGGGTCTAGCATTAGCCGTTTCGGAGATATGAGCAGTTAAAATTTTGATACTTGAATCAGTATGAATCTAGCAATATCTGATTCGATTCGATTCTATCCGTTTCGATTCGATTCGATTCGATTCGATTACATTCGATTCGATTCGATTCGATTACATTCGATTCGATTCGATTCGATTAGATTCCGTTGGATTCGATTCGATTCGAATAATAATAATATCAATTTAGAACTCAGTTTAAAGTAAGTTCAAAATTGATCTCACTAAACTAAGTTTAAACATAGATCAATTCTAG
Source organism: Zelleria hepariella (assembly GCA_949319315.1). Classification (NCBI taxonomy): domain Eukaryota; kingdom Metazoa; phylum Arthropoda; class Insecta; order Lepidoptera; family Yponomeutidae; genus Zelleria; species Zelleria hepariella. The sequence goes on along the minus strand of OX439391.1, from coordinate 11,786,878 downwards.
GGTCGGCGGACATAACCACATAAGTCCTATAGAAATTGTATAGGACTTATGTGGTTAAGTCTGCCGACCCTAGAATTTTGAACTCAGTTTAAAGTAAGTTCAAAATTGAGCTCACTTTAAACTAAGTTTAAACTGAGTTCAATTTGGATCTCAGTTTAAGTATCGTTCATGAATACCACCCTAAGGACCGGTTTCTGAATTGAGAATTTCACTAACCAAATGCTTAAGTATCGTTCTGTCACATTCTGAACAGAAGTTTACAACTAGTAAATAATAAAAATAATAAAACTTACCGTTGTATTAATCATTCATAACATTTTTACGCACTTTACGCTTAAAATTTCCACTCCTTTTTTTGTATCACCCTGTGTCGGTTCATTTTTCAAGACGCGTAATGCTTACAATGTATACCTATTCTTTGAAGTCGCGGAGACAACTGTCGGGTTTTGAGGATGCCTCTCAAGCTTTAAAATATTCCTGTAGGAATTGAATCATGCCTTCAGCGCAAAACAACAGCTTATTGGTTTTGTTTTTCACCACACAGTCCTAATTTGTTTGCCTAGACAACTCTGATCTAACCTCAAAGTTGTAGGTAGGTTTTAGAAACTACTTATAAGCAATTTCAACTTTTCAAAACCTTATGGTAATATCAAGGTTAAAAATTTAACCTTTAGATCACACATAAGTTAAATGACAGCCTTTCCAGAACCTTATCAGTAGCTTACGACGACTATAAGATCCTGAGGCTGTAAGCTCTTGAAACGCATGTCATAATAACGTTAACGTTAACTCTTGTCAGCAACTTCAAGGTTTTAACAATAAACTATTAGTTTTAGGACTTAGTTAACCTTTGTACAACCCTTCTAAAACCTAAAGGCAATTTTTACAACCTAGGCCCAAATGAAATGTTACTTGGGTATCCATCAATTGATTACTCATACTTGGAGGTTTGAGGGGCTTAAGACCCCCATTTCCTGGACTTCAATTTTAATAAGAAGTATCGTACATGGCTAGAGCAATAAATATTCGATAAACAGGTTACATAATGAACTGATGCTTAGTGCATGAGCGTCGCGGAGTCCGGTTTGCGGCGGCAAGGAGCCTGGAATGTGACCCAGACATCGCCGGGGCTCGAATCTTGTGACTCAAGCTGGACGCTTTTTTATTCATTTCGTCTGTCGGCATTCAATCCCGGCTATTTAGAAAGTTAGTGAGTCGCGTAGGCGCATAGATAAACAGGATTACGCGCCTACATCCTTTTTTATTTACTCATACGACATCCTACGTTGAATTTTAAATGAGGAAGATGTGATTTCCTATACAACGTACGGAAACAAAAGAACATTTGGAAGTTTTATGTGAAAAGGTAAAGGTTCAATTTACATAAACCAACTGTGAAACCTTCTTTGAAGTAAAAGATCTTCTTGTAAAGGAGTGAACTGGTGCGTTACAAGTTTAAAGGTAGAGTTACGTTTTAGCAGAGTCCTTTGTTTGCTCAGGCGCGGCGTTTTCTAGGACCCATATTTGTACATCCGTGTGTGTCCCTGGCATTCCCGCATACCTCTGTGCCCTGTCGTAGAGACAGCGGAGCTATTTCGTTTGAGTTTGGAATTCACGTGGCATCCGACCCATCTGACTCAGTACAAACATACACAAAATACACCCACGATTGTATAAACTTACAGGTATGCATGCATAGTTTATCTATCAGACAGGTCTAGATAGGTCAAATAGTTGAAATCATAAGTATCATAAACATTTAATTAAATGTCAATGTTACTGGTGGGTAGTATACATAATATGCCACAGACCTTATCTATAAGGCTACAAGACGAACGTTTGATAGATATACTAACGATCTAGCTAGTCATTACTTAATGATTCCGCGAACATAAAAAGGCTACACTTCGAAAATTAAACTCTATAAAAGTCACTTTTGAAGTAAAGTTCCTTTTACACGGTTTCATTCTCCTGAGGGACAATTCTCAAAAATAACAAGCTGCGCAACAAGTTGTAGCGGGCACGTGTATGCAATGCATTCTATAGGGTCACGTTTACTTGAGAAGAAAAATCGTCCTAATATTCGTTCTTTAGAAAAAGAGAACCAAAACTATTTATATTTGAAAAAAAAAACGGGTTGACAATTGAGCATGTCACACCCAGTTAGATGTAAGGGAATAAGGGGACAAGACACCCATGGCCACTATGGCCAGCAACGGGTCTTCTTTTTATAAGTAACTTATAGTAAAGTTTTGTGGCTCTATCATGAATGTTACACTACATATTTAGTGATAAAATAAATATAATCTATAAAAATACGAATAATTAGATAACTTAAGGGATACTGAAGGTATTGAAGGGAAGTTCGGGTAGGTTTAAATCTTTAAAGTTAAGTAAGTATCTAAGTGCGATTTATAAAACTTCTGTAAGAAAATGCACACGCTCCCGTAGATACCTAAAAGCTGGCTCTAAATTAAGGATCTATGAAGTGCAAATATTCCAATATTCCATTCACTTTGACGATAACTGATAACCACTTTTACCACATAAACGGCGCACATAAATCAACAATTACACTTGTCTTTGTTTAAAAACTTTCACAATTTCACAAAATTCCTCAGTAATGTTTACAAAAACTTCTTTTAACTGCTAGATAAATCACATTTGCACGTTAAAAATCCAAGTGGAACAAAATGTTAGTTGGCGTTGATAATCGCTGGGAACACAGTCGTAGCGCGCGGACGGTGGCGCAGCCCGACCAACTTTGTTGACAAGCGGCGAGCAGCGTGCTCAGCCGCCATGTTGGAAAACCTTCGGCAATCTCCGGCAGGGCTCGGGCGCCTTCGGGAAGTTGTTCTACCGGTCCACCTCGTGGCCGTGCATGAGCTCGATCTACCTCTCTCTTCTCGATACTATGCTCCGTTTGTAAAACAAAGTATGTCAACATGATAAACTTATAATGATTATTGATAAATAAATGAGTCACATCTATTAAAATATCCTCATTGATCAATTTTCATTGTGTTTCTGTAACAAAACCAACAAAATAGTGGAAATATTGTTCTTTTAATTGTTTAGCGTAGCGTTATTGTGAATTTGTCTACTCTCGTAGCGCGTAGCACTTGCTACGAAAACGCGTAGCACCCCTTTCTTTACATCCGTCCTTAGTTAAAAATGAACGAAGTAATTTATTTTAATTATTCGTTAGGAGATTAATCAACACCTTGAAAATTCCTTAACAATTTAGAGCTTATCGTTAATATGATCAACATCCTCATCTATCAAAGCTGCTACGCGGCTCTAGCATTAGCACTTTTTTGTTAAGGGTCAGAGCCCGGCCAATTTAGCTGATCTCTCGGACTTAGTGGGTTAATTTAGCGTCGGGATCATGTAAGAATGGTTGAGCCGATCCCTTGGCAGCCTGTTTCGCTGGCCTGAGGGCATGGGCACGTAAATCACACCGTAGCTCAGAATTATGCGCGGTTTGATCGCGCCGGTCATGAACCTACTAAACTGGTTCTTGGCAGTATTGTTCTGCAGCTTTACTGCCCGTCTTGTGTAGCCTCGCTGTGATGCGTATTGTGCTGTCTATTGTGAACCAGAAACCCAAATCTAATGTGATTTATTGAGCCGTTCTGCCCGAATGCTCATAATTGCCAATGGAAGGTGCAGCCGAAAATTTTCATGATCCTAATAAACATTATATTTGCATAGCACACAATTAATTTTATAAAATATTGTATTGACCTAGACAGTTTTTAGACAAACAATAAGTCTCTTCTATAAACATTGAAACAAACAAACATATATTCCTTATGAACGATATAAATATGTATCAAGTAATTAATTAAACATATAATTTATAATAAAATAATATTAAAACTCCGAATATCCACCTGACGATCGAGATGGACAGCCCCTCTACCCTTGACGCATGTTTCCAATGCGGCCGCAATATGGCGCAATTTACAAAATTTAATATTTTACAAATTAAGACGCATTTTGTGTTTTTATTGAATAAAACCGCCTTACCTTTGAATAAACATTACAAAATATTAAAAATCAAAAAAGCCTTACTATGCGAATTCAAAGAGAAATTAATTTTTAAACTTTTTCAATTGGATCGCAATAGCGTCAAGGGTAGAGGGGCTTATCTGTCGATTGTTCTTTGGTAAACTCTACAGAAAGTCTACAAGTTAAAGACGTAATGCCAACCTAGCGGTGGAGATAAACACTAAAGTTAAGCTTTTGCGTGCATCGCGCCACCTAGCGTCGAGTAGCAAGACTCCTAGTTTTGCATCGTTTACAGAGGGCGCTACTTACCGGGCACGTACAAACGTGGTGCAACCCAAATTGAAAATTTGGTATTGAACTTACCTGTAACAATAAATATTTTAATTAGCAGTTGTGTTAATTAGGTCATATTGTGTATGTTTATTTTTACAGAAACCAAATTCGTGTGTTTCATATAACTGCCACTCTACCCTTGACGCATTTTTTCAACACGGCCGCAATATGGCGCAATTTACAAAATTTTATATTTTACAAATTAAGACGCATTTTGTATTTTTATTGAATAAAACAGCCTTACCTTTGAATAAACATTACAAAGTATTCAAAATCAAAGCATTACTATGCGAATTCAAAGAGAAATTAATTTTAAAACTTTTTCAATTTGATCGCAATAGCGTCAAGGGTAACCCCCCTGCTGTTTACTTGACCGACACACTTACTGCTGCCTGCAGTTTGCAGTTAGCAGTTAGCAGTCGCATTAATATTCTCATTGTCATTTGAGTGTAACATTTACATGATGCAGGCAGTCGTTTCCCTCGCGGTCCACTTTCCAAGCACCGATAACAGCCCATCCACTGCTGGGGGGTTACCCTTGACTCTATTGCGATCAAATTGAAAAAGTTTTATAATTAATTTCTCTTTGAATTCGCTCAGTAATGTTTTGATTTTAAATACTTTGTAATGTTTTATTCAATAAAAACACAAATTGCGGGATTTGTGAAAATATTAAATATTGTAAATTGCGCCATATTGCGGCCGATTTGGAAAAATGCCTCAAGGGTAGAGGGGCTGCACTACCTAACTTTGTGGAACTCCTTTGTTATTGCAGATAAAATTATATTGCTTGTTACTTTCTCTCTTGCTCTTCGTATAATTGCCAAGGAAAAAGCGTTAATTTCGAAACGATGTTATCTTTATAAGACGGCTAAGTACAGGTCCACGTTTTTTGTTAGATACATGTCATTTTATAGTGCCCGATGATGAGCCTTAATGGAGTAGACGCGGCATTCGCTAACCGTGCCCGGCCTTATTTTAAAATATTTACAGAAAGCATATTAAAAAGGTAAGAAACAGCATGATCTAGACAACTATAAACGTTTTACAGCAATAGCCAAGAAGGTTAACGATAATCGGGACATTGTACTAATTACACGAGACAGTGTAGGCTGAACGGACAGCTGTGCCGAATATAAATAGATTTTACGCCATAATAACTTTAACAACCATACATACCTACAAAATTGAAATTTATTAGATTTACGTAAATATTGCATTCAATTTCAGGCGTAGCAATATCATTAAAATAATACTTACTTATTTAGTAAATAGCTAAATGGTAATCTAAACTCTCAATGATTCCTCTATTGTTGGAAACATGTGACTCTAGATTGTATTACGTTTTATTCGTAAAGCCTTTATTTATACGTGGTAATACATCAATAAAATTGTAACAATGCTTAGATAGATAATTCTAATTTAACCATAAATATTTCTGAATAGACCCAAGAAGCATAGCAAAGCTGCGTGATCTCATTCGATGCGTAGCGCTCGCGCCACCGGCCAACGCTTTAATTGTTACAATTTGCTTGCTAATTGAATACTCCATTACAAAACCCCAAGAATATGTAGCTGCTAACCGATCCAATCATAATCGTTGAAAACATCAACTAACTACAAAGATAGGACCAGAAAGCTGAAGCGCGGGCGCAAACCAGTTTCAGTTTATTTACCTAAGTATATAAACAATCACAGTGCCGGCTTCCTGCGCTCTCGAGCCGAATTTTCATTGAAATTGTGTAACAAAGGGTCCCTCATGTGTACTCGGACTACCCACAACTTCCGTTAGTAATGGATGCTGCACACAAAAACTTGCCCCCGCGGTAAACGAGCTCGCATACCAGGGACAAGCCAACTATAACCGGATTTAGAATAACCGCCGTGCCTTGCTATATGAGGACGATCTACGAGCAATAATATATCTGGCGTCTATCGCTTGACGTGCTGAGACAAAACAGCGAAGACGGGATTAAAAATAGCACTTATTAAGTATGTCGTAAAACAGAAAGGACGGAAGTAATGGCATACAAAAACGAGAAGGGTTGTCGATCGACAGAGACAGGAACACAGGAAGCGGATGTGAGCCACGGTGGTTGCGCACACGCTACTGGGCCCATACAGGTGCGTCCTTCGTGGAAACGGCATGATTTATCCACAGACGTGATCCTAAACCAAACAGCATAACTTGTAGTGAGATTTAGCCAACTCGTGCTGTGCATACTAAATGAGCTGAAACTGGCTACTCGTGTAAATCGGCTCTTTAAACAGACATTATTATGGATGACGTAGAATGGATGAGTCAGTTTGTATACGAAAATAGTGTAAACATTGCCAATCTAAAATCATAGAAAAGGAGTATTTGGTTAAAAATACTCTTTTCGGCAAGGATTGGACTGTAGGTATTTACTGTTGAATTTTTTTTTTATTGATTATTCTGAGTTTATCCTTGATCGAAGATTCTGAGTCATATTAAATGTATAGGTACCAAAACCAAGATATCAGCTCATTAGTAATCCGTTTATTTATTTATTAGGTATGTACTTAAGTTTTTTTTTTATACCGAGTAGTTACGGTTATTTACATAAAGGATGTAGTTTGCGGTTGCCAATGCAGCGTACAGCGACAGCCACATCATAATGACGCAATCCACCTATAGACAGCCTACATTACAGAATCACCTTTTAGCGAAATGCAGCGATACATACAACAATTTAATCTTCAAAGATATTTTAAACCTCCACAGAAGCAAGGTAAATAAATAGAGAGCCTCAATGCTACTATAAATGTATTATTAATTACTTCATCGATAGAAGAGACGGTCGTCAATCTAACCAGTAGCATTTCAAGCTCTTTATTGCACGAGTGCATATCAGCTGTTATGACAATTGGTACATTAGGTATATGGACATATTCACGGCATAGAAGAGAAACTAGCAATAAAACCATAAATACCAGTTTGCAAGTGAAGAGAAACTTACTTTTACATGTTAAGAGATATTCTCGTCTAGAGAAACGTGTACAGAAAAGCATTTAGCTGTGCTATGTATGAGACCATAATATTATAGGCTGTTGTTGCGAAGACGAACCACGTATTCTTTGTCTTTAGCCTAACATGCGAACTATAGTATAGTGAGTCATTTGACGGAAAATTCCCATTGCTTCGGGATAGGTCTAAGGCCTTGTTCACATGACAGGCGCTTAACGCGCGTTTTGGAAACGCGCGTTTACAGCTACATACATAAAACGCGCGTTAGCATTTGTGTACGGTACGGCCTGAATAAAATGTATGTAGTTGTAAACGCGCGTTTAAAAAACGCGCGTTAAGCGCTTGTCATGAGAACAAGGCCTAAGTCAAGCAGAGAATTAATGTGAGCTGAGTCGTTGATGATGATAATTCTGATGTTTATTTTTTGCAGTTGTGACAAAACTGGTTATCTCTCGGAGAAAAACTGCTCTGCCGCCAATCAAAGCAGAAGCAAAAAATAACATTCCATGGGTTACAAACACTCGTACATTCATTATACTAGATAATAATATCATAACAAGGCTTCCCACTTCTCACATTGGGGCAGAATAAATATTATAATGAGTTTATGGTACTGCTTGCCCGTGGTGCTTTGAGTGGATTTTATGTCAGTACATTTTTTGCGATTAAGGGAGTTGATAGAACGTTTGCACGACCCCTTAGGTCCACTTGCATCAACCAGGGTTAGCCAATTATTAACTCTGAGTTAACGTCAATAATTGTATGAAAATGTCAAATTAACTCAGAGTTAGTTGGCTAACCCTGACTGACGCAAGTCTGCCTAAGTGACTTAATATAGTAGAAAACACGCTCCATACCATTGTGCTCATCCGTAGCGTCGAAGTCAGCAAGCGTGACACTGGACAGATCCTCGACATAGACCTGCGGCTGGTGGCGGCCCAGCGAGTGCCGGCCGCCCAGCGAGTGGTAGCAGCTATCCTCCTCGTCAGCGGCCTCCTCCGTGGAGGAGCCCTTCAGGCACGAGTGGAAGCTCCGGGAGAGGCGACGCTCCGTACTCATCCTGGGTCATTTCCTGGACACTGACCGCGAATAGTACCTTTCGGCGTCCGGAGTTTGATTCACTGGTTGTCACTTTTCATTGCACTTTTTGGTCGAGTCATTCGTTTATCTTGCACTGCACCTTTAAAGGATTTTTTACCGAAAATCCAAATAACACAAGGCACGGCCAATGTCACGTGTTACTTTTACATATCTTCGGATATGACCGTGGTGTGTTATCTTCTGTTATCGCGAAGGAGCCTATAATCGCGGAGGATTCGATATAATCTACTACGCCAGTGATCTACATGTGAATAAACGCCATTGTGATTTGTTATTAATGCTTTATGTATTGAATCGGATATGTTCTATTAACACGTATATTAAGAAACAGATGCTAGCTATTTAAAAGCAAAGTGAATAGTTTTGCATCCATTACCAATCCCAATAATAATAAATTGAAAAACTTTCTCGTTTAGGAAGTGCGTTTTCGCGGTCCACTGAACATCTAACAGTTATTATATGGAAATGGAACAGGAACATATTTTTACACTTATATTTTATGTTCCACAATCATGAAACTTAATAATATTCATTTTGAAGCTATAAATACGATGACAAGAAAACCAGCCGAGCGCGAGTCGGACTTGTGCACTGAGGATTCCGCACACCTTACAATATATCCTACGTATTATCAACACATACTTTGATGCCAGAGGTAGCCTCTATCTCATACGATTAAATAAATAAAACTTATTAAAATAAACATATTGTTATGAAACCTGCAGATACAGACATTAATCTTTTAACGATACCACGTAGGTATACAAATGGACAGACGTAGGCTTAGTAAAATAAACAGGGCTTGCGCCCCTTCAGTATGGAACCCCAAAAATGAGCTGCTGCATTTGGTAACCGCGACCTTATAAATTGGTTCCCACATTCCGGTCGATACCAAAAACGCGAAACGACAACCCGTAAAACACGTCGCGACTCCCGCGCCGGGAAACGTCAGGGAAACTGTCTGCGGGCCGAGTCAACGAACTCCCAAAGAATGAGGCCCAGCATTGTGACGTGCACCACTAATGAATGGCACACGAACAAAGGAGCGCATCTCTTGTGGTACGCAATGTTCCATCGCTCTCGTACCGTCGTACCTATTCACACAGCCCTTGTGACTTATGTTTGTGTGTCAGGAGTGACGCAACTCTTCCCAGATACATAAACGTCCTCTCAGCGCATTGTCTCCTGAAGAACACACGCGGGGAACAAAAGGTGAACGAAACACGTGTTCACCAAAGCAGCCTCAACATTTAAAAGCATTTCTACGTAGAATATAATCACTTCGGAAGTATTTATTTAACTCTCGCGTGTTGGTGATCGTAAAAATTTACGTGCTACAGCAGTGATAGGTTACAACAGCTTTTAGTGTTAATTGTCGATGTAATTACCGAAAAGAATAATTAACAGCTGCGCAATCGCTGCCACGGCCATGCTAAATCCGGCGCGACTAATGTTTAGAGATCTCTTGTTAGTGTCGTCAGTTTATTAACCACTTGAAAACAAAAAGAAACCATCGTGCTAATGCTAGACATATGATTGTAGTATCTATCTAAATTGAAACGCAAGATATTTTTATTGTTTGCATAAGAGACAATAGTGTGACATAAGCAGCGATCTAGGAAGAGACCGTTACAGTCGCAGGGTGTGTTAATTAACGAACGAGAGTCGCTGACAAAAAGAGTGAAACCTAAGCGAGCTATTGTCTTTCTGGAAAGTTCACTGTGAGAACAAGAAGCATCTCAATGGAGACGCGAAAGAGAAAATTGCGGAACAGATGCATTCAGTGTCGATACAAAGACGACACACAATTATTTAATCTTCAATTTAAATTAATAGCCAAACTATTTTCAGCCAGCATGAGGTCACACCCAGCTTCAAAGCGAATTCTAAAGAGTTTTTTGCATCGGAATCACATGTGGTATGCAATCTGTGCATAGCAGTCGGTCGGTTGCCTAGCTACCCGGGAGCCAAACATCGGCTACCATTGTTCGAAGGCCGCCTCAAGGTGCCAACTCGCACGGAACGGCTGCTGACACTAATCGCCATTCGTACTTTATTGTTATGTAACGTTTCCATTCCAATAATAATGAACAATGAGCCCAAAATTCTTAGTAAGGTCAATTCGTTGGTAAGTTCACATAGATTTATCTCGCTGTGACAAAACCATGGATATACAACGTGTTACAAAACATCCTAACTCTTTTTACAGGGTGTAACCTAGTGGTCAACAGGATGTCAAATCTGTAAAAATAAGTTGAAAAAAACATTTTTATTTTATAACCTCAAAATTAAAAAAAAATCATACCTTTTTTGTTTTTGGTATTAGCTCAAATTTTAAAATATGTTTGTGTGTGTAGGTGCATTTACATAGCTTTGAGTTGTTAAAACATTGTAATAGTCAATGAACACAATATTAAAAAAATACTATTCTCCCGCCACAGCGTTCACATTTTATTAATTTAAAAATCAACGATACATCATAGAGCAAAAAAAAATATGTAGGTTGTGATCCCTGTCACCGGGTGCTAAACCCTGTAAAAAGAGTTAGGTACTTTTGTAACACCTTGTATTGTCTGCTTTGTGTGTCTTTATCTCTTGCAACACACATCAATTATGTATTATCAGACGGAAACAATACGAGCATGGTCTTTGCTATGCCGTTGCGTTGGTCACTTTCCCTGGAGCCGCAATGGAAACAGTGTCCGCGCTACTCTGGCACGCGCCCAACGCCCAGCACTTTGCGGCATGAGGCCGATATTTCTACGAGATAAAGAGTCGCCGGGCCGCAGGACTCGCGTGCTCGTACGTCACAAATGACCTTACTTAATAGCGTCACGTTAAGGCTTGGTAGCCACGACTTATGAATTAAGATGTAAAACTATAATTAAGAATATTGTTTGTTCGACCTTTCAGGCGAACAACAAGGTTACTCAGTTCAAGATATAAATCCTGCTTTTGTTGTTTTTCTCGGCATTATTGTCTTACGTTAGTAAGTTCTGTCTCATAAATTGTTTAGAAACGCTCAAGGCCGTGCACGGACGGTAGGATTATGGTGACTCTACCTACATATTCACCGCGCATCTGTGTTTGCTCGACCGGGAGTCAAAGGGAGTCGATAAGACATCAGAGTGTTATTATCCGTGCGGTATCAGAATGGGATAATACCTTTTGGAACTGAGACACTCGCGGTCCGCCTGTCAGCCGTAGCGTCAGCATTTCGGCAAAATCTAGTTGTCTATGGCAAACTCGCGTCGAAACTTGCTTGTGTTTTCTGTGCGCGTGGGTATCTGCTCGAGTTTTATCACATTTTATTCAATTAATGCAATAACATTTAATCCTTTTAGATTACAACCATTAAATTTTTTTGTGTATTTTCAATTTCATAACCCTATGATAGAACATAGGACTAACAATTTTTTTACTGACGCTACTCGAGTACTGTCATTTTCGGTTCAGTTCCAAAAGGTATTATCCCATTCTGATCCCGCACGGATTATATCTATGAACAAACTCTGAGCAAACTTTACACACATCATAAGATGCAAGGGTTGTAGACAAATAGAGTGCATCCGCCAGCCGGCTTGGCTAACGACTTGGCAGGTATACATCATGTTCATAATAAGCGGACTCGTCGCGATCGCGGCCAGAGGAAGCTGTCGATTTGCAACGGATATGCCCATTGGGATAAGTAGAGCAACACGACGATCTCTTATAATTAGCTGCAGTTATAAGACTCCTCCATTTTTTGTTTTTTCTAAAGCACTAACCCGTGCTAAGGAATAATTTAAACATTTATAATAAGTTGAAAAAATTCACTCGGGACAGGACTTGAACCCGCAACCTCTCGCATACCGTGCAGGCGCTCTACCAATTGAGCTACCGAGTCAAGGGTTCAAGTCCTGTCCCGAGTGAATGTTTTCAACTTATTATAAACTAGTTGTGCCCGCGACTTCGTATGCGTTTTTACACATTTGACATTTAAAATTAAATTCGACTGTGGAGGAAAACTCAAAAGGAAGGTTTTTTTTAACCCCCGACCAACAAAGAGGGGTGTCATAAGTTTGATAGCTTTGTGTGTGTGTCTGTTTATGTGTTTATGAGGGTGTGCCTGTCTGTGTGTCTGTCTTTGTGTGCCCTAATCTAAACAATACATTTATGATTAAATATGTTTTGTTTAGATTAGGTATCGCCCGTGTAAGATACCAGGAAGCTTAGCATAATAATTGCCTGGGAAGTATGGAGGTTTATTATGTATCTCCCTCGACGTAGAGTGGGATAGATAAAGTTATAAGCCCATAGATAAGGTCTTACCCATTCTCATGCTAAGCCAGCAAGCAAAGCATAAGGTTGGGTTAGAGCGTATCTACCGCAAATAACTCTGTCTATCCCGCTCTACGGCAAACAAAATATATTTTTTTAATATCAAGTTGGGCTCAGTAGAGTAAATATTTAAAAAAAGGCAAAAAAAAAAATTTCAACCTCGCGTGGGTTCAAACCCAGAAGATTTCGACCGCGACGCAACAGTACTACATTTCTAACATCGATGAACTTTGTCCGACCTCCACCGAAAACCACTCACAATTCCCTCCAGCAAGCATCATAAGGCTGGGTTAGAGCGTATCTATGGCTCTATCCATCCCGCTCTACGTCAAACAAAAGAGTGAGATACCTATTGTTTTAAACCCATAGATACGCTCTAACCCGGCCTTATGCTACGCTTGTAGAACTAACATTTTCCGCCAAAATAAAATAAAAACAAATGCCGATTTTTCATTTACAATATACGCCCCAAATGCCAAAAGTCGTAGCGTGCTATTATACAGAGTGTTAAAAGACCGCCAACATAGCGGGAGACCACGTATACGTACTTATACGTATAGTCCTCATCATAACGAACATTTTTGCCCAAGGAACTATGCCTGGGAAATCAACGGTTTCCGAGTTAATAAAGTCAGACTTTTTTTTTTTTTCAGAAATGTGTTCAGTATCACGTTCTTAATATACCTTCTTAAGAAGCCATATCAAAATTATGGATATTTCTCACAAAAAATCAAGTTAAAAATTGCAACCCGCAATGTAGGTTTTCGAAAGAATGTGGTTCAAAGTCGAACTTTTTTTTTTTTTTCGCAGAAATATGTTCAATATCACGTTCTTAACATACCTTCTCAAGAAGCCATATCAAAATTATGAATATTTCTTACAAAAAACGAAGTTAAAATTGCAACCCGCAATGTATTCAAAACATCGGATAGCCTAAGTTACTCCCAGAAACGTGAGTTACGACCATGTTAAGTTTGGTTGAAAACTATTCAGCGGTGTTCGCGTTTATCGTGTTCATACAGACAGACAGACAGACAGACAGACAGACAGACAGACAGACAGACAGACAGACATAAACAGTTTTTTTTGCATTTTTGGATTCAGTATAGTTTACTTAGTAACCCCTGCTAGTTTTTTTCTTAAAATATTCAATGTACAGAATTGACTTCGCTAGAGTTTTATTATAAGTATAGAATAGAAGATGTTTAGACTCCTCCATGTTTTGACGTAAACAATCCAGCATTTAATTAGTATTCATAAATATAATCGTGGCTACAATTGCTTCAAATTGGCATCTGGTGTTATCGCGAAAGGAAATCTATATCATTTGCAAAGATAAGGCGCTGAGGCTTCCTGTTTAGACAATAATTTCTACAGACTGTAATACTATAGTCATAAAATAATATTCACTGTAATCACTGGCAAAAAAACATGACGCTTATTCACACGAGACCTTACAAACCAAAATAGCAACCGAACGAAAATATAGTTTGAACGTCATGTGAAGAAAATATGTAGAAACGGGGCCACACACACCTCACGCACTGTTTTTGAAACACTACTCGTTTGGTGCACTATCAAAACACAGGTCGGTACTGTCGAGACGGATTTAAATCACATTCCATTTCACTGAAATGTCTTGAAACGTGTGTTAGAAGACGAGGAGACAGAGAGCGCATGACTCGCCCCATTCAGATGTGCCGGCGCACTGAGTCAGCCAGCCGAGCCGCGGCGCGCGGACGAGCGCGCGCGATGTGACGGACCGTTTATTTACTATTCACAGTTTGAAATACGAACGTGCTCTAGTAATCAACATGGCGTGGATGCCTTTACTCTTTCACGCTACACCGGGGAGGGAAGCTACAAGATAATTAACCAGATAACTAACAATAAATTAGTAACGGCTACAACAATTGAAGCGCAGCATCGACAGCGGAAGACCTGAAGAGATAAGACACATCGACGCCAAACACAAAACACAAACATATCTTGCACACGAGATTATGAAAGTGAAAGTCGATGTCGTAATCGTAAACCCAACGCTAAATCAACGAACAGTCGAAAACCTGTTGAAAGAAGACGATAATTTTTACTTTCGAGAAGTCGGGCGGGTGTTGGTAAATGTCAGGCGCCCACAGGTAGCTGGAGGGGCGCGGGCGCATCGAACCCGAGGGGTTGTGAGCCGACGCACTTGTGTAATTATTTTAAGCCCACTAGACGAGAACGGGCAAACAGACGGACTCGTTGGAATGTCAACTGGGAACATGCAAATGTATCTCTCTCCAAAGTCGTATCGATAAGGAGAATTTTGAATCCGTGTGCGTCAACGTTTGTGAACAAAAAGCATTACGAGTTTTTTTTCAATTATATAACAACAACTAGATCGCCTTATTATGTTTGCAATCCACCATTGCTAGTGTTCCAAGAATACAGCAAAATATCTATCTAGGCATCTTGGAAAAGAAAGAGAACGCTACCTGCAATTATCTTCAGTAGATAATGAGTTCCCCATTGCCGATGGTAATAATAAATTCATTACGCGCTTACTCATGTTAACAGCACAAACAGGTGTTAGCTGAATAATTTGTGTAGACAGCTAAGTGGTCCTTGCACGTAGCCTCATAGTAGAGTGGTCGACCTTCAGCCCGATAGGGCTTGCACTAACGGACGAGCATGTTTCCCAGGATATGTCGCTATTGTTATATTGCTCTGTAGGCATTCCTGGACCTCAAGTCTGTAATGCAACGGCGTGTCGATAGGTTCCCAGTAGAAGTACAAACCGGGTTTTCCTCGTTGTTCTCCTACAACCAGCGAACTAATACTCCAGAATTAAAATCAGAATATGATTTACGGTACTTAATTGAAAAAAAATAAAAGGTCAAAACTAAGGCCTTTGCATCTACGTAATGAGATGATTTATACAGCGTCCAGTGGCACCTTCACTCACACTAGATAGGTGAAGAGACCACTCGGCGCTGCAGTGCCTGGGACATTGCAAGGTCAGACAGCATTAATAAATCGTAATCGAAACCTACAACTGGGAACCTATCGAGACACAACCGCGTTACAGACTTGAGGCCCTGTTCAGTAAACAAGTTTGCTATAACTGCCGCAAAAATAGAAATGATGGTTCCGTTTTTTAAATATAGAGTCTAGTATTCTGGAGTTTGACTTCAACATTTAATTATATAAACTTACTGTCACTGGGCAACTAATTGATATTTATGTGTAGGACAAATAATCAAACAGTGGTTCTATAGGAATATTGCATGCGTGGGCGCAGCATAAATAGGCGTCTGTGGAGGCGGTAGGTAGGTAGGTACTTGCTTGGCCCGCGCCATCGTTTGCTCAATAGCCGCTTTACGAACGTTTACTAAAAGCCCTTCGATCTATTTCAATACAAAAGTGACATTGACACGCTACTTGTGAACTAAAATAACAAAGCTGACATTTCAATTTGTAGAGTATGCAAATATTGATCCAGAGTCGTTAACAAAGCCGTTAATTACTCTTAACTCAGAATGAATGACTGTTAAGATTAAAATTCCCCATCAGTATTGCGACTCTTTAATAGCGTAGCGGTGCAATTAGTGGAACTCAATGGCTCACCATCCATTGTCTTCTAACAAAAGCCAACAAGCCATGAAGCCTCTGACTCATCTTCACCGAGAAAGCGCACCGTTCAATTATCCTTTAAGGCTTATCATTATAGTTTACGCCTACTGTTGCATTTAACGTTTACGATCGTAAGCTTATACCTACCTTTATATCTATTGTTCGTTAATTTGAATACAATATGTAGTGGCTACTTTTATCTGAGTTAACGCTGTAGAACTTGAAACTTCAAATGGTGCAAACTTGTTTTACTTATACCTTCCTGTCAACGTTGTTAGTTTAATTTACAGGAAAAAGGAGTTCGTTTTTAGTGGAGTCGCCATATTTATGTGCATTCAACTTTTCTTTACGTTAGTGTGAAAAGTATTACGGCTCACGCTGATGATCTCACAAAACCAACCGCCAATCTGACGCGTAAAACAGAAATTACTAAACTTATAATAGAACAGGGGATCCAATGAAGCGAAAAATAACGAGTTGAATGAAAACCCGCTAACAAAAACGAACTTTCATTGAAGCAAAGTGTGCTAAGAGAGTGCGCGGAGGCAATTGCGTGCGGCCTCTACAATCGACGGAATAGCTGCATCGATAATGTAGCCGCAACGGCAACAAGTGAAACTGTTTGTCCCACATTTATTGCGACAAGTAGCTCGAAAAACTACGAATACATTATGTAAACGCGATGATGATTGACATCCTATTAACCGTTATACATGGTGTTAAAAGACCGCCAACATAGCGGGAAAGCACGTATTGTCCTCATCATAAGGAACATTTTTGCCCAAGGAACTATGCCTGGGAAATCAACGGTTTCCGAGAGATAATGATGTTCAAAGTCGGACTTTTCAAAACTTTTTTTTTGCAGAAATGTATTCAGTATTCAGTTCTTAACACACCTTCACAAGAAGCCATATCAAAATTATGAATATTTCTTACAAAACACGACGTTAAAATTGCAACCCGCAATGTATTCTAAACATCAGCACTTCAAGCTTAAGTAACATAAACTTATACCTACGCTTGCGCGATATGACTTCTGTGCATTACACGTCCATTGCGTGATAAGATAAAATATTTTTCAAAATTATAATTTCAAAAACCAAAATCATTTCCCAGCAATAATTTATCGAAAAAGTACTTTGTTTTGGTGTCTAGTATGCGTGGCTTTAGGGTCTTTTGGCGGTCTTTTAACACCCTGTATATTGCATTACATTGTTTACATTACATGCTAACCAAATTAAGCCAACATGACTTTATAGAGGGATGAGTTGACATTGCTGACCATAGTGGTCATAACATAATGCTTTATAGGTCGTGTTACAAATACTCAACAGGAAAGATTAAGCACGCAGGCGGCGGCGACGCGTCGTCACAGTTACACACTTTCGTGGGGCATGAGTAATTAAGTTGTGCGGTCGTAAAGTGCGAACATGCAGCCATGGAGTTAATTTATTAAAAATGCAAACTACGTAGTGGCTTAACTGCAGTAGGTCTATTCCAACTCAACGACTTGTGTTGTAGCCCAATTTGACCCAAATATTGAGCCCGAATTAATATGGACAAAACCAATATAATTGGAGCAGTAAATGCGTTTAATTTGGGAAAAGATAGGAACTTAAGCAGAACATTAGCCGCGACAGTATTCGTGACACTCGAGCACGAAGTCTACTCGAAATAGTTTAGTTTCCTATTTTACACAACAGACAATCTGCCCTTTACAGCCAAAGGTTAAATGTTCTGTCAGCCGTATGACCACAATAGTCCAAAACTCAGCCGCTTTCGTATTTGTGCTAAATGTCAAACGTCGATGCGTAGCATAGTTTTCCGCAACGATTAGTTAAATTGTTGCGAAATGTGGTTCAGTTGTATGTAAGGAATAAACAAAATCGATACAATTAAAGTCAACGTTTTTAAATATTTGTGCTAAATGTCAAACGTCGATGCGTAGCATAGTTTTCCGCAACGATTAGTTAAATTGTTGTGAAATGCGGTTCAGTTGTATGTAAGGAATAAACAAAATCGATACAATTAAAGTCAACGTTTTTAAATAGGGGCACCGACGATAAGAATCTTGACGAACCATCTACACAACATGATGTTACCCCCCACATCGACGCACTACATTAACGTATGAGTACAGCGATAACGTTTGGGAATATTATGCCCGGAAATTTGCCAAGTTGCCGGCAATATCATTCTGAACAGAGTGGGAGTTTTTAATTAATAGGCCACACGCTGGGATACCCCTTTTTGTTCGATTGGTGCCCTTATGCCGCGAGCGGTAAGAGCTGCCATGGGGTATCTGTGACTGTAGCTGACCGTACCTATTTTATTTTCGTGGACACGTGTCGTGTATGTTATTTCAAAGCACACACAGTACGATAAGTATAATAAAAAAAAACTTAGATCTTCAAATAACTGAAGTTCTGAGTATAGTTCTTAGTAAGTTTTACTTTGATAGCATTGCTGGGCACACTGCCGGCAATGTCCTATCACTGACTCAAGACAAATTTGAAACGTTACAGGGAATAGGGCCGCTCTATCGCGATAGCACGCCAATTTCCGTCCACCATTGCGGCTACCGGAACCGCGGGGCGAATGACCCAGGCACACGAGCTGTCCTGTGAAATAACAGGGCTTTGTCAAAAGTCACACTTTGTTACCGTTGTTGCTTCGTCACTAGCTGGCTGGACGAACAGAATTTACCCAATGCGCGCAGTAGGTAGAGAAATAAATCAATATTATATAGAGGACACCTCAGCTCAGCTAGACATTGCTTACTCGGTGTCCAGTTTCTCGACACACTGATGTTCAATTAAGGATGCACAAACACGATTAACACGCTGGTCCAGTGCATTTGTGGACTTAATGTCGTCAGGAGAGACCACCGGAGGTACCAGATTGAATTACTGACTTATTTTTCGAAAGTATGTTCGAAGTGGTGCGAGATTTCTAACCCTTGTGCTAAGAGAAACCGTAAAGCTTTTAGTTGAGAATGATAACATTTAACAGTTTACGTAACCGTGCCTAAAGTTCCCTAAAAATTTAGATTATCCCCGGATTATTATCGCGTTGTGCGTGTTCTCACGGGCCTTATCTGTGTCGCGGGTATTCTGTGAACGATAACCATGCACTTATCTGTCGACGGGGCTCATGGTCCCGATTTATGTCGCCCATTCCTCGGGTGAACTGTTATACAAATACTAATCTCATTTCGGTTTTATTTATGCATGTAAGCATGAGGATGTTTCGGGATTATGGTGTGGGAACGTCACAGCTTTACCTTATTTATTGGCCATAGAAATTCCAGGAATTTCTTTTGGATGTTTTAAGTGGCACGCTAAAGAAATCCCATATCATTTGAGAAGACTTACCCCACCTTTCGATACATTCAAACGTATCAAATGAGTAAACAAAACATTATCTGTTGGAGTTGAAACACTTGAATCATATCGAGCGAGACAAACCCAATAGTCAACTCAAGAGTACACTTGTAGGCGCCTGTGAAAAACAAAGCGTTAACTGTTCAAGTGTCTTTAGAATGATGCAGGGTGGGCACTTGGGCAGGTCCTATTGTGAAGCAGATAGTGTTGATGGAGGGCTGGCTGGGACAATACGCTAGAGCAGGTAGAGGGATGCGGGTCTCGGATGCAAGATGCCACAGAAAACATGTGCGGTCGTGATTGCCCGTCAGCTGGTAACGGCAGATGCTCACTTGTTTTTCGACAGATAATTTGATACTCGACCCATAATTTGGCAATTTTACAGACGGAAACATCCAGTTTTTGGAAGGGCCGATGACACCCAAGGCTTACAGACTTACCGTGAAGGAACGTGGCACAATGCCGAAGGTATTATTGAAATATTGCCCAACTTGGGAAGTGATCGTGCGTATCTAAAACGTTCATTTTCATTGTTAACTTCAGTCGGGCGTGAAGTATTTGATGTTTTTTCACCGAGGAGAAAAAAATCTTATCATCTTGAAATAACTATTCAGGGCCAAGGAAGCCCATGTTAAAATTAAACAAAATATACATTCTAAGACGAGCTGTACCTATGTAAGGTAATGTTATGCTACCGAGTTTTAAAGGTGAAACCACCACCGTTTTAAATATGCACCTTGTGCATTCAAACATAAGACACGCAGCCATTTAATGAAGAAATATTATGCTAATGTGTAAATTGAATCATGTACGTGTAGGTTGTTCCTAGAGGGTGGCTGGCAGGGCAGGCGGTAGCGGCATCGGCTATAATTAGGTTCCGCGCACATACTGCGGTGCAGCGATGTGTGATGCCACGGGGCTATGAGGACAATCGATGGACACACTTTATAAGCGACTGATCATCACGGTACATCGAACTACAAGGCCAATGCCAGTAAGTTGCCAACCCTTCATCCTCAAACGTGACATTTACATACTAATTTTGGAATTTCTAGAAAATCGTGAGCTCATATTTAGACGGCTTGAATGTACTATATCTACATACAACAACAAACAAGCCACCAGCGTCAATTAACAATGCTTGCATTACCTACTGAGTTTCTAAACGTGTTTACAAAATATGACTGTTAGTTTTTGATATGCCGTCCGAAACGCGTATCGAGATAGAAAACAATCCGAAATCGCCTCAATACCAACATTACTTATGCGCTTATATGTAGATCACTGGGCCTTTAATTTTTACCACTAAAATAAAATAAAATTTGCACTCCATCCATACGTCGAAAGTTTCAAAAACGAGCACGAAACCGCGGCACACAGATTATCACAAACAGCGTTATCCACACGAGTGCACTTCAAGAGTTGTTAACCGCGTAGTTCCTGTGCATTGTGACCGAGTAGCGAGGCGTGGATGCGTACTGTGGTGTTACTGTTACTGGTGTCAGAACCACACGAACCACAGCACAACTACTGAGCGAACGTTCGACGCGCGACGCCGATGCCTGGCGACTGTTTACCACCGCACGCTGGGGAAGGTGCCCACCGTAGCACGGACTAAAGGCTACGCGGTAAAAAATACAAGGACCTTTAAGTGAATTGAATCCGTAGGTTTAGAAAAATGGTAGAAACGAAGCGGTAATGCACTTAAGTCATCAAAAGGTTAGATTACAATGAGAATCAAATTACCGACAGTACTAATTCAAAGAACCAAAGCTTTGTGTTACGCTACCGAAATTCTGAGTATGGCTGAAATAAAAGCCATTTAGACAGCCCGAGGAACATTAATTGGAGGCTCACTTTGACAAACGAAACCGATAACCAAATTGAGGGCACACACGCTCGCAGAGATAATTTGACTAAACTCAATTTCTTTTTTCGCTCCGATACGCCAACACATGCGTTGTGTCGGAAGAACATAAAACCTCGCAGTTAGTTGTAAATACTGCTCCGCTGCAGTGCGTTTTGACCTCGTTCTTATTGCAACAGCCATAGAGGTTATTATAGCGCTTAAAAGGAAGTGAGCCAGATAGGTTAAATCTCGCACATCATAATTTTTATATGCAATAAAATGGAGCAACACTTAAACGTTACAAAACAATACAGAGTCACCGTACATTTTGAAACTGTTACACTGAAGTTCTCATAACGTAACATTCAAAACTGCAGGTCAGGCAATAATTTTCTATCTGTCTTTTAAGACAAAGGTATCATCATGTGCAGTGTGCAAGATGGACTTCAATTTAAGTTTAGAATAACTAATCTAAAAAGATATCTATTTCATCTGATATTCTAGGTAGGTTACCCTACTGGAATTCGGCTGTATCTGTGCAGTGCGCATCACTAAAGCCCTATCAGCATGTCATCGCAAAGAGTAATTCAAAGAGATGATGATTCTAAATCCGAATCCAGTGAGTCACGACACGATTCGCTGGAGAGACGACCGGCGATGGCGCCGCCCTGTAGTGCCCTGTACATAAACACGTGGGAGTCAACTCAATGCCATCAAGATCACAATGAGATACTTTGAGATGACACCGGGGTCGAGTCGCGGCTTTCCTTGAATCACATCACGCCCGACGACTGACATTTTGATAACTTTGTTCTTAGGCGCATTGTCCCGAAACGAATTTTCACTATCGCCGAGGGAGTATTCCAAGACAATTTAAATTGATATACGCACAAATTCGTGGCATTTTGAAATGCTAACACAAACACAACATCGAACCGTGAAGCGGAACACCCTGCCCGTCGTCGACCCAATTTGAATGCGTGAAATGGCGCATCTGCATTGCCGGTAACGCGAGAATATTTTTGGCACGAAACCGTTAAAATCCAGGCCAAAACAAAACACTACGGATATTTAGCTCCTATGTTAACCGCGTGCCTGACTTTTACCTGAAATGCTTTGTTTTTTTTTTGTCAAAATCTTTTGTATCCCGCAACTCGCTCACAAATCCGTGAATTACGACTGCGATACACAATAAATTACACAGTCTATGTGACACGTACAAACTATACTAGGTAGGTTGTCATAAATATGGACGTGACTGTGCTCTATGCGGGTCTATTTCAAAGAGAGCACCGCTAGAATTCAAAATGCAGTGCCGGATCTTTTAAGGAAAGTGGAGATTTTTATCTACTGGGAGATACGACTGAGTTACGCCATTTTAATTTCAAATGTGAAAGGAAACGGAAACATTTGCAAGAAAGCTATACAAAGAATTGCAGTGGTGGCCACTACCCCATATGCCACTTATATTCTAGATATGAAAGTTTGTGTGTTTAAATATCCTATATTGAGTGTAGGTATGTATAGGTATATATATTGAGATAGGGGTGGTATTCTAGAACGCTATTTAAACTCAGTTCAAACTAGAATGCTACTTAAACTCTGTTTAAACTCAGTTCAAACTAGAACGCTCCTGGAACTCTATTTAAACTCAGTTTAAGTAGAGTTTAGTAGAGTCGACTGTCGATAAAACAGTGCATGTTTTGAATATCCCTCCCTTCATAACAAAACATGCATTGTTTTATCGACAGTCTGAACTATGTTTAAACTGAGTTTAAGTAGCGTTCTAGAATACCACCCTAAGGGTGGTATTCTAGAACGCTACTTAAACCCAGTTCAAACTAGAACGCTACTTAAACTCTGTTTAAACTCAGTTCTAACTAGAACGCTCCTTGAACTCTGTTTAAACTCAGTTTAAGAAGAGTTTAGTAGTGTCGATTGTCGATAAAACAGTGCATGTTTTGATTTGAATATCCCTCCCTTTATATCAAAACATGCACTGTTTTATCGAAAGTCTGAACTCTGTTTAAACTGAGTTTAAGGTTGGAAGATAGCAGCGTGGCGGGAAATTCAAAATTTTCACGGTTTTTTACATTTTGTAGCTAAACTGAGCTATTTTTGTTCAGCGATTTTCCGTTCGCGGCAATAATATAGTATTCCTTTCATTATTGTAAACAACAGAACAACAATAATTCAGCCGATTATGTGTTCTGGTCTACGACATGTTTTTTGGGCAGTGCCACTGCTTCGTAGACCAGAACACATAATCGGCTGCATTATTGTTGTTCTGTTGTTTACAATAATGAAAAGAATACTGTTTTATTCTCGCGAACGAAAAATCGCTGAACAACAATAGCTCAGTTTAGCTACAAAATGTAAAAAACTGTGAAAATTTTGAATTTCCCGCCACGTTGCTATTGTCCACCCTTAAGTAGCATTCTAGAATACCACCCTAGTAAGTCAGCATATCTTTTTTACAAACAGTGAACAAGTTGTATCTTTGATACCCGCAACACATCGTTAACTGGGAACGGACACGGGGAATATCGTTGTAAACAAAGTCGATCTTAAACGCGTTCCAAATCGGGCCAGCGGATGCATGTCCAGATATAACGGTGCACCGGTCGAGTCCCATACACAACACACTCATACAACATCCGCCGCTCATCGACAATGTGTGAACCCGAGTGCGCCATTCCACTCGATCGCTTGAAGATTTAATTAAGTCTTGAATTTAATCAATTGCATTGCCTTCACGTACCTTAGATATAACGGCGCTGTTCGATGAATTAAATCGAAGATGAGAAAAACTTACCTGGAACAAAAAAAAGCGTTCGATAATCACAAAGTAAAGGTTGGCATTTCATTCAATTCAAAGAGATGGAACAATGGGACTTCTCCTTCAATGCCAAT
Source organism: Zelleria hepariella (assembly GCA_949319315.1). Classification (NCBI taxonomy): domain Eukaryota; kingdom Metazoa; phylum Arthropoda; class Insecta; order Lepidoptera; family Yponomeutidae; genus Zelleria; species Zelleria hepariella. The sequence continues at coordinate 11,762,361 of OX439391.1, read as the reverse complement.
AATCAGGTACCACGTCTAACCTCCAGCTGTGAGTCAGACGCCCCGCGACTAGGTGAATCACAATCTTCATCGACATCGCAAACTACGAGTAGGTATCTACGTATAATTACTTGAAAAATCTTCGCTCGAAGAGAATTTTTAACTCTTTCGTGAGGAAATTCCCATTAAATCTTGTCCAGGAATAACGAACGAACACACATCACGCCATATGGTTTCCATAGAAAAACAATTAAAAGGTTTGTTATTCCGTTGTGTTAATTAAAGAATGTAGAGGATGAGGAAAGAAGGAACAGACAAAATTCTTCAGGTAATTGCCTAGGTTGCTTCCGCGAACGGTAGCGCTAGAAGTCTTTGCCAGTTTCCATGTAATTTTCTATCGAGCGTAACTAGTTTTTTGCGGAGACCTAAGTTGACTCTCTCTTCCAGTATAGATCTAGTAAAGGGATCAAGTTTTCTCTTTAGAGCTTTGCGTCGACTGTCGGTCTCTTGACTTATGGGCGCATTAAAAACTAAGCACACTTCTTAGCTTTTACTGCGGAAAATAGATCACGACACTTTACCGGTTTTTAGATTAATCCATGTTTCTTAGAACACGTATGTTTTTAATTTAGCGTGAAATAAAGCTAAGGGATTCGATGACACGCCGGCCAAAGCGGCAGGAGCATGACGAAAGTGTGTCTCAGCATCATAAACAAGTTGGTAATTTTAGAACACGACAGGCTTCAAAGAGGAACGAACGAGGCTTAGAGTAGCAAAGACACAGGTAGATAAAATACCTAAAAACAAGCGGGTTTTTCGGAATGAATAACACTAATTAATTTGCAGTGCCATTTACTTATGTAGAGGCAGCCAGACGGACCATGGAATTCAGAAACAACTATTTTGGAAATTAATATTCTAGGCTGTTATACTTATACATTTATGCAGAATGCCTTTCAAACATGTCCATGTGACTATTCCATATGCATGCCGGGCAACAGTTGGTGTTAGCAGGTACTCTGTGCATACAATGTATCAATTGTAATGCATGAATCTCGGAGGAGTTGCGTGCCGCGCGTTCTATGACGGACACACGGCTAGCGTGGCAGCCTAGAAATAGGTCAAACGTATAAACTTATATGCTGACACTAACTAGGGTTTGTTCAGTCATTCCTACTCTTGCTAGACTTTAATAGACTAACGCACCTAACGCTACGTAGTGTTGTTTAGTCACCAAGAGTAAACGTACAACCCTCTCAGTGAAGGAAGTGAAAAAGATTTCCTTGAAGCTTTGTTCATTTTTCTTACGGCAATATAATGTATGAAGTGTGGAAATAGTTAATTATGTGCAAATGCGCGGCAATGAGTGGCTGGATTTGCGCAAACTCATGGAAACCGTGTCGTGGGAGCCATATTGTCTGAGCATGCACCCGTGACTCCTTCTAAACGTTTTAATTAGCATTGTACGAAAATGATTCTTACTGTAATTGCATAAAAGTTAAGTTTATGCAGCACGTAGGTACTTGTTCGTGCTAAAACTCTTTGTGGGCAGTTCATTGTTATACAAATAGAGAATCAGTACCTACTTCGTAGCTTTGCCAAGCTATGTCCTTAAACAGTTTTTGCTTTGAATAACATCTATTGTCTGTTGTTCATCAGACAAATTACGTGCTCATTTTCAAGTGTTGTTAATGTTTTGTTACATCTTTCAAATAATGGATGTGACGTTACTTACAGTCATTTTGTTGGGCAAGTTGTATGCCCGATAATTTAACTTTGTTTGAAAATACACTAAACTAGAAAATAATGTACTTCAGAGAAAATACAACGTGTTACAAAACATCCTAACTCTTTTCACAGGTCTACAACGTGTTACAAAACATCCTAACTCTTTTTACAGGGTTGTAATCTACCGGTCAACAGATGTCAATTCTGTAAAAAAAAGTTGAAAAAAAACAAATTTTAACTTGAAAAAAAAAAAAAAAATTATTAGCTTCAATTTGAAAATATGATTGTTTGTGAAGGTGCATTTGCATAGTCTTGAGTTGTTAAAACATTGTGAAAGTCAATGTAAACAATATTTAAAAATACTTTTCTTCCGCCACAACATTTACGTCATTTTATTTATTTAAAAATCAACGGAACGTCTGCTCTATGCAAAGAAAATATTTACGTTGTGATCCCTATCACCAGGTGCTATATCCCTGTTAAAAGAGTTAGGATCTTTTGTAACACCTTGTATACAAGTTAATTAGCGCTTCCAAGAAAACCCCGACTTCAATAAAAACAGACAAATAAAAATATATGCATCGAGAGTAGTAATTCACAGGATCATTTGTATGATCACTTTATACAAAAACGTATTATAAATGAAGCTTACATGTATTTTTTGCATTGGCGCTTATTAGCTCTCATTCTTCTCTTCTCCTTCTCACTCTTCGTTTTGATATCTAATGATTATAGAAAATAATAGTATCACTTCAAATAGAAAACATTGGAATTTTATTGTAGTAGTTGCACACTCTACGAGCAAACAAAGTCGCAATGTCGACTCTACAGTTTGTCCAAAGAAAATGTCGTTAGCGACATCTAGCGTCGAGTAGCGGCATACTTACATGCGCGGTAAGCATCCAGAGAGGGCGGTAGTGTAGCAGCGCTACCTCCCTGCATCGCCGCTAGGGCGGCGTAAGACTCGCGGTCACATGGCGTCTGCTCGCTATACTTCCTCTTCCGGTGCACTAGTGCCTTCCACATGCTGCCTTTCGATTTCTTCGTCCTTTGTAGACTCATTGTCTCACTGATTTATTCACATTTTCTTCAGATCACTTTGCTTTATTCCCTCCAACTAAAAGTAGATTTTTTATTACAGCAGATGGATTTGACAGTTCGTTCATCTATGTATAGATACGGCTGTAAAAATATCGTTATAACTATAAAAATATTGAAACATAAATGATCAACGATCTGTCAATCACTCTGTGAAAAAAAAAACTTTAGGTAGTTCTCAGTACTCCACTCTTTATGTTATGGTTGTGTTTATGATAATGACGAAGAAAATTGCATAGGTAGATGAAAACTTTCTCTTTGAGACAAGAAAATCAAGTCTCATTATGTGCAAAGCCAACATCACGTGTGTAGAGTCGATACGCGCCCAGCAAGTTAGAAGCAAACTATCTACAAAACGTTCAATAAATCAAAGCGGACTCTATGAGGACGCCCCAGCTACCCATTACCGCTCAATTGCTGTAATAAACAACTCTATTGCTTACAAGAATAACAAAGAACACTAGTAATTGCCGTTATAAAAACACTGCAAATAGGTAAGTTGAATCGATGAAACAAAACGCTTTTTACGTAGTTTTTCCATGATGTACTTGTAAATTTTCTCAACCTAGACGTTACGTGATAAAATATGTTAAGTATATTGCATTTAACTTATGCATTAGTATTAGTAGGTATACTTCTCTCGTGTGATTGAAGGTGACGTTCAGGTTATTGGATTTCTTAAAAAAAAATCTATAGTTTTCCGTCTTTACCAAGCAAAAAGCGATCTTTGTTTCTAAATGTTTCTCTTTCAAGCTTTAATTTTTCGACCACTAATTAGTTCTATTAAGTTCAACAAATTATTGATTCAAGTTACGTATTAAACCAAAATAATGCTGGAAAAGTAAACAAACTATTGTATATGAATCACTTTTATTTTCCTATCTTCATCGTATCGTCTATGTAGTTCGCGATGGAACAGCTTTTATAATGAAAGCACTATTTACAGTACCCATTGCAACGAAGGAAGTGTGTGCCACAAGTGTAATTGTGTAAATAATTTGCGGTAGCGTTCATTAGATGCTGTGTCGAAGGTCCTTGTGGACTGTTTTCGCTCCACCCACAGCGGTATTTGGTTGCTGAGCCAGCGGAGTAAGTAAGCCTACTGAATCTGTTCATGATGATGAGTTGTATTGGAGAAGTAAGTGGCGGTTGTATGTAGCCAAAACAACGAGTGAATGTAAATGGTAGATAAATTAATAAGTGAACGCTGACCATGCATTAAATGCACTAGGAACTTCTCCCACTACATTACAAAGTTGCAAAGGTGGTCTTAACCCAATTTGATTTTGTCATTACACATTTGTTCAGAGTTTCAGTTACAGTCATGTTATAACAGGCGACAAGACTTCTATTATGGCGAAAAGCAGCTGCATTTTATTCAATATGGCGGAATTTACAAAATTATATATTTCACGAATTAACCCTCATTTTATAGTATTGTACAAAATAGTATTAAAATGAATAAACATTACGAAGTATATAAAATCAAAGGACAACTATGCGATGTAAAAGTGAAATTAATTTTTAATTTTTGTAAATATGATCGCAATAGCGTTAAGGGTAACACCCCCGATTAGAGCTTATTTTGATGTTTTGTTTGATAGGTATTGGAGAAAATGTTTTAAGACTTTTTGTTGTATTGTATATTGTATTTCATTTATGACTTTGTAGCGTCGTCAATAGAATATAACCCCTTGAAAGGCGACGTTTTAACGCAGTGTACGTAGGACCTTATTAGTAATGTTATTGGTACGATATTATGGAGTGGCGAGTGCCTATGTGAGTGAAATCGGATCAAACAACGGTCCGTGACACTTTCAGCAATATTATGCTGTACTAGTGAACTTTACCGTGTTATGATGTAGGTCGGTAATACGATAATGTTTAATTTTAATGCACCTACTGAACCCAATCAAATTAAAGTACCTAATAATGACTAAGGTTCAAGCTTAATTAAATACAATAACAATAATACTCCCAATTAAGACGAATGGTTTTAATTTGTGACTCACAGCAACAAAACAACAGGGTATAATAAGATAGTTTGCAGGAAACGCTATACTATAATTTATTTTATTGCTTTATCACAATTAAACAATGATGGGAACAACATTTTCCTTGGCTTTAAGCAACAACACTTAAATTTGTAAGTACCAACTCTTCAAGTTCCGTACTTGAAACTTTGCCAAACATTTTTATATTAATTTCACGATTTCACTTACTTTTATTGTTTGTCGAGATGGCTGTTTCGACCTCGTCCGGAAGTTTTAATCATGGAATGTGTAGTGCTTACGAGAGTTTAAGTTGTACAATAATTTGCCAAACATATTGATTGTTTTGCTAAATGACACTTTTAACTATGCAACTCTACGAAGTATGCAGTTTTCTTTTGAGCGGATTTTATTAGCGGATGTTGCTAATTAAAAATAATTGTTTACCTAATAAGTAATTAAGAGACGCGTGGGCGCAGTAGCCATGCGTTACTAATAAATCGTTTTGCGCTTTTGTCCCGCCGGTCATTGTTCTTCAGGCCTTACAAGGAAACCCCGCAATGAGTGCCGACGCTCCAAACTCGACCTGGGGGGTTACCCTTGACGCCATTGCGTTCATACTGACAAAGTTTAAACATTAATTTCCCCTTTTAATTCGCATAGTCATCTTTTGATTTTATATACTTCGTAATGTTTATTCAAAGGTAATACTATTTTGTACAATATCAATGGTATACCGTGGGTTTAACTGCCGCTCCGGGGCATATCTGTTGCAGAGGATCTCCCTGGCGGTTCAGCGTGCAAAAGGACCTTTGGATCGGATGTGGCCCGATGTGGTTTATTTGAGTAGGTATTTGCTTATTGTTATTATTAATTTTATCTTTGACATGTTTCTTGTGTTTTATTATTGACATATTTTTATTTCTTTTATTTTTATTTTTCGGACGAAGCATAATTATGTGAATTTAGTGTAATTATGAATTTTGGATGCACGGTTTTTCGTAATAAATGTATTTATATCAATATAGAATGAGTCTTAATTCGTGAAAATATTGAATTTTGTAAATTCCGCCATATTGATAAAAATGCATCAAGGGTAGAGGGGCTGATATTATAGCCGAAACTCGTACCTACTGCTACGTCACAAGCGTTGCCTTAGCATACAATAGCATTAATAAATTATTATGATCACGATTCACCGGTGTTGCCCGATTCATTCACCCTATAATAATCATCAGCCCCTCTACCCTTGACGCATTTTTCCAATAAGGCCGCAATATGGCGCAATTTACAAAATTAAATATTTTACAAATTAAGACGCATTTTGTGTTTTTATTGAATAAAACAGCCTTACCTTTGAATAAACATTACAAAGTATTTAAAATCAAAGCATTACTATGCGAATTTAAAGAGAAATTAATTTCAAAACTTTTTCAATTTGATCGCAATAGCGTCAAGGGTAACCCCCCTCGTCAAAAAGCAACATTATTATTGTGTTAAAACTTAACTGAAAGATGGAAAAATATTCAATACAAGGTGTTACAAAAGATCCTAACTCTTTTTACAGGGTAATAGCACCCAGTGATAGGGATCACAACCAAAATATTTTTATTTGTCTATGACGTTCCATTGATTTTTAAATTAATAAAATGTGAACGCTGTGACGGGAGAAAAGTATTTTTTTAATATTGTTTTCATTGACTTTCACAATGTTTTAACAACTCAAAGCTATGCAAATGTACACACACAAAAATATTAAAAAATTTGAGGTAATACCAAAAACCAAAAAACCCTGATTTTTTTTTTATTTTGAGGTTATAAAATAAAAATTGTTTTATTCACCCTTTTGTACAGAAATGTCATCCTGTTGACCAGTAGGTTACACCCTGTAAAAAGAGTTAGGTACTTTTGTAACACGTTGTATAAGGAAACATTTAAAAAAAATTGATGTTTGATGCCTCCTACTTATTATATAGGTAATTATAGCCTATGTAGATAAATTTCTAGCCAAGTAGTAAAATTATATTGCCCTGTATTGTTTATTTAAGTTCATGACTCATCTTTGGTCACGCCCTCGCAAGCCTTGTTCGATGTTCGCGGGGGTAGGATGAATAATTTGCTTAACTTTCCTGTGAGATTTCCGTCCTTCACTATTCGAACCTTTGCTGAACCCTTTCGGATTGTTAAGAACTTTGTGAGAGTATCCCACGTGGCCCACGATCCTCAGAAAGTTTGTCGCGCTAAATCTTTACACACAGCTCTAGGTATAATTCTTTCAGAGATCGACAAAAATAATTTAATGATAGTAAGTTTAACATAAATAGAACCGCACTCCAACGGATAGTCAGAGGGGTTACCCTTGACGGTATTGCGATCATATTGACAAAGTATTAAAATTAATTTCTCTTTCAATTCGTATAGTAATGCTTTGATTTTACTTTACTTTGTAATGTTTATTCAAAGCTGTTTTGTTCTGTAAAAACATAAAATGCTTCTTAATTCGTGAAATATTTAATTTTGTAAATTCCGCCATATTGAATAAAATGCGTCAATGGTAGAGGGGCAGATAAGTAGACCGCTAAGAAAACTTTTTCCTAGCAGCTATGTTTCATCGATTAACCTTGCATCATTCCTTGACTATCCTTTGATGTCATGGTGCAAATAAATCAGTAACGAGATGGCCAATTGCCAACAATTGTTTACAATGAAAACAATAATAAAACTCGATTTCCTGTAATCCAGAAATAAATCTGCGTCAGTCACGTTACGTTCACGCGAAACGAAACAGTTTTGCTCCAGATGGAGAATATTTAGAATTATGTGGAATTCTTTTATTTCCAACTTTAATGGAGGTTTAATTAGAGGTTTTTAGGAATGTGAAACTGGTTTTTGGCTTCTGTTTAATATAACCTCGATTTCGTATGAGCAAAGGATAAACGGTCATTGTTACTGTCTTGTATATTAATTTACTTCAATGCCATCGTAGCCTATGCCTGGTACCTAAATTATGTCAGATTCCGAGGTGTTCCATTGAATGACATCAATACACATGGCCGCAATGAATATTAATGTAAAAACGGCGTTTGAAATTCAAATATTAAAGTGTAATATGTATTTAGTAATTAAAGGTAATACAAAATAAAAAAGGAGGAGATACTTACTCAAATCGGCTCGTTTTTTTATGCGTGTTATCAGAATTTTTTTCTGCGTGAATCGATTTTGATGATTATTTTTTTGTTTAAAAGGGTGGGAATGTGGTTGGCATAAAAAATTTGTAAAGATCTTATGAAGAAATTCGGAGATGGAGAACGGAACTTCTCAACGGACAGCAGCAAATCACTCGGAATCGGTAAATTTTTTACCAGTGAAGTCGGTTATTTAAATTTTTTATCTATTTTGTACTATCTTACTGACTTTGAATAAAATATTTATGATTTAGATCATTAATTGATTTGAATTGCAATATTGCTCTATTTATATTCCTATATGACTTTGATTAATTGAACGAGCGAGCGAAGCGAGCGAAGTTCTCCGAGTCTACTGGAACAATCCGGCGTTTGTATGTATGTATGTATGTATGTATGTATGTATGTATGTATGTATGTTTGTATGTTTGTATGTTTGTATGTATGAATGTTCGTTCGACGATAACTTGAGTAATTTTTGTCGGATCGTCATGAAATTTGGTAGGCAGGTAAATGAAATTAAAAGAATTTTTAAGTTCGAACATGAGCCAAATCGGTCGAGGGGTTGCCGAGATATGGGGTTGTTAAGTTTATATGGGATGAGAGAGGGCGCCACTGCTGCCTCTCAGTAACAATAAAATAGTGCTAAACAGTGATTTAAAAAGTGATGAAAACGTAAATCTAATCAGTAAACAGTGAAAGCAGTGATAAAAACTAACAAAAGTGAACTATAAATACAAATTCTGTTTGGAAACAATATTGTGGATATCGGACGTAAAACTCAGTGGAAACAATAAAAATAAACTTTTACGGGTCGCGAAATAATCCGTAACAAGAACTCTATTTTAATCCAATAAATCCAAAAATTTTGCTAATTGCTAAGGTCCAAAGTACACCAGATTAGAAAATACAAAACAGCGCCATCTATTTAAAAAAAAATGTTATTCTACTTCCTAACAGAGGGCGTGACAAAACATTTTTTATCAGAGCCATCTAGTGTTCAAAATTATAAACCAAAAAGTCCTTATGCTCAACAATAGAGGTCGCTTTACTTCAAAACTACAAGAGAGTCCTATACAAAACTTAAAATGGAAGAAATACTAGATAAACTACAAAAAATCCAAAATGATCTAGAGGCACAAAAACTTGAAATAAGAAAAAGCGGCGAACAAGTTACAGAAAACATTCAAAGAATGTTTGGCGAAAAACTAAAAATGCTAGAAGAAAAATCTGAAAATCTTGAAAAACGAGTGGAAAATCAAGAGCAAAGACTGTAGGGGTTGGTCCAATTACCACACGGGGGTTATTATTATTATTAGGTTTATATGGGGTCGCGAGTTCATAGTTCGGGGCGAACCACTAGTATTCATCTTAATAACTAGTGGTTCGCCCCGAACTGTGAACTCGCGACCCCATATAAACTTAACAACCCCATATCTCCGCAACCCCTCGACCGATTTAGCTCATGTTCGAACTTAAAAATTCTTTTAATTTAATTTACCCGCCTACCAAATTTCATAACGATCCGACCAAATTTACTCAAGTTATCGTCGAACGAACATTCATACATACATACAAACATACATACATACATACATACAAACATACAAACGCCGGATTGTTCCAGTAGACTCGGAGAACTTCGCTCGCTTCGCTCGCTCGTTCAATTATTGTTATAAAGTATGTTTTTTTTCTCAATTCATGTGATTCGATCAAAAAGTTCATTATCATGGTGGATTATGTGACCAAAATTGGAAAAAATCTAAAAACTTACTAAAAAAAATCACAGTTTCCAAACTATACATTTTTTTCTCCTTCTTCTTCTTAGATCCCTTTACTCCACCGTGGAGTCTGGGGCTGACACAAGAGCTTTCCATCTATCTCTGTTCATGGCTAGAGAGGGTAGCTCTGGCCATAACTATAAATGTTGGTAGAACATAAGTTTCTTCTAAACGACCAGTTACAAAACACGCCAGCAATTTTTTTTATTGAATCACTAAAAATAGGCCACTCTGTACAATACCTCAATATGAGGCAGTGTAGGTACTTAATCAGTTTTCAGCACACGTGCCTGCTTCTTGGATCTCCTGAGAACGCGGACAAAAACTCCTTGTAAGCCAGCGAGCGGAAGATAATTGTAAGCCATTGTGCCAAGTCACGAACAATTATTCGGACGTACCGACTTACACAGCTTTGGTCTTTAATAACCTGTATTCTGGCTGTATTTTGTAAGTTATCACATAATGAGTAGATTCAGTCGGCCACAGTCTTAGATACCCTTTTTTGTTCGATTGGCGCCCTTATGCCGCGCTCGATAAGAGCTGCCATGGGGTATCTAGGATTGTGGCCGACCGTACCATTATAAAATCATGGCTACGTTATAAAAGATTTCGTTATTTGACACATCCATAAAATATCAATTGAGAAGTCGTCAAATTGATAATGTATGTCTTTTAATATGTTGTAAGATATTCTACATTAGAAAGCAACAGAACATAGAGATGCGTTATAGAAGCCCTCAACTCTCAACAGATGGTGGATGTAATATCTGAAGGTACCAGACTTTAGCTGAGTAATGAATAAGCGCACTTGTTCAAACAACACTCCTAAATGAGGAAGACTGTTCACAAAATAATTACGAGTACATTTTGTTAGTTGTTATAACAACAGAGTACCTAGCATTGAATACTATGACCTCGGCATAGATATGTTCTGTCACCTACGAGTTAGCACGTTCGTAGTGATCTCTTACTCAGCAAGCCGTTAAGTCAACATAAACATTGCTACTGTGGTCTATACATATACCTATACAGGGCAATTTATAAATAGATTTATTTCTGAAACCGTCAACTTCTAAATGTGGTTTCCAACCACTTTTTCTCTACCTTGGTGAAAAAGCAATTTTATTTTTCCATAGAAAAAAAAATCGTTTTCCAAAAAAATAAATGTTTTTAACGTTTGCAGCGCGGAGTAACAAATAGAAGCAAGAGAGGCTGGAAATGTGGTAGAGAATGCAGGGGCACGAAAGCGCGCCACGCAAGCAGCGCTGAAATGGTACGAATGTAAACTTTTAAGGAATAAGAAAATTTCAATAAATAAATAGGCTATCAAGCTATTCCAAAAGTCGTAGAACAAATTGGAGTCGTAGAACGTTGTTGGAAATCACATCTAGAAGTTGTCATGTTTCAAGAATAAAGCTATTTTAAAATTACCCTATATGTATAGGTTTAGAGCCTATACATATAGGTAGGGTAATTTTTAAATAGCTTTATATGTATAGGTTCATTGCACACACCGTTTTATTCTTGATCGAAGATACCAAAACATTTAAAAGTCACTAGGCATAATATTCTCTATTCATTGCTACAAGCTTTCTCACTATTTCTCTTCTTGTGTAAGTGAAAGTGAAAAGCTGTCCGAGAAAATGTTAATTTAATCACATAATAATCATGGGCAAATCCAGACTGACCAGTCAAGATTGGCATTTACAAATACCTACAGCAAGCTTTTTAATTGACATTTTACTCACGTAATCTCATATAAACGGTGGTTTAAGTATAGTTTAAGTTTATAAACACCTTGACACTTATGCAAGAGAGGAAATTCAGAGTCTTCAGGTTTCCCTTGCACTCTCATTTGGGTGGGTGAGTAAACTTTGGCAAAGGGTTAACCGAGAATTCACTTTCGTTGCCAGCTGTACTGCGCTAAGCAACTTTCTAAGAGATGGGAGTTTCGCCGATGGGCAGGCTTGCCTGTGTTTAACAATAACAAATAGTTATGTAAAACGTAGCGTCAGTTACCTATTTGCTTAAGGCTTTATAATACATCAGTCAACAAGTTTCATTGGAATTCTTTTCATTTCTCTGTTAAGTATTATGATGCATAATTATAAATAAGTAACGAGTGTAAAGAGGTATTTTAGTCACGCTGCAACACTCGCATTTCTAAGCTGCTTAGCAATTAAGTAATGCATTTTGCTTTTTGTGGACACATGTTTATCTCGGCGACCAGTGTGGCTCAGCATCGATTTAGTTTTCCCCTCGCGTGACCACATCTCCAATTGCCGCCAGCTAGCAGTCAGGGAGCCTGACGCTTCCAATAGAAATTTATGTTGATCTCAAATCCGATATGATCAGCACTTGAATGAACGGAACGAATGCTTGAAACGATCGCTTGCATCACTTCCTCACTCGGCGGATATCTATTCTACGCCAGACTGTCATGCAGGCTCGTAAGATTGTGATTCAAATCGAATTCAGCACGAATTCAATCGTTTTACACGTGAAAACTTTATGCAACATTGTCTGAGAAACTGCACAAGTGAAACTTAATTCTTAATCTTCGTTTTGATCTGGTTTATTTTCTTGCATGCACGCTTGCACGCTTTCTATGGCGGCAGTTATCTTAATCTTAATTTGTGTCGATTACTCATTATTAAACTTTTAGATGCAATCGAACACTAACGATACAGCTTATGGCTTATACGATGAAATTCACACGAGAAGAATCGAGTAAATGCCACGATTCCGTTGCCTTTGAATGAAACGTCGATCATTACCACCTCATCATTACAAGCTTGTCATCAAGGTCAGCCCACCTACTCATAACTCACACGCCGAGATTACGTTTCTTGTACATAATACATAATAACCGTTGGTTGGATATTAAATATCAAAGCAGTAACAAGGTAAGTATTCAATGATTGCCGAGGAGCTGCCAGGATAAGCCACTGACAGACTCCTACGCTCTTATACGCTCTTGCTGGCAGTGATCAATGAGTTTAAACAAATACTTGAAGGCTAAGTTCATAATAGTAAGAACATGTAGACTCTACATCTACATTGTAACGATATGAATAAACATAAGGTATGAAAAAGAAAACGATTGACGGTAATCGTATGAGCTCTGTGTCAAGTTAGCACAAAAAGAAGTGGATGAATATTTAAGTAACTTCCTCTGTATGAAAGTAGAAAGTACTTACAGGTACAAAACTAAACTAGGTACAGTTTGTTTACAAAAGGTATAAAATGTAGATAATGTTACTACAATATTGATTCGTGTTTGAAACATGTTTATTGACTAGAACAATTGAGTAGTAGGTATTAGATATTTACTAAATTGTGTTCAAGTGTCAAGGGTAAAGTCCCAAATTCTAAATAAGGACACTATGTTTTATTGTTACCATCCACTGCTAGACTGGTAAGAGCTGTCATAAAGAAGGAATATTAAAGATTGTATGATTAGTGACTAAAAAATCAGTCATCACTTCCTTGGGTACCTAATGTAGCAAATATATTTTTATATGAATAGGTACCGTCCCCAGTTTTATGTGAACTATGCAACATTCTTAGACCAAAGTAGAAGGTATGCACTGAGCTCTTATTCGCAAGTGAAACCTTATGCATATCAACTAAATCACAATAAGCTGACGTCGAATCATAAACACACCACAACACTGCATAGCTAAAATACCTCTAAGTTCACACAATACACTTCACAAACAAAAATCACCAAAAAAGTGAAGGGTGTATTTAAATTCACGTTTGAATAAAAACAAAACAAATGAGATTCGAAATTCGAAAAGTTTCAAACTTTTTTTCTCCGGCCTCCAGCGGCCATTAGGTATGTCGCGAGATGGGTGCTGGGTGCGAGCAGCGCGAAGCAAACTGACAAACTGACTGAGTGCCAGCCAGTATCAAACCGACTCAGCCGCTTGCTTTCCGACGACGCAAGCGTCCGTCATAAACACAGAAGACCTAACTTTGCCTCACTTGTGTTGTGTTGTGAAATTGTGATGCGTTTCCACTCTTCTCATTTATGCACGGGTATCGCGAGTGTATCTATAAATTTTGAGAGAGAAGTTGATTTTTAAATTTAGTTAACTATATTCTATATATATAACATTCGTGCATCTTTTGCTTTAGTAAAGTGTGCCTTCTTAGTCTTTTTACTTTGTGGCGTCTGACAGCTACTCTACGACGACGCTTGACTCACGCAAGTAGAATCGTTGAGTCGCATTTTAAACAAATTTATGTCTGTTTTTTGCATCATTTTAACGAATAAATCATAAAAAATTAGGCGTGCCTTTAATGTTGCTGATGAAAACACCTAAAATTTTAAGCTACTTTAAAGTTTTCTTGTAAGTTTGTGTACATAAGTAGATTATCCTATTCGCATTTGAGTAAACTCTTGTCGAGTAGGTAGATTGTGGGTAGAAAAAAAAACAATTTGTTTGTACCTACAGAAAAACATGAGTAAATAGTTATTTGTTATGCAAGAATGCAAAATTATTGTTTGCGGCGAGTGCTTGTATTGAATACCGAGCTAGCGAAGGTTTCTAAAATTGAGCCACGAGCGTAGCGAGTGGTTCAAAAAAAGAAACCTGAGCGTAGCGAGGTATTCAGAAGCACGAAACGCAAATAATATTGCATTCGTGCGAAACACAAAACTTTTCATCTCACAGAAGCGAGGAAATGACTTTGTTAGCCAAGCGGGAAAAACTCTATAGACAACTACTTACAGGCAGAACAGGTGAATCAAATAAGTTCATTTTAAAAGCATATTTTACTGTAGTTACGGCTGCCACACTAAATTTTTGAGCTTCGTTGGTATTAAAACCATTCGTTTTATTAATAATTTCCTGAAGTTTATTTATCCAGACACAAAAATAATGTAATTAAAAGAATGTTTTTTTTTCCGGGTGCATTCTGAACTTTTACCATATAATATAAAAAAATCTAGGAGATAAAAAAATAAATTAGTAATATCGTTTGAAAAAATGTATTTAACAAACCAAAACATAATTATCTATTTGATAAAACAGAAGCGAAGCATTTTTTTTATTTACTGGTATTATAAAATAAATATTGTGTACAAAATATTGAAAAGACTATAACAAGAAACCGCGTTTCTGAATGTTCTATTCCGTGACTTAACCTTTTTAAAAGATGCTTATGCCCCATTTACATTCACAGTTTTGTATAGAGAATGGGCACGAACAATCACTTTCGCTGAAGTACGCGTGTAAATGAACTATGAATGAGGCTCTTTTTTCTCTCAGGACTTGGCATCTTCTTAAACGGCCAGTGTTTTTTTTCTTTTTCAAAACCATAGGGCGCGGGAAAGGCTGTCCCGGCGTCGCGTTCAAATTTCGAAGCGCAACAAAATGCAGATAGTTTAAATCCGGCCTTTACACGATCGTAAGTTACTAGTAACAGCAAACTTTCCGAGCGAGGGAGATGAAAATAAAATTATTATCTAGAGGACCATTTGGCTCAATCATAAAGAGTTGGCGTCTCAATTTAGTAATAAGAGTCTTGAACTTAGGTGTGTAATTTTTTTTTTCAAGCATATTTATTTCAATAATCGACCTCTATGCAGTGTAAAAGTGCCTATAAATTAGATATCGCCAGTAGATTTTGTGAAATAACTTAAAAATGCCCTAAAGGAATAGGAGGAGAAAATATCAGTAACTGACTCTATAAACGCCATCGACCGGAGACCGTCGCGTCGCTCGATTTCCGGTGCCTACTTCTCCGACGCACTTTAGCTTCAAAACTCTTGCTTATCAGTAAGAGTTTTGAAGGTAAGTACATAATGTAGTACATATAATGCGCGCGGGATGAGAATGGGATCATGCGACCGTTTGGAACTGAGACGCCCGCGGTAAGCAAACTCGCGTCGAAGCAACCTTGTCAAAGTAAAATAAAGTACCTATATTTTCGATTGACTTCGACAAGGTTCCATCCCATTCTCATCGCGCACAGATTATACTCTACTTACATAACATTTACATTGCATGCTAAGGGAAGTTACCAATTCCATAACTCGAGGTACTAATGACTGACCCCTAAAAATCTTTATAGACTCGTCGGCTTCTAACAACCACTAGGTGACAGGAAGTTCCTATTCAAAATAGTAAATATTCTAGTACCTACATTAAAACTTCAATGAACTCTAACAGCAAAACGAATATCAGTATTTCCCTCGGTCACCTCTCTGATGATGATGTTGATGACTAACAGAAACCAAACTAGTCTGTCGGGACGGGAATGCCCCTCCATCCGCACAACTGAGTCAAACCGTCGCCGCCACCAACTGATACGGACCGTGAAATGCATTCATGACTTCGCTATTGAACTGCATTGTGATATAAAGTCAGTAATTATATGATGTAGAGCCTTTACCGAAATGTGACAGCTTCATGCAATACATTGGCCTTCTCTCAGAGAGAGAGAGAGAGTATCTAACTATCTGTCAAATGTATATCAATGTATAGTAATTAAGGGTGGATGATAGCAACGTGGCGGGAAATTCAAAATTTTCACAGTTGTTTACATTTTGTAGCTAAACTGAGCTATTTTTCTTCAGCGATTTTTCGTTCGCGGCAATAAAAAGGTATTTTACGCAGTGGCACTGCCCAAAAAACTTGTCGTAGACCAGAACACATAATCGGCTGAATTATTGTTGTTCTATTGTTTACAATAATGAAAAGAATACTATGTTATTGCTGCGAACGAAAAATCGCTGAACAAAAATAGCTAAGTTTAGCTACAAAATATAAAAATCTGTAAAAATTTTTAATTTCCCGCCACGCTGCTATCTTCCAGCCTTAATATAATTTCATCATGATTCAGTTTCAGACGTAGCACTAGCACTCCATACATCATACATCACGTCTAGCATGACGAAAAATATCGATCGCTTTCTATTAGATAAATGAAAAGAGTAAGAGGGGGACCACTACAACTTGTAAAATTAAATATTTAATTAAATGGAGAATCAAATAGAAATAACCGGAAAAAATATTCACGTGGTCCTATCAATCGGACGAAGAAGTATGTGGACTACGTGGCCAGAAGTAAAAAAGTATTGTAAACCGGACCAGGAAGAAAGTGTGAAAATAAAGTTCATTCATTATTTGTGACTGCTCATAAGGCAATTTTGCGGACGGTAAGTAGTTGATAATCTGTCTATATTTTCTTGAATACGGTTCATATGAGATTCTTAGGGAGTAAAGAGTAGAGCTATAGAACTACCGCACCAAGGAAAGTTTTAATTTATCTGATTTTAGTTTATCTGAGATTGAATAAACAACATTGTTAGAGGTAACATTATGCGCGAAACATAATTATATTGAACCAAGAGTGATTTGTTTCAAATACAAGACAGAAGTGTTATTTTGATAATTTAATTTATAAAGAGTTTAAAACAAATGTATTTTACATTAGTATTCTACACTGGTCGAACAAAGGAAAAACCTATGGGTTTACTATAATAATTTTGTGACTCGAAGGTGACTCACGATTTTAATGTCCCGGTGGCAAATACGTACTGTCAGCGACACTATTAGATATACTTCATCGATCGATACTCGGTCTTATGTCTCACGTGATAAGATGCTGGTTGGTACTCGTATTTTATTTAGTTCATAGGCGGAGTTGAGAGGTTTAGTTCAAAAGACGTGCCAAAAAAACGACAAGTTTGCTTCTAAATTGGTAACGCGCTGTAGTAGGAGTCTAGGAGAGTCGTGCTATTTCTGGTGTCGTCAATCGTCTCCTTGCTTTCTTTTCATGGTGTTTGTGCATACTGACACAGGTTCTCTTAGTTCCACCCATGTCCACTTTATAATTTAAAAAGCAAAGTTAAAAGTAAAGATAGAAGAAAAGATGAGTAAGTGAAACAAAACTATAAGTAGATAGAGCTTAATTACAACATATTAAAAATTTAGTTTTTTTAGTTAATTCAGACAGTGTCTTCGTAAGATGAGATGCATCGTCACTGGGTTGGGATCAGTATTCATTAGCAGATGATAATAGAGCTGCTGGCACGTAATGGCGGGACAAAATTATTGCACGAGAAACACAACTTCACACTGAACAGTCCTACCTACCTAATGTTAGGAGGTAGTTTTCGTCATCGACAATGGGGCTAATCTTAGAAGTATTCAGAATTATTCAGAAAAATAATACTTATATATCGTTTTAATAAATTACTCTTAAACTACACAAAAAAAAAGGAAGAAATAACTGCCGTTATTCCCCGCTTGAAATATGTTTTTGAGATACCTTGCGCATTTTACGGTCAGCGACACGATACGAAACCCCATAGTAGCTCTTATCGCTTGCAACATAAGTGCAGTAATCGAACAAAAAGGGAATCTTAGCGTTTCGCAGACTGTGGCCCGGTTTCCGAGTTGAGAATTTTGCTAAGCAAATGGGTAAGTATCGTCCTGTCTCTGCAGATTTCTCACAAAAGAGCGTGACAGAGCGATGCGTAAGTATGTGCTTAGTAAAATTCTCAACTCAGAAACCGGGCCTGTAGGTACTTCTGTTTGACAATACTTAGTGATGTTGGCGAGTGGACAATGTCAATTAAACGCCGGGTCTACAACATATTTAAAATTGAGTTTATTTAGTAAATGCAGACCGTTTCGTTGTAAGATGAGATGCATCGTCACTGGCTGGGTTGGGATCAGCATTCATTAGCTGATGATAATAGAGCTGCTGGCACGTAATGGCGGGACGAAATAATTGCACGAGTAACACCACTTGACACTGAACAGACCTAATTCCTAGCTACCTAATGTTCGGAGGTAGATTTCCTCATCAATAATGGGGCTAATCCTAGAAGTATTCAGAATTATTCATAAAAATAATACTTATATTACTCTTAAACTACAAAAAAAATACAAAAAATAAATAAATCACTGCCTGTTTTTTAAACTACTTTTCGGGATACCTTGCGCATTGTACGGCGATACGATACGATAAGATACCCCATAGTAGCTGTTATCGCTCGCAACATAAGTGCATTAATCGAACAAAAAGGGGTATCCTAATTTAGCTGACTGTACTTCTGTTTGACAATATTTAGTGATGTTGGCGAGTGGACAATGTCAATTAAACTGGGCCGGGCCTAATTGGTCTCATTTAGGGACGGCTGTTGCGCCACGTAGGGCCCCGGGTCGTCGCCTGAGTCCCCTCGGGCCTCACAATGTCACACTTGAATTAAAGACCCTTGAGCTCCAGTATGGGAGGACCTTAAAATCATGGTTCTACTACGCTCCTTCTCATAATGTACACAAGACAGCACGTCGACCCTAACACGCTAGCACTCTACTCGGTTACGTTACGAGCGACTTTACAACAAAAGTGTACGCTCTGACGTGCTCTCGTGTGTACATAAAACCGTGAGGAAATAAAATTCACATAGTCTCAAAAAGAACGTTTCCACTATAATAAAAGTCTCAAAAAGAACGTTTCCACTATAAACTTTATTTTAGCTGCCTTATCGTAAACCGCGTGAAAAATTGTAATTTTCTGGCTGTCAACCTAAAACAAGAATACGGAAACGGATTCCAGTCGGAAAAAAGTCTAAGAGGTTTCTAATGGAGGTTTTAAAAGGCTCCCCAAGTATGCGGTCGAGGCATGCAGCACGGAGTGTAATCGATTGGTGCCGGGTGGGTGCGCGGGCGCTGCACTGTCACGGTTGCAAGCTCATCACAACGTAGAGACAATGACACTTCATTCAAATGGTATTGTAAGCTTCGCTTGTGGTGCGAGTGAGAGCAAACAAGCTAATAAACCATAACGAAATTATTAATGAAGTAAAGTGTACCCATTATCGCCCCATAGGCTTTAATTCCCAAAATCTGTTTAGTGGGTATTGAACAAACTATCGCCTTCTCTACATTTTCAAAACCTAGTAACGCCATCTACCGATGAAAAGAAAATGTTACTTTTAATAGGCAACTTTAAATTATAACGCCCTCTATCGGCATTTTTGGAACTACAAAGTTGTTTCTACTCGATACTAGGTGGCAGTAAAAGATACTAGGTCACTAGCGCCATCTAGTGATCAAATTGTAACTCTCTAGAATAATACTAGGTGGCACTAGTGTGCAGTGTGCATTTAACGCCACCTAGTGTTGAGTAGCAACAACTTTGTAGTTCTAAAAGTACATGCAGATAGCGCTATTCTGTAGTTTCGCTCTGGAAATATAACTTTTCTATTCCTCGGTAGATGGCGTTACTATGTTTTGAAATGTAGAGCAGCGCGGCGGTAGTTAGTTCAATACTAAACTGCTAAACTTCTCTTAGACCCGGTTTCTGAGTTGAGAATTTTACTAAGCACATACTTAGGTATCGCTCTGTCACGCTCTTTTGTGAGAAATCTACAGAGACAGGACGATACTTACCCATTTGCTTAGCAAAATTCTTAACTCAGAAACTAGGCCTTAGAAATCCACTCAACCTTTGAGCGTCAAAACACTCTAAAATAACCCTTTTTTTTAGACATTTTTTTTTACATAAACGGTTATTTTTACGGTGGATATTTTAGAGAAATCTTTTAGAGGGAAGATATTGGAAAAAGTCTGGATGAAAGTCTATCCGGCGAGACAGTTTTCGTGTCGATAGATACATTTTTTCCTGAGTTCTTACTACTCGACAAGGGCTGATAGTACAAAACAAATTAAAAATTCTGTAAATATTTACCATGGGTGGGTAGTGCTCGTAGTGAGGCAGCATCGTCGTCAACTTCGTCTTCGGCCTCCTCTTCAGTGATAGATGGAGGCGCTGCCCAACATCTCAGCCTTACTCCAGCATTTGCCGCATTACCACCAGCGTCCAACCTCACGCGTGGCAGACTTCTCGTGTTGTACTCTCCATTGCTACTGGATACCTGACGATCGAAAAGAAGTCAATTAGGTACAGTTGATTAATTTACCATACAAAGTCAAGAACATTACGTACAATCAAAGCCTGCCCAAGAGCATTGACTTCAGTTACGAAGCCGCGCTACATTATGACGCAACTTATCTGTTGTGATAATTAAATTATAATACGCTTCTCAGCCCCTCTACCCTTGACGCTATTGCGATCCAATTGAAAAAGTTTAAAAATTAATTTCTCTTTGAATTCGCATAGTAAGGCTTTGATTTTAAATATTTTGTAATGTTTATTCAAAGGTAAGGCGGTTTTATTCAATAAAACCACAAAATGCGTCTTAATTTGTAAAATATTAAATTTTGTAAATTGCGCCATATTGCGGCCGCATTGGAAACATGCGTCAAGGGTAGAGGGGCAGTTAAATGACCCACATTTGACAATAGTAGAGTTGGTTTATCATACTGCTTAATACCGTGTAATAAACTTATTACGTACATTGTAACATTCTAACATTACATTATAGGTATACAATATACATAGTTGTTGTATGCGATGTGACCCATTATTTCGTATAACAGGAATTCTACCTATCCGTGACCACGACAGCTGTAACGCTGCCGAAAGGTCGGGATAAATAAGGTTAATTTACAATAATTTTCGAATAAGGTTGGTTACGTCGCCGATTTACCTAATACAAAATGAAGGACGGGTCGCAAAGTAAACAAAGAAGTGTAAGGTAAGCAATCCCAGTGTTTGTTTGTTTGTTGGTATCAGCTGGTGTAAGGTGTGTGTCCGTGGGAACGGCGACGGGCCGCTCGAGCCGGATCAAGGCCTCACCCTTCCAATCTAGAAACCTCTAATGAGAGGAGACGGCCGCAATGCCGCGCCACTTTACTAGGAGAAGTTAAATATTGTGCCGTTTCATGTGGAGCATCTATCATATTTGAGTCACTTTCGAAATGTAGAGTCTTCAAATTGACGTATTGGAAATTTGTAAGACTTAGGGCCGATTTTACCATTGAAAGGGCTTGTTCAAGAATAACCCTAGGTATCTGAAGTTTTAAAGGCGTATTGATCAGGGGGGTTACCCTTGACGCTATTACGATCCAATTGAAAAAGTTTAAAAATTAATTTCTCTTTGAATTCGCATAGTAATGCTTTGATTTTAAATACTTTGTAATGTTTATTTAAAGGTAAGGCAGTTTTATTCAATAAAAACACAAAATGCGTCTTAATTTGTAAAATATAAAATTTTGTAAATTGCGCCATATTGCGGCCGCATTGGAAACATGCGTCAAGGGTAGAGGGGCAGCTGTGCGCCCGGAGGAATTCCTCAGACGCGGTTCGTCACCACACCAGCTTACCCTTGACGCATTTTTTTTTTTCAGTATGAGGCAATTCACAAAATTCTATATTTCATTAATTAAGACGCATTTAATATTTGTATAGTACAAAATAACCTTTGAATAAACATTAAAACGCATATAAAATCCAAGCATGACTACGCGAATTCAAAGATAATTTAATTAAAAACCTTCATCGATATGAACGCAATAGCGTCAAGGGTAACCTAAACCCCCGGCTTTCCCGCACAATTAACCCAATCTAATTTGGGAATGGGAAAGCCAGTCCACAACGAACACAAACCGTCATACAGCCCCTCTACCCTTGACGCTATTGCGATTCTATTGAAAAAGTTTTAAAATTAATTTCTCTTTGAATTCGCATAGTAATGCTTTGATTTTAAATACTTTGTGATGTTTATTCAAAGGTAAGGCTGTTTTATTCAATAAAAACACAAAATGCGTCTTAATTTGTAAAATATTAAATTTTGTAAATTGCGCCATATTGCGGCCGTATTGGAAAAACGCGTCAAGGGTAGAGGGGCTGGCATTGTCTTATAATAAAGCGATGAGATCATTTCAATAAAAATATTTTTTCATTAGGTAATTACTCTACCACTAGTTAGTAAACCTTTTTTACAAACCCTAATGTTTACGTAGTAAAGTTAGTACTTCATTCCACTGCAAGGGGACTTGCCTTGCATATTATTGCAAGTGTTAGATGCTTGGCTACCTAATACGGAGCGGCTTGCGAATGTGAACGGCAGAGAAATAGTTGGTGCGTGACGCTAGAAGTGACTGCCACATGATATTGTCCTATCCTCTTACAACCTTGCTGATTCCTTACTTACTTAGGTACCTAATGTTACAGATTTCTTATTATTGAAATGCACATACAGGTAAAGGTTAAGGCTCTAGCTAACTAGGTAAGGGCTAACTAGCGCCACCAATGATAAAAAAAAAATATTATCCCCTTTTTGAAAAAGTAATCCAACAGAGATTTCTATATTACGAGTACTAATATCAGTTTTTAGAACCATCAGCCCAGAGCCGAGACCCAGGAATCTAGGCTACAATAATTTAACTTTTGGCAGAAGCGGCCAGCCCCTCTACCCTTGACGCATGTTTCCAATGCGGCCGCAATATGGCGCAATTTACAAAATTTAATATTTTACAAATTAAGACGCATTTTATGTTTTTATTGAATAAAACAGCCTTACCTTTGAATAAACATTACAAAGTATTTAAAATCAAAGCATTACTATGCGAATTCAAAGAGAAATTAATTTTTGAACTTTTTCAATTGGATCGCAATAGCGTCAAGGGTTACCCCCGTAGGGGTTATAAAAAAGCCATGATTTTTTTATCATTGGTGGCGCTAGTTAGCCCTTATTATTAAAGCCTTAACGAAAATTCGCCTTCCAACCGCATTTTATATACTTACCTAACACATTACAGAAAATAGCAATATTTTTACAAAACTTAAACAGGTCATCTCTATTCTGTAAGTAGGGATATTTTAGGACACGTGCATGACATGATTTAACAATGATGCTTTACAACTGAATAGATACGGAAAGCAATTTATATGATGTTATAAACAAATGCAAGATCAGCAGCCATCTGTGTTACGCGCTGCAGTTCGCTCGAAGCTGCTCAATAAAACAAGTATAAACAAGTAGAGCCTTACAGCAGACAAACATAAAACTATCTTCAAATATGACCCAATTGTTCATCAGAAGCTTCCGTCTAAATGGCGATGGCAGAATGTGGCCAGTTTACAGCGGCGAATGAAATCCAACACGACATGTAAGCGGACACAGCGGCTAATAGAACGATATAAATAGGTCAGAGAAAACGTTGTGAAATCACAAAAGGACTTCCATGTCCCCTGTGGTATTTTCAATTTGCCGCTGCTGGTGTTACTTTGACCTCTTTTATTTTAAAACGTGTCCCGAGAGAATGTTTTCGCGGCGGTTCGAGTAAGCTTGGTTTCGACAACATCACGTATTATTGGAGGCAGCGTCCCAGACTGTGACGTCAGAGCTCCAGCAAGCTGGTCTTAATTAATGTCCCCGACATGTAAATCATCAACATCTGCGATTTCGTTAAGAGCACAAAGCTAAATCACCTCCCTGGCTGGTGCTATTTGGCTACAAAGGTTGACGAACTTCCTTCGCTGAAGCTCGGCGATTAGGTATGACAGTGCCGACTTGTAAGTCACTTGCATATGTAGACAGGCTGAGCTTCGTCGCGGCAGGATGAACAACGGTATTGCATAATTCTGAACACGTGCAATGTAACCGAGACTGCAGCATCTATCGATGCATTATTTATTTTATAGATAGATACGATAAAATTAAATGTCCATGAACTTCTACTGTAGCACTGAAGTGTTAAAATCTCAAGGCACTACTTGGCTTTTAAGATGCGAAAATACTGTATCTTGGAGTTTCTCGGAACATTTTTCTGCGGTTGTTAATTTTGGTCTTCACTCCAATCAAGTTTACGACTGCGGCAAGACAATTCTTGAAGAGTTCTCCATTTATATCGTGATAATCTTAATTATCGTTTATGTTCGTAGAGCGTTTTTTATATATTTTTCAATTTTTATCCGTGTTCGTAGTTTTTTATTCGCAATGGCGCGGTAGGTAGTTACTATGCCCGGTATGCTCGTAAAAGACTAGGGTGGGAAACGAGCTGCTAATTGTCACTTTGACCGTATTTTAATTGAATTCTAGTTTAACGACAAAAAAAAACATGTTATGTGGTCGCTCCATGGTCGCTATTTTATAATAAAATTTACATTGCACTTTCAAGAGAAAATCTTTTAAGAGTTGCACTTTTATAAATTTAATTACTAAAACTTACCTAGGTACTATAAAAACTCTCCTGTTTTTTAATGAGAGATAATTCAAAATAGTAAGACAATTATTTTCTCAGAGATAAATAATCGACTCTATGTAAAGCTTTAAATTAGCACAGTAATAAAAACATTAGGTATTTCTTGATCTAATTATAAATAGTCGGGTCCAAGTGGGAGCCGTCACCACCGGCGCCACGGTTCGATGCTCCGAACAGTTTTTGTACACCATCATGCCATGACATCACTCTTCAGCTGTGGTGCTACTGACTGATTCATTTTGAACGCGAGAAAGACTTGTCTAAGCATCGACATGGCAAAGCTTTTAAAACTAGCTGTTCGTTTAAGATGACTGTAGAAGTGCAAGTTTTTTTTTTTGTTACGATGATTAGATATGAGTTGAACACATCGACACGCACTAGCTATGACTTACCTTATCCACATAGAAGCCAGGGAAAGACTGTCCGGAGGCATGTAAAAAATTTAAAGTATCATTAGTATGTTCGTTTAACTTGTATTCACCTTGTATTATATGCTCTTTGGTTTGACCATTTATGGTGCACTCTGTTTACAATAACCGAGTGTCTCACTAAAAGGACCCCACGACGTAAAACAATTAGAAACCTTGTAATGCTTCATAAAAGTCCTATCTGGAAAGTAGTTAACATGAAACGCATCCTGCCTTCCACTTTACCAGTCATTTGCCGCATAACCATAACTTTTCTTCTGAGAACAACGACGTAGAGTACCTGCGGCCTGCCCCTCTACCCTTGACGCACTTTTCCAATACAGCCGCAATATGGCGCAATTTACAAAATTTGATATTTTACAAATTAAGGCGCATTTTGTGTTTTTATTGAATAGAACAGCCTTACCTTTGAATAAACATTACAAAGTATTTAAAATCAAAGCATTACTATGCGAATTCAAAGAGAAATATATTTTTAAACTTTTTCATTTTGATCGCAATAGCGTCAAGGGTAGAGGGGCTGAAATGTACAAACGACCGAACCTGGGGGGTTACCCTTGACGCTATTGCGATCCAATTGAAAAAGTTTAAAAATTAATTTCTCTTTGAATTCGCATAGTAATGCTTTGATTTTAAATACTTTGTAATGTTTATTCAAAGGTAAGGCTGTTTTATTCAATAAAAACACAAAATGCGTCTTAATTTGTAAAATACTAGTGGTTCGCCCCGAACTATGAACTCGCAACCCCATATAAACTTAAAAACCCCATATCTCAGCAACCCCTCGACCGATTTGGCTCATGTTCGAACTTAAAAATTCTCTTGGCCTCATTTACTTGCCTACCAAATTTCATAACGATCCGCCTAAATTTACTCAAGTTATCGTCGAACGAACATACATACATACATACATACATACATACATACATACATACATACATACATACAAACGCCGGATTGTTCCAGTAGACTCGGAGAACTTCGCTCGCTTCGCTCGCTCGTTCAATAAAATTTTGTAAATTGCGCCATATTGCGGCCGCATTGGAAACATGCGTCAAGGGTAGAGGGGCTGGCCTTTTTCATTGTTTTTTACGAACTATATTTATTCAATCGTGTTGTACAAAGTTGTGCTTTTATGTTTCAACGTGCTTTACAATATTTATACTGTGCAAAAGTACTTTCCTGTTGCGCCTTTTACAGAGAGCTTCAATATGTGTTGAAGAAGTGACAATGAATGAATGTGACCCGAAGTCACGGAGTTGTCGACGCCCACGTCTCACATAGGTATGGTCAGCAACACGGTAGGATACACCAGGGTTGCTCTTATCGCGCGCGGCATAAGAGCGTTAATCCAACAAAAGGGGTATCGTAACGTGTCGCTGACAGTAGATACTTTAAAAGTTTAAACTACATCGTGGAGCGCACGCAAGGATTGAAATCGAGAGTACCTAGTAATTCTTTCTCGAGACCAGCAACCGTGAAGTGATAGTTTTATGAGTTTTTTTTTTTCTTTTAAAAGCCGTATCTAAATCGTTATGCCCTTGACTGGCAAGAGCGCCTTTAAGTGGTCGAAAAACGTTACATTAGGTAACCTAACCTAACGCAAATTTTGTCGTTCAAGCCACCAAGGGGGTTATGATTATAAACGGTTATGAAAGGTTGATTACCAATTATTATAGAGTGTCAATTTAAGTAGTCAATTACCTATTGATAGTCATGACTAGGAAATGACAAACAATGAAGTTTATTACCCATAAATAACTTTTCCACGTCATAGCGGTTGTTGCCAATTTATTAAAGATATCAATGGGGGGTCCGGGTTTGAATCCCAGTCTCACTATGTACCAATGAGTATCTAAAGCTTCATTATCAGTCGCAATACTCATGAACGATAACATCGTGAGGAAACCGAACCTAAAGTGTACTTATTGTTACGATTGTCAGCAACTAAGTTTTCCCTCGAAGGAGACACACAAGAATGCGGAACTTGAACAAGTTTAAGTAACTGGTATTTTACTTTTCATCTCAGTAAGCAGAGCGTCTATGAATAATGGATAGGGCAGATTTGTCGCCAAAAATAAGCGTTGCTGCCACTGATATCTTGCTACGCTCATTCACACAAGTAAAATAAGAAGACTGGATATAACGACGAATAGAAAGTCGATACAATCGCAGTTCTTTATAGGACCCAATAACTAACAAGTGAGGTAGATTTTTGAAAGCGTAACAATAATTTTGGGGAAACAAAGGTAATTTAATGCCAATTTACGCCTTCGTAAAATTCAAAAAAATATAAAGAAATCGTGTCTAATTAATATGTACGTCCATCTTGATATGACAAAGCAATTATGTGTAGACATCACGTGCCTTGTAATGATACTTTGTTGAGAGGTATTTTGTTTTAGAGAATTAAGAGCCAAACCCCATTTTCGTGCTACGACTGAGCTTGTTTAAATCGCGGTAAGCTTGGCTGGGCAGAATGTAATTTTGCTTTGCTTTTGTGATGCAATTTTGAATACTGTATTAAAGTAAGTGACACAAGATTTCTAGAAAAGTAAAATAAAACTAATCAACGTACGTTATAATTTGGATATTACGCAGAGTCTGCCACTTGTTAGAAAACAGTATAAGTTCGCAATAGGGTCGCCACGCTCGACCAATTCCAGTTTTGTAAATGTTACGTCCGGTTTTTACTTTATTGCATAGGAAGCAGCAAATTAACAATATTTATGTATGAAAAAGGAATTTGATAAGTAGCATGATCGTACTTACTACGAAATATTTTTCATTCTTTCGTAACTTTCATTCTGCACCTTAGATTGATTTGAGGTACCTATTATGCAACTTGCAACAGGAATACCTCCAACTTTCGATCGTCTATTTACTATTTAGTTCAGATGCTCTTAGACCAATATCTCTTCGCTTCCCTGTATTAGTTTGCTTAGTACCCATATCTCGGATCCCTTCGTTTTCCCTGTTTTCAGTATCGCTGTTTCACTACAAAATTACAACCAAATAAGACTTTTTTCCCTGGAGTCTCTACATAATTTGTATAAAAAGAGTCAGTTCTATCTACTCACAGCAAGCTCTTCACTGGTGTAGGCGGTGAGGGTGCGGCGATCCTGCTGCAGCACGCAGTAGAAAGGCTCCCAGGATGCTGGCACCCCTCCGTAGGAACCGCCCAGCGCGCTTGCCGCCGCTTCTGTGGACAAACGAAACAAAAACTGTTTGAATTTAGAACCATTTGACTGGACAGGACGCTAAGCAAGACTTTTTATTATTATTTGGAACCAAATTATTACCAGCCAGGACTTTATTATATTTCTGAGCTTTTGTAGTTATGTATTGTGTTGTACGGTCAACCACGACGACCACTACCTCAAGAAACGAACGAAAACAATGACCAGCCGTTTGTACTTGGCTAGCCAATATTCTATCAATATAGAGAATAAATAACAATAGCGTTGAAAGATTATTAGGTGCTGTTAGCGACGTGCTCTCGAGTTTGATATTTTTTTGATACCTTCATGATTGTCAGCCTTTTTTAACTTGGCGCGTGTGGGACCCGCTTATTGGTGACATTCCAAATGTGAATCAGTCTGCAGCCGATCGCTGACGAGGTCCCACGCGCGCGCCCGAAAATATTGTATTTTTTTACAATTCCTCGTTTTCATTCAGCTCTGCCCCCAATAAATTGGTCTTCGAGCGGATCTGCGAGCCACCGCAAATCAAAGCTGAAACAATATGGTAAAAACGCGCAGCGCGCTCCAACGGGAAGAAACAATGGCGAGCGATGCCGCCGCCGCCTCGACTCGGCAAATTCAAAATCCGCCTTTTCGGCCCACTGACAACACTGACAGTACTGACACTAATGGAAAAAGCAAGATCGATCACGACTCACCAAAAACGGATTGCACGACAGTTTTTATGGGTGACCGGCCGCAAGCGGAAAGCAATCCGCTGCCGCCGCCTTCACCAACTCCGCGCTCCTGCAAGTCGCTACGATCCACGTCATCCTCAGTGCGCGCACGGCGAAAGAAATTGGAATTTGAAGCGGCTCAACAAAGAGCCGATATCCAAATGGAGCTAATCGACAAGAAACTAGCTGCGGATATGGCCGAATTGGAAATGGAGTACAGTTCACACAACGGAAGTCAATCGGACGCGGAAACGACAACCGAGGTAGAAAAGTGGTTAGATAAGACCCAACAGAATCCTCAGCACACCCACAACCATGGTGTCAAACCGGGTGAGCTGCACGCACCGCCGGCCCTAGTCACCGAGCTCGCCGGCGCTGCCGATGGTACGATTCACATGCTGGCGTCTGCGATCAAGGACCTAGCCATAGCCTCCGCCTCCGCCTCCGCCTCGAGAGACCCAAACACCAACTTACTGAGTCGCATATGCACGCCCAAGGAGCTACCGTCCTTCTCCGGCGACCCAATGGAGTGGCTACACTTTAAGTTGGCGTACGAAGAATCTACCACAGTATGTAACTTCAGCGAAAAGGAAAACCTATGGAGGCTCCGGAAATGTCTCTGCGGAGCCGCGAAAGAGGCTGTGTCAGCTCTACTAATTAGTGGATCATCACCGACGACCATCATTTCAACGCTGGAGCTGCAATTTGGTAATCCAGATGTGATATTAGCGAGACTTACGAACGAGATAAAAACAATGCGAAGTGTACCGCCGGAATATCTCAGAGAGATTGTGCCATTTGCAGTTAAAGTGCAAAACTTCACGGCAGCGGTCAACGCCCTCAATCGGCCAGAGTATCTACGTGGAATGGATATTGTCTCGCTAATACTCTCCAAGCTGCCTACACTCTTGGTTTCAAAATGGACAGACTACGACTACCTTTCAGATCGCGACGAGATCAAGCCCAAACTCATCGTTCTTTCCGAATTTTTGACTGTGGAGGCAAGAAAAACTACAAAGAGTGCCGTAAGCCTATTGTGCGTGCCTACAGCCTTAACTCGGAGACAAGACATCCGGCCAGAACCGCGCCAATCCCATCAAACGATGATACTGCAAAACGTGGCCGGGGATGAAACCGAAAAGTGCGGCTTCTGCAAGCTGTCAATTCACAAGCTGACGGAATGTAGAAGATTCAAAAAAGCGTTGCGTAGAAATAGGTGGCAGCACGTAAAACGAAACGGAGTCTGTTTCAAGTGCCTCGTGTCGCGTCACGACCGCGAGACCTGCCCCGCGCCCGCCTGCGACCAGGACGGCTGTGGCGCGGCGCACCACCGCTTGCTGCACTATAAAGTAAGCCACGATCGCGCCCCGCCGGCAGGCCAGGCCGGCCTGAACGCGCCCCCGCCACCGGAGCGTCTACCTACTGATGAAGGTGTGAGTACTGTCACGCACATTAAAACTAACTGCACGGTGTTGTTGAAAGTTGTACCGATAAACATTCATGGTCCTAATGGAGTTATCAAAGCCCACGCCCTCCTCGACGACGGGTCCACAGTGTCCCTTATGAGCGCCGGGCTAGCGGCGCGCGCTGGGTTGCGCGGCCGCTCAGAGACCATGCGTGTGCGGGGCGCCTGGGGCGACAACGAATTAGTTTGTAAATCAACTGTCGTAACTTTTAACGTGTCTGGTATGCATTGTGATAAGCAATACGCCATAAGCGCTCGCAGTGTAAACGACCTTAGCTTGCCAAAACAAAACTCAGCTATTGTAAACTGCGAAAATTTTGAAAACTTACGTAAACTTAAAGATAAGCTTTTCTATGACAGTGAATGTAAACCTGAAGTTCTTTTGGGTCAAGATAATTTCCACTTATTGGTACCGCTTGATGTATGTTTAGGCAAACCGAATGAGCCGTCTGCTACTCTCACCCCCCTGGGTTGGTGCGTGCATGGTAGTGTGCAGTTCGGGCGACGTGCGCGCGCCGCCGGCGCCGCCGGGTCAAGGTGCGTCGATCCGGGTCCTAGTTGCGCCGAGCATGCAACTATGCTACTGGTGAGCGCGCAGGACTCCGACCGGGATCTACAGGAGGTGCATAACGAGGTACGTCACTACTTTGCTATCGACAGTCTCGGAATACAAGGTAAGCCTCGCCTGAATAAAGATGATGAGCGCACACGTTCCATTGTCGACCAGTCGGCGAAGCTCATTGATAGCAGGTGGCATGTCGGGCTTCTCTGGAAGGATGACAACTGTGAAATGCCGGACAGTTACCCCCATGCGCTTTCAAGAATGAAAGGGGTGGAGAAGAAATACCGCGCCTTTCCCGCGCCCTCCTTTGCCCCGCTGTCGTCGTCCGCCCCCTCTGCGCTCTAGGCGACACTCGCGCGCTCGCCGCGCCCGCCGCCCGAGCTCTCGGCGACACTCGCGCGCTCGCCGCGCCCGTCGTCCCAGCTCTCGGCGACACTCGCGCGCTCGCCGCGCCCGTCGTGCCAGCTCTCGGCGACACTCGCGCGCTCGCCGCGCCCGTCGTCCCAGCTCCCGGCGACACTCGCGCGCTCGCCGCGCCCGTCGTCCCAGCTCCCGGCGACACTCGCGCGCTCGCCGCGCCCGTCGTCCCAGCTCCCGGCGACACTCGCGCGCTCGCCGCGCCCGTCGTCCCAGCTCTCGGCGACACTCGCGCGCTCGCCGCGCCCGTCGTCCCAGCTCTCGGCGACACTCGCGCGCTCGCCGCGCCCGTCGTCCCAGCTCTCGGCGACACTCGCGCGCTCGCCGCGCCCGTCGTCCCAGCTCTCGGCGACACTCGCGCGCCCGCCGCCCGCGCCCGCGCCCGCGCTCTCGGCGCCACCTGCGTGCTCGCGCGACAATGGCACGCCCCCTCAGCCAGATCGCCCGCGCCGTCTAACGATTGTGCCGCCTCGCCAGGCGGGGTAGGCAGCGCTACGGTAGGTTCTAATTATAAAAACCTACAACAGCATGTATTTAGCGACGCGTCAACCAAGGCGATGTGTGCTGTAGCTTATAGGCGTTGGATGGATTGTAAAGGTAAAATTAAATTAGCCTTTATTGCTAGCAAGTGTAGGGTTGCACCAGTGAAAACCACAACGGTCACGCGCATTGGAGAGTGGCGATATTATGTAAACGTCGCCGATGGGCCCAAGTTTTTACACTTCGATGAATCTTCATGGCCGCAACACATTCTGAATCCTGAAAAAATAGAAAATTTAGAATGCATTAATTTGATTCAGGCCTCACCTGAGCATTTACCTATCCCAGATCCCACCCGTTTCTCGTCCTGGTTACGATTGGTCAGGTCCACAGCTGTCATGCTGAAGTTCATCGACAAGTGTAAGAAACTTACCAATGACGGCGCCGTTGACTGTGCCGCGATGGAGAGAGCCGAACTCTTGCTGCTGAAACACGGACAGGCAGAATCTTTCGGTACGGAGATAGCTGCTATAAAAATAGGTAAAAGTTTACAGAAAAATAGTAGATTACTTAGCTTATCTCCTTACCTGGATCAGCACGGTGTACTCCGTTGTGGCGGCCGTATCGATGCTGCGACTGACGTCGAACCTGAAATTAAACGACCTGCAATCTTAGACGGGCATCATCACGTGACTAAGCTCATGGTGAGACACTTCCACGTCAAGGCTGCACACGGGGCTCTGGAAGCTGTAGTGAACGAGCTTAAACAAAAATATTGGATAATAAGGTTGAGACCTACGGTAAAAATGTTGCATCGACTTGTATGTATTGTAGGATAAAAAGTGCCAGGCCGGAAAACCCCAGAATGGGAGATTTACCCGCCGCTCGCGTAGCCCATCACCATCGAGCCTTTACCTTCTGCGGTGTCGACCTGTTCGGGCCTATGGAGGCTACCGTTGGACGCAGTAAGGTAAAACGTTATGGAGTGATATTTACTTGTTTGACCGTAAGAGCGGTTCACTTGGAGATCGTCCATTCCCTCACAACCGACTCTTTCATTATGGCGCTCCGTCGTATGGCGGCGAGGCGTGGTTGGCCGCGTCATATGTTCTCGGACAATGGAACCAATCTGAAGGGAGCCGACACTGAGTTAAAGAGGTCTATGTTAGAGTTAGACCAAGGATTATTGAGACAAGAAGCTGTCAACAACGCAATGGAGTGGACCTTCATTCCACCGGCGAGCCCACACTGGGGTGGGGCATGGGAGCGTGATCCTGAAGGAGCGTGCACCTAAGGACGAGAACCTCCTCACCCTGATGGCTGAGGTGGAAAACATCGTAAACTCTCGCCCTTTGATGCACGTATCTGTGGAGCCAGGGAGTAAGGAGTCACTTACTCCGAATCATTTTCTTATAGGAGCGTCTTCAAACCTGTCAGTACCTGGTACCTTTGATGACTCAGACTTAAGCTTACGCAAGCAGTGGCGTAAGGCGCAGCGACTGACTGACATGTTCTGGGGTCGATGGGTCAAGGAAGTTCTCCCCGACCTGTTGCCAAGGAAGAAATGGACCCAGGAGCAAAGGTCCCTACAGGTAGGTGACTTAGTCTTGGTGGTCGAGCCTAGTGCCCCTCGGAACGTCTGGCAGAAAGGCGTAGTGCAGGATGTTTTCCCAGGTAAGGACGGTCGGGTCAGATTGGTCGAAGTAAAGACCGAAACATCGACTTTGAAAAGGTCTGCCGCGCGCGTCGCTCGAATTCCGGTAGGTAACTCAGAGCTAGAGTAGCTCTAGGGTGGGGAGTGTTAGCGACGTGCTCTCGAGTTTGATATTTTTTTGATACCTTCATGATTGTCAGCCTTTTTTAACTTGGCGCGTGTGGGACCCGCTTATTGGTGACATTCCAAATGTGAATCAGTCTGCAGCCGATCGCTGACGAGGTCCCACGCGCGCGCCCGAAAATATTGTATTTTTTTACAATTCCTCGTTTTCATTCAGCTCTGCCCCCAATAGGTGCTAATAAGATAAAGTGTCTTGCGTAACTATGAATTTATTGCTTTTAAAAGTGCTCTACCTCCAATTCATCCGTAATTTTTTAAAGTTGTAACGAACTAAAAAGTAAGTCGAACTTGACGGCTTTCATTAGAAATATCCGCAGTCAAACAACTCCGATAGGTCTCGTGTTATTTGAAAGTTTTTTGGTTTTAGGAGATATGTAGAGAAGCTACGAAACGGAGAAACGTTGTTTATTGTAAAATATTTATAGGTATTTCTATATTTGTATAAAATAACTATTGACCTTAAACATAACCAGTATAATCACAAGCGGCCTCAGCATTTCTTAATACCAAAGGACTCTGACAGTAATTGTGGCACTTGCTCGGCCAATAACATTGAGGGACGCAGGCGCAGCCGCCGGCCACTCCGTAAATTACTATAATAAGTATGCTCCACTTAATCTATTAACCAAAGTGACTCACATAGCCTATCATGCCATGTGCATCCTTAGCCAAACTAATTCAACATCGATCGTGAGTAGAGAATATAGACTGCGCGGATATGATATTAGGTTAGGTATGTTTCAACGTATTTCTTACCATTCTAATGATCAGTTTTAATACAGAGCACGATTTTATCGTTTCGCAATTGCTCGGAAATTGTGTCGTACAACACAATAATAATGACCATAAGCACTCAGTGCGCCATTTCGAAGAGAACAAAATATCTCGTTGCCTACTAAAGAGTGTTGGCTCGTGATTCGAAAATAGCCACCGGCATTCGGAGTTGGGCCCCGCTATCTCTGAGTTAGTCACGCACGCCCAGCCTAACAAAGAGCAAGCTTTGCCGAGATAATAGACAGTTTTTAAATTATTCATAACGCTTTTCTGTGCTTCAATATTTCCAGGAGAAAAGGGAAGAAACTTTACAAGTAAACGTATTCGTCCTGGATATCTGAAGTAGGCTATTTCCTAAGCATATTTTATGAGCCGCAGGCAAGTTAAATACAGCAGGGAGGCTCTAGTGGACATAGCACTTAGGCATTCATTATCACGCTCGGATCGCAATAAATGCAGGATAGCCTGGTATCGCCTAGATCCGGTCTGGCTATCAGACGCAGCTCGCGCCCGCATCCTAACTCATCAGGACGGGTCCGACTGGCTCGGGCAGTTCCCTAACTTATTACACGATTCTTCAACAGCCTCGGGACGTAATGCAACCATGAAAGGCTGTACTTGCTTTGCTGTCAACGCATTTGTTGATTATATAGTGCCTTTGCGTTTTCTGCGATTAGCCACGGCATTTTATGGTAAATCGCATCTTCCTGTACATGATGGTTTACAAGATTCTCCAACCTGTAATTTACAAGATTCCTGAGAAACGTACATAAATGTTGGTATTAAATCAGAAAGGTAAATAGTCACACGAAATATTGATTTACGTGCGAAATGGATGTGCAATGCTCAGTATCATTAGGGCTAATGTTTATTCCTATGTTTATCTCTCGGTGGGTTGTTTAGGAGTGTGGGAGGTGGAGTCGCCGCGGGCGCACTCATGCCAGCTTTCAACTCAAAATAGTTGGATACAGAAGAACTTCATAAAATGTTAAATTACTTTCTATTACCAATTTTTAACAGATAATGGCTTTATAACTTCAACAGGATCAACTTGTCCATGCTAGAAAAAGGTTGAGATAATATAAAAGAAAATATTCATGGGTAAAAAATATGACCAATAGTTTAATGATTGATTACAGACCTAATGTAAAACTTTATTTTGCGTGTATAGGAGAAACACTTCACATGATAAAAACGGAACTAACTATTTTCCAACCCATCTTGAGCTCTCCTTACTTCAAATGCAAGCGAAGCGGACTCTCTACATCTTTCTGTTCGATGGTGCGATCGCATTCGCGGCGACGACAATGAACTTACGGGCTGAATGCGCGTGCGCTCGTATAAACAAACAGTCCGTCGGCGCCGGCGCAAGATGAGCTGCATATTGCCACATCTCGCGGAGAATGGAGGCTCGTTCGTATACAGCGGTTACTTGCTTAAATGCTGGAATGTTTCAACTAACAAAGGCAGGGTTTTTATGGGTACAAGCCGACGTTTCAAAAGCTCTACATCAGAAAAACGATCCTCTCACCCGACATTTCAAAGAAAATTTAAACAAAATGTAGCTGTTCATAACATAAGTGACCCTTCACATCTCACGGACGTCTCCAAAATTATGTAGCAATATTCCCTCAATAATTTTAAGTATCATAAGTTGGTATTGCCAAATCCATTGGCAAAGCGTCGTCGTCGTCGTAACGAAACATGATTTTACCGACACCATTAATCTCGTAGGCCGTCTTGAGTGCTGGCCTAATTCATATGCTGTGGTCATAAGTTTATTTTTTATTTTCTTCTAAAGTAGGTGTATAATAAACGCGCAGGTCTATTAATATTTAATTTTGGGATGTAGTTTTTGTAGCAAGCTATTCGCCATCGCAACATACATCACATCGGCCATAATTACTTACTGGGGCCTTAGCCTGTAACACAATGGCGTATAAATGGCGTCCCAGGTAGAAGTACAAAACCGGGATTTTTTCGTTGTTCTCCTACAACCAGCGAACTAATCCTCTAGAATTAGACTCATAATATTCTTCGCTGTACTACAAAAACATTAAAAGGACCGACACTGGACCGACAGCATTAATAAATCGTAATTAAAACCGTCAACTGGCAGCCCATTTTGGCACCATTGTGTTGCAGGCTAAGGCCCCTGTTCTCGCGTCCGCTTACATTTGATTGTGCTTTATGTACTCGTATTTACTCGCTACCGAGCTGTGCCTAGTTTATGAAGTATCCACCTAGGAGCCCTCAATGTATTTACACTGCAACACATCATTAGCCATTTATTCTCCAGAAAAACGATAAATTCTCGCGGCCCCCACACACGCGGCATAAAGGTCACTAGTCGTCCAAGGGAAAGGGCGTCGTGCCGAGTCCGTGTACCCTCCTCTTTAATACTCGGCTTAGTGTTTTGTCGACAAGTAATCTACTTGGGATGAAAGAAAATGTGAGTTAAACTCTAATTTTTAATTCGAGTCCACAGAATGACAGTTGCTACAAAGGCTTTATCTGACAGTAGCATACTTGCAACTGTCATTCCGTGGACTCGATTTATAAATTAGAGTTTTAGTTAAGGAGTGCGCTATTTTTAAGTGT
Source organism: Zelleria hepariella (assembly GCA_949319315.1). Classification (NCBI taxonomy): domain Eukaryota; kingdom Metazoa; phylum Arthropoda; class Insecta; order Lepidoptera; family Yponomeutidae; genus Zelleria; species Zelleria hepariella. Next base: position 11,724,979 of record OX439391.1, on the reverse strand, counting down.
ACTATGAATGTAATGCCAACTCCCAGCGTTTAAAAACCCTACATTCTTACATAAAAATGTTCGACGTTCATTCCGCATCGAAAATAATTCGTATTTTATGTTTTTGAATCAATATATTAAAACCGTCGCACCGCACATACATAGTCTATGTAATGCTTGTCGAATGAGCCGTTTTCACGGCTTTCAAATTTCGCTTTTTCTGAAGATATTATTATTCTGTGTAAGCGAAATTAGACGGCCACAACCCGGTTCTTGTATGGCCAAGCCTATGAGCGTCATCTGCCAAGGGCTTTGAATTCAGCTCTTAACTGTCAGTTGAAAACGGGCCATTGCACCATAACACCTTGCCATGTGTTCCGCGGCATTCACCGATATGAAACTAACATCCTGACAAAAGACCTATCTATCACTTAGTACTCTGCTTGTAACTAGCCGCAATTACATACGCGCTTGTGGCGTTTACTTACTTACATTATTCACGTGAAGGACACACAATTAGAACGAAAGAACGGTGCCTATTTATTCAACATATTATGGGATTAGTTCACTGGACATAGGTCCATCCCCATGGATTTCATTCGTGTATTTCACTGACACTTAATTAAATGGAAGGGCCATTTTGTAGAGCGTCAGCGTTAATTCAATCAAAGTGTAAATTTTCAGCAAATGTTTTATCAAGAACTTCGTATCATCTGAAGCAATTTCCACACAAAAATAACAAATTTAATTGAATACATTTTTAGATGACCCTTTAAGTTTTCCCATTTTTTTTTCCTTAAGGGTGGACGATAGCAACGTGGCGGGAAATTCAAAATTTTCAGTTTTTTACATTTTGTTGTTAAACTGAGCTATTTTTGTTCAGCGATTTTTCGTTCGCGGCAATAAAACACTATTTTCTTCATTATTGTAAACAACAGAACAACAATAATTCAGCCGATTATGTGTTCTGGTCTACGAAGCAGTGGCACTGCCCAAAAAACTTGTCGTAGACCAGAACACATAATCGGCTGAATTATTGTTGTTCTGTTGTTTACAATAATGAAAAGAATTCTATGTTATTGCCGCGAACGAAAATTTGCTGAACAAAAATAGCTCAGTTTAGCTACAAAATGTAAAAAACTGTGAAAATTTTGAATTTCCCGCCACGCTGCTATCTTCCAGCCTTAAACCACCCCTGAACTATGGGGAACAATACAAAAAAAGTATTATAAAAATCGGTCAAGCCATTGTGTAGTTTTAGCCAGACTAATCCATCACGAATACACGATTGATTTTTATATAAAAAAAAGAAAACAAGATATTTATTTAATAGTTTTGACCACTAACAACAAAACATGCTATCTGGCAAAAAGTTGTCGTCCCCAAAGATACCGGTTGCTTTTCGATTTATGTGCTTTTTAACACGTTATAGGTGCTTCTGTTGCAAGCACTCTTTACCTGCACCGCCTCTAATTATACCTAACTATGCAATTAAGCTATGTTACTTAGTGTTTATTGCAAGTGTGTTGTGTGCCTCTTATTGAAGTCAATCAAAGAAATGGAGTGGAAGACTAGGGGGTGAATGGTGCGGTCAAAACCGGATCCCGAGCCGGTCATCAAGTTTTTTACGTTTCCATCGGAGATCGATCGATGTAATGTGTAATGCAATAGCAGCTCTACATCAGCAGCTATAAGTAGTAGCCACCGAACTAAATCCCATAGAATCCGCATTACGTATAAAATCACAATAAAAACTTGTCCCCACAGAAACAAAAGCAATAGAACAATACGAAACATCATTTCGACCATACGTCTAATATTCAAATGTCAACCTTATTGCATTAGTGTACAGTTTTACTTTAATTGCATGGACTACGAGCAAATAAGCTTCCAAAGGCAATTTGGGCATCTATTTTTCCAGACACATTTCAGAGTTTTATGTTGTATCTAGTTTTATCCTTGATCGAAGGTAGTAGCATACTAAAATAAGTATGATACTCCCATTACTCATAATTGGATATACACGTCGACTCTATACGTATTGTGAAGCGCTATTTGTTCGGCAACGAAGTGAAGCTAGGTACTTGCAGCCTCTGCGAGCTATCAAAAATCAAAAAGACTGATCGCCAAATCCTTTAGATCCAGCACGTATTATCGAAAGTTTTTATACTGAACGAATAATGGTCGGAAACTATAAACCAATTAGTGGGGAGTTCGAAGGTTTTACGGATTTTTTTGTAGACGTAGAAATCCCGGGTCCCAGGCGAGACTATAGAGACCTTAAGCTAATTAAATTACCTCCAAGCCGTTTCATCTCAATATCTCCAAGTCATATTGTGAGTAATGTAATGTCAGCTTCCCGTCTGGCAGATTGGTGCGTGGGCGCCGCCGAGCCACGAACGGCTAGAGGCGGGAAAATTTGGGACGCTTTGCTTTGACGTGGCTTTGACACATCGCGAGTGGGAGTATAATGGTGTTACGGCACTTCGGCGTGCCATGCCACATGCAACACCATTCAGACATACCGTAGACATGATTATGAGGTAGTAGAAGGTCCGGTCGATGGTCGTACAGTTGTAACCTACTAGAACAGTCAATAGCCTACTATCACAAGAGCTACAGGGCTGTCCACCTAAGTGTCACCAATGAATAACCTCGTCTCAAAGTTCCTGAATCATCTGAGGATCCAAATCGGCCTAAGCAAGGAGAATATGGCCAGATGGGGATTCACAAACGGCAACCATTTGAACTTATGTGCGGTAAAACCAGCGAATGAAAAAACCAAAACCATGATCCATCTCGCATCGTGCGGCGTGCCTGCATATCCTAACACAGCAGGATCTGATGGCGGCTAATGCAGTGATAAGATAACGCAATCAGCATTGCAGAGTTTTTGGCCAAAACGACTTCAAGTATCGTTTTGACATCAACGCGCAAAGACGTTTTTTTTTTTTAATTTGGTTATTGAATTTGTAGGCCTATCAGCAGTCGGACTAGCTAGCGAAAGTCTGAGAGAGAGAGAGAGAGAGCTCAACAGGGGAATATTTTGATGAATCATTAATAATGATACTCAAGTACAATACCGAGGAAGTACTTCTGCAAATCTTCATACACGTTTGTGTTTTAGCAATGTATCGCTGGCAGAATCGTCGTGTTTTGAATGGCATGTTCATTATTTGGACATTTAGTTAAAACATTCCCAATACTTAGCTTGTACCAGTGTACCTAGTGAATAAATCTGATCAGTCAATTTGAAATCTGAAACGATATTTGTGGATAGGCATACAGCCTCTAAATTATAATAATTAGAAATGACACAAAAAGTTAATGTCACCGCTTCCTGTAATTTGACGAGCCAATCTAATGTCGCGGAAGTTTCATATTCTGACAGGGTACAATTTGTGCTGCCAATGCACTGGCCGACTCGAGTCATGGAACTAATACCTAAACATAAATAAAACATTTTTCCTAAGCGACCAAGACCAATGATCTCTTACTTAAAAATGTATTCCCATATTGCTCATATTTATTTTTTTATGCTCAAGTTTTATTTTTGTTTCGGATTTACACTATCAGTCAAACACAACTCAAAGGTTCCTACTGTAAGTATTAAAGGTCCCGATCCCGCACAGCGTCTATTAGGCAAATAAGTCTTGACAAACGTTGATGAAGTAACCTGAGCGGGTGTGGGCGTCCATCCTGCCGAGTGGCAGCAGGCGCTGAGCAGTGAAAGCTGTTGGCCCTACAGCGCATTGGCACAATTAACGATTCAATTAGCTGGGCTGGGAACCCACTGCTGAAGGCCTATCATAAACCCAAGATACGGAGACCTCTTCTTCTTCTTCGTCGTTGCACTCTTGTCAGAGCGGTCGTCGCCCACATTGTAGTATCATCATCAGTGGCTGACGTTGCGCGCCTTACGATATGCCACGCCATTTCTCTCGGTCAGAGGTTTCTCGGGTGCATTCACACAGTGTCACACGGAGACCTAAAGGTAACTATAAATTCTGCTCTTTCCAAAGGTTTATACTACACGAGCAATTCAAATAAATAAAAATTATTTCGTTAGGTTTCGGTAGATTCTGAGCCCATATTTATATCCTACTCGATGGCGCGTCTATTAAAAATTTAAAACTCTAGATATCCTCCTTTTGACGTTGTGTTTGGTTTGCGAAAGGCCCTCAAAACCGACGGCCTGTGTCGGGAAACTATGTCAACTATACTCTCTCTGCATGATAGGAACGCTCGTAAACTTGGAAACTTTGTTAGAACCATCATTATATTGGCTGCCGTAAGTCTTTACAGCTTATCGTTAAAACAGAAGATGGTTGATGATGATAATTATAGAGAAACAAGGGTATAGTCGTGCACTGACTGCTGACTGCTACATAGAAGTGTTGAGATAAGATGAGCTACGACTGCCAAGTTAGTGTAGCATTGTAGGTTGCTTGCGTACTGATACGGAAGTCATGTGTTTGAATTGTGGAGAGAGACCTAAGTCTATATGCTTGGTTCCAGGCAGTGCGATTTATGGTAACTTTCCGACTAAGCTAAGAACTATGTGCTGGGCATCCCTTATCCATCTTACACAGGTTCACTCAACACGTCCTAGTAGGAACTGCAGGGCCCAAGTGAATTTCACTGATAGTGAGTGTTCTTATTGTCAGTGCCCGAGTGGATGTGCCATCGCACGCTGTATAAATTTTCTACAGAAATCCTCTTCGTTCCCAATATTTGGTAGCTAGCTAGCTAGCTGTCTAGATGAAATTATTGTATTATGTGTATTATTTACCCTATTTATTTATTAGCGTAATTATAGCTGTCTATGTTGACACCGTACGCACGCTCCTCTTATTTCGAATAACTACAACATTGTGATGTTTCAAAACATCATAACAACGGTACAAAAACCAATGAAACAAGCAATTCAAGTTAATGAACACTTCGTTAAGACAGCCGTATTACTCTCGTTACCTAGAAGTGTATACAATGTGTGGATACACGCATATAGTTCCCACAAGTCGTGATGTAACTGATACAGATGCAGCGTTGGATAACTACCTATATCGCATGCGACTATTGTTCGCGGCGGAAACCCTACGACCTCAGAGCTGATTACCCGCTACTCGCAATGTTGTGTCTGTTATACAATTGTGCATCAAATGCGTTTGATCGAGAAGCCGCTTTTTGACGGTTCATATTCATCGTATTATGTAGAGCACGAGACGATTATCAAAGGATCATCTTAAATTATCATTATCACTTATTAATAATCAAAGAATTAATGCTGAGTCGTAGATAGAGCCTTAATGCTTGTCAATGATGAAAAGAACTAAAACTGCAAACTACGGTTCTGGATTTGTTGCCTGACGAGAGATCATACTTACATAAACCTGGATGGATTTATGAGTACAGTGAGAACATTAATAAACCTGTATTTATGTAGATCAAGATAATAATACAGATTACTCGGTGATTTTCCGAGTGCCACATGTGTTGCGTAAAGCTTACGCTTCCGGTACATTGATGTCGTATGAAAATTATGTGAAATGCGAATACTTACCTACACCGTAATAGATTTACGTAATGTAATGGAAAAAAATAAGATCTGTCTTGGCTTCTCAAGCATTGTCACGATGAACGCACTTCAATGACACTTTCTCTATTGATGAGCTTGCCACAGGAAGCTGATTTTTGTGCGCGTACGCAACATTGTTACTTCTTCGAATCGTACACACAACAGCACGTCAGACTGTACACTTTTGTTGTAAAGTCGCCTGTAACGTAACCGAATAGAATGCTAGCGTGTAAGGGTCGACGTGCTGTCGTGTGCACGAGGGACTTCCGCCACTCGTCGCCTTTGCATGCGTTACAGGAACCATAATTTTATTACTTGCACCATGAGCTTTGCCCAGAAACTCCTTGTGCCTATTTTCCAACTTTGTGACCAAAGATACACATTCAATAGCTTATTAAGCATTCTAAACTCAATTCAAGATCGTGACCGGCGGTGCGAGCGGCCGATTACGCCCAGTTAAATTCGTTAAGTTATTCCGGGACATGGAATGTGCACTTATTACAGTTGATTCGTTCTTACCCACTTTAAGTATGTAAATTATACGTTTCGTAATCATACACATCAAATGCTGTAAGCTAAATCTCTAATCCGCTTTTCAAGCAGTAAAGAGACTAAGCATCTGATAGCCAATTTGCATTACATCATAGCTCATCATTGACAGTTAACTAGTTGACTTTATATTGCCAATCTGCAATTTCGTTTTAGAGGTAAGTATGTAGTTAGTAATTAGTGTCCCCGGATTTGCAGAATATAAATCGATATTGAGATTTCTGCTGAAATAAGTTCGCATTATACGTAGTTACCCTATTTCACTCTCACTACTAATGTGTTTTAAGTTTAACTTTTTTCTGTGTGTGCAATAAAGTAAGTTTGTATAATTATTGCGACTTGCAATCGAATCTATTGCTTCAGACTTGCCGTGGTATGCTTCATGTGCAAACCTAACATCCTTTAACCGACTCTACATAAAAAGCCAACGGCCACCGGCACGTTGGGTGGTGACGTCAACATCGAGTGGCCGGGAGTGGCCGGGGTCTCAGACTTGGACTGGTCCGACAAGTGACCCGCGCGCGACTGGTCCCGATAGGTTTGACCAGCCAGACCGGGGGTTACTCTTGAAACCAATTCCAGTTTCAATATTAGAGCGTTATCAATAGTTTCAGTGGTAACCACTGGTATGGTAGCTGTCAGGGATTGCTCGATTGGCCTCAGACTGGTCGTATCAAGCTTCAGTCTTCTTCACTCATTCTTCTTCACTTCTTGAAATACATTGTGAAAACAAGAACGAAATGCAAATTTTATTATCCTCGTTTATTATTCCATCCAACGTTTGAGCAACGCTAGAGCCATTTGCAATAAACTGGGTAGCCGCGAATATACCCGAATCAAAAGTGGAAGTCGAAGTAAAGTTATTGCAAATATCGAGAACCCATAAAAGCTACAATTATAATTTGGCTTAGGAGTAGCAACCCACTTGACCAGGTGTGGAAGGGTCCCGCCCGGTGCTGCGGCGCGTGCCTCACCTCACCTCGCGATAGCAGATCAGCTGTCGCAGTACTCGACAAAGGTATTCAGAGGCATTTGGGAACACCAGTAGTGGCAGATGTGACGAAGATAAGAAAGGTCGACTGGAAAAAAAGCCTTGGGACTTGCAATTTCTATCGTAACTTAATTATACAGATGATTAAAATAAGTGAAACGAGAATGCCAAAATTCGTTGCAAAAGTAGGCAAATTGAATACAGCATATTTGTGCGTTTCTAAACAGGTGAATGTCAAAGGCTAGAAATCGTGAGATTTTGTGGGACATGCGCTCACTTGCCTCATTTTTATGTTAATTTGCAACAATTTCTTTATATCGGCGGTGGTTGTTATACGTGTTTGTTCATATTTTTTTGTCGTAATAGCTTTGCGTGGAAACGGCTTCATTTACAAACGTTTTCACAAATCGCGCGGAATTAGGCTATACGGTCGCATCGCTGCCGCCGCGCCGACCGAGAGCGGTGCACATAAACAGTTTTAACGGATACCTACCCCACATAAACCTCCACGGCAGAACTGTAGCTCTAAGATCATTAGGTTCAATGATAGTGCAAATTGAAAGAGCATTACTCTCCTTTACATGCGGTGCCGAAGAAAAAACAAGTAGATAAACCGCATCACGTAAATCAGCTATCGAACAAAACGTGTCAAGTTCACCGTTTGTGTCTAACATTCTGTGAATGAGAACATTCTCGCGTGCCACTCGACGATGACATGCAAATGATCCTAAATCGTAAATAACGTTACCTACTCATGTAGATACGCTTGGCAAGAGAGGCTACAATGGAACTGAAAGAAATGAAATTACGCCACGGTTAGTCTGAAACAAATGAGTGATGATTATTCAATACTGTGATTGCATGCTGACGACAATTTATGCATTTCATATTATGGCTGGCAATGTAGATCGGACACTATTATATGTAAGTACAATATGACGTATAGTAGAAGACACTGTGCAACCGAAATAAAGCACAAACGCGTAGAACCGGTTGAATGAATATTTATTCAGCGTACACCGCGTCTCCGCGGTGGCTAAAATTCCACGAACGGTTATTGACATCCCTTACTACACTTGCATTGTCTTCTGTGCAAAGTGATTAAAATATAAATTTTCTTTGGCAAACCTTTGGTAAATCTTTACCAGCACATGTATACGTCTGAATATCTTATCCGTTAGAGCTGAGTAAATACAAGCTCCAATGCAAACTTACCCGTTGCCTTGAACGCATTGGTATCGTAACTTATCTAAACGTAAGCGACCGTTAGATTAACATGAACCAAACAAGGGGAGCTGACTGTACACCTTGATGTGACTCATATAAACACAATAGAGATCGATGAAAGTCGATACATTATTGTATGGTTTCAAGCCCTTGACGCTGGCAAGCTCACATTAAAACATAAACACGCAACGAAAGAACGCAACGCGATACAAAAAATGTTATTTCACGGTAAAGGTTCCTTTTTGAGGCAGGCCGAGGCGGACATGACGACCTCGTCACCTTTTTTACGGGGTGGCAGGAGGAGCCCAAGATAGGAAAGAGTGGCGAACAAAAGTGCCCAATAGAGGGACAGAAAAGAGCCTCTATAAAAAAGGATTCGTTTTGATAACCGGTGTAACTATTATGATATAATTATAGGTCCCGTTAACTCAATTCCGTGTCCGCTCACAATTCGCGAGGGTTCCCACACAAATTGCTGCCATTAAGCCACGGCAGATTGCCTCACCACGGCGGCCGGGGACCGTCCTGCGCTTGCCTCTTATTGTTCTTATGTTTACCCACTGCCTTCTTCCGGATCGTTTTATCATTGCCTGAACTGTCATATCACTGTCTCATTGTACGAGTAAGATATCCACTATTATGCCATTGGGTATTACTTCACAACTCTACATTACATTGCCAGTAACAATGTGAATTCTTGGCATGCTTGGAAAAGCCATAAATATGTGGTAGCATTTTAATTGTATGTTCCATGCATTCCATTGGTGATTAACACTGGAACCAAGCGCTGGCGGAAGAGCTCTGCATACAGCTATACGAGTCTGTCTTTGTTATTGTGAGAGAGTATGTTATGAAATGCATTATCGCTGTATGAGTAAACATAGAAAATACCAGCCAGCCTAACACAGGCCTTGTAACAAATCGATGGAGCATTTGAAAGTTATTAACAACAAATATGAGCTATAAGTACTAAACTTTTTTTAAGAAGGGCATTTTCTAACCTGTTACCGGTCGGTAGTTTCAAAGCAAGTGGCTCGCTAAGTGCGGGCGCCAACATCGCCTTCCTGCGAAGAGGCCTACAGGAAGGGCTAATTAGAAAGTCTAAGTAGCGATGGTATCTTAGAACCAGCTTTAACTATTCTAGATCCAGCTAGAGTTAGCGCGCTTCCCGGAGCTGCAGGTACGGTACGGCACGCCTTGTTGAGCCTTATTCCGAACAAGTCACTACGTGTAATGTAAAGGTATTCTGTCTGTCTAGAACAAGGCTATCCAAACCTAGGCCCGCGAACCGCATTTTTGCCGCGCGGAGTAAGAGCTACCATGGGGTATCCTAGACCGTACTAAATATCTCACTTATGTTATTTAAGTTTTTGTTGTAGTTAAGTAAGTAGATATTTGTTTTTCATTCCCTCGCGTAGTACCTACCTAGCTACTTGTAGTGTAGTAGTAGGCTGGCGCTATTATCTTTGCCTATGGGCTCAAATTCAGTGTCAAGTGTCAACGCATGAAAATTATGTTGACGTACGCTAGCGGCTCGCTCCCACGGTCCAGTGTCAATACTTTAACTGCAGAAGCAAACTTGTCAAGATCAACGTGAACCCTTCCAACATTTACCTACCTATTATGGAGCCGCTGGGCCGTTCCCGTGACTGCCCAAAGATAACTATAATTGACGCCATTAGGTGATTTTAAAGCTAGATTACACTGGCATTTTCAATGTGAAGCAATAGACCGTTACGCACACATCAAACATTATCCAGTTCAGTTTTTTGCAGTTAGCGAAACGATTTAGCATTAAAGTCAGTCATTAAGCCTGACTACATACATAGAGGTAACATTTATAATTTAAATTCCATTTTGGGCAGATAAAACTGTCGACCAAACATGTACACTACAGAGTGCCTGATCATGCGCAGCATTTTTGGAGAAAAACATGTGGTAATTACTTACTTTTTTAATTTCGGTAACGGTCAGTCAGTCAGTGGTAAGCCGCGCAGGTCATTGCTCCTCCACCACGAGAGTTGTTTGATTGTAATAATTACTACTCGCTCGATAAGGAGAAGCTATTCCACAACCACGCGTGAAGGAGTGTCAATCAATCAATCAGTTAACATAATGGATTTGTTCCGAAGACGAATTTGTTTGGCTTTTAACATTTGCCGCTTCAGTTTAGAGTTAGTAACGTGTCTGTGACCTGCTGTCAAAATACCGATTGTATACCTACCGGGCAATTTTTAAATAGGTAGAGTTTATTCCTGAAACACGTTAACTTCTAAATGTTATTTCCAATAACTTTTGTTCTACGACTTTGCTGAAAGTGCAATATTATTTTTCCATAGTTTTTTTTTCAAAATGTTTATTAATAAAGCTTGGAATAAAGCTATCAAAAATTGCCCGGTATTGGGTGATTACATTCCGTAAAGACACAAAGACTGTTTCAGCCAACAGATTGTTTAAAAGACCAACCTGTCCTATAAACATGGCAACAAACAAAGCTGTGGAACAGAACAGAAGATAAATTACAAAAGAAGGGTAAATAAACTAAACGGTCCTCTGTATCCTATTAGACATGGATCCTCAAACAGGGGTTCAATTAGCTGACTGCGAGCTGAGGTGTACGGACGGCTTATCCGTTCTCACATCCATCGGATTTGCATGTAACCGAACAATCGGCCCCTATCTATCTCCGGTAATTAGAAACGTGCCAACCGATAACGGTATACAAATAGTAGCACCAGTTTCTGTGTCCGAGATACTCGTAGGTATACAAGAAGAGTAGAGAGAGAAAATTAACTAATTGGAATGGGAGCAATTCAGAGTCATTGTCATGTATAAAAATAATGTTATTGGATCGCAGAATAACGTTACAAATTCCATAAAACATATGGTCAGTCAGACACAATGAGCACTTGGAAAATGGTCCGGCTGTGCTATTACGACTATGACAATGTCTGTTGTTCAGTGATTGATGCGATAGTAATTTCCCGCAGACCGTTGCTCGTATCCAATACAGATCTGAGTGCCGGCGACCACATCGCACCGGCGCAGTCGTAACACGCGCACCGCTGTTCTCCTAATCACTGTAATTGAACGTTATCATAACGTCTGTTCCCGGATGTCTTCGCTTAACTGCAAATAAATCGGTGTAGTCATAGTTCACTTACCGGTGGCGGCAGCTGTGTCCGGCAGTGCATGGAGCACGCCGCACAGGGTGGACAGCGCGGGCGCAGCGCGGATACCGGTCACGGTCTGATCCGCGCACTCGTGCTCCTCCATCTGCGCCGGCTCGAACAGAGTCAAGTCCAGTCCCTCCATATCACTGCGCGTCGACACCACATCGTCCTCGGCCACGCGGTCACAGTAATGTTCGGGCGAATCCACTTCCTTAGGGCTTCGCGTGCAAACACCGTCACTGAGCGGATCGCAGCAACAGGTGTCCGAGAACGGCTCAAAGTCTCTACAGTCAAACTCGCAACGCTCAAAACTGTCACATGTACAAGAAGATAGAGCATCCGAAGTTTCCGAAACGCCTTCTACCATGTACATATCGGTGGAGGTAGCTTCATCGCTGTGCGCTGAAACAGCATTCTTGGCTGACACATAGAACACGCTCGAGGTGTACGGTACTTTCTGTACATGAAGCGTCACGCGACCGTCAGCCTCTAATCCGTCGACGGGAAATGTGTGATCGTCGGTCTCCGGGAGGACTCCTTCCAGATGAGTGCGACAGTCCTCGTAGTGCGCGAAGCTGGAGGTGTCGGTGAGGTTGGAGGAGTGGTCGACGGAGTACTGGTCGTCGGGCTGGTCGGGCTGCGGCACGTGATAGGGGGGCTCGTCGGGCGCTCGGGCTCCTAGGAAGATGGTGGTGTAGGGGCAGGTGTGCGGCGGACGGGAGCGCGCGGCGCGGCGAGGGTAGCTGGCGGCGGGCTCCGGCGGCGGCGCCGAGCTGAGCCCCTCGCCCGTCGACAACACGTTGTATCGCCAGTCCGGCATGGCGGACGCAGCACCCGCATTACTCGCCGACAATTCACAAAGAACCCATTGTTGTACTTATTACGTGTCACGTTTCAACACGACAATAAATTGACTTCTATTACACTTAGAAATCTTATGTCATACTATTCATGCCTCTGATTGTTGGAAAAGAGGATATTTCACTCTCGGGTCGACGTCCGCATCTGTTCAAACAGCTACCATGGGAATGTGGGTCAGTCGCAGCCAGTACGGTAGAGCCTCTCAATGGAGGAACTAGTATCACGTTTTACAATAATAATAACTTAATGACTAATTGAGTCCAATTAGGAAGGCAATTGGTGAATGCATAAAGATTTGACAGAGGGTCGTTAACTAAACGTGTTGCAAACACTGGAACTCCCTACGCTGCTAGGGCGCACTTTACACAAGTGTTGGTTGAAACTGGTTTAGTTTCTCTATGTGTTGTCACTTGGCACCGGCTAGATTCTTTACGGTATCAAGTCGGTCGCTGTACGTTAGCCGTTACTTATCAAGTTATCACCCAATGAAACTTTTTTTATCAGTACATCTTGACCTTTAAACAAGAACTGCGATAGGCCTGTTCGACGTAGGTAGGTACTTAGTTGATAATCTGTGAAGGAATGTGCAATTCACAACATTTTATTGACCGCGAACACCTTAGAGCGTAAATTACAATGCTGTGCGGTAGAGGTCAATGGTCACGACCGTAGTAATCTTTAGGAAATAAGCTTTTAGGCAAACGCGCATAATGTAGGGTCATTGGCTCAGAGTCGTGCTTAGAAACGCGATTGTAGTACAAAATTGTTACAGCGGCTTTGATATAATAACAGAGGTTCGCTCGTGACCGTTTGAGCGATGTATACTTTTCTTTGGAAGAAAAAAAAACGTTATCCGAGCCTGCATCCCATTAAAATTTCTTCCTGACTGGTAATAGCTGTATTAAGTAAGTCTACTCTACTATTCTATTCGGACACGAAAGGTTATTTATACAGATGATTGCGGAGAGTAGAGCGAGCTCTCGCGCACGTGCTACAATTTGACCACCGACCGCTTGATTTTATGGAGGTCCATCCGTAACAAAACGGCGCGGTCAACGAACGAAAATAAAAGACCTATTTTAAGTTCAAAACAAACGTGTCGAAAGAGCTTAATTGTGTGTCATCAAGCAAATTGCAAAGCAGGACCATGAAAAGGCCATTTATTGTTTGCTTGCCAAGTCTGGACAAAGGGGAGCAATTCGTATGAGCGTCGCGAAACCCATGTTCTTGCGCCTTCCCGTATAAAACTCAGCGGAGCTTATTATGAACAAGCTTTTATTTCATATACACACACACAACCTCATGGTCGCGGGGCGCCTACAAAACGTTTTACAACTTGCTATGTTCGATTCAATGTTGAGATTCACAATTTCACATGCATGCGCCAATGGAATACAATAAACTTTATGACTTTCTACAGTAAATACTGTGGTTATTGCTTAATATGGTAAAACAATAAGTCAAATTTGTTCATCATCCATTTAAGTAAAAGCGAATTGCCATAAGAATCTGGTTAGAAAATGGTCTTGCAAAGTTACAAAGACTGAATAAAATTCGGCAACGAACAGTATTGATAGGTAGGTAGTACAAATTGTAGGTAGCTCTATGTCTCCTTAGAGATCGACAACAGGCTATGCAAGTGGTTTGGCCAGTAGAGAGCAGTGAGAGCTGCCGCAACAGTCAGCTATTGAGGATTATAAACCAGGTTTATTGTTGCCTCCAATCTCGCTCCTAGCAACATGAATCGATATAATTTAATACAGTCCAGAGAGTTCAACTCTCGCTTCGATCTATCGACATTACCAAAGCTTATTCTCGGTTGGAAAGTAATAATATCCATTAATGGTTAAAGTGCATTAACGTGCATCCCCCATACTGTGTACAATCATTGCAGCATCACTAAAACGTCGCGTTTAAATATAGCCAACGGTGAAGCAGTAATGTAGAGTCTCGGCGACCCCAACTTGTTTTCTAGCAATTAAACTTGATCGAATAACATCGTAAATATTTTCTATATTTCTTTAGTTACCTACCACGAACCCTCTTGTACTGACTGTCGACTAATAAATCGATAAAATACGTTAGTTTATCGGACGCCGACCGAAGTTTGAAACTGCACTCAAGTTCTACTAAAACAACAAAGTTTATTTTTCAAACACCATACCTATATACACGTGTGATTGATTAATTATTATTAAACACTGTCTGTGTCACTATTTTAATGCCATGTCAACGTTGGAGCGACAGGATCATTCGATTCGAGTGGTGGGTGGGTTTCGTTAACTCGGCACGCGCACGCGGAATAGGTGCGCGTGGAAGATCGCGCGCGACTCGACTGGTGGGCGCGCGCACTCGCTGCTTCGGGGGCGCGGGCGCGGACCGCGGCCTGCCTGCTGCCTGGCCCCGTCTGCCCGTCACCCGCACGCAGCTGCCCAGCTCACACACGAGTTTACTCCGTTACCATACCAATCACAATCAGAACACACCAAGGCGCACAAACAAATCCTGCTTTATATTCATGAGAACCTCACCTTTACACGCCTATAGGATTGAGTTATTGAATCAACACAATGAGCTTGCTTTAACTAGTCCTTACACTCCTTTGTTGATTGTTACCAAAACTACATTGTAACACCGCTATGAAAGGCAAGGCAAGGATTATTATTATCGTTGCACAAATAATATAATCGCAATCTCCATAATTCCATTTGAACAAGTATGCAATTATCCTGATTCTAAGCTCGAGGAATAGCTCTATATAGGGAAGTCCAACTTCTAATTTATGCTATCTATTCAATAAAGCAGTTCAAAAGGTTTATGGATCAATTTATTTGTCTGACATAGGATCTATTATTAGATCACGCAACCCAGACTACATACTACTATCCTTGTACATTATTTCCGCTGAAGTTGAAGCTTTTTTCTCACGTGGGAAGTCATTGTTTACCCGAAGCCACTGGACTCGAAGCTCTTGTCACCGTCAATATTGGGACGAGGGACGCAGCGCGTGTAAATAAACGCTAAATAGAGGTGTTCTGTTTACTTGTTTGTTCATTGTTCCTGGATCCTCTGAGAGAGAGAGCTCAGTAACACAGGATGTTGACATTATGAAAATAATCCTTAAAGCAGTGCGCATTCAGATCGTTCCGGATGCAAGGATTTATTTAAAGATAGTATGTCCGTTTTCGTGTCAAATAAAGCTTCGCATTTCCTTCTCTTTCGTTCCAACGTCTAGTAAGTCACCAACATGCACTTCCATCATCCAGATATCAAGTTTTACATGCACCACAGCACTTAAGGCTCCAACCTTCGTTTATCGGCCACAGGGAAATTGCCGGTACTACAGAATAATGAGCTCAATAGTTCTGTCGACAAGCTCGTCGATTTGTGGCGGCGGAACGAGCCGGCACTTCTCGTTTGATCTTGGCCTTCGGAACCAGATCGGCCTGTGTACTAAACTGCTTTATCCTGCAATTAATAGGACTTATCTTCAACAGACAGCCATAATAATTTGACTCTTCGGCATGATACCTGTTCCCAATGTGAATTAGGAATATCCCATCAGCTGGGTAATAGACTATTTGAATAGAACAACAGGAATTTAGAGCCAGAGAATGAAAGCTGAATGATCCCTACTCATAATAAGTGGTGTCTCAATGTACCTCCTCGGGTATACGAGGATGCGTGCGTGGTTAGGGTAAAAGTATATTTTGCTGTACGGTTCAATCATGATTAGCGGATCGTGCTTATTTTACAGTAGGTATTTATATTCATGGTTGAAGGTAGAGTCCAATGTGACCCTTGGTATTTTTTTTATAACCATTCCTCATTGGCATATATTCGGAGTTTGGGCCATTGCTAACTAACCTTACTTGATTGAGTAAGGCCCGGTTTCTGAGTTGAGAATTTTGCTAAGCAAATGGGTAAGTATCGTCCTGTCTCTGTAGATTTCTCACAAAAGAGCGTGACAGAGCGATACGTAAGTATGTGCTTAGTAAAATTCTCAACTCGGAAACCGGGCCTAAGCATCTCTACCTTGAATGTATTTAAATGTAGAAACATATAGCGCCCTCTTGTGGCGAATAGCAAAACCATAAAAGTGCGCCATCTAGTGTAGTTAAACTCAACTATCAAGATTTAACTACCAAACTGTACCTCTAGATGTCGCTAATAAGATTTTTTTTTTTTAAATCATTTATTTGAGAAGCTTTTATATTTGTGTAAGCGAGAGCATTTCTTTTTAGATTTTATTCAAAAACAGTTTTTTTTTTAATATTTAAAGTACCTACGGTCAATGTTATAGAAAAGAAAAGTATTTCATCTCTCATAATCTCTTGGTAGTTACAGCTACTTACCAATAGATGTCGCTAGGTGACGATGTAGAGAGTATTTTGAGGATATCACAGTAGTGTTTTCTCCAAAATTATTTTCGTGTACAATAAAGAGTTTTCTATTCTATTCTATACAAACGTAGTCCCCGATGTCCTCCCTGGATAATGGCATACATTTTTGGTATACCCACCCCCGGCATGTCGGACTGTTTAGATTTTTTCGATAAATTATTGTGAACTGCCCCTCTATCCTTGACGCATTTTTCCAATACGGCCGCAATATGGCGCAATTTACAAAATTTTATATCTTACAAATTAAGACGCATTTTGTGTTTTTGTTGAATAATACAGCCTTACCTTTGAATAAACATTACAAAGTATTTAAAATCAAAGCATTACTATGCGAATTCAAAGATAAATTAATTTTAAAACTTTTTCAATTTGGTCGCAATAGCATCAAAGGTAACCCCCTAGGGAGCTAGGACTATAAGAAAATTAAAAAAATGCATATTTTAAAGCGGCGGCGGCAAAATTTTTTTATCGTGTTGTGTTGATTATCGGTGGGACTCTACATTTTGAACCAGCACAATGTACATATTCATATAACGGTCAATTCTATGATAGTATCATTTCAAAACGGGTTTTTTAGGTACTTACCCTGGCATTTGTTACTAAGAATCCACCGTGTTCACAGGCCGGGAGTCACGATTATGAGATGATGCCATGACATGACTCAGAGCCATATAAAGATGTGTGTCAAGAGCTTAATTCACACATTTAAATAAATCAAACGCATGAGTGATGCAGCCTTTACCAAAAATATGATTTCACACTAGCAAAAACTTCATCGCGGGCGGATGCAAATCGACAGAGAACCGTAAACTATTATTTATATGGCCCAAGACAAGGATGTTGTGTTGATTACCATGCAGGGTGCGTTTTTAGCCAATGTTTGACGGTTGGCGGTTGGGTATGTCTCATACATCCGGTCCCGGCGCCATGGAAGGAACCCCGGGGGAGGCTGACATCGCCGCCGTTAGAAACCTTTGCAAAGGGTAGGGGGACCTCGTTCTATAGGCATTTCGCACTCGACAGGTTTGACATGCCCCGAAGATGAACTCTAGACAACCCGTACGAAACATACCGTTAGCGTATATTTGCACGTCGTGACCGCGACTCTTTTATACATTTCTCATACCAACTTTTTTTGCTTAAGGTTCGCTGAACTCTTCAAACTACCTGTCAACTTGAAACTCAAGATTGTTTTGAGCCTTTTGTAACTTTTTCCGGTACCTTTTTGGTTCTTCACACTGACTCTACATAGTTACTTGTTCGGAGTCGGGTACCTTTTATTACAAATGTTGTAGGTACCTTCATATTTTAATTAATCTTGTCAATGATAGATAATTAAACCACCTATTTAACCAGGTGATTAGTACCACCCACGTCCTTCATAAACCAGTAGTGACTAACACAATAGTAAAAATTATCTTGATAGCCTGCACTATAGGTGCCATAGTGGGTGTCACGCAATAAAGTTTCGAACAAGCAAATGGTGGTGCTATTCAAACAAACTGGTATAGTTGAGTAGAGTCATCAGGGAGTACACCTTTTTCATACTCGCACTTATGCCGCATACAATAAGAGCGACCGAGATACTAGGAATACTACAGGATGCACTCTAAGTCGATAGCGGAACTGTAAGTAGGCTGTATACTGATCACTACCAACAACTTGTACTTGGTGGCGAAAAAAATGGAGCCACAAAAATATTAACTGTTTCATACATTTGGCGCAGTACTGAGTCGACCTTTTGTATGGAACAGCAGATATTTTTTTCGCTCCATTTTTTTCGCCACCTGTCCCCGTAGCATGACTTTTATCGAGGCGGATTTATCCAAGAAAATGGCGGTTTATCAGCATTTTTGACGTCTATAGTGGGTTATATATCGCTCTCGACGATATATAACCCAGTATAGACGTCAAAAATGCTGATAAACCGCCATTTTGTTGGATAAATCCGCCTCGACAAAAGTCATGCTCCCCCCGCTGGTACAACTTGTTTGTAGTGATGAGTAGACAGCCTCCTTAAAGTTCCGCTATCGACTTAGAGTGCACCCTGTACAATAGTTGTATGTCACTTACTGCGACGACCCCGGGCGTTTCGACATTCCGAAACATGGCGACACTCATAAAACAGTGTCATATATCGTTTCGGAATAATATACGTACGTGTTTTTTTAGTCATATTTTTCCTAGTTTGCGAAAGTACATAAACAAATTAAACAAGTAGGTATATATAATAAAACTTATACATCAAACAACAAAGCTCATAAAAAAATAGAAATCAATAAACATACATGTAGAGTTTATGTACTTTTTATGCAAGGCACAAGGTCACAGTGGTCAGCACTTTTAGTAATTTGATTGGACTTAACACTGCGTGCTTTTAACCTAATTAAATATAGACAAATAGAGAGTCAGTGTATAAAACACCTCGTCACCGCAGCGCGGCCTTTAAAACCGTTCATTATTGTATGTTAAAGCACCGCCCGCGTCCATTGTTATAAGGAAGCTACTACCTACAACACTATACATAGTACAATAGACTATTCAATGGCCTTTGAAAGCGCTATACTGTAGGGCGGGCGGGCGTATGACGTCACGGGCGGGCGGAAAGGCCGAGCACGCAATCTGCAGCCGGAAGAAATCGCGTTTCACGCCTCCCCTCGCATGGGGCTATCCCGTCGGGATCAACATTACGGGTTATAAGCCGGCAATTTACTGACATATCGGAGCAGAAACTTCCTGATATTGCAATTGAGATTGCTCGTTTCCGTTTCCAATTTACCTCCGTAAAACAACAGTCAAGAAAGTTTTAATTATCTCGCTTTGGTGAGCAAATCCAAAAATAGATAACAATTAAATCAATTTTAATGCTTTCTATTTGTAGAGTCTTCGGCGACTCGGTCAGTGAACGATTTGCCACCGCTAAGGGAAATCTTTATTTAGTAAATGATACTCTTATTTATTTTATGAATAGCAATATGTTCATTGATTTCTAAAGTTGTGTGTGCAAACTCTATGAGGGAACCTAAAGTCGCGGTGGCCACCCGTGGTAATTAAGCCCTAAATGATTTGTTGGCAGCATTAGACATAGGTATGTATTTAAGCTGATTAGATGTTTGTTTATACAAAACATATCAGTTGACCTCAGACAGCGAAATCGGATTTCATACATCATTTGTGGCATTTGGCTAGCCGACACCCACAAAGTCAATGATAAACATTGTAAGTAACTAAGGCTGACACTTTATGGAGGTTGACCGGTGCCATGCCAACCCATATTTGGTACCGTGCTGTAATCCCGGACTATGTTGTTTATGTTTACGTATAGAAACCAGTTCAGAAGCTAATCTTTGAGCTTGCATCTCAATATCGATGTCAAGGCTTTCCCTGCAAAGCTTTTGCACTAAACATTTAATTTAACCTAGGCCTAGCATGCCATAAATCTTAGTGCACTCACAAAATTTATTATTGTCCCGAAGAACAGTAAAACAGGAAGAAACGCGATCTGCAGGGCGGAAGTGATAAAGTCCGTCATTCTTTTGATCGTGAGTTAGTGCGATGGTGTCACACTCTCAGATAGTTAAGTGGCACACTATAAAGATATATACTCCTTTATCAAACTTGGAGAGCTCTTTATCTTTATAATGTGTCGGTCTGTTTTATTGTACACTTATTAATATACTTACTTAAAATGGAATTAGAAATAATATGCAATACCAGTAGGTCTGCAGTAGGTTCTACAAACTTGTGTGGGTACCAATAACCATAATGCATGTTATGTTGAACTAAGAACCGGTTAATTATGAAGGTTCAGACGGAATCGAAAGCTTGTGGAATCGTGATAATCGTTGCGTCACCATGTGAAAGTAAATCTGCAAAAGGTTAATTTACATTGATTCTCATCCAAGCTCTTGCTCTGTTTGGAATGTTTTAGATGCCCCTTTTATGACAGCATACATATATTTGGCCGTCCGTAGTTCCGTACCACACATCATTGAGGCCGAGAGAGATCTTATCATGACTTATAACGGCCATTTAACAGTAAAATCCGTACCACGAGTCACACAATACAATGGCAATGACTTTTTATCAGCAATGACACATTGCCGCCGCCGTTGCGCGTAATCATGCACTCGCATAATATAGAGATGCCATTATAAGGGTAGTTTTTGGAATTTGCCGAGCAGTGAGCTTTGCATGTTTTTGTGTCATTTGTGGAACAAGAGGAAACAGTACAGCAGTGTCGATGCACGTACTCAAATGCAAACCTCACTTTTCAACAAAAGACCTATACGCGCCCCCTAGGTTTCCCTATCGCTCTTCCTTCTCTCGTCTGGCTTGGCGGCGGCGGCGTCTGTCAATATTTTTCGCGGGAAGAGGCGTTGCCATGGCGACGAGGGTGAGTTTCCATGTCGGTCGCTGCCCTCCAGCGACAATGTATGGGGAGGGTCGCGGGCGAACGAAAGAGGCGCTTCGAGAAACTCCATGAATAAGTATAGAGACATGTCACGGATAAACCGGGCTCAATCTAATATTCGATACTATTTATTAATTGTACCTATTCTTTGTTGCAGTCTATGTAGTTTAGTATTTATATGAAAAACTTCTCATAAATTAATGGAGCAATCTTCAGTACGTAGGCACAGCACGACTAAACTTTTAAACGTTATGCAATTTAGATCTCTCTCGTAGCCCAATCGTAAGATTCATTCAAGTAGAACAAAGACACACTGCCGGTTTCTGATTTGAGAAATTCGCTAAGCAAATGGGTAAGTATCGCCCTGTCTCTGCAGATTTCTCACAAAAGAGCGTGACAGAGCGATACGTAAGTATGTGCTTAGTAAAATTCTCAACTCAGAAACCGGGCCACAGAGACCTTTCATTTGAGGTAGAGTTAAGTAAAACTCTAATTTTTAATTCGAGTCCACGGAATGACAGTTGCTACAAAGGCTTTATCTGACAGTAGCATACTAGCAACTGTCATTTCGTGGACTCGAATTAAAAATTACAGTGTACTTAACTCTAAAATCTAAACTCTAAATTAGAGTTCAGATATTATTCATTGCGTTGTAATTAAGTCCAAAGCACAGCAAGCATTGTCCGCCTTCATGATAACAGAGAGCTCAAAAGCGCCGATTGGGTAAACAGCCGTTGCGAGTATCCTGAGGGGGTATGACCTTAGTCACGACATCATGACGTGTTCGCTTTGGTTGTGGGAACTGTCACCATGGCAGTAGACGAGCCAGCAATTCTGGGAAAAATTAGCATTTGAGCCGCGCAACAACTCGTTAACGGTTGACCTAAGAGGACAATTTAGACACAGAGATATTCATCTCCAGCATGAGAACATAATTAATCATGCTCGGTGTAAATTTCATAACTGGCCGTTCTCACGGAGTAAGGCGAGATGCCCTGTCTGTCTGTCTGCCGCAACACGGTCTCGCTTCACGGCTGCTGATCATGCGGCTGGCTGCGGCATTTGATGCCGCCGCTCGTCAAATATTACGTGACGTTGACCAATTAATTGGAAAAGTTCTCATTTCATCATTAGTGATAGGCATTTGCCTAAATTAGTCCCGCAATAATGAAAGTGGAGCACAATAAATTTGACGTGTTTTTTAACATCAACCGCGATCTACATTTGATCACTTAAATTGTTTCATAACAACAAATAATGATCAAGTGGTACAACTTTTTTTATTTATAAAGATTAGCCAGACCGGTCTCAGTCTAATTTTAAAACTGAATCTGATAATTTTATAAAAGACAGCTATCTAAAATGCCACTTTAATTAATACAATACAAAGCGACAGTTATTTCCTTCTTTGTTTCGTTCATTAAAATACTATCTCTAACTGAATGTGGACTTTCAAATATAAGAATTCTAACTATGTCAACGTATTTTTCAGTCTCATGTTTTTTTAACTAAGGTCTCAGCATACTTTACCAGCGCGGTTGGTGACCTCAGATTCCTTCATAATTTGTGCCTGATGTGTACCTATGTATGAAAGTGAGACAAATTTGGGACGAAACGAAAATTTTGAATGCAGATGGTGCCACTGATCAAGCACTTTGCGCAAGAATTAACTGTACTCACACGACATACGGACTGTAAAGTACCTGTGACGTAATGACAATATTTGTACAGATGTGTAAACCATGAAGCTGGACAACTCGTGGATACAAATACTAGGAGCAAACTTGCTCAATAGACGAGGAATGTTCATTGCCTATCACAGAGATCGATGTCCCCAAATCGAGCGAATTCGGTCGATCATTCGATTCAATTTATGTACGGGGGGAAGCTGATCTGATATCGGGTTTGGGCCCGCTGGATAGCAGT
Organism: Zelleria hepariella; assembly: GCA_949319315.1. Lineage (NCBI taxonomy): Eukaryota > Metazoa > Arthropoda > Insecta > Lepidoptera > Yponomeutidae > Zelleria > Zelleria hepariella. The sequence goes on along the minus strand of OX439391.1, from coordinate 11,701,878 downwards.
GCGATTTATAGTCTGATTTCCTGAGGGTCCCCTCGAATATTGCCCTGCACAGTGCACACAGAGGCAGATAATTAATCGTAAGTTGACTCCTCGAAAATCACCCTCAGTGGAACGTACTCATTACATTGAGCCACTCACCCTCACTTAACGCCTTCGTGTAATGCGAAGGCGAGGGAAGATATTTTAGCGCAATCTACCAAAGAGCTTGGAATAATTGCAAATAAATAGTCATCATAAATAACCGTCTCTACAATCTAGTAGAAAGTCACTTGCCTGGGGCTCTACCATGATAACAGTTTTAAAAATATTGAGTGTGCGTAGAAATTAATGCCTTGACTGTTTGACAATGAAACAATGGCAGCTTGCTTCGCTACTGCCTTGCGTCGGTAGAGTTCGAACCGGGAGTTAGGAGCGAGCCTGTCTCGAAACGTGAGAGTTTACTTTCGAATGTCATTGCGCAGGCGCGGCACGTGCCATAACTGTTGACGAACACTCTTTCAACCTGGGCCCTTAGCCTGTAATGCAATGGTGCCAAAATGGGCTCCCGGTTGACGGTTTTAATTACGATTTATTAATGCTGTCGGTCCAGTGTCGGTCCTTTTAATGTTTTTGTAGTACAGGAATAGTTATTTGTTATGCAAGAATGCAAAATTATTGTTTGCGGCGAGTGCTTGTATTGAAAACCGAGCTAGCGAAGGTTTCTAAAATTGAGCCACGAGCGTAGCGAGTGGTTCAAAAAAAGAAACCTGAGCGTAGCGAGGTATTCAGAAGCACGAGACGCAAATAATATTGCATTCGTGCGAAACACAAAACTTTTCATCTCACAGAAGCGAGGAAATGATTTTGTTAGCCAAGCGGGAAAAACTCTATAGACAACTACTTACAGGCAAAACAGGTGAGTCAAATAAGTTCCTTTTAAAAGCATATTTTACTGTAGTTACGGCTGCCGCACTAAAGTTTTGAGCTTCGTTGGTATTAAAACCATTCGTTTTATTAATAATTTCCTGAAGTTTATTTATCCAGACACAAAAATAATGTAAATAAAAGAATGTTTTTTTTTCCGGGTACATTCTGAACTAGTACCATATAAAATAAAAATTTGTAGGAGATAAAAAATGAAATTAGTAATATCGTTTGAAAAAATGTATTTAACAAACCAAAACATAATTATCTATTTGATAAAACAGAAGCGAAGCATTTTTTTTTATTTACTGGTATTAAAAATAAATATAGTGTACAAAATATTGAAAAGACTATAAGAAGAAACCGCGTTTCTGAATGTTCTATTCCGTGACTTTACCTTTTTAAAAGATCCTTATGCCCCATTTACATTCACAGTTTTGTATAGAGAATGGGTACGAACAATCACTTTCGCTGAAGTACGCGTGTAAACGAACTATGAATGAGGATCTTTTTTCGGTCGGGATCTGGCATCTACTTAAACGGCCAGTGTTTTTTTCTTTTTCAACACCATAGGGCGCGGGAAAGACTTTCCCGGCGTCGCGTTCAAATTTCGAAGCGCACTAAAATACAGATAGTTTAAATCCGGCCTTTACACGATCGTAAGTTACTAGTAACAGCAAACTTTCCGAGCATGGGAGATGAAAAGAATATTATGATTCTAATTCTAGAGGATTAGTTCGCTGGTTGTAGGAGAACAACGAAAAAATCCCGGTTTTGTCCTTCTACCAATGATTATTGATGTTCCGTTCCCGGGAACATTGCCAAATGAAACATTGCCGGAAACATCGCCGGCAATGTTCCCCCAACTGGGAATTTAACGGGTACTTTGATCTAAACTTTGGATATTTCAATATATTTTTTTAGACTTTTCTATGGTTTTGGATTCTTTATACACCAAATAATAAGTTACTAAACACATAATTCATACGAATTTGATAGGTAGTACGGATTTAAGATGTCTTTTTTAATGAAATACCGACTTCATGCAGTCTTCTTGTGGCAAAACTGCAAGGACAAGCAAGACACGTATGCAAATATGCATGTCACGTGACTAAACAACGCGATATTTTAAGAATTACAATGAATTAACAAAAAAAATATCACTGGGAATTTATGGAAACATTGGGAAACTTTCCGGGAACATTGCCAGTGGAAACATTGCCGGGAGTGGGAATGTTTCCGAGTGTACATCAATACCTAAGATGCCATTGATACGCCATTGTGTTACAGGCTAAGGCCCTTGCTCGTGACTAATGAATACACAAGTGCCCGTCTAACTATGAGAACACCTCAGCCTAGCCGGAATAACAAGTTACAAATGTTCCCCGCTAGTTTACCAACACTCCTCACGATAGGCAGAAAATTAGTTACCTAAAACTGGGGTAAGCTAATTAGAAAATATGCAGCAATGATCCGCATGGCTAAACTTAGCATCTACTATCTCCAAAATGCAATGACCCATATTATTTGCCAATTAGTTCCAGTACAACGCGTAAGTATGGTATGTGTGGTGTAGCATGCGTGCAAGCAAAGTAGAGACACCGATTCAATTAGAAATTAACATTTGGAATTTCCTGAAATCTGTCTCTACATATTTTCCACGACGCGTAAGAATGGTATGTGTGGTGTGTTGTGGCATGCGTGCAAGCAAAGTAGAGACATCGATCCAATTACAATTATTAAACTGTTGGAATTTCCTGAAATCTGTCTACATACATATTTTTCCCAACGCGTAAGCATAAGCATGGTATGTATGGTGTGGCACCGGTGCAAGCAAATATGGAGACATCGATCCTGCATCGATCCAATTAGAAATTAAACTATAAAAAATTCCTGAATTCTGTCTCTACATAATATTCTCCAAACTGAATAAAATATAAGTAACAGCCGCGTTTAGCTGCATCGCTTGAAATCTCGGACAGAGGTGAGGTAAGTACTTTTATAAGCAGATATTTTTAGAAATCGAGCCAGCCCAGGTGGATCGTTGTAGCGTAACCCAATTGAGAACCGCAGTGTTCTTAGTTGTCACAATGTAATAAGGGCGTAAGAAAACCGAGGGTTCTCAAAGGTGTTGAAAGTTAGTATCGAGTTACATATGCAGTCATCAACACTTCGTAAATAAAATAGGGCAGTGCCTTTCTCATGAGGAAAATAGTCTGATTTGTCGTGTGGCGAGGTCTTCATTTTGTAGTAGATTACTGACACAAGTGACACAGTTCAGCCGAACTGTGGGCTCGCTAACGACCGCTACCAAGTCAACGCCTACCTACATCCATTTATCTACTCTTGTGCAATACAATAATTAAATACAATCACACCATGTCAGCCACAAATCTAAATCAATTCACCCACTAAATTATAGACTGTCACAAACAATTATACGAATTATCGGTCGTTTCTTTTGAATTCGCTTGCATCAACGAGGTCATGTGTTATGATTGCAAGAATCTACTATCTTATCTCAAGCATTTCAGAACAACTGAAACAGTGCTTTACTCATCGCATTTACACCTAAGATACATAACCCTGCATTGAACATTTTAGAGTATTGCACTTGGGTAGAGTCAGAAACACCATGAAATTAATAATAGGTACATTAATTTTGTTCGATACTTGGACTTGTTTCGTGCCGTTTAAAAGCTGTCGTGGAGTACAGCCAAGATGTCGCCCACCGTACATAGAGAATTCGACCTTTGGTTACGGAGCGCATTACACGTATTGAGCACTCACGCAAAGTGCTCAGAAATATCTTGCCGACAAAGATAAAAACTAGCGGGATGCTCTCGGATAGGTTTGTAAAGTCGGCCACACGCTAGGATACCCCTTTTTGTTCGATTGGCGCCCTTATGCCGCGCGCGGTAAGAGCTGCTGTGACTGTGGCCGACCGTACTAGCTGAAATTATAGCCCAAGAAACAAACGAAAACATAATAAAAAAAAACTTTTGAATAAACTTAAAAACTGTTTGTTTATCATTGAATGAGAAAATGAGAAAAATGCGAATGTAAAGCCCGGTTTTGGTGAGAAAAAAAAACAGAAAATCAATTCAGCTTTAAAATCAGGAAAAATCTGCTTGTATTGTATATGTATGTACAATGTAGAGATAATTAGTAAATAAATGTGTAGTAGGTGCTAAGTACATAGTGCAGTGTAGAGACAGCAATAAAAATTACTCACCGCATCTCTCCAGCCACCCTTCGGCGCGGCAGGGGTAAGGGATCACCAGATTATCCTCAGACTTGCGCATCTTGCGCACACACACACGGGCACAGATAGCGTCACCCAAGAACAAACACACTAAACTGCGGCACGGTTTCAATTAAACGCATTTCATTGCCAATTCACATTGCACTCGACTGTACGTACACTTGTGGCAACTGCAAATTGATACGTCCACAGCTGGCTCTTCCCTCGCTCCACGCACTACACTTTCACCAACTGTCGACAAAAAGAAAACTATGAATGAGACACAATTGAAATGAAAATGGGCATCGGCCACAAAGCCAATGATAATTTTTTACTAACAATCGACCGCAAGAAGTTCATTCATCGTGTGAGTAATGCGTGTTTTTGATACGAATTGTAAATATCATATTAAGGCTGGAAGATAGTAGTGTGGCGGGAAATTCAAAATTTTCACAGTTTTTTACATTTTGTAGCTAAAGTGAGCTATTTTTGTTCAGCGATTTTTCGTTCGCGAGAATAAAACCGTATTCTTTTCATTATTGTAAACAACAGAACAACAATAATTCAGCCGATTATGTGTTCTGGTCTACGACAAGTTTTTTGGGCACTACCACTGCTTCGTCGACCAGAACACATAATCGGCTGAATTATTGTTGTTCTGTTGTTTACAATAATGAAAAGAATACGGTTTTATTCTCGCGAACGAAAAATCGCTGAACAAAAATAGCTCAGTTTAGCTACAAAATGTAAAAAACTGTGAAAATTTTGAATTTCCCGCCACACTACTATCTTCCAGCCTTAATGCACGAATACATTAGCAGGGCTATTAGTAGAGCTGCTGTGGTCCGACTCCTCCGACTCGAATATACTATACCTGGGGCCTTAGCCTGTAAATCGATTTATTAATGCTGTCGGTACTTTTTGTGTTTTTGTAGTGCAGCAAAGATTTCTGATTCTAATTCTTTCTAATTAGTTCTCTGGTTTTAGGAGAAAAACGAAAAAACCCCGGTTTTGTCTTTCTGCTGGGACGCCATCGACACGCCATTACGTTACAGGCTAAGGCCCCTGAATATTTGGAATAATCTGGTTTTACCGAACATTATTCTTTGCAGTTTCCGAGTTCTTATACTTAATAATCTATTTCGAGGGATCCATAACTCATTGGAAAATCCACCCGAACTTTGGATAATAGAAAAGACTTTACCTACTACTTACTAGTGTCTCTCTTCTTCCTATTTTCAATTTCTCGAACGACTTACTTCTGAGGATCTACAGCAAGTCTAGCACGATCGCCTTTATCCAGACAACTTGACACACCGCTACTTATTGGTACTACATATTAACAGTACGAGAGAGAGCACTCTCTACACTCTACATGATCAAATTGCAGCATGATCACTATATCAAGTGTTACAGGCATAGATGCATCAAGCTACCTATTATAAAAACCTTAATATAGCCGCTCATGCTTAGCCAGCTTCATGACAGACATATAATATGATAGTTACTTCGTGCTAGGCGTGCAGTGGAAACTCTACCCACAGCATAGTGAAAAAACTAAGGCCTTTGCATCTACGTAGTGAGATGATTTATACAGCGTCCAGTGGCACCTTCACTCACACTAGATGGGTGAAGAGACCACTCGGCGCCTGGGACATTGTTTTAGATGGAGTAGGCTTGTGAATGGACCACTCCAAAGTGGTCGGAACATTTTTTAGATTATAAATACCGATGTTACCCTTTACCGGTTAAACAATACTATTTGGTTGATTTTAACCGATAGTATTGCTTGTTATCCGTAGCTCCAGTGTACCTTCTGCTACTACAAAAATGTTCGTAAAGAAAACAGAGTTAATGGGTATTACAAGATTTGAACCCGGGACCTCTCGAATGACAGCCAACCTCTCTCGTACGAGTCTAAGCACCACTCGATGGAGGGTAGAAATAAAAGTTTTTCCACACGTGGGGTACTGTGGGTACTTCTGGGACTACCAACTCTAAATAATATGATGTTTTTTATCAATTAAAATAATAACAAAAATATTACCTTTTGTTTACGAATGTCCATAAAAGTAAAATAAATCCCACTGACACAAACATACGTAAAAATCACACAAGCAAGGTAGAACACTGACGACGTCCTTCCGTAGCCGAGCATAAAAAAAACTGACACCCAAAATGAATCGCGCGGGCTAGCCGTTCTATTTCGCTCAAATCTCTGCTCAATGACGTAAGCGAAGAAGCAATATATTTGCATCTCGTTCTCTCTTTTATTGATCGAGTGGCTTTTTATAATCTGTGGAGTGGCGCGCGCAGCGCAGCAGAAAGTTCAATGGTTTTATAATATTTTTTACAAATTAGTGTGTCTTTTGTGCACTAGTTATAACGAAATGCACGAACCTAAAATGCCCAAAAAGTACATAATAAATAAATAATTTGAAAAAATTCACCATGTTTTGACACTTGACATTTCAAACTCTATGAATCGATCTACTTTTTTTGGTTAGTCTATGCTTCAAGATGGCGTTGAAAGCACAGGTTGGGCAGAGTGAGTAAAATAAACCCTTATTTTGACTTATTTCTCTAGCCTATTTCGAATTAGAAGCCACCATTCGATGATGTATTTTAGGTTTAATTATACCAGTACCAAATATCTCACATGAGAGGCCAAAGAAAAAAATTACACCGATACTCGCGTAGTGTTGCTTATCGGTGACTAATTTAGTAATTTCATCATTTTTAGCCTTGTTTATTTAGTTTTAGAATGCTGTTTTGTTGTCCTTCCCCAAGCCCAGACGTATTTGAGTGTAAATCGAAGGCCAATGAAGCCATTTCCTTTGCTGAGGGCTTTCTAGAATGCGCAATGTTCGCTCGACGCAGATCTATCAATGGACCCAGTTCTGTAATAATGATCTGGCACCCGAGTCCCGCCTCCTCTAACTTATTGAATGTTGACTCTAGGTTGACTCACATACACCCTGCATGACTTCACCACATTGATATTATGGCTTTTAGATAACTAAGAGTAGAGAAATAAAGCCCATAGAGTACTTGTGTTTTTTACCCTGTTGTTTCATAATTTATGATGACAGAATTCTAATAAGCCCTTTTGACTAACACCCATTCCAGTAAGCTACAATCCAATGAAAACCAAATACCATTGAAATCCGATAGATGGACATATTTGTATTATGTTTCAGAGATTATGAACGAGGTGATCCGCTACCGCGGTCCCAAGGGGAAGGAGTCCCAGCGCATCGAATGGCGGATCCTCATCGTTGATCAGCTCTCTATGCGCATGGTGTCTGCTTGCTGCAAGATGCATGACATCTCCGCTGAGGGCATCACTTGTAAGTTGATTATTATCTTTGGTACAAAATTTATCTCAGATGCAAAAGTGCCTTGCTCACAAAAGGTGTTTAAAAAACAATGGGAATAATAAAATTAACAGTAGATATGTGCCTGAAAATGTCCAAACAGAAACAACAATTAATATTGCCAGCAGTGTCTGAAATGGACTATGATATTTCTGAGACAGTTTTCTTTTCACACAGATAACTAGAGAGGGAGTAAAAATGAAATGAGCCTGCAATGGCTGAAGATACTGTTAAGCTATGAATCGACTAAGACATAAAACTGTTTGTAAAAATACATGAAAGTTGACTTGAAATTTTATTGTTAATGTTTTCTTTTTGCTCTATATTATTTATTTTTGTCTGTAGTATAGGTATGCCTCAAATGTATTTTTGTTTTCCAGTGGTAGAAGATATCCACAAGAAGCGGGAGCCACTGTGCACCATGGACGGCATCTACCTTATCACACCGTGCGAGAAGTCAGTCCATGCTCTTATCAACGACTTTTCCCCCGGCAACCGCATCATGTACAAAGCCGCCCACGTTTTCTTCACTGAAGGTTAGTCTTAAACTGTACCTATTTGTAGTAATTTCGCTTTTTAACTAAAAATCTTATTAATCAGATCTGAATAAATGTTTTTCAACCTGTGACGCTTCTTTAGGGGGTCACGAAACTTTTTTAGGAGGGTTTTTGGGGGTCCTCCTACTTTAGGAAAACATCGTGAGGAAACCTGAGCGTATGAGGCATTATACCCTCAACGCAAAAATCGCCAACCCGCATTGAGCACGAGCACGCGCATTGAGCACGAGCACGCGCATTGAGCACGCGTTCTCTGAGAGAAGGCCTTTGCCCAGCTAGTGGGATATGTACAATTGTACAGGCTACATCTTACTCTTTTCTTTGGGGGTCACGTCATGAAATAGGTAGAAAAAAAAAGAGATTGTAAAACCAGCTCTTTAAACCTCCAAATACTAGAAACCCACACATCCCTGAAAGTTTGTAGTAAACTGTTGTATACCATTTCTTCTTACTTCATGTTTGTTATGTTATTTTGCGATATTTTTGCCCGATTTATAAAGCACAATGACGCCGTATTGTTGAAGGTTGCCTGATAAAGGAAAAATATATTATAATTTTGTTGTGAAAAGCAACTTCAACAATTCAAGTCTTCTTCTATTTTGCAGCTTGTCCTGATGCACTCTTTGATGAATTGTCCCGTAGTGCTGCTTCCAAATATATAAAAACGTTAAAGGAAATCTACATTGCTTTTATACCTTATGAGCAGCAGGTTTGTCCTTGTTTCTTTATTAGTTTTAAATGGAGCAGATGGTTTAATAACACTACCTACAAACACATTTTATGTGGATAATGCTTTACACTGGGTAATGTTATCAATATCAACTGCTACACATATAAGTTCAACAGTAACCATATTATTTCCTATTTATGCTGCATTGGATCAGTATGCCCGGAGGAACTCTTCAATGAGTTGTGCAAGTCACCTGCGGCGAGAAAGATTAAAACTCTAAAGGAAATCAACATTGCATTCTTGCCTTACGAGTGCCAGGTGAATAAAACGCAATATTATATCATTATTAGAGGAAAAACATCCCACAGTTGCGACTATTTAGTTTAGCAGGAACTAATTTTTTTTTCCCAATAGTACTGCAGCAGCAAAAATATTGGAATGAAGAAACATTACGTCATATTGGAAAGTTCCTTACTATGGAGTTATTTTACACATGCTACCTAAGTGCATTTAGCAACCCTAGTATAGATGAGAGCTCTGACAAGCCCCACCAGCAAAAAACAATCTGTTTTCAGATGAACTTGGCTGAAATATGTACTTTAAGGAATTGGGTTCTACCAGGATTTTAACTCCACTTACCTGTGTCGAAGTTATGTTTTTTTTTTCATTGGTGGCGCCAGTGTTGATTAGCGCCTAAATCGCCTCGGTTAACACGGTAGCTCGCGGGTTCGATTCCCGCAATGTCCTCGAAACAGTTCACTTTATTTCCTTTCTGTTTAGATTGCGATTGGTCTTCTTGGCCATAGTATTCATCTTCCCGTTGCTAATATAGCGATCAGCCAGCTCCAAGGTGTGATTTTATCGCTAAATAGCTTTTGCCCGCGACTTCGTCCGCGCAGACTTTTTTTTCCGTTATCACAATAAAAAATATAGCACTCAGCGATAATGTAGCTTCCGACTAATCGGAAAACTTCACTAATGAAAGAATTTTTAAAATCGGATGAGTAGTTTTGGAGATTACCCCCTACATAGGTACATACATACTTACAAACTTCATCGTCATCAGCCCACCTCTGCCCACTGTTGGGTATAGGCCTTTTTCCCCTCGCGCCACCTCTCACGGTCCCTAGTAGCCATCCGCATCCATGGACCCTCCGCCGCTGAGACAATGTCGTCCGGTCGAAGGTTGACGATATCGGCAATCGAATCTCGAGTCTCAAGTGGAAATGGGCAGGACACCTGCCGAGGAGGGAAGATGTCCGGTGGACAAAGGCAGTGAAAGAGTGGCGGCCGAGGACTGGACGACGATCAGTCGGAAGACCAGCAGCCCGATGGTCGGACTTACAAACTTATTGTAGAAATGTAGACTTGGTGTTGTGTCGTGTACGTGTAATAAATGTGTTGATGAATTTGCAGGTGTTCTCTCTGGACTCGCCGGACACGTTCCAGTGCATGTACAACCCAGCGCTGACCAGCACTCGCAACGCTAACATGGAGCGCATCGCCGAGCAGATCGCCACGCTCTGCGCCACCCTCGGCGAGTATCCCTCCGTGCGCTATCGTACGTAAGTATCCAGGAAGAGATCCTGTCGTTTACTTTTTTTACTGTGTCTGAAAGTTTCTTAGTTTCGTTCGTATTGTTTTCGCACCCTATATAAAACTGCGATCTCTCGACTCGCGGGAGATTTCACATTTTGGTGTATTCTAGTTCAGGTAAAGTGTACATTTTTACCTATGTTATATTTTAGCTATTATGAATTATGTAGTACTTAATATTATTGAAATAAATGAATTGAATTGAATTGAAAGTGATAGACCTGGAGAAACCAAACTCCAGTAAGAAATATGAGGTACGTTGTCTCAACTGAAAGAATCACAAAACCGGTTGGTTTGCAGGAAAATTGCTCTTATCGAAATAAACGTTTTTTATATATTTTCGCGCAAATAAACAGGTTTTGAGGACTAGCAACTGTGCGGTTCTTTTTTTTTACATAATAAGCACACTGCTTCTAGCATATACTCTTGCATACACACTCACTGTAAGTCACTGAAGACGAGTATTAACTTTTTGCGCTATTGGTTTGCAGTTGTCATTTGTGGCATTATGAACATTGAAAATCCTTATTTACAGCGACTGGGAGCGCAATGTGGAGCTGGCTCAGCTTATCCAACAAAAGCTGGATGCTTACAAGGTATGTAGGTTCCTACAATCTACATTCTTTACATTGTTTCACCCAGCTTTTCCATTATATTGATTTATCGGTTTCACTTACTTTTTTTATTTAATTTTATTTCATTTTATTTATTAGGGATAACCAGGGTTATCAATACAACTTTGCAAAATAATTTAATTCTAACAAAGCGAATTTTAGGTTTCCACGGCTTAATAATTACTCGAGGTACAGGATAGTTATAGCTATCGCCAAATTAAAAGAGAATTTGAATTTGAGAATTGGTCGGGAAATCAATATAAAATGTGCAGTGTTTACGAAAGTCTAAGTTATAAAAATGCCGCCTAAATGTAAGAAAACTCTTTCCAAAGAACTTTATAGTTCAGCTATGCAGTTTTTGAGTAATCATCCATCCAACCAAATTAATCGGGAACTTATAACCTGAGGTCGCAATGTGTGTTGGATTGAATGAATCTAATACTCGTAAAGGATCAACCCTAGAAAATTGTATTTCCGCCGTACCAACCAACATCTTGTCATTTCCCAGGCTGACGAGCCGACAATGGGCGAGGGCCCGGAGAAGGCGCGCTCTCAGCTGCTCGTGCTTGACCGCGGGTTCGACTGTGTGTCGCCGCTACTGCACGAGCTGACGCTACAGGCCATGGCCTACGACCTGCTGCCCATAGAGAACGATGTCTACAGGTGTGTTGGAAATAACTTATATTTGAAAGTCTCCCATTCTGATCCGGAAAACAGCTCAGTTTTTTACGACTGAACATTCAATACAACTGAGAATCATTCTGATCGAACTTCCTTTCAAAATATAATAATCGCATTGAAATTGGTACATCCGTTTGCGAGCTATGGAAGCCACAAATAAAGACTCCGACACGCATACACATTACACAGGTGTCAAACATATAAAACCTCTGGGCTCTTTTGTTCTGACGTCGTGCGTGGGTTAATAGTATCTGCATGAATGTACTTGCCCCGGTAAGCGGATTTCGGTCCCCGACCTACCCTCATAAGTTAATAATGGTTCCTTTGTGCCCCAGATACGACGCGTCGCAGGGCGGCGCCATGAAGGAGGTCCTTCTTGACGAAAACGACGAGCTGTGGGTGGAGCTGCGCCATCAACACATCGCCGTCGTGTCCACCTCCGTCACCAAGAACCTCAAGAAGTTCACAGACTCCAAGCGGATGGGGGGAGGTCAGTAGCATAGCGCAAATAATAATAAGAATAAAACGAGCTGTGGGTGGAGCTGCGCCACCAACACATCGCCGTCGTGTCCACCTCCGTCACCAAGATCCTCAAGAAGTTCACAGACTCCAAGCGCATGGGGGGAGGTCAGTAGCATAGCGCAAATAATAATAATAATAAAACGACGAGCTGTGGGTGGAGCTGCGCCATCAACACATCGCCGTCGTGTCCACCTCCGTCACCAAGAACCTCAAGAAGTTCACAGACTCCAAGCGCATGGGGGGAGGTCAGTAGCATAGCGCAAATAATAATAAGAATAAAACGAGCTGTGGGTGGAGCTGCGCCACCAACACATCGCCGTCGTGTCCACCTCCGTCACCAAGATCCTCAAGAAGTTCACAGACTCCAAGCGCATGGGGGGAGGTCAGTAGCATAGCGCAAATAATAATAATAATAAAACGACGAGCTGTGGGTGGAGCGGCGCCATCAACACATCGCCGTCGTGTCCACCTCCGTCACCAAGAACCTCAAGAAGTTCACAGACTCCAAGCGGATGGGGGGAGGTCAGTAGCAAATAAAGGTAGCACGCCTTCTTCTCGTGCCGAAAGCAGCGCTTGGATACACTTCCATGAGGTCCTGCGACTTTAGAATGGATTGTCTAAGATTAAAACACAAACGCTAACAGAACGGATGCGACAAAACCGCATACAAATTGTATGATATTGAGTGAACGATTTTGCTATTTTTTTCCCTCATTATCCTTCAAAATCAAGTCGCAATCCCTATCCCCATCACAATCGCTTTTTGATAGTTTGTGTCAAATAAATGCAGTCTGAAGTTCGTCAGCACCTGGTCAGCACCCTTCAAACATCAATTTGAAAGGTATCGCGATAGATTCAAAAGTTAGACGTAATCGTGACTTGCCTTGGAGCTTAATAGCTCCAAGGCAGTAGAGATACGACAGCACGTAATACTACCTCGGTCGAACGCGTAGGGCTGTTCATATCACTATCACGCCGTGCACTGAAACAAAACACATTCTAGCAAGCGGATTGGCTAGCAGGCTAATGAATACAAATGAACATTCGATCCCGTCACAGCCCCCACTGCCGACGCCCAAAGAACCCTAAAATGGCGTTGGATCACAGCCCCCACTGCCGACGCCCAAAGAACCCTAAAATGGCGTTGGATCACGCGGTATGATAACTCAGACGGTTCCACTCTGGCGCATTGACTTTTCATCGTGTCACATTTTACATTACAACCTTGTTATATCTACAGGGTACACTCTAAATCGATAGCGGAACTTTAAGTAGGCTATCTACTGATCAATACAAACAACTTGTACAACTTGTACCAGGTGGCGAAAAAAATGGAGCGAAAAAAATATCAGCTGTTTCATATATTTGGCGCAGTACTGAGTCGACCTTTTGTATGGAACAGCTGATATTTTTTTCCCTCCATTTTTTTCGCCACCTAGTATTGATCAGTAGATAGCCCACTTAAAGTTCCGCTATCGACTTAGAGTGCACCCTGTAGTTATACCAATCTGTAATATGTTTAACAATTATTTTGCAGGCGACAAGCAATCGATGCGTGACTTGTCCCAAATGATCAAGAAGATGCCCCAATACCAGAAGGAGCTCTCCAAGTACGCGACCCATCTGCGCCTCGCCGAAGATTGCATGAAGGCCTACCAGGGCTATGTGGATAAGCTTTGCAAGGTGGAACAGGACCTTGCCATGGGGACTGACGCTGAAGGCGAGAAGATCAAAGATCACATGAGAAGCATCGTGCCTGTATTGCTTGATCAGGTGAAAACTGTTCATTTCTACAATTCGGAACCCAAAGTTTTTTGTTCGAAAGTCCGTTATTGGCTTAATCTTATCTTTATACAGTAGTGAGAAACTAATTTAAATATTTTTTATTTTAGTTCAGTAGTTTTGTTTTTATGCGCTAAAATGTTTTGTTCCTATGACCGCCAACAGTATGCAGACCGTCGCGTGACGTCATAAAACCGTATCTTTGAAACGTTTTAAAATCCAAACTACTGAACCAAAATAAAAAATATTGAAATTAATTTCTCAATATTGTCTAAAGATAAGATTAAGCCAATAACAGACTTTCGAACAAAAAACTTTGGGTTCCGAATTGCATTTTACTTTATTTCTTTTATAAGTGGCACCCTGGGTCAATGAAAATAGCGTGGCGTAACATTTCAGTTTTCAATTTTCAGTTTTTTTTTTTTTTTTTTTTCAATTTTATAGTTAAACTAAGAAATTTTTGTTTCTCTATTGTAAAACTCAGTTTGAAAACTACATATTGAATATAAGATTTTTTGCACTAAGCTGGATGGTAAACACTAGATGATGTTTGTGGACCACGACCACTCTGACAAGAGCGCAACGAAGAAAAAGAGAAATCCCTTATTTTTATTTAGAATAGAAAACCTTGTTAGGTTAAACATAAGGTCTAATACGCCGTCTTACCCCCAGGCCGTGACCAACTACAACAAGATGCGCATCATCGCCCTCTACATCATGTCCAAGAACGGCATCTCGGATGAGAACCTCAACAAGCTGGTGACGCACGCGCAGCTCGAGCCCACGGACAAGCAGACGCTGCTCAACCTCGCCAACCTCGGCTTCAACGTCGTCGTCGACGTAAGTTAACCTTACCAAGCTGGTGACGCACCTCGAGCTTATGGACAAGCAGACGCTGCTCAACCTCGCCAACCTCGGCTTCAACGTCGTCGTCGACGTAAGTTAACCTTACCAAGCTGGTGACGCACCTCGAGCTTATGGACAAGCAGACGCTGCTCAACCTCGCCAACCTCGGCTTCAACGTCGTCGTCGACGTAAGTTAAGGGTGGACGATAGCAACGTGGCGGGAAATTTAAAATTTTCACAGTTTTTTATATTTTGTAGCTAAACTGAGCTATTTTTGTTCAGCGATTTTTCGTTCGCGGCAATAAAACAGTATTCTTTTTATTATTGTAAACAACAGAACAACAATAATTCAGCCGATTATGTGTTCTGGTCTACGAAGCGGTGGCACTGCCCAAAAAAATTGTCGTAGACCAGAACACATAATCGGCTGAATTATTGTGGTTCTGTTGTTTACAATAATGAAAAGTATGTTATTTCCGCGAACGAAAAATCTCTGAACAAAAATAGCTCAGATAAGCTACAAAACGTAAAAAACTGTGAAAATGTTGAATTTCCCGCCACCTTGCTATCGTCAAACCTTAACTTTAATAAGCTGGCGACGCACGCGCAGCTCGAACCCACAGACAAGCAGACGCTGCTCAACCTCAACGCAACGCATGAAATTTAAAACTAGCACCTCATCGCATGTTGTTTGCAGATTTCTAGAAAAGCAAACTGCATTCTATGGGCATTCGAAAACGGGAGAGGGTAATAGGGACTCGTAAGGGCCTGCTACAAAAAAGACTGCTTTAAACTGTATCAAAAGTAAACAGGTCCTTGAATACCCTGTGCTACCTAGGCAACCAGACAACATTCATCATCAGATTGTTCTTCCAACAGGGAAACCGGAAGAAGCAGTACCAAGTGACCAGGAAGGAGCGAATCACCGAGCAGACCTACCAGATGTCGCGGTGGACGCCGGTCGTCAAGGACATCATGGAAGACGCTATTGAGGACAAGCTCGATCAGCGCCACTTCCCGTTCCTCGCCGGCCGCGCACAGACCTCGGGATACCAAGCCCCGACTAGGTAGGTTTATTTTACTCAAAAACACTCGTAATGTGGTCTTCCTTCTTTGAGCAAAGTCGGACTTGCCGGCTACTTTGATTAGGCCGTCCAAGTCCTTGCTTATTGCGTCTTTATCTTTATCAATTACTCGCATTGATCGAGTAAAGGACTTTACAAGCCTTGGTCCGCAATGACGGCGCTGCTGGCCACGCTATAACGGCCTCTAGGTTAGCTACGCTCTCGGCCCTCAAGTTTGGTCATCATTGCAGCCCTTGCTGTCCGCGCTATAAAGGCCTCAGCCTTCATTCCAGCTTGTCCATCAAGGGCTGCCATGCTGACCGCGCTGCGATCAACAGCGCGCCAGAAACGCACCCATTACAGACCGCGGCAGTAATGCACTATGTTTTGTTGGTCAATAACCCACTGGCTGAGTGACCTCCCGCGTAAATATATGTATTTCAATCTCGCTCATCCATTGAATCTGTACGAGCGAGATGGCAATATATAACGCGGTAGTGACACCGCTCGACTTTAGAGATTCACAGAAATGTAATGTTTATGATTGTTGCAGCGTGCGCTACGGACACTGGCACAAGGACAAGGGCCAGCAGACTGTCAAGAATGTACCGCGCCTGATTGTGTTCGTCGTCGGAGGTAACTGTTATTATTCAATTTTATTAGTTCAAAAACACAACCATTCCGTGATGACGTTGTGAGATATTTGACTATAAGAGAGGGAGACAAAAGACGTGGATAACGAACGTTTTTTGGTCTGCCTGCTTATCTCAGTCGGCGAACGAAAAAATATTCCTGGACATATTCCTTCAAGCTAACCCATCCTCTAAAATCGGCACACGCATCTACTCGCGCAGACAGCTTTGTTAAAAATATTTTAAACCAATAAGAAAACAGGAAACTCCGTTATTGGTGGATGGTTTTCGCGCTGTTGATGTTATTGGACGTATTACACTGACAGCGCGATGTTATGTTGCAGAAGTCAAAAACTTTGCACAGATTATACTGTAAATAGACTTGCGTTAGATCCGGTAGCTGCCAAGTCAGCAAACATTTTAAACTAACGGATTCAACGCAAGTTCTGAAGTTAATTTTACTGGATCATTACGCTTATCAGCGAAATAAGTGGCGACTCACGACGATGAAAGTAAGAGCAAGGACCAAAAATAAAGAGACTATATGACGCTAATAGCTGAACCATTCATAACGACAAGTAGTCCTACAATTTGGTGTAGATACGTGCAAACTATCACACTAGATGGCGCCCCATCGTCCGTAAGACGAGTATCAATGAGGTTGGAAAATTCGCATCGACAGTTACTTGACTCGATAGCTCAATTCGGAAGGCAAAGTTTTTTGTTCGAAAGTCCGTTATTGGCTTAATCTTATCTTTAGACAATATTGAGAAACTAATTTAAATATTTTGGTTTAGTAGTTTTGTTTTTATGCGCTAAAATGTTTTGTTCCTATGACCGCCAACAGTATGCAGACCGTCGCGTGACGTCATAAAACCGTATCTTTGAAACGTTGTAAAATCCAAACTACTGAACCAAAATAAAAAATATTGAAATTAGTTTCTCAATATTGTCTAAAGATAGATTAAGCCAATAACGGACTTTCGAACAAAAAACTTTGCCTTCCGAATTGGTAGAGCGCCTGCATGGTATGCAAGAGGCTGCGGGTTCAAATCCTGTCCTGAGCGAATTTGTTAACCTTATACAAAGATCTTTACGGGTTAGTGCTTTCGAAAATACAAAAAGTTGTCATACAATGTTTGCTAATTTTTCAACAGGAATCAGTTTCTCCGAGAT
The DNA here is from genome assembly GCA_949319315.1 of Zelleria hepariella. Taxonomy (NCBI): domain Eukaryota; kingdom Metazoa; phylum Arthropoda; class Insecta; order Lepidoptera; family Yponomeutidae; genus Zelleria; species Zelleria hepariella. The sequence continues at coordinate 11,684,214 of OX439391.1, read as the reverse complement.
CCGCTGTGCCTACGAAGTGACAGCCGCCGCAAAGAACTGGGAAGTGATCATCGGCTCTTCGCACATCCTGACCCCAGAAACATTCCTCTCCGATCTGAGCTCGCTCACCGCCTAAACGCTCTGTTGCATTCCACCGCATAGTAAAAGGAACCGAGTAAGCCATTTCTTTTTTCATATATCGGTACGTGGTCTTTATTACCGGCAGGATCAAATCATCTCCGCCATGCAGACTATGGTTAATTGTTATTTGTAAAGATGTTCAGAAAGAAACACCAGTAAGAACCCCTTTGGTTCCCAAGGTGACCGTGAGGGGCGCCTGTGTAATGCGGCAAGTATAAAGACTGATTTCTTTTACTATGCTTGCACTGCGGAATATTCACGTTTACATTTATTACACTACGTCTTAAAAACACAGCATTAAAAGTAACTACCTGTTATTTCCATGTCCATCAAAATGTTAAAGCTGTTGCCACGTCTTGTATTAATTATAAGGTTTTACTTAGTTAAGTACTTTGAAACTAGCGGACATTAAAAAAATAAGTGAAACCGAATAAATAGTTCATAAAAACTGTTACCACATCACGTCAATCAACAGAATCACACTCTCTTTTTTCTTGAGAGTTTAATGATTTTCTATATTGAGAGTTTCAAGATCTCTTTTATGTTTTATGGCAGTACTTTGTATATGTAAAGGAGTAGATATATTGGCTGAGTATTTTGAACTATTTATTTATAAATGAACTGGCAGAAGCTCTAGAAGTCTAGAGGATTCGTTATATTTGTTTGATATTTAATACTATTTGGGTTCTTTAGGAAGCTGAGCATATTATGTTTTAGTTTTATTTATAAGTTAATTATTATAATTGTTGACGTTGATGAATTTTTTAACTTCAAATCAGGTGTATTCATCCTTGTAATGTAGGAAGGATGATGTGCCCCACAAGCTGGGAGTTAAGTATAATTAATTAAGTCACGAAATTATTCTAACATTTTTGATTATCTTGGACAGTCTCATTCTCTAAACAAGCCGTCTAGGGAACCAGGCGCGAATAGTCTTGACAGCAACAGAAACCATAATCAATTATGCATCATGTCCATTATCCATTTCTATAATGTTTGAAACATTTTCTCTTTACTAAGTATAAACACTAAAGAAAGGGGCCTCATTTGTCAAGCTTGAAGATTTTGTAGTAAATTAATTCATGACTATTTCATAAGACTAATTCTAATTATTGCCCCTTTAGAATTATACGGCGGGTGACAGTTGTTTTTATTAGAAAGATTTTATCTCATGTGTTATTAACTATTAAGATATGCTTTTTCCCTATTATTTTAATGCCAAATGCTAGATCTTAACCAATACAGTAGCAATATGCAATTCTTTAAAGTAAATCGGTGGCAAATAAATGCCACATGCTGAACATAAAATATTGGGATAATAATTATTAGAATGTTGATTTCCAAATTGCGCCTTTATCTTTAGCTACACTAGTGTCTTCTATTGTCATTTGAAGCTATGTGTGTGTACGTATAACAATTTTAACTAACTCATCTAAATATTTTGTTGTCTCTCTACATTCCAACATCTGTGTGTTAGTCTGTATTTCAACGCAAGCATGCTTCTAATCACAATTTCTCCACAACTCAGCGCGCACTACAATTTTCTAGTTATGACGATGTTAATGACTATGTTGTATGCAGTGAAGTAATCTACTGTAAAAGAGCATTTTAGGGGTACTTATCGTAGCAATAATGTTGCTAAACTTATACAAAACTTTACAATAGTCCTTGCATATCTCCGATTTTTTAAATGTCTTAGATACAGTCCCCCTAAGGTCATCAGGTTTTACCGAAATAAGTACATACATACCTACATTCAACGGGCCAATTCCGCGTACGAACAGAGTATTGCGGCTTATGTGATATAATTTTAATAACAAGCTATCAACTTAATATTGTGAATTCAAATTTGTGAAATTCGCCCTGATGTTGCAGTACTTAAAACTAATACACAACCTGTTAAAACACATTTGTTTATTGTGCTATTATGAGTAATGAGAATGACAAAATCGGTTTGTTATTGTCTATATTGTTGACTTTACTTTGGAAACTACAACAACAGTAGTTTTAAAGAAATGTTTTTCAACTATTAACCGATCATATTTGTGCAATTAAGTAGAAATAATATTTATCTATTGATCTAGGCATACTTTGCATCAGTATTCAACTGTTAACATTTAATAAATTATTTAATGGTGACTTATTAACTTTCATTTTATATTCAATGTTACTCCTATTGGTTGACCCTGCAATCTCGTTAGGTAAATAATTTTGAACTTTGATGTGTATTGTATTATTTTAAAGATATCTGTATTTACACTGGTATGACCCTCTAAAGGTTATCGTATGTTTCGCCGGTCTCCCGACTTGGAAAGCTATTATTGTGATTGGATCCAAGAGAAGTCGCCTCAGAAAGATAGTGACCGATGTCAGTATAACTTGCCAAATAATAAAAAATTGAAATGCCGAAAGATCTCGTAATTCTTGCATACTCTGGGGGCTTGGACACCAGCTGCATTTTGAAATGGTAATATTGTACTTTGCTCTACATAATAGGGCTCTTTTTTTCAAGAAAATTATATCTAAAACTTGGCATCTGTACCTACTAAGTTTTTTTAATGAAATGCTCGCGGTAGGTCCTCGTGCATACTTGATTACCATATTCTATGTGAGTAACCGGTAGTTACAATAAATGAATTACTTGAGTGTGCTGTTACCAGGCTAATAGAGAAAAACTACGACGTCATCTGCTACATGGCTGACATTGGACAAAACGAAGACTTCGAGAAGGCCAAAGAAAAAGCCAAAGCTATTGGAGCCAAAGATGTAAGTTTTATTTTCTTATTCTTATACTTATTCTTTTTATTATTAAACAAATCAAATATCATAAAAATCTGTCTGGCTGTTCTTGAGCTATTATTGGTGTAACTAACCCGTTTTATACAAGGTGACCCTAACATAGACGTCGAGCGCGAAAATCTAGATAGCTGACACCAAGGGCTACCCGAATCTCCTCTCCCCATGCCTTTATTGTTCAGCCTTTATTGTCGTTTAGAAGTTATGAGGCTTTAAATGTTTTGTTTTTTTAATACCAAGCATTGGATTTTATTTATTTACTTTTTTCCTTTTGATTTTTCAGAGATAATTTTTATTCTTACTTATGATCCATGTTTGGGCCACCCTGTACATTGCTCCCATTGAGTAGAATTTTCACTTGTGAGTTGTGTAACATTGTCAGGTGATGGTGGAAGACCTCCGCGTGGAGTTTGTGAACAACTACATGCTGCCTGCCATTCAAATGGGTCTGGTCTACGAGAGTCGTTACTACTTGGGCACCTCCCTCGCAAGGCCCTGTATCTCTCGGGGCATCGTCAATGCTGCTAAGAAATTTGGCGCCAAGTATGTCTTGTAGGGAAATTCGAGAGCAGCCGGCCTATAGCATGAAGGATAATATGGTCAAAGTTAAAAATAATATGACTTTAGGACAGTGTCGAACTCCGTAGCTAGGGAATCTGCGTATGGCTTTTCTAGGCTTTGCTTAGAGAAAAAGCAGTTAAAGAAACTCCGTGGACCTTTGTCAGTTTGGCTTGAGTTTGCAAAGGTTTGATCAAAGTTGCCAAGCTCTAAAGAGCATAGTAACGCCCGCTCTTGAAGTCGATATGACCCTTCATGCTAGACGCTGACTTCGTAGTTGAAAGTAACATTTGTTTTTCTAATCATAAAATAACTCTCGGGTTTTACACTTACAGATACATTTCGCATGGCGCCACAGGCAAAGGGAACGATCAAGTTAGATTCGAATTGAGCGTCTACTCGTTATGGCCCGAGGGCAAGGTAAAGAACCATTTATTTAGTTCCCTTGTAAAGTCATTCCTCCGATATTAAATAATAATTACTTACGTTGGTTGTCTTCTAATTACAGAAATAACCCCAGTGACCTTAGATTCTTGGCTGGATGATTTTCCAGGGTGTTAAAAGTTATTGAACTTAGCTAAGAACTTAGCACAGAAGTTAGCTAAGGTCCAATTCGTTTATCTAAAACAGTGTTTTTCAACCTGTGGGTCGCGACCCCCTGGGGGGTCGCGAAGCTTCTGTAGGGGGGTCGCCAGAGGTCGGAAAAACTGGGTACTTTAGTAAAAAAAAGAGCTCGCTCGTTCACTCTCAACAACTCGTAAGCCACCACCACCACTCCACACTCGCCGGGCGGCAGGCTTCGGCATTAGTCGTGCGTACGTACCGTATGGCGACGTATCCGATGTACGTAATTGTAAAAGTGTTTTTATATCCGACTAGCTGACCCGGTGAACTTCGTATCACCTGAAATAGTTTGACTCTCCGCGTCAAAAATGGCGATTCCAATACAAAATGAACAATTTTTATTTCTTCCGTTTTTCAGCTAATCCTTTAACTTTTCTCATATTTCTTTGCTTTTAAACCTACCCTGAACTATGGTGAACTAAACAAAACAGTAAATATGCAAATCGGTCAAGCCGTTTCTTAGTTTTAGCGAGACTAATGCACGGCGATATACATACTCCGTGCAATTTTAGTGGTTTTAAAGCCGAAGGTATTTTTTTGCACTGGTGATTCTGAGCCAAATTACAAAATTGCATTCCAAAACGCGCGAAAAAAAAAATCACTTCTCCATACAAATGGTGTCGATCGGCGATAGCCGTTTGTATTCGGAAGTGTTTTTTTTTTCGGTAGTTTTGAAGTAAAATTTTGGAATTTGGCTCTGAATCACGAGTGCAACTAAATACCTTCGGCTTTAAAACCACTAAAATTCCACGGTGTATAGATAAGTATGTACTTATATCCTAATCATGGAGACCATAAATACGTTGTATGGAATGAATATTGGTAATTCAGTAACATACACATACATAAATGATAAAAAAAAACCGAAGGGTCAAGGGGGTCGCAAAATATTTTTTTATACCAGGGGGGTCGCATCATGAAAAAGGTTGAAAAACACTGATCTAAAAAAATACCGGTTGCTCTGTTCAGATATATATTTTTTGCAATTTTGTGAAGTGTCGTCCCCAGAGTCAATCATAATACAAGTAGTTTGTATAAGTGGAAGTAGTTTGTACCCTAAACTTCAGGGCCTAAATTTTAACACGCCGTATTTTTATTAACTAACCGGGTCACACCCCTTATTATTTCAGGTGATAGCGCCATGGCGTTTACCAGAGTTCTTCGAGAGATTCCAAGGGAGAAGCGATTTGATCGAATATGCCAAAAAAGAAAACATTCCCGTCTCTGCCACCCCCAAAGAACCGTGGTCAACTGATGAAAACATCATGCATATCAGGTAAGTCCCTATAAAACTACTCCCTTTCGATCAACAACATGTTCCCCGACTGAACTAAACGAACGTATCTTACTTGGCCCTCGAAACCTAAACATTAAATAGTTAAAAAAACATCTACGTAATGAAATTATTTATACAAAGTCCGAGGTACCTTGATTCACACTAGATGGGTAAGTTGACCACATGGACGCTGCAGTGCCTGATTGCTCGATCTAAATTAATATATTTATAAACATTTATAATAAGTTGAAAAAATTCACTCGGGACAGGACTTGCACCCGCAACCTCTCGCATACCACGGCACAGGTTAGTGCTTTAGAAAAAACAAAAAGTGGTTAAATTAATATCCCTCACTAACGTTCTCTGTTATGGAAATAGTTACGAATCTGGCGTTCTAGAAGATCCGTCAGCGGTGCCACCTAGCGGGATATACAAGATGACTCGCGACTTGAAACAAGCTGAGGACTACAGCAGCACCATCGATATCAACTTTGAGAAAGGTTTGACCTAAAAACGCTACTTATTCCTAGTATTCTGCTGCTCTGCTGCTGTATTCTGCTGTTCTTGCTGAAAATCAGCGCTGTGTTGATCTCTCACACACAGCACCATGCTGAACATTTTATTCCTTTTTATTTCTATCACCCTGTTAGGCTGTTATTTGAATTAGTTAAGGAATTGTATTTTTTTGGGATAAATTAATTTATTCACTTTCACTATATTTCTAGGTTCCAAAAGTCGCTACAACTACAACAAGGATTAATGTTTTATTTATTTTAGTGGGTGGCGCAAGTCAGGATTGTAGATTGTATAGTGAAATTTGCCATGAAAGTAATATGTGTTGAGATGAATTTACAGGAGTAGCGGTGTCCGTTCAAATCCCGAGTGGTCACGAAAAGGCATTGAAGATAAAGGATCCTTTGGCATTGGTGCAAGCGTTGAACAAGCTGGGCGGCCAACATGGCGTGGGTCGTATTGACATTGTGGAAAATCGCTTCCTTGGTCTTAAGGTAATTTTATGGCAATTTTATAGGTATCCATAAAATAGAGGCAATTTCCTAATCGCGATTTTTCGATTGAAAAATCTTGCGTACCAATTGAAAATAGATATCTACAAGGTGTTACAAAAGATGCTAACTCTTTTAACAGGGTCATGGTACCTGATGATAGGGATCACAACCAAAATATTTTTTTAGCTCTATGACGTTCCATTTATTTTTATTTAAATAATTAAAATGTAAGAGCTGTGACGGGAGAAAAGTATTTTTAGAATACCGTTTCCATAGACTTTCACTGTGTTTTAACAGCCTGAAGCTGTTAAAATACAGCTAAGCAAACAACCATATTTTTTAATTGGAACTAAATCCAAAAACAAAAAAGTTTTGAAAATTTTACAATTTTGAGGTTAGGGTAGATGCTATAGTAATTGGCCACGCGATAGTAATTGGCCCCTTCAACTTCAATAATTTAAAATAAGAAAACTACGACGTTCACAAGCGCGTTTATTCAAATGTAGAATACATATTGAATATGTAGAACATAAGCTGCGCTATCGTTTTCCGGCAGTTTCAAGTCCAATATCTTGATGTAACCTCAAAATTACACCCTGGCTAATTACTACAACCGAAATGTATCAGTTTTAGTTATTGGCCTCCCTGGCCAATTACTGTGACTTTTTTTTTTGTCATTTTCGTGCTGCTAACTTTATAGTCATCTTTGTTACGTGTGGAGGAGTTCATAAATTCGTTTAATAGTGTTCTATGACAAGTGGTTCAGTATTTGGCCGGGGGGCCAATTATTATTGCATGCCATGCCAATTACTATAACTGCCATGCCAATTACTATAACATGCCATGCCAAGTACTAGTACATGGCATGCCAACTACTAGATCATAATATAAAACAATTATTTAATTTTTAGACAATATTTCAACATGCCGATTTCCCAGTTTACTCAAAAGATATGCTTGAAAAAGCATTGGATGAAATAGCCAAGATGCAGCTTCCAAGAACTATGCCACTTAAAGTTCATTTAGCCCTCAACCCTACCTCACAGAAAAAGAGGAACCAGATATAGAACACTTATTTTAATGCTATTAGGATGCGGTTTTCTTTATTTGAAAGCGGGTTTTCTAGCGAGTCTTCCTAGATATGTTTTATCAAAATCGGTTCATCCGTTTATGAGATATGTTAATTTGAAGCTAAAATGTCGGTGGTATTTTTAAAGTTTAATTTTGTAGTTAATCTAACGCAGTTATACTTTCCGAAAAACTTAGCGAAAATGAATCTGAAGATGTTTCTGTGGTTTAGAAAGCCATTAGATAAAGTAGAGGCATTGAAACATATTATAAGTATTGCTTTTCCGCTATAAAAAAAGGTGGCCAATAACTATAACAAGGCTATGCCAATAACTATGACAAGGGGGCCAATTACTGTATCTTCGCTCATTTTTTAAATATTATTTTCAAATAACTAGTAAACGTGCTACTAAATGATAGTTATTTACATTTTTATAAATATTATTAAATGCTCTATTCACAAAAAAAAACTTATTTTTATGCGAGTGTTCAAAGTACTTTTTTTCTAATTTTGAAAATGTCTAAATCCTTAAGTGGCCAATTACTATAGCATCTACCCTATAAAAAAAAAGTTGTGTTTTTCAACTTTTTTTTGCAGATTTTTCATTATGTCGACCAGCAGTTTACACCCTGTAAAAAGAGTTAGTATCTTTTGTAACACGTTGTATTAAAGCGATTTTTTCAAAATCTCATTGTTAAATCGTACATTTATCAGAGTTATCTTTAGATCTAAGTACACTCAGTTATACTATGGCCCGGTTTCTGAATTGAGAATTTTACTAAGCAAATACTTTTAACTATCGTTCTGTCACGCTCTTTTGTGACAAATCTGCAGAGACAGATGTATACTTACCCATTTGCTTAGTGAATTTCTCAACTCAGAAACCGGCCCTATGATTTTTAACTTTCAGTCAAGAGGTCTCTACGAAACGCCTGCCGGCACCATTCTCCACGAGGCTCACCTCGATCTGGAAGCCTACGCTCTTGATAGAGAAGTTTTAAGGCAAGTACAAATATACAGGGTGTTAAAAGACAGCCGCTAGACCTGCCCCTCTACCCTTGAGGGGCAGATCTAGCGGCAAAAAATTCAAAAAATGTGTAAGGCACACGTTGTGCCAAAAGGCCTATTACAGAATAGATGATTATCTAAATGACAAAGAAGTCTGGCACTAAACCAGCGGGGGTAGCATGACTTTTATCGAGACGGATTTATCCAACAAAATGGCGGTTTATCAGCATTTTTGACGTCTATAGTGGGTTATATATCGCTCTCGACGATTTATAACCCACTTTAGACGTCAAAAATGCTGATAAACCGCCATTTTGTTGGATAAATCCGCCTCGATAAAAGTCATGCTACGGGGACAGTTCAGCGCACGATCACCACACTTACCAATGTGTTATTTTTTAAGTTCCTACCTGCATTACAAATGTATTATTTTTTAAGCACGAGATCCTTGGAGTTTCTTTACCATGCTTCTTCTCCAAGAACGATCAGAGCTAGTGAAGCTGGAGAAAAAAAAGTAGCTAGATACTTAGTATTAGTAATAAGTAACTGATTTATATACCTTTTTTTTACTTTAGATAATATTTTGACGTTCAATGTAAATAATTTATTTATGGAATATTGAATAAAACAAATTGATTTTGATTCTGATTCTGATTCTTGACGCATTTTTCCAATAGGGCCGCAATATGGCGCAATTTACAAAATTTAATATTTTACAAATTAAGACGCATTTTGTGTTTTTATTGAATAAAACAGCCTTACCTTTGAATAAACATTACAAAGTATTTAAAATCAAAGCATTACTATGCCAATTCAAAGAGACATTAATTTTTAAACTTTTTCGATTTGATCGCAATAGCGTCAAGGGTAACCCCCCTGAAAGGCACTACGTGGTTTCCCGCTTTCTTGGTGGTTATTTAACACCCTGTATTGTATCATAATATACTTACGCATCAAAGTCGCGATTCAATGCTAAATAAGTATGTACAGTCGGCCACAGTCTCAGATACCCCTTTTTGTTCGATTGGCGCCGTTATGCCGCGCGCGATAAGAGCTGCCATGGGGTATCTGAGATTGTGGCCGACCGCACCTAATGTATTAAAACATTTTTTCCAGACTGAAAAAATATCTACAAGAGAAGATGGCTGATTTCGTCTACAACGGATTCTGGTTTTCACCAGAAGCCAACTATACTCGTAAGTGCTTGGAGATGTCACAAGACTCCGTTACCGGCACTGTCACGGTAGAAATATTCAAAGGAAACGGTAAATACTCCATTTTAAAATTACTTCTTCATTTATACATTTATGCATCTAGATCTAGCTAGAGGAACCCTTCTTTTTTTTTTGCAGTGGTCGTTCTAGCGAGAAAAAGCGCAACAAGCTTGTATAATAAGGAGTTGGTATCGATGGATGTGGCAGGAGGATTCTCGCCTGAAGACAGCACTGGATTCATCAACATAAACGCATTGCGTCTCAAGGAATATGCGCGGTTCTCGGGACAAAATAAATAAGACTTTATCATGGAATTTGTGTTCGACAAGGATGTTCTATAAACGCCGATGATACAATAAAGCGCGAACTAAGTACATATTTCAGTTTGTTTTGAAGCTCCTTGTAGTCCAGCTGTGTTTTCAGTCGCACAGTCGCCTGGGTCGTCGCCTTTTAGAGTGAAATGAAGCCAAAGTAGCCCAGTAATTAGGTAGTCGCTGTTGCCACACAAACATGAGGTACAATGTTCCTTTTTGTGAATGTGTCGTAGCATACATCGTGTGAAGAAACCTGCGCCTTAGTTGGTTCGGCACGTAGGCCTTTTCTTTCTTTGGGAGGATTAGGCTAGCACCTATACCTATCTCAGCTTAGTCCACAAAAGCGATTTCTTCAATACATCGTTTGGTTGGGCAGGACTAGTATGAGTGAGTTGCCTGCCTGCCACTAAGGGACCCTGTATAAATCTAACATATTCGCCTTGCCACAGCCTTCTTTATAAAGAAGGCTGTGCCCTTGCCCGAACGTGGCCCGACCCGAATCCCGAATCATTCAACTGCAAAATATTTAAAAAATATTCCACCATCTCTGGTATAAAATATTGCATCATTTCCGGTAGAAAATTATAACTTTAGCTGGCAACATTATATTTAGTCTGTGGCACAAAATTGACGTTTGTCATTCTCCAGCCAGTGGTTCTGTGGCTGTTTTCGCGTTGTGTTAGTGTGTTTTGGATTGAATTTATTTACTGTGCTCGAAAACAATAAAATGCACAGAAATTTACCTCAAAACAAAGAGGCACTGTTGAAGTCCTACACTACACGATTAAAAGAAGATGTAAAAAGTATGCTTGAGAATTTTGAAGGTAAATATAGCCCTATTTGAATTTGTGACCGGTGAAGAAGCTTCTCGTTAGCACCGTTTATTTGCAGAGAGAACAGTTTTTAGTCAGTACTTACTAAACGAATCTCCTTATATTTCCAGAGATCATTAAGCTTGCGAAAGGCGACAATGAATCGCAACTAAACAGAATGACTCAAATAGAGCAAGATACCTTTGAAATGCAAGTCAGGGCAGCTAATATTGGTAAGAACGCCATCGGTTTTGTATAATCCGTGCGGGATCAGAATGGGATAATACCTTTTGGAACTGAGACGCTCGCGGTCCTGTAGCGTCAGCATTTCGGAAAACTCTAGTTGTCTATGGCAAACTCGCGTCGAAACTTGCTTGTGTTTTCTGTGCGCGTGGGTGTCTGCTCGAGTTTTATCACGTTTTATTCAATTAATGCAATAACATTGAATCCTTTTAGATTACAACCATTAAACATTTTTGTGTATTTCCAATTTCATAACCCTATGATAGAACGTAGAACTATAAATTTTTATACTGACGCTACTCGAGAACTGTCATTTTCGATTCAGTTCCAAAAGGTATTATCCCATTCTGATTCCGCACGGATTATATCTAAGATCGTTCCGCATTTTGTTTTTGTTTTTACAATAACGCCAATCAATTTGTTTCAGTGAGAGCAGGTGAATCTTTGATGAAATTGGTATCAGATATCAAGCAATACCTTATTCTCAATGACTTCCCTTCAGTGAATGAAGCTATCACACAGAACTCCAAGCTTTTCAGGACCAAACAACAAGAGTGTGATCAGAAACTCATGTCCCTTCGTGATGATATTGCGGCCGATCTATATGATTTGGAGGATGAATATTTTACCAGCATTTATAAGTAGTTTTTATAAGGGTAGGATTATAGTGTTTAAGAAACCTTTAAATTAAAAGCAGGGCCCTTAGCCTGTAAGACAATGGTGCCAAAATGGGCTGTCAGGTGACGACTTCAATTACGATTTGCTAACGCTGTCTGTCCTTTTAATGTTTTTGTAGTACAGCAAAGAATATTTTGATTCCAATTCTAGAGGATTAGTTCTCTGGTTGTAGGAGAAAAACGAGGAGAGCCCGGTTTTGTCCTTCTGCCAGGACGCCATTGACCCGCCATTGCATTACAGGCTAAGGGCCCAGGTTGAATAATAGTCAATGCCAACTCAAAATACTCTAAAGTAGTGTCTCTTCTAAAAGTAATAAAAGCTCACAAGCAAGATTTCCACAATATTTAATTTCAATCAAACAAATAACAATATGTGCACAGTAACTAAATAAAATAGCATATGAATGGTTCTACAATTTTATTATTATTTCACCTAATGGTTCTGTTACTTTTCACAAAATTCATAGTGAGGTCCATTCCATGGATATTGCTTGGCTGTGACCGGCCTGCCCATTCGGAAGCCCTCCAGTAGATAGTACAAGGCAAAGGTGCCAGTAATGGCGCCGAAGAACCAAGTCCACTGGCGAGCCAGAGAGAACCTAGGCCTCAAGGAAGGATCATAACGATCTTCACCATATATCTCAGCCGATGCATGTATCTGAAAAGGGAGTATAGAGCAACATTAGGTTTTTAAGCGCTTGGTTGGCCTATTTTTTTTCCTATACCCCCAGGTGTGTAAATTGGATACCCTCATATATTTTATTTCTTTCTACAGGGTGTACTCTTAAGTCGATAGCGGAACTTTAGTTAAGTGGGCTGTCTATTAATCACTTCAAACAACTTGTCGGTGGGGAAAAAAATATCAACCCACTAATAATAATCCACCCAAAATATAAGAGTCCCCCAGGTCCGTGGAAACTCAGTGACGGCCAAGCGCGTGAAATGCTGTTTTCTATAGCTGTTTCACCCAGAGCGAGACGGGGCGCGGGAAAAGTGAGAGGCAATGCGGCTGTATAAGTCTATGTGTGTTCGTGTCCTTTCGCGAGTAACTAGTTGTAGTTGTAATGTAATAGATCTATTAACCCAAATTTTTTCGTAGTTCAGCTGCCATTTCTACATTTTATTAGGTACCTATTTCAAAAATTTTTTTTTTCTGTCATGTATAACACATTATTGATGTTCCCAAGGTAGTTAGACTCCAATAGACAGTGTAATAATGTAAGTAAATAACAGCTAAAAGTAACCCCTTTTTCGGCGCGAAAAACGCATCGCTCTAATTTCTTTCAGGCTATTTTTCTTATCATAAAAACTATTTGCAAACCTCCGTATTGGTCATCTACTGATATAAACCAAGTTTCAGCAAAATCCAGCCTGTAGTTTAGAAATTAAACCGGAACTACGTTTGTATGGGAAAATGGTGCTCTAGCACCCTCTTAATACAAAAGGTCGACTCAGTACTGCGCCAAATGTATGAAACAGCTGATATTTTTTTCGCCACCTAGTACAAGTTGTTTGTAGTGATCAGTAGACGGCCTTCTTAAAGTTCCGCTATCGACTTAGAGTGCACCTTGTAGTTCAAAGAGGACAATAATATTGAAAAATCCAAGGCAACAGGTCAAATTAATTGCCATACCGGTTCATTGAAGTTCCTCTTTAGTTCGGGATTGTCATAGGGATAGTAAGGATCTCGTGAATCAGCGCCGATATCAGGCATCTTAGGATAGTCGCCGTAACACATTTCTTCTGGGTAGGGAACATATTCTTCTACAGTCATCCCGTACTTTTTCGCAGCTGCAGCACGTTCCTCGGGGGTTTTAGGGTATGGGCCAGGCGCGTATTCGTAATTCCAGTCTGAAACGAGGTAAATAAACGTGACGTAACAGGCTCATTGAAAAATATTATAACGAGCGAGCGATCCCTTGCTTACGGTTTCTGACGGCATTGCAAAAGACTCCAACAGTTTTGCGGGCGACTTGAGGATTCGTCAAAAGAGCCTTCTTCAACAAGGCCGAAGCCATGGTTTCGTTTTATTTTCTTCAAGTTCAAAGGCAAATTAAAATTTTAGCCCTATTTTTTTACTTTTCGATCGAAAACACAGATTATCGAAAATGTCAAAATTGCACGACGCACGCACACTCACACATTTGGGTCTGTGGAACCATAACAAGATTGAGCGTGTAACTCGTGTAAGTAAGGTCCCGTAAACATTGGCCCAACATGGACTAACGCCAAAGTACGGATTTACAAAGGCGCAGTGATGATTGGCATGGCCCTAGTTGGCCCAATGCGTAAAGATGATAAATTATACAAGCTTATCTGTGTTACACGTCAAATTGACATTTTGTTCTGTGTTCGTGACAAGTTTTGGTTTTTTTGGTTGATGAAGAAGAGGAAAAAAGTAAAGACAAAAATGTACAAACTTACAAAATAAAGTTATTTCCGTAAAAGCTCTTGTTTCTAAAAGATTTTCTCTTCATAATAGTCAGTTTCATAAAACATTTCAAACTCAATAAGTGGCCCTCGAGTCTCTTGAAGAATGGGCAACGAAGGGTCTCACCTTAGTGGTTTGGAAATCGAAGAAAAAGCGACAGAGATAACAGATTTTTGGGTACACCATCAGGCAAAAATAAACAATAGCTGCAGGTATTTTAGTTTAAAGTGTGATGGTTCAGTCTCTGTGTTTAAAGGGGAGGCTGTTTTGGGGCCACTCTGGGCTGTGTCTACACCTTTGGAGAAGTTCTCCAATGTAAGTTTTACATTGGAATTTTAAGTGCAACACCATAGTTTTGATACTAATCAGCTTGTTAATACTCAGATGATGTAATTTAATTACAGAACCTCCTAAAGTTCAGACACCCATGTATTGTGCATTACATATCAGCATGGCAGCAGAGATCCACACTACACTTGGCCACTGAGTATGTGGAGCCTCTCTCCCAAGTGCTAAGACTTCAGAATCCTTTGCAAATATGCATTGGACTCAACAACATCCTCAGGGCATTGGTTTTCTTACACGAACAGGTTAGTAAAAGTTAATATATTGTCAACTTTCATTGTTGCACAAGATAAGGCAGTAACCACTCAACAGATATTGTAATGTCTGGGGCGTAATATGCTTGCTTCATAATGTACCATCCTCTCTTTTATTGATGTCGTATAAATTTAAAGGGCTAGTCCAGGACAAAATTCCCTTTGAAAATTGTACAAATTTTTTTTATTATAAATTTTCAGGCTGGCATGTCACACAATAATGTGAGCATATCTGCAATTTATGTGACTGGAGATGGCCAGTGGAAGCTAGGCGGATTGCAGTACTTGTGCCCTTTCAATGAGCTGACTCCATCATACTTGAAACATGCCAGAATACACAGGTAACACTATAAAGGCACCCTTACCTGTTTGTTGCCCACAAATTCTGACCACCCTGACAGTTTGGGATGCAATCATGATTTCTAAAAGTGTGTGCACATACTTACTGCCCATCCTACATAAGATGACAACTGCAACATGTGATGTTATGAAACTGTTTAATAAACTTGCCCTTAGGTATGACAAAGCTGTGGACTCCAATGAAGATTCATATGAGATTACCACTAAAGTGGACCAGTATGCATTTGCAGTATTAGTTGAAGATGTTTTCAAAAGTTGCAAAGATGGTCAGTACACTTGAATCAAAAATCACATAAATAGTATAAATTATTTAGATATAAAAAAATGCATGTAAATTTTACAGATGAAGTACCACATCTTCAAGAATTCAGGAAATATTGTCAAGATACTCTGAAATACAATGACCCAAGCCAGAGGCCCAATTTATCAGAGATTCTGCAGCACAACTTTTTCAATCACGAATTTATAACAATCTACAAGTTTCTCAACTTTCTTCCTTTGAAGTCTGATGAAGAAAAATGCGAATTCTTTTCAAATATTTTAAACAGTTTAAAATGTTATGATGAGGAAACTGTCGCCAAGCAGTTGAGCGGCCTCTTGCTCTCAAGGCTGACTATGCTAGATCAGACCGCAAGGCAAAATGTCATCCCATTTATATTGAAGCCCAAAAATGGTAAGCTATCACATGCAAGGACTTGTAATTTACCTACTTGTATTGTAAAAAATATTTTCATAAAATGTTGACCAAATGAATATTTGTATTTGGTGCAAGCTTCGACATAAAGAATTGTTATGCACTAAAGGCAATGGTGGCCTACTATAATAATGTTAGCATCGTAACGAAAAATCATGAAAAAAACTGAAGATTTATAAAAAAAAAAATATATGACATTTCTTAATCTTTCAGAAAGGACCCAAAATGGTGAGATGAATGGATTCTTCAGCTTAAGTATTTTCAAGGAGCATGTGAAGCCCAGGCTGTTACAGCTATTTGGGGTCAGAGATTCTCAGATCAGGCTACTGATGCTGTCCCACTTCTCCAAGTTTGTTCATGTTTTCACCCATGAGGAGCTCTCACAACACATTCTACCTGAAGTAAGATATTTAAGATTTTGTATAGTATTTTAAGTGTATAAACTTGTCATCTATTTCCATGTCTGGTTCTGGAAGCATATTTAAATTTATTTGTATTCTAAAACTTGGTATTTTCTTATGTTTCAGTTACTGCTTGGCATAAAAGATACAGATGACAACTTGGTAGCTGCAACACTTATTTGCCTGAGTGACCTTGTGCCCATATTAGGAGCTGACACAGTGGTAGGAGGGAAAAGGTCAAAACTATTTACAGATGGAAGACCCAATGCAAAGAATAATCACTTCATTCCAAAAAACAAAACTTTGCCTTCAAAATCATTGAAGGATTTCCCATGTTCTGAAAATGTATTGCAAGAAAACTCTAATGTATTACCCATGATGAATGAGAGACCAGCTCCAGTTGGTGGAGAGGCAGATGACCTTATACTTGTGGAATCGAAAAATAGCAATTTATTAGCAAGTGAAGAAGATTGGAGCGATTGGGAAGGCAACAACCAACAACTCACACTCATGGATGACAATAGCAAGCTTATTATGAGTCAAGATAGCATTATTGCTAATGGCTTTGAAGAATCCTGCATTGGTTTCCATGATAAGCCTTTAGACACGACGATACCTAAAATAAATAAAACTCTTTTACATCAAGCTGCTCTGGATGCGAAGAAAAATATGATAGACATATCAGATTTGGATATAAAAAATCAAAAGTTCGAGTGTTCAAAGAAGAGTAGCGACGAGTTTGATTTCTTTGCAGACATGACCCCTGTCATTGAGAAGCCTTCAGTTGTGACTGTTGCTCACACAGTTTCTTCAGTAGACTTTTTGGACTTTAGCAAATTGAACTTTGTGCCAAATGATGCGGTGAATGAAGATGATCAAGGTGGTTGGAGTGACAATGACAACTGGAATGAAAATGAGCCTTAGAGCATGGAAATGCTGTATTAATACAGTCAAATTGTAAGTAGAACACTAGCACTAACTAGCATTCCAATGTACCTACCATTTTTTTCCAAATCCAATTATATATTTTTTGTATTTTAATCGAATCTATTTCGTAATCGCTTCAAACTCATTGTGCAATGTATCAACTCTTTAATTGTGAAATTAATACAATGGAAGAGTACAGAGAAACAGCAGGCGTGGAAGTAGAACACTCTTCTAAATTAAATTATATAAATATAACATTATTTATACGATAAAACCAAATTATACAATTTATGACTAGAGTAAATAAAGCAATATTATTTCTATTGGTATTTGGTCTATTTTTTCATTTGTCACTTTCGTCTGGGCTGCAATATTTTTAGTCATTATGCTCCAGTCCATATTGAGCTGACTAATGAGTTCAAAAACTCATACAATCTCAAAATCCATATCAATCACTTATTTTAATATGCTCATGTGTTTGAAAGATGCTATACAATTTATTGTATACAAATATTATTTAATTATTAACTAGTTCACACAACCATTCAAAACTTACCAATAATTTTGCTTTAAACAAAGTTATACACAGCCTATTTTTTCTGTTGGCTTAGCCACAATGGGAGAGCAAGGTGAAATAATAGACAATTAACTACCGTTTATGAAGGAACGGCGAAATGGCGGGCCCATAACTTTTTTAAAGTTTTCATTCATCTATATTCAAACTTCACTACACTTATTAATCATTATTTACCTTATGATAACTTATTACCTTATTGAAAATATTATAACTTTACAAATAGTTAATCTACAACATACATGTGTGATCAGATCAATCATTGTCATATAAATGTTTTATTGGTCACAGGTGTTTAAAAAAAAAACAAAATACTTATTATTTTCAGACCATTTCGAAAACTAAATATCTACTTTCAAATAATACTGGATATGTTGTCAGGAATCAAGTATGCCTCATAATATTAGTAGGTACAAGGACGTAAAGAGTATTGCTGTTGTCTTAACATTGTTGACTAGATAAGCACTTACCTAAAAATCTAAAACCCTAAAACCAAAGTCTAACAAACCAATTGAGTTGTATGTAGGGTGGTAGGCAAACTTCAAGCTTATAAAATTATATTTAACTAGTGCTAATGTTTATTATTCTTATTACACAGCAATCTTCCTTTGCATGACCAAGTCTTTTGAGCTATCATTGAATACTTCAATCATTTGCTGGCGAGCTGTATCTGATAGAGTTTGGAGATCATTATGAGTCATTCCCTTTGTTGAAATTGGTGGAAGAGTTGTAATTACTACTTTACCTGAAATAAAACAAAGAAATGTTTAATATTTAGTTTGCAGCATCAAATTACTTTCAAATAATTTGTTCTCTATCAACACATACCTGGCTCAAACGTTTTTGTCTCTCCATCAAGAAAATAGTACTGGCTAAACACTACTGGTAATATGGGGATCTGAGCATCAATGGCCAAATAGAATGCCCCTTTCTTGAAATGCTGTATACTGCCTTTGTTGTATCTGGCTCCCTCTGGGAAAATCCATATCTTTGTCTGAAAAAAAAAACATAATCTATTTATTTTACAACAAGTACCTATAAAAAAAATGTGGAGTATAAAATAAGTTAAGGTGGGATGATAGCAACGTGGCGGGAAATTCAAAATTGTCACAGTTTTTTATATTTTGTAGCTAAACTGAGCTATTTTTGTTCAGAGATTTTTCGTTCGCGGAGATAACAAAGTATTCTTTTCATTATTGTAAACAACAGAACAACAATAATTCAGCTGATTATGTGTTCTGGTCTACGACAAGTTTTTTGGGCAGTGCCACTGCTTCGTAGACCAGAACACATAATCGGCTGAATTATTGTTGTTTTGTTGTTTACAATAATGAAAAGAATACTGTTTAATTTCCGCGAACGCAAAATCGCTGAACAAAAATAGCTCAATTTAGCTACAAAATGTAAAAAACTGAAAATTTAGAATTTCCCGCCACGCTGCTATCGTCCACCCTTAATTACACTTTAACACACTTTGCTAGCAGTGGAGACTTGTTATTGGCCTTCTGCCGTATTATTATTATGCTAAATCTTTGTATCGACTGTAAGTTTTCCCAAAAAATAAATTAATTAACTTTGCAAAGATTCGAACCTTGTCTGCAATGACTCTATCAGTGGCCTCCCTCATAAGCTTCCGCGCTCTGTCCGTCTTGAGCCGGTCGATGAACACGAGGCCGGAGAGCCAGGCCCCGAAGCCAAACGCACCCGTGTACATCAATGGCCTCTTGGCGACCACTGTACATCGCTTCATGCGCGGCCACATCTCAAACATTCCTGCCAGAAGAGTTATTTACTTAGAGGTAAGAAGAATATTTAATCAAAGGTAAGAAATAAAGTGCTCTTAACTTTACTGAGAACTACATACATTTTGTTTGCACTCAATCAAGGGTTAAAAGCTTAGAGTTAAAATCTTTATTAATACCAGTCTAGAACGTGTATTAATAGGCTAAAGAAGTACTCACCTAAAATATCTAAAGAACTCTGATGATTACATATCACTATAAAGCACTGCTCCGTATCCCAGTGTTCTAAACCTCTCAACTCCCATTCTATACCGACTATATGGGAGGCGTAACGGCAAAACCTGGAAGCAACGCTGAAAACAAAAGCATACGGTCATACGGTGGAAGTTTGCAAAAGTTATTTTAGGATGACATTTAGCGAAGCCTATGGAAAATAATCAATAACTTACATTAGATTCGTAACGTCGCGGGGATATAGTAAAACTACGGGCATTAAAACTGTACAGGTTATCAATACATAAGCATAGTATAGAAAAAACTTTAGGTAATATCGAAAAACATTGCTTTTTTCGTACAAAAACGGCAAAGTAAATATAAAACCCGCCAAAAATAATTCAGGATATGAGTAAAAGGAAGCCATACCGACAGTATGACAGTAAAATTTCAGTGTTACTAGAATAAAAAAAAATTAAGAGCATAAAGGTAGACGTCCATTAGCGACGGGTCGGGCCGGCCCACAGTGGATCGAGCCCATAGAAGCGCGCGGACTTAGGACGCGTGGTTTAAAAAAACTTCTGAATTACAATCAAAAGTATGCAAATAAGTTCTAATCAACATTCTATTTTAAAAGTACGTCTTGGTAATTTTGCGTAAAACTTATATTTACTAAGTTATTTGAGCTTATGTGATTTTTTTGTATGGGAGCGAAGACATTTTATAACATTACTCTTTTGCTTCAGCTAGCTTCACTCTCTGGGTTTCAAAAATGGAGTAAATATATTATTTACTACATTTCACCCAAATAAACTACACACCGCAAGGGACCGCATTCGGGAGTAATTTAATATTTTGTATTTATTTGTTATTTTTTTAACATTTAATACAGTTTTTTAAACTTTTAAGTGACTAATTTCCCACCATAAATTGTTTGATTATGAAATCCTGCTTTTGTGCTACGATTTTCATCAGATAGAAAAGCTGGTTGAAAGTTAAGTACGAATTATGTCAGGCTATAAAAAAAACTTCTGAATTCCAAATAAAAGTATGCCAATGAGTTCTAGTCAACATTCTATTTTAAAAGTACGTCTTGGTAATTTTGCGTCAAACTTATATTTAGAAAGTTATTTGGGCTTAAGTGATTTTTTTGTATGGGAGCGAAGACATTTTATAACATTACTCTTTTGCTTCAACTAGCTTCACTTTCTGGGTTTAAAAAATGGAGTATGTATATTATTTACTACATTTCGCCCAAGTAAACTACACACCGTAAGGGACCGCATTCTGGAGTAATTCAATATTTTATGTTTTATTGTTGTTTTTTAACCTTTAAAACTGTTATTTTTTTACTTTACGTGACTAATTTCTCACCAAAAGTTGTTCGATAATGTAGATCTGATGTTTTTTTAGGTTTTCACGAGCACTATACTTATTAAACTATAGTTTTAAGGGGTTCCGCGCCCGAAAAAACAACAATAAAACATAAAATATTTAATAATTTTCGAATGCGGTAATTTGCGGCATGTTGTGTGTTAAGATGAAATGTGGTAAATAATATACCTACTCCGTTTTTCAAAATCAGAAAGTGAAGCTAAGTGAAGAATAAGATTAATGTCATGAAATGTTTTCGCACCCATACAAAAAATCACGTAATCTCAAATAACTTCGTAAATATAAGTTGGACGCAAAATTACCAAGACGTACTTTTAAAATAGAATGTTGACTAGAACTCATTGGCATACTTTTGTTTGGAATTCAGAAGTTTTTTTATAGCCTGACATAATTCGTACTTAACTTTCAACCAGCATTTCTATCTGATGAAAATCGTAGCACAAAAGCAGGATTTCATAATCAAACAATTTATGGTGGGAAATTAGTCAGTTAAAAGTTTATAAATCTATGTTAAATGTTAAAAAAATAACAAAAAAAACACAAAATATTAAATTACTCCCGAATGCGGTCCCTTGCGGTGTGTAGTTTATTTGGGTGAAATGTAGTAAATAATATACTTACTCCATTTTTGAAACCCAGAGAGTGAAGCTAGTTGAAGCAAAAGAGTAATGTTATAAAATGTCTTCGCTCCCATACAAAAAAATCACATAAGCTCAAATAACTTAGTAAATATAAGTTTTACGCAAAATTACCAAGACGTACTTTTAAAATATAATGTTAATTAGAATTCATTGGCATACTTTTGATTGTAATTCAGAAGTTTTTTTAAACCACGCGTCCTAAGTCCGCGCGCTTCTATGGACTCGATCCACTGTGCGGCCGGCCGGCCGGGGCGGGCCACAAAATAAAATCCGCCTGCCTGTAATTATATGAAAAAGGGTCCACTAGCGACGGATTATTGTGCTGCGGCCCGCCCCACCCCGATCCGCCGCTAGTGGACGCTGTCTCATGTAAATACAGGCAGGCGGATTTTTGCGTAGGAATCTTGCGATGCAGCCCGGCCGCCCGATCCGCCGCTAAAAGCGGAATTACATTACGATACTAGTGGCATGCCACTAGTTTTGGACGTCTATAATGCGCCGCTCATATTCTTTTTTGGAAAAAATAATAAACTAAAAAGGCGTAAAAAATGTGAGAGTACCACATCCGGTAGATTTTCAATGGAAAACGTATGGCAACACACAGTCTTGCCAACTTTCAGAAAATAAATTAAAAAGAAGTTTCTTTTCCGGTAGTCCTCCCGTAGTGGCTGCCAGGCCGAATTTGGTCTAAATAATTTGATAATTTTAATAAAATGGTAAGCACTATCAATGAAATATTTTAAATTGTGGACAGTGCCCTATTCATGTGTGATTAATTTTAAGTGCTGTGCGTAAAAATCGTGGGGATTATTTTATAGTACGCCGATTTGTGACAAGACTGAGTTGACAGATTCCTTTCTCAGTAAGGTCGTGCATTTAATTTCTTTGCTCAACCAAATACTACATATATTTAAGATATGTTTGTAGTTATCCGTACAATTAAAAAAACCAATTGAATATAAGTAATTTCATATAATCCTAACCTTCATAACCTAAAATGATGAAACACCGACACATGCGCGTCATCTGATGCTGTAGAAGAAACGAAGTGGAAGTTCTGTGCCGTGTTTTACGTGTGCTTTACTCTCCGCTTCGTGTTTAACCGCAGCAATCGTGATTTTAAAGTGTCTCTGAATATTTAAGGTGTCTACAACTTGCACCATGCTTACGTGGCTCTTTTCTTATGAATGCTTGTTTTTAGGGGTTCGTGAAAGTCGTGAAGAACAGGCAGTACTTCAAGAGGTTCCAGGTTAAGTTCAAGAGGCGACAGGAAGGCAAGACTGACTACTATGCCCGCAAGCGCCTCGTTGTTCAGGTAAATATCTCACATTCTCCTTTTGCTGCATTTTACATTACTTCCTATGGACTAAACCCTCATGTAGACTTTTGTTTCAAGGACAAGAACAAGTACAACACACCCAAGTACCGCCTGATCGTCCGCCTCTCAAACAAGGATGTGACCGTCCAGGTTGCCTACTCCCGCATTGAGGGAGACCACATCGTCTGCGCCGCTTACTCTCACGAACTCCCCAGCTATGGTATCAAGGTAAACACCATAATTTTTTCTCAGATTTTAAAGCTTTTTATTTTTTATTATGATGATCTTGAACGGGCGGTCTGAAGTGACGTACAATCACACAACATCCTGTTGTTATATGGTTCATACTGATTAACTTAACTTAGTCCGAATCTATGAAGTTCATTCATAGGACTGTAATGATTTAACAAAATTGTATTATGCAGGTCGGTCTTACAAACTACGCCGCCGCCTACTGCACAGGTCTGCTGCTGGCTCGGCGCCTGCTGCAAAGACTCGGACTGGACACACTCTACACTGGCACCACTGACGTCACCGGCGACGAATACAATGTAGAACCCGTCGATAATGGACCAGGCGCATTCAGGTTAGTTACAATCTCTGGTCAACCTCATGTGACTGGAATCAAATGATGAAACACAGACACATGCGCGTCATCTGATGCCGTGGAAGAAATGAAAGTGGAAGAGCTGTGCCATGTTTTATGTGTGCTTCATTCTCTGCTTCGTTTTGACCGCAGCAATCATGATTTTCAAGTGTCTCTGATGAATAATCAAACAGTTTTGTATCCTAATTTACAGATTTTTCTTGCATGAACAATCTTGAACCATATTGTACTCATAATTTTATAACTTTCTTCCAGATGTTACCTTGACGTTGGTCTAGCACGTACCACCACTGGTGCTCGTGTCTTTGGTGCCATGAAAGGCGCTGTCGACGGAGGCCTAAATGTTCCCCACTCAATCAAACGTTTCCCTGGTTATGACGCTGAAGCAAAGAAATTCAATGCTGAAGTCCACAGGTAACTTGTTTTTACTGTTATCTGAGAGTTTGATTTGCTCCTTTCATCCACCGGCAATAGCCCATCTGTTAGTCGGACAGCGTATTTAGGGAGCTAAAACAAATATAATACTTTTGGTTGTCAAAAGGTTTATCTCGATTGATCCTTTGAACCGGTTTTACAAACATACCTATTTTTCTAAAGTTCACATTTATTTAATCTACAGCAGGGTTCCTACATAACAAAAAGTTACTAAAGCTGTATTTTATTTGGCAGATCTCATATCTTCGGTCTACATGTTGCTGAGTACATGCGTAACTTGGAACAAGAAGATGAAGACTCCTTCAAGAGACAGTTCAGCAAATACATCAAATTGGGCGTCAATGCTGATGCGGTAAGTGTTATTGAATAATACCTAAAAAAAAAATTGTGACGTCCAACCAAATTACTGTTTGTTTCAACCAAATAAACAGTGTCGAAGTTGGACTAAATTATCTGCATTATCATAACATAATTTTTAATACTTTGTAGTTTTAAAAATCTCTCCTAATGCTACAAATTATCAGCAGTCAACCAGGCAGCGCATGGAAAAAACTAAACAATAGCAAGAACAATCTATGTGGTTCCAGCCAACGTATCATTTTAACTCAATGTGTCTTTGTTTGTCATTTAGATTGAGAACCTGTACAAGAAGGCTCACGAGGCAATCCGCGCCAACCCAGCACACAAGAAGAAAGATGGCAAGAAGGACCCGGCCAAGCAGAAGCGCTGGAACAAGCGCAAGCTGACCCTGGCCGAGAGAAAGAACAGGATCAAGCAGAAGAAGGAGACCTTCCTCAAGAAACTGCAGGCTCAGGCCGAGGCTTAAATGGCGACAATTCAATAAAGCCTTTCGACGTATTCAAACTTTGTTTGTATGCTTCCCATATTCCACAGTAGGATTCGTAAGAGGTCTTTCTTTTATTACTGGGTATTGACTGGGCGGGCCACCTCGTGAGGCTATCGCTCGACTAGCGTTACCGAGTGTCTGCCCACAAGGCGTAGGTGATAGATCTTCACAGTTTCACACTGGGACGAGCAAGCGCTTGTATATTAGCTTGCCCAGTCTACGGTACTCCACAGAACACGGTATAACCCGTGCCATTAAAGAAAACATTTAGGACGGAGTTAAAAACCTATCGTTATCTCGCTTTGACTGTATTAATTAGAGCGAGAGGGCGATTGTTTTGAAGTCCATCCTAAATGTTTTCTTTAATGACGCGGGTTATACTCTCATGTGCCGCGCCGCGCCATAGAAATTTTCCGGCAGGCGGGGGATTCAATGTAATATTTCATGGGTTTAGGTGTGAAAGTTGATTGAACGTGTAACGAGGTAAAACATATTCTGTGAACATGTCTAGATAAAAGCGATATCTGACAGTTGACATAAGAAATGTCAACTGTCAGTCAGTTCTTTTGTTGTTGTTTGAGAAAGTTTTTATTTAGAAGATTTTGGGTTTATTCACAGCCTTCTTTTAAAGAAGGCTGTGGTTTATAAGAAGGCTGTGGTTTATTTAATTTCTTCAAAGGACAAAGAAAAAACATGTCCAAATACACGTGTCGTGTTTGTGCACTATTCATTGAAGAGCCGACAACATATTTATTTTGTGGCAGTAAAGAATCCGAGGAAATTCTCAGGAAGATATATCTCTGTGCACAAGTGAAGCTAAATAATGAACAATCATTTGCTTTTGGACTATGCGCTGCTTGTCTTTCTGAATTGAACATTGCGTATAACTTCCGTTTAAAGTGTTTAGCTTCTGGAGACAAGCTAAAAGAACTTTTACAAGTAAAACTATCTTACAAACCAGATTTAGTTGAAGATACAGAGGATTTATCGGATCACACTTGTGATACGGACTTGGTTACCGTACCTGAGAGAAAGCTTACCAATAATGTGGAGCGGAAAAGCAGAGATGATGCTCATCAGTGTAGCATTTGTAATAAAGTACTAAATACTGAGTCCTCTTTAAAAAGGCACAAGGAAACAATGCATAAAAATAGAAAACACCTCGGAAAAGTCACTGGTTCTGGCGCCAGCCGCTTGTATCATTGTTCAGAATGTTCTTACTCAACACCACACAGCCAGACTCTTGTGAATCATCTCAGAACACATAGCGGAGAAAGACCGTTCACTTGCCACTGTGGCAAGAGCTTTACACAGTCTGCCAGCCTCATCGCCCACAACAAGACCCATAGCAATGAAACATTCTTCACTTGCTTCACTTGTGGCAAGCAGTTCAAGCATCTATTTGCTCTCAAGAAGCACTACCAAGTACACCAAGAACCTACATTGAAATGCTCAATATGTGGTAAGCAGCTCAAAAACAAAGACACTCTGGATGGTCATATGAATCGCCATAATAATATAAGAAATTATAACTGTGAAGAGTGTGGAGACACCTTCTGTACATCTTCAGGGTTAATAAATCATAAAAAGAAGCACAACAAGGAGGAGAACATGCAGTGTCACCTGTGTGGCTACAAGACACCTTGGAAGAAAGTTTTGATCATTCACATGAGACGGTAAACTTGCAAAACAATAATAAAAATATTACCTTTACCTTTTTGTATTTAGTAAAAGGTTAAACTTGTATTTATGTGGCTACACAAACATAAATACAAGTAAGTTTCGGTTCAGACTTGTGGTTACACTGTTTTGTCACACTAGTGTAACTACTGAGTATACCCATGGCCGATGGTCACACTGGGCAAGACCCGAACAGACCGATGTAACCACAGAGCATACCCATTACCGGTGGTTACACTCTACTTATTGATAATACTGGCCACTTACGTTCAGCTCGCCCCGACTTGTTGTCTGGAATAAATCATTCTTATCAATAAGCTCGCCACACAGACCGGAGGTACACTGACTCGTTGTCTGGCAGAAATCACTCCCATCAATAAGCTGGCACCGACTTGTTAGCTGAATGAAATCGTTCTTATCAATAAGCCCGGACCACTTGTACCACTACCCAGTACCATTAGGTAAATAGATTCAGTGCGAGCTTATTGATAAGAGCGATTTCTGCCAGACAACGAGTCAGTGTACCTCCGGTATGTGTGTGGCGAGCTTATTGATAAGAACGATTTATTCCAGACAACGAGTCGGGGCGAGCTGAACATAAGTGGCCAATCAATAAGTTGAGTGTAACCACCGGTAATGGATATGCTCAGTGGTTACATCGGTCTGTTCAGGTCTTGCCCAGTGTGACCATCGGTCGGTAGTAACACTACAGGGTGCACTCTAAGTCGATAGCGGAACTTTAAGTAGGCTGTCTACTGATCAATACAAACATCTTGTACTAGGTGGCGAAAAAAATATCAGCTGTTCCATACAAAAGGGCGACTCAGTACTGCGCCAAATGTATGAAGCAGCTGATATTTTTTTCGCTCCATTTTTTTCGCCATCTAGTACAAGTTGTTTGTATTGATCAGTAGACAGCCTACTTAAAGTTTCGCTATCGACTTAGAGTGCACCCTGTAGTGTGACAAAACAGTGCAACAACGTGTCTGTTTAACTGTTTGCTAAATACAAAATGTGCAGTGCTTATAAAAGTTTCAAGTGTAAAAACAATACCTTTTATTTGTTTTTAACACTTTCGTGGACATTCACATGTGGTCTATTGTTCTTTTTATTGTCACCGATATTTTTTTTTTCAGGCATACGGGTGAAAGACCTTTCAAATGTGACCACTGCAACCAGTGTTGCTACACCAAGAGTGAGCTTCGGGTGCACCAGAGAAAGCACACTCGAGAAAAACCCTACCGCTGCCCCATGTGCTCCCAACACTTTGTGTTTAGCTCCAGTTTGAACAAACACATGCGGAACATACACCACAGCAACTACAAGTGGGGACAAGACAAAAACAATCTTTCCAAACTAGCAAATGAAGTTACAAAAGACAAAATAGCCACTGAATAAAACAAGTTTAAGTATATACTGAATTTTATTAAGGATTCATCTATATCAAAGCAGATAAATACCAATATTACAAATGAGAACATATAAATTATTTAATCAGAAGGAACAGTTCAATACAAAGTTATAAATTCCATTTGTGTAATGAATGCAAGTCATTGCATGGGATAAAATCTTAATTCATAGTCAATGTTATTAATATTGACTAATATGTCATTAGTAGAAATAGTACAACTACATAAAATATCAATTCTATTACCTATAATGTAAGACAATATTAAAATAGAAATAAAGGTCAGTGCTGAAGATGAAGTGAAATTAATTGAATCAGAAAATTGAGAATTCAGACAGACCTCACTTTTACTGCTTAACTACGACACCAACTTGATACTTAAAAATAACACATGTCTGTTTCCTAATAACTATTTTAATCCATGAAACAACTGGTAGCAGTCTTCAGAGCTAATTCATGTGTCTCTTCATGTTAGTGGTGACCTTGAGGCTGCTATCAGTCTACAAATAAAATCCAATGGAATCGAAGGCGGCGACCGATTTTTGTAGAACAAATAACAATACTTGCAAAACTTGAACGGCAAATGGAAAAAAACTTTTAAAACTGTATATTGACCCTACTTTAGTTTTAAAGATGCCTAGCTTTCATAGAAAACCCTACTAAAGTTACGGGTTCTTGCATGCATAAGTCAATCTGAAGTGATCAAATAGTTTTTCGTATTTTGCCACAACTCAAAGTTTTGCCGCCTTTTAATATACAGGGCCCTCAGCCTGTAACGCAATGGTGCCAAAATGGGCTGTCAGGTGACGACTTCAATTACGATTTGCTAACGCTGTCTGTCCTTTTAATGTTTTTGTAGTACAGCAAAGAATATTTTGATTCTAATTCTAGAGGATTAGTTCTCTGGTTGTAGGAGAATAACGAGGAGAGCCCGGTTTTGTCCTTCTGCCGGGACGCCATTGACCCGCCATTGCGTTACAGGCTAAGGGCCCTGACCTCTTCACTTATTGTAGTTAATCCTCCTCATAGTCCGATGAGATGTATTTCCGTTGCTTGCGCTTGCGCGGCGTGCTCTTGCCCTTGCCCTTCAGCTTGATCTTCATCTTCACCGAGCGGTTGGAGTCGTCGTCCGACTCCTCATCTTCTGTGAGGGCAGAAAACATTGACGTCAGATTTTAACGCCGTCTAAGCAAAAGTATTTTAATGCAGCGTTTCCCAATCTATCTGTAACGGCTCGTTGATTTTAAGGTTTCCCATCATGAAAGTCCTAAAATTATAAGAATCCTAAGAGTCAAACAACCAGGACACGACGACATATAACTTTGGCATGGCATTTTAGTTTGATGTCAAAAAAATGGTTGTCCTCTTCCTGACTTCTCGATGAACATGTGGCGCAGACACACCGAGTCCGAGTCCACATACAGCCTCACAGACTTTTAGTTTCTTACTTACGTCGTCGTCTCAGCATCACTCGCTCTGCACCTCTATTAAGAAAAAAAACCCAACCGTCGAGCGTCAAAACACTCGAAAATTACCCTTATTGAAATGAACAATCTTTTTTTTACATTTAAGGGTGGACGATAGCATCGTGGCGGGAAATTCAAAATTTTCACAGTTTTTTACATTTTGTAGCTAAAATAAGCTATTTTTGTTCAGCGATTCTTCGTTCGCGGCAATAACATAGTATTCTTTTCATTATTGTATACAACAGAACAACAACAATTCAGCTGACTTCTTTTTTCAGAAAAATCGCTGAACAAAAATAGCTTAGCTACAAAATGTAAAAAAACTGAAAATTTTGAATTTCCCGCCACGCTGCTATTTTCCAGCCTTAAAAACGTTTATTTTTACGGTGGATATTTTAGAGAAGGGGCTGATTATATTTCGTCCCTCACCTTCTTTATCTTCGGACTCGTCGGTCTGCTCGCCGGCCTCGTACCGGCGGCGCGTCTCGATGAAGGTGTTGCGCAGGCGCACCGAGTCCGCGTAGATCAGCGACGTGTCCTCGTTGTACGTCTGCGCGTTCGCGCACAGCGTGAAGAAGTCACGCTCAAGGTCGGCGATCTCTTCGTACTGCGGGCCGAGCGGTTTGAGTTTTAAGACAACGACGAAAGAGTTGTAAGAAATGTTTCTCTCAGTCGTGTCCAATTGTCCATGTCCTCTGCTTTCAGCCGCCTTTTTTATCTCATCGACCCAATCGGGTCAATCCTTTATGTTCTTGAAAATTCCGAAACAGCCGATTTATTTTTTCATCCAGCACCACAGTTGTTTGTATTGGTGACTGGAAAGACCGCTAAATGTTTGGCTACCGAATTCAAAGTCAGCCGTTTATAAAGCCGCGTTTAAACAGTCAAAGTAAATAAAACGAAATGAGCTATGCAATAAAATAGACGCTTAGAAACAAGCTTTTCCATTTTAGCGAGCTTGTCTCTGGCTCGGATGGAAACGACCAATCAGAAGCGTTCGTTTTCTTGGATGGCTCATTTGGTTTTATTTACTTTGACTGTAAAAACGCGGCTGAAACGGCTGACTTTGAATTCGGTAGCCAAACATTTAGCGGTCTTTCCAGTCAACAATAGAAACAAACTGTGGGGATCGAAGAAAAAATAAATCGGCTGTTTCGGAATTTTCGAGAACAAAACTGATGGAGTCGATGAGATCGAAAAGGCGGCTGGAAAGCAGTGGACATGGACTCGACTAAGGGACCGGTGAGGTTGGCGCGGCAAGGCAAGGCCTTTGCCCGGACAGAGCAAAATTCATGGTATATTTGGATAGATAGATGGCAGCGCAAGGCATCGCGTTTCCCGCTCACCGTCGACTAGCTCCATCTCGCTCTATTCCGCTGCGTAAAGCAACATGGCGCTACTTGACAGGGACGAAAACACTCCTCGTTGCATTGTGCTGCCGCCGCCGAATCAGTTGCATATAAAGTAGAGACAGTACTGCACCTAATATGAAAATAGTAACTCGCAAACGCTACTCACTTTCCCATCCTCGATCCTGTTCATGATCTTCTTGATATCGAGGGGTTTCTTGATGACTTCGTAGTAGTCTGGCAGCTCTCGCTTGGATGGTAGCTTCATGAACGGCTCGGCTAACTTACGCCCTCCGCTGTGAGATAAATCGTGCGGTGAAAAGAAGAATTTAGGAGAATGAGCACGAGTGTAAAGTGAACCGGTATAGCCCCCGTCGAACAGACAAAACTCTTAAAATTTTGGATTTTGGCTGAATAAATTCGACTTTTTTGGTTTTTGCATTGGAGAAAATGTTTTTTTTTCATCAAGATGGACATTTCTAGCAAGTGTTAGAAGTTTTGTTTTTTTAAATACAATAGTGGTCGCGCCTGTAACTCAAAAAGAAAAGTGAGATGATTGAGCCTGTTGCAACATGTTACACGGGATACTCACTCATCGGCGTTGATAACTTTCTTCATGATGGCCTTGAGTCGTTTCTTCAGCAGGTTCGCCTCGGTCTTGTTCTTTTTCTTGGACGAGCCCGCTTCTTCTTCGTCGGACTCATCTTGTTTACTGCAAGAAAAGTCGTGCATGAACATTAGTATAAACCGCGCGGAATGAGAATGGGATGCGACCTTTTGGAACTGAGACGCGCGCGGTAAGCAAACTCGCGTCGATGCAACCTTGTCAAAGTAAAATACAGTATGTTTTCGATTGACTTTGACAAGGTTCCATCCCATTCTCATCCCGCACGCATTATATCAAGTAAACCCTGGCCCCTGTTGCACGAACGTGACAACGCCAGGTGACAATCCGACAATTTGACAAGTTTCTGTTGCACAAAGATTTTGAGCGACAAATTTGTCCTGGTGGAAAATTAACAAATTTGTCCTATTGTCGCGACAATTTGACATATTTCTGTTGCAGAAAAGATTTTACTCGACAGACAAAAAGTGACAAATTGTCGTGAAAAACTTGTCGGATTTGCTTATAAATTGTCAAGACGACTCAACATATTTGTCAAATTGTCAGACAATTCCGACAGGTGACTATGCATATGTCGAGAGCTGACAAATTTGTCACTTACTATGACAAATTCGACAAATACAATTGTCGGTGAATCCTACCATCGTTTTTTACAATAGTCGAGATTTGTGCAACGCTTGTCAAGTCCTGACCATTTGTCAATAATTCACCTGTCGCAGTCCGACTTATTTGTAATGTTTGTGCAACACCATTTACTTGACAATCCGACAAATAAGTCAATTTTCGACAATTAAGTCGACTTGTCGCGTACGTGCAACAGGGCCGTAAACGGTTCGAATGAATTTCTCAATCTAGAAACCGGCCTATGTCTGTGTACTCACCGTCGCTTCTTGCCCTTCTTCCGCTTCTTGTCGAGCACCTCATCATCATCATCATCTTCATCCTCCTCCTCGTCGAATTCCTCGTCTATTTCCTTGAGCCACTCCTTCTCTGTGGCCGAGTCCGTGTAGTCAACCTCCTTGCGTTGTCGCGAGCCGCGCCCGAGCACGCTCTCGTCGTCAAGGTAGTTCCAGCTTTGATTCTGCGGAGATGGAATAGAATTGTGGGGTTATTCGAGCTGGATAAAATGTATGCCTAAACTCTTATTTAAAAACCGAGTCCACGGAATGACAGTTGCTATATACAAAGGCTTAGGGCCCGGTTTCTGAATTGAGAATTTAACTAAGAAAATCTTAAGAAAATACTTAATTATCGTTCTGTCACGTTCTTTTGCGAGAAATCTGGAGAGACAGAACGATATTTAAATGCTTTGCTTAGCGAATTTCTCAATTCATAAATCGGCAGTTTATCTGACAGTAGCAAACTAGGAACCGTCATTCCGTGGACTCGGTTTTTAAATTAGAGTTTAGTTCATTTGCAAAGTAGTCTGCTGAATCAAGTGGAGTGGCTACGCAGCTTGACTTTTGTAAAAGCAAAGTATAATCAAATAAGCTGGCTACTGAATGGTCGAGTTTGCAGCGTAGTTTGGTCGGCTTTTGTTTCACTGCTAACTTTTCTCGACTTGCTTACATAGTCGTCTCGTCTACATCAGTTCACCATTTTGAGTCTAACTTACCAGCGATCTGGGCCTCATGATGATGAACCCTGTTACGCATATAATACTCCAGTTGTTCCTCGGAGCGAACTAAGCTGAATATCAGCCAGAGTGCTCTCTATTGGACGCCTCTGTTTGGAGCCGCTCAGTGTGTATATCTTGAAAAACTCTACCTATTCTTCGGAGCTAACTTAGGCCGCAAATTCGGATCGGCGGCGCGTGCGGCGTAGCGTTGGCATTGGCTGTGCATTGAAATGCTTCAAACGCTGCATATGTATGTCACAATAATATGTCACCCAATACGTTCAGAAGCCAGCGTTTCCGGCCTAAACCAAAGACACTCGAACGTACCTTGTTGCAGACGACCTCGTCATCGTTCTTGACCAGCCAGTCGGGCAGCTCGGACTCCTCGATGAGGCGCGACTGGGTCTCGGTCTGGCGCCGCTCGATGTCGATCTGTTTGAACAGCTCAAGCTCCTCCTCGGAGCGAGCTATCATCTCGTTCACGATGTCGTCTTCGGGGACCTCGTTCTCTTCCTGAATGGGGACAGATTTCACTGGTCAAAGTATGTTTATTACGTGTGGTATGTCGACCATTTTAGGACTTACACACGTAAAATTTGTTTATGAACAAAGAAATGTCAGCAAAGATCCGTGTTCTCCATACGAATATAAACTTTGAGATTCATAGTACACAAGACAGCAGGTAGACGCTCACACCGAAGATTTGTCTATAAACAAAGAAATGCTAGCGAAAATCCGTGTTCTCCATACCACTATGAACTTTGAGATTCATAGTACAGCACGTAGACGCTTAGACGCGAGCACTCTATTCACTTACGTTACTAGCGACTTTGCAATGAAAGTGTGAGCGTCTTCGTGCTGTCGTGTGTACATCATAGCTGTATTGTTTTGTTACCTCGAGCCAGTCTAACCTCTAACGACATTGCCAATATAGCCGCATTCAACATGTTTACGCCCAGGCCCAATTCACTTGCCTTGCCGCCACTTACAGCTATTGCCTTGCGGGTCGTTAGCGAATAGTCCGGCGGCTCCTACAGCGCGAACCTTCGGCGCATAGCCCAGGCCGTAGGGCTTAGGGGTTAAAGCAAAATCATGTTCATACAATGCTCTAGTTCTAGTTAAAGAGGTTATTTGTAGGTGAAAGTGAATGAATTTATTTATTTATTTTCTTTAGGACACATACAGTCATGCAAAACAGATAACATTTAAAAATATAACAGAAATAGACCTGGAGGTCCCTAAATGAAACATAGTATTTTTTGTTTTATCGGTAAGTAGTTCGTAATCTGTACATGGATACATAGGTATTTAATGTAAAATATATATATGAACCAACCTCTTCGTCGTCGCCGTCCTGGTGCAGGATACTCTGCAGGAACTGCTGCCGCTCGGAGCCGGTGGACTTCTGGTCGAACATGCCGGCCTGGATCACCTTCTCGTCCATGTTCAACTTGTACCTGTCGATGAGAATCGTATATTGATTTCCATCCAGTTGTTTCCTCAATGCTGAGGATCGTGACCATCATTGAAGGTGGCGGAGAGTAGGTTCTCCATTGCGCTCTATCACTCGCCATGTGGATCAGTTCATGCAGGTGTTTTTGCGTGGCTTTGGTCATAATATCCATCCATCTAGCGGGTGGTTTGCCTCGAGCTTGCTCTCGCCCTCCACCTTTCCCGTCATGATTTGTTTTTCCAGGCTATCAGGTCCTCTACGGATTATGCGTCCGAAGAACGTTGAGATACGTTGTTGACGATATGGTTGAGAGTGGGGTGCGTGTTTTCAGCACTTCGCGTATAGACTCATTTGTTCTAATCGCTGTCCACCAAAAAGTCATCCAAAAATAAATAAACTAGTGGTTCGCTCCGAACGACGAACTCACGACCCCATATCTCAGCAACCCCTCGACCGATTTGGCTCATGTTCGAACTTAAAAATTCTCTTTGCCTCATTTACCCACCTACCAAATTTCATGACGATCCGACTAAATTTACTCAAGTTATCGTCGAACGAACATTCATACATACAAACATACATAAATACAAACGGCGGATTGTTCAAGTAGACTCGGAGAACTTCGCTCGCTTCGCTCGCTCGTTCAATAAGCCACGAAATTTCTAGATTTTTGCCTTTTTCGCCCGACATGACTCGAGTGGTCGGGAGCCGTCGAGATCGAAATTACATGAGATTTTTCCTTCGAGATGTGTCGAATGGGAGATTCCCGAGAATTAACCCCCGCCCTGATGCTCCACAGAGCAGCTGGCAGGATCTTCTGGAGGCGACTCCCAGCCCCCAGCGCGATATGGTGCGCTACCGACGCACTAAGCGGTATTGGACCCCAAAACGTGGCCAAAAATATTATATTTACCCAGTTGCTATAAAATCATTAAGAAAGTACTAAATAAGTAATAACTAGTGGTTCGCCCCGAACTGTGAACTCGCGACCCCATATAAACTTAAAACCCCCATATCTCGGCAACCCTTCAACCGATTTGGCTCATGTTTGAACTGAAAAAAATCTTTTAATTTAATTTACCCGCCTACCAAATTTCATAACGATCCGACTAAATTTACTCAAGTTATCGTTGAACGAACATACATACAAACATACATACAAACATACAAACGCCGGATTGTTCTAGTAGACTCGGAGAACTTCGCTCGCTTCGCTCGCTCGTTCAATAATAAAATTGCTAGTAAAAACATTGAAATTTACTCAAAATCAGTACTTTTCATACCAATAATGTAGTAACTAAACAGCAAAAATAAAAAATTTAATAAAAAAAAATTGAGTAGGTAGGTATATAATGTAGGCACGATAAGCTATTGTTATCGGGCGGCTGCTATAGTTGAGATGGCAATCGTTAAGCTAAGTCAGAGGCCTGAAAATCTTAAATAATAGACCATTTTTATGATAGATGGGTTTTTATAATATCACGATGTCACTAAACACCTTAAACATAAATATTACAATACAATGAATAGATTACGATATATGAGAGTAATCGTCACTGTCGCTGTCATCTTCTGCAGATGCTGGAGTTATTAAAAATCTAATTGCATCTTCTGAAATTGTCTTCTTCTTTTGCATTTTGTACCTTGAGCGAATGCTGCTGAGGAAGGGGTCTGAAGTAAGGAGCAGCCTGTTTATAACATCTTCCAAGCAACCAAGAACCTCTTATCAGTTCCCTTAGATGCTTGTCAGTAACGTTTGTAGACGATTATTAAGCTTTTCATGACTTGACGAAATTCATCATTTTTTTCTGGAGGGCACTTTGACAAAGCTAACAATTTGTCCTCTAGCTCTTTGAGTTTGTCATCAAAATACTTCTGAGCACTTCCTCTCACGATATCATGCATATATCGTCGAGAAAAGCTTCTGTACGAGTCATCAGATACTGTAACAAAAAAAACAATATTTTAACTATCATGGAACTACTACTATATATATATTTTTTTAAATTACTGTGGAAAACTCGGGAAAACTTTGTTTAGTGGTCATATAACTAGAGACATTACTGCTTCATATGACAAAGGTTTTGTCCAGTTTCTGTTAGTAGCACCCACTTAAAAACCTTAATGAAGTAAAAATTGTGAAAAAAACACAACGTAAATTTTATGTCTTATGTAGAGTTCAAGTTTGAATCCATTGAGCTATCAATCTTATTGATATTTATCTTACAATATAGTACATACCTTGTACATTGGGATCCATGATGATTATTCTTCACAAAACACTCTCAACTTTAGAAATCACCAATCAAAAGTCGAAAACACAGCGCGTAGTCAAAAGCAGAGTAAACTGTATCCAACGAATGCTAAGTTCCGACTGACCTTACACAAGGACCGTTGACCGTATGCAGGTTAAAAGACCGCCATTGTACGCGGAATTTATCTACCTTTCTAGACAAAAACATCTCCTTTGTATTAGTTAACAGTGGGAAACTTGATTTATGGCCAGGATTTGGGGTAAAATACTTCTCTGTGCGACGTATAACGCTTTCGGCACGAGAGAAGAAGATCAATGGATGGTACAAACCTGGCGGCGGCAAGGATCCGCTCCTCGACAGAGTTGACGGTCATGAGTCGCAGCACGCGCACCTCGTTCCGCTGCCCGATGCGATGGGCGCGGTCCTGAGCTTGCAGATCCTGGAGACAACAAACGTTTTACTCTTAAGACTAAGTAGATAATGACGTCATAGCAGGCGAGCTACGACTGGATGAAAAAGGATTTTACAACGTTTCAAAGATACGGTTTTATGACGTCACGCGACGGTCTGCATACTGTTGGCGGTCATAGGAACAAAACATTTTAGCGCATAAAAACAAAACTACTGGACCAAAATAAAAAATATTTAAATTAGTTTCTCAATATTGTCTAAAGATAAGATTAAGCCAATAACGGACTTTCGAACAAAAAACTTTGCCTGCCGAATTTATATCTTTTACCTGCCTATCAAATTTCGTGACGATCCGACTACATTTACTCAAGTTATCGTCGAACGAACATTCA
Organism: Zelleria hepariella; assembly: GCA_949319315.1. Lineage (NCBI taxonomy): Eukaryota > Metazoa > Arthropoda > Insecta > Lepidoptera > Yponomeutidae > Zelleria > Zelleria hepariella. Next base: position 11,646,655 of record OX439391.1, on the reverse strand, counting down.
TACAGAAACTCGGAGAACTTCAACAATCAAAGGGAGACAACGCTACTTTTGAACTACATCCTATTTTTTTTCTTTAATGACATGGCTTTTATTTAGAAAGAAATAATTAAAAAGGCGTATGGAAAAGATACAAGCCTGTGTAGCAGGAGGCCTGTGTCCAAAACAGTGTGCGTCATTTAAAGGCTGGACAGATATTTAAAGAACCAAACAATATTTCCAAACCTGGTGCGGGTTCCAATCCGAGTCGAAGATGACGACGGTGTCGGCGCTCTGCAGGTTGAGGCCGAGTCCGCCCGCGCGCGTCGACAGTAGGAAAAGGAAGTACTCCGATTGAGGGTCGTTGAACTTCTTCAGCAGGTCACCGCGGTCCTCGGCCTTCGTCATACCGTCCAGTCTGAAGAACAACATTGCAGTTTAAAGAGGGCTGTGATCGAAAGGGGAAATGGAAATGTGGTGCTGGAGAAAAATGCTTGGAGTATCGTGGAAGGAATTCAGAACCAACGAATCCATACTTAGAAAACTTCGGCATCAAGCAACGTCTGTCAAGTACTGTACAAAGTCGTATCTTGAGATTTTTGGCCATATATCCCGGCAAGAGAACAACTCCATTGAGCGCATTGTAAGGCAGAGAAGGGTGGAAGGCACTAGAACTCGGGGAAAACATTGTATGAATGCACTGTGGGGAAAACATTGTATGAATGCACCCGGGCAACCTTTGACCGAGATAAATGGCGTGGCATCGTAAGGCGCGCAACATCAGCCACTGATAATACTGCATGTGGACCACGACCGCTCCGACAAGAGCGTAACGACGAAGAAGAAGAAGAGTTGAACTACTCCTTAAATACAGACCTTTCTGTAAAAACCTGCAGAAGAGGGAAATAAATACTCAATAACGAACTAAACCCGACATTAAAAAATAAACACAACATAAAAAGTCACAAAAAGCCAAATCCTGGTCTTGGTGGAGCGGGAACACAAATGACTGACCTCAAGTACTGATACCCTCGCCACGTGAGATAGTCCTCGATGATGGTCATGCACTGTGTCATCTGACAGAATACGAGCACTCTGTGACCGGAGCGCTTCAGCTTGGGCAAGATTCGGTCCAACAGCTCGAATTTTCCCGACACACGGTATAGGTCCGGCCTGAGAACATGGGGGAATAATCAATAAAAAACACTCAAAATATTTGCAAAGTTTAGTCGCGGAACTTTTGGCAACATAAGGCCAAAATTTGCTAAAAAGTCAAAATCTATGATTTTGTTTACAAGAAAATCTTTAAACGGTAGCGTTACAGTTCCAAGCATCAAATATAGTTAGAAGTTAGAATAACTGACAAAATCTTTCTATTAATCTATGGTTGCGCGATTTAGAACGAATCGCTGTCAAATTTGACACTTGGAACAAGATGGCCGCTCAATAAGGCTAACTGAGCCGCCATCTTGGTTGACTGTTCATTTCGCCGCGCGCGAAATGAACAGAAATGAAATGAAATGAATAGAGAGCTTGAAAAAATCATCGGTGCCCCAGGGCCTTTAGGTAAAACCTAAGCTGGCGCCCTCTGTTTTAGCTTAACGTTGCCACTTACCCTGAGACTACAGTCCCGCCGTTCCCGACGTGGTCGCAGAACTTCTCCTCGATGTGTTGGAACATAAAGGGGTGGTTGCACAGCTTACGCAGCTGCACGATTGTGTTCATGAGGGCCTTTGCACCACCCTTGCCCTTATTGCCCTTCTCCGAGCCGTCCGTTAGCAGCACGCCCTTCGACTGCATGTGTCTGGGGACAAGGGATCGTGGTGCTAATGTTTGTGTGACCAAACTATGCTTTTGACAGTTGATTTAGTTGATTATGCTCATTTTAGGTTTTTATTTTTAGAGAAACGACTAAAATCAACTATAAAAAAACTAAAATTATTGTTAACAGGAGCTAGGACGTAAAGAAAATAAAAAATAAAAACGTATTTTAAGGCAGCTGCAAAAGTCCGACATCAAGTAGTTTCTTGTGATATATCATAATTGTGTTTTTTTTTATTTCGGACTATATTTGAGAAAAGAACGTGGGGGATACAAAACCTCGATTTTGTAGATCTTCTTCAGATTGTCCCTTTCGCTCAGTATTTGCTCACGCGAGACAGCAACAAAATTTTCAACAGATTTGTCTGTACTATTACACACTCTTTAAAAAACAAAAACAGTGATACTGCTATTAGATAACCACACGTTTTAATTTAGATAAATAGAGTGGGCGCTGATTGCTGCAACCCAGGCTATAATCCTAGTGCAGCAACAGATGCTAAAATGTTGTGAATGATAAATCATTTAAAACATTTTTTGTGCTACCACCTATTTTTAAGCACTAGGTACCTATAATGTGAGATCCTTGGAGTTTCTTTACCATGCTTCTTCTCCAAGAACGATCAGAACTAGTGAAGCTGGAGAAAAAAAAGTAGCTAGATACTTTCTTAGTATTAGATAGTAATAAGTATTGATTCATATACTTTTTTTACTTTTGATAATACCTATTTTGATGTTCAATGTAAATAATTTATTTATTTATGGCCTAATGAATAAAACCTTTTGACTTTGACTTGAAAATGTCTGAGAAATAAATGATTGTTTATTGTTACCTGTAGAGCACACGCTGCAGCGCGCTCATTTCGCACTTGATGATGTACTCGACCTTGTCGGGCAGCTGGCTCTCCACCTCCTTCTTGAGCCGCCGCAGCAGGAACGGACGGAGCACCTTGTGCAGCCGCCGGATGATCAGGATCGTCTCCTCCTCGTTCAACTCCACCTGGGAGACACACAAACAAACATGTGTGTTCAGTTCATGGCCTATAAGGTGCAATATGAACCATACCAGCTTTTGACCGCGACTTCGTCCTCGCAGAGTAATTTTTTTTCTCGTTAGTTTTTCCGTTCTTTTAATGGTTATTCTGCTATTCGGGGCGGAGATAAATCCAACAAATCAAAAATCATAAAAATCGGTCCACCCGTTCTCGAGTTATAAATGGAGTAACTAACACGACTTTGTTTTAAATATTAAGATATTATACAGGGTTGATTTTTGAGACGGAGCAGTAAGGGCAGGTACCTTAACCGTTATAGTTACAGGAAAACGTTTCTATGAGACACATCCATAACTCTATGAGATATTATGAACTGCATTCACAGATTTTGGAAAAATACAGTCGGCAAGAAAAATTTGAATATACCAATTTTTTTTAATGCCAACAGATCCTGTTTCATGTTGGGATCAAATGACTCCAAGAAGCTAACTGACGTTTGAGCTCTTGAAGAGAGGGTAAGGTCTTGTTCTGATAGAGTGGCTCGACCTAAGCTCTAGGGCCAACGTACCTTCTCGCCAGTAGTGGCGAAGGGCGCGTTGAACCACTGCTCGAATGTGGAGCAGCTCTTGAAGATGGAGGGTAGGGTCTTGTTCGGATAGAGTTGTTCGACCTAAGCTCTCGAGCCAACGTACCTTCTCGCCAGTAGTGGCAAAGGGCGCGTTGAACCACTGCTCGAATGTGGAGCAACTCTTGAAGATTGAGGGCAGGAGGAAGTTGAGCAGCGCCCAGAGCTCGGGCAGCTTGTTCTGATAGAGTTGTTCGACCTAAGCTCTAGAGCCAACGTACCTTCTCGCCAGTAGTGGCGAAGGGCGCGTTGAACCACTGCTCGAATGTGGAGCAGCTCTTGAAGATGGAGGGTAGGAGGAAGTTGAGCAGCGCCCAGAGCTCGGGCAACTTGTTCTGAAGCGGCGTGCCGGTCAGCAGCAGACGGTGCGGCGCTACGTAGTGCACGTTGAGGACTTGCGTCAGCTTGCAGTGATGGTTCTTCATGCGGTGCCCCTCGTCGATTATCATGTACTTCCATTTCAGCTGGCGGGGAGATAAAGTTTTATTAGTTGCTTTGTTGAAGGCCGAACATTGTATTTAATGAGATGGTAGTCAAGTGTAGCTCCGACATCGCGACTGGCACGAAAAGTAGCGCCATCTTGCTTTACGTAGTGTAAAAGCACTTTACCACCCAACTATCCTGACAAGTAGCCAACTGCTTCTACTTTGTCATGCTGACAGTAATTTGGCAAGCACGGCCCTTATAGCCCGTTCTGTAGGCTTGCCCAGCACGTGTGCCTTCTTCCCAGGCACTGCAACGCCCAAGCGATTATTCCACCCATTTAGTGTAAGTGGAGGTGCCATTGAATGCCGTATAAACAATCCTATAGATGAAAAAGCCTACTAATTTTGACGTGAGCGCGCGGCTAAAGTGGGAATCATGGCTGTAGTATGGGGAGAAAGTTGGAATCATCGCTGTAGTATGGGCAGAAAGTGTGAATCGTCCCTGTAGTATGAGGAGAAAGTGGGATTCATCGGTGTAGTATGGAGAGAAAGTGGGAATTATCGCTGTAGCATGAGGAGAAAGTGGGAATCATCGCTGTAGTATGGGCAGAAAGTGTGAATCATCGCTGTAGTATGAGGAGAAAGTGGGATTCATCGCTGTAGTATGGAGAGAAAGTGGGAATCATCGCTGTAGTATGAGGAGAAAGTGGGAATCATCGCTGTAGTATGGGCAGAAAGTGTGAATCATCGCTGTAGTATGAGGAGAAAGTGGGATTCATCGCTGTAGTATGGGCAGAAAGTGGGAATCATCGCTGTAGTATGGGGAGAAAGTCGAAATCATCGCTTTAGTATGGAGAGAAAATGGGAATCTACGCTGTAGTCCAGACTACAGCGAGAAAGTGGGAATTTCGAAGAGAAGAATGTCCGTACCTTGGCGAGCACGCCCTTGTCCTTGATAACGTACTCGTACGTTGTCAGCAGCACGTTGAACTTGGTGGAGCGCATCTGGTTCTGCACGAGCCGGCGCGACTGCGGCGAGCCCTTGTAAGAGACCACCACCACCGTCGGCGCCCACTTCTCGAACTCCAACACCCAGTTGGACAGAGTGCTGAAGAGTAATAATGCTTTTTTAAGTTTTTAAGTAACCTTAGGCGAGTCTCATACAAAACAGGCTAATCTTTTTTTTTAAATCAGCTATGCCTTTAAGTTTTCGGTATTATTTTTGCATTTAAACCACCCACAGAAAGAAGAAGATTCGCACCTCCTAAGAAACTTGGATTTGTGAATTTATGATACGTAAACAATGGATAACTCAACAAGCCGGGCCAAGACAGTAGCTATAGAGTCGCCTTTGTCTACATTTTAATGATTTCTTTACAACAAGCAGCGCAGACAAAATCCAGTGGCCATCCTAGGTCTAACTTTGAGTCAAGCGAAGCTGCTAAAATAAAAGTCTTATTTGGGCTATATTGGTAAACTGCGAGGGAAGCAAAGACACCAGTGCTTACCTCGCAGTTAATGCTATCCTTTTGCGAATGTTATGAATTTGAATACTTATAGTTATTATAAGTTCCTTTGCCATAGTTATATAATAATACACATGTACAGGTTATTTATCATTGGTATAATACTAAAGCAGCACTCGTTCCTGCCTTTCAACACTCAATACACTAACAAAAGACGTAAGGATTTAGTTTTCAGTGGAAACAAAGTAAACCATCCCTTTAGAAAAAGGTTTTTCTATTTTCTCGGTCCACTTCTATACAAAAGAATAAATGCAAGCCTATTCATGTATCCATTACACATATTTGAGTGTAAAACTAAATTGAGCGACTTCCTACAGACCTTGAACTACAATGCTACAGAGGAGTTACTGACTATTGTAAGCTAATTTTATTTATTTAAGGACCAATCTAGTTTGTAAGTATATTTAGTATTTTTGCTAGTAAAGTAGTATACTCTACCAATACTCATAAAATATTTCTTCTCTATAATATTGTTACCACATAGTTTTAGTACCTATCCTGAAATCTATACTTATAATAAAATTCTAGCGAAGTCAATTCTGTACATTGAATATTTTTAGAAAAAAACTAGCAGGGGTTACTAAGTAAACTATACTAAATCCAAAAATGCAAAAAAAACGGTTTATGTCTGTCTGTCTGTCTGTCTGTCTGTCTGTCTGTCTGTCTGTATGAACACGATAAACGCGAACACCGCTGAATAGTTTTCAACCAAACTTAACATGGTCGAAACTTACGTTTCTGGGAGTAACTTAGGCTATCCGATGTTTAGAATACATTGCGGGTTGCAATTTTAACTTTGTTTTTTGTAAGAAATATTCATAATTTGGATATGGCTTCTTGAGAAGGTATGTTAAGAACGTGACACTGAACATATTTCTGCAAAAAAAAAAAATAAGTCCGACTTTGAACCACATTCTCTCGAAAACCTACATTGCGGGTTGCAATTTTAACTTGATTTTTTGTAAGAAATATCCATAATTTTGATATGGCTTCTTGAGAAGGTATGTTAAGAACGTGATAATGATCACATTTCTGAAAAAAAAAATTGAAAAGTTAGACTTTATTATCTCGGAAACCGTTGATTTCCCAGGCATAGTTCCTTGGGCAAAAATGTTTGTTATGATGAGGACTATACGTATATTTTATTTTGTTTTTATTTTATTTTAGCGGAAAATGTTAGTTCTACAAGCGTAGCATAAGGCCGGGTTAGAGCGTATCTATGGGTTTAAACAATAGGTATCTCACTCTTTTGTTTGACGTAGAGCGGGATGGACAGAGCCATAGATACGCTCTAACCCAGCCTTATGATGCTTGCTGGAGGGAATTGTGAGTGGTTTTCGGTGGAGGTCGGACAAAGTTTATCGATGTTAGAAATGTAGTAGGTACTGTTGCGTCGCGGTCGAAATGTTCTGGGTTTGAACCCACGCGAGGTTGAAATTTTTTTGTGTGCCTTTTTAAAATATTTACTCTACTGAGCCCAACTTGATATGAAAAACATATACTTTGTTTGCCGTAGAGCGGGATAGACAGAGTTATTTGCGGTAGATACGCTCTAACCCAATTTTATGCTTTGCTTGCTGGCTTAGCATGAGAATGGGTAAGTCCTTATCTATGGGCTTATAACTTTATCTATCCCACTCTACGTCGAGGGAGATACATATAAACCCCCATACTTCCCAGGCAATTCTTATGCTAAGCTTCCTGGTATCTTACACGGGCGATACCTAATCCAAACAAAACATATTTTAAAGTCCGTTCGCTTAGATAGTGTCGGTACACACGACGGCAATCTTGGTTTTTGGGATACCAACTATTTTTGAAGTATCTGTGATGGGCGCAGACATATTCATTTCAATACAATGCTGATGGACATTAACTAGAATTTTCTTACATGTTTTACAAAACCTTCATCTTTTAATTTTTGGGTCATTCGAAGTTTCGTCTAGAGGCACCTCGCGGCTGTCCTTCCACGGACGAAAAAACATTTTATCAACACGCAGCTATCGACACTCAATACAAAATTCTAAGTCAAACAAAAGTCACAAGCACAACCTCTCAATACGACGCTTATAGAATGACGAGCGGCGAGCCAAATTCACTGGCATGTTTGCGCCGCGTCGGCTTCCTTTAATTTCTTTTGAGAAAATACGCCGCGCGCCAAGGCGGCAAATATCAAAGTGACACTATGATATCGAACGGACTTTATCATAAATATATTGTATAGATTAGGGCACACACACACAGACAGACACACAGACAGGCACACCCTCATAAACACATAAACAGACACACACACAAAGCTATCAAACTTATGACACCCCTCTATGTTGGTCGGGGGTTAAAAAAAACCTTCCTTTTGAGTTTTCCTCCACAGTCGAATTTAAATTAAATGTCAAATGTGTAAAAACGCATACGAAGTCGCGGGCACAACTAGTACAGAATACAGCTGTATTCTAGTTCAGGTAAAGTGTATATTTTTACCTATGTTATATTTTAGCTTTTATGAATTATGTAGTACTTAATATTATTGAAATAAATGAATTGAATTGAATTGAATTGAATTGAATTGACTTGCTAATAGATACCTGAGCGGTACAATGATAAGGAAGGGCCCATTGACTTTCTTCTTCTCCATGAGTGTAGTGACCAGTGCTATCGTCTGGATGGTCTTGCCGAGACCCATCTCGTCCGCCAGGATGCCGTTAAGGTTATTGTTGAACAGCGACACAAGCCATTCTAAGCCCTGTGGAATGGAAATAAGAGTTTCTACAGAAAGGTACTGTAATATTTGAGGGAGTTGTTCAAGTCATTGATACAACTCATTTTATTACTGAGCCAACGCCGGAAACATCTGCGCAAGGCCCGTCCGAACCAACCCGCTAGCCGGTTGGTAAACATACTTCGTTTACCTTAGACGTTTGGTAAACATACTTCGATTACCTTAGCCGGTTGGTAAACATAATTCGTTTACCTTAGCCGGTTGGTAAACATACTCCTTTTAACTTAACCGGTTGGTTCCGTCGGTCCTAGCGTAGATATATTTTCGACGTTTTCGGCGTTGGCTCAATAGTAAAATTGTATCAATGACTTGAACAACCCTCTCAGCGCACTTCAACTGAGCTCATAGTAAATGTTGAGCACGACTTCTTCGGCTGGCACTAGCTGGCTCAACTGTCAGCTAAAGGACTGGCATTGTGAGAGTGATACAGTACCTTGACCTGGTATTCCTTGAGGTTCCCGTTAACGAGAATGCTGGCTTGTTCCGTGACAGACTCGTGGACCGTGTGAGCAATACTGTAAGGACAAAAATCTTGTATTTATCGAAGGCTCTGGTCATAAATATATAAGAACTATTTTGCAATGGCAAGTCACTAGTTGAGCCTTGCAATAAGAAACACGCTGTGTATGTTAGGTACCTGTAGTAAGTTTGCTCCTCAGTTTTGTATTCATCGTCTTCGACCTTAGCTTTCTTGATCGCCTCCCGCGCCTTCTCTTCCTCCGTCTTCTCTCGCTCGTCCCTCTTCTTGAGTTTTTCTAAAACACGAATAACACACGTTCAATAAGCTGCCAGTGTTTAGAACGAATTTTGTGTTTTCAAATGCGGTAGTTTTATTTTAAGGCGCGGTGCATAGTGAATATGCATAGTGAATACGCGCGCCAAGAAAAATGCACAAAATCGAGTCCTGTATCAAATACACTAAACAAATCGAAAATTTTCACATATCGAACCCTAGAATTGGGTGAGACCTATCTAAACCAGCCAGTTTCGTGTTGACATTCATAAACGTTTTGAAGATATTTTGCTAAAAAAAAAAATAGGCGACGCACTTTTTTTCAAGCAAAATATCTTGCAATCTGTTATGGATATCAAAACAAAACTGGCTGTTTTAGATAGGTCTCGCGTACTTCTAGGGTTTGATATGTGAACATTTTCGTTTTTTTTGTGTATTTGATACAGGAATCGATTTTGTGCATTTTTCTTTGCGCGCGGGCTAATTCACTATGCCCAGCGCCTTAACTAAAGCTTGAGTATATCGTTATCAGGTAACCAGATTAAAACTTCGGTTTGATGGATAGCTTTGCTTTCAGCTTCAATAAATGATCTGTCGCAGCAGTTGGATAGGTGCTGTACATCAAAGGGATACATGACCCGATGAACATACGCGCACATTTTAAAGCCTAGTTGGTCAGGTATATCCTTGACTTTACATGAAGACGACGTTTTTCCATAAACATTCAAACTAAAACAAAATCAAAATAAACCGGGATGATTTGTATGGATAGCCCTTGGAGAGAGGCTTTTTTAAGAAGGTAAAATACAAATTGGCCCGTACTGTTATCATCGTCGTCTTGGCTGTCATCGCCCGAGTCGTCGGAATCAGACAGCACTTCCCAGCCGGGATGAGACTCCATCCAGTCCTTGAGTTGAGACAGCAGCGGCGCTTCTTCGCCTTTCAGAATCTAGACACATAGGGAATGATAAGTTTGAACTCTGTTTATAGATTATACAATAAATTACAACTACAATGTAGAGGCTGGTGCCGCAAAACGAGGTGTTGAGTCCATAAAGATCTTTCACCTATCAAGTTCAATGGCTCGATGTACTGAGTTCTATCGCCGTCTTTGCAGTTAGATAAATTGGAATAAACACGCATTGTATCGAGCACAATTTAATTCATAACAAAGCAGGCTAGACCATAATTACGGCATGCACACGTTGTATTGCATTGATAACGAAAATGTCTTGACAGTTCATATTGGTGCTGAATACATCAATCCAATACCGTCAAGAACTATCAAAGTTGATATTTGCGTTGAGGAATCCATTCAGTGCGTTAACGAATCGCAGAGGATGGCTAGTAATAACGCAGAGAAGGCGCAAACGATTGGGTATTTAAGCTAATTACGAAAGAAATTTTGCTGGCGCGATTCAGGCCACCCGTGACGTCAGACAGTCACACTATGCTAATAAGATGAATGGCGAACACGTGTTACAATATGTAAACAGTTGTACAAGTAATTAGGTCTAAAAATATAGACAGTAGAAGTCGGAAACAGCTCGCGATTAACTCAGCCGCTTGAACATCTGTTGAAAAACTCTTATCACGGTTAACATAAGAGTGAGTATAGAACAAAGATTTTTTTTTTCCTAGCTTGTATTTATATTGGTGTACAATAAAGAATATTTTATCTTTATCTTTATCTTAAAGAGAGTATGTATACCTCGCCACTCTTGGGATCCATGACACTGATGCGTTGATCTGAGGCCTGGGAGCTGTCATCCATGGCGTCGATTTCGCCGCCCTCCAGCAGCTTCCTCTTTCGCGATTTCTAAATTTAAAAAAATGAACATATTAAGACGGTGGGTATCATCTTGAGACCAATCTAACGATACATAATTTGTGAAAATTGTTCAAGTAGTTTAGGCTCCAGTTTAGGACCAGATGAACACACAAACATTCTTACAGTTGCATGATTTCATTTATAACTTTCCTTTTTGCTTTTCATTGTCAGGTAAAAAAACAACAATATTACAGTACTATAGTCGGTCCGAGACAGGAGCGTTGTTACACAGAGTGTTCCTTACCCTCTTCCGCTTCTCTTCTTCGACCTGCTTCTTGCGCTGCTCCTGCTTGTGCTGCTTGACCATCTCGGTGAGACTGGCGATGTACTCGTCGGTCTGAGACAGGAGGAACGCGAGTCGCTTGTCTTTCTTCTGGTCGATGAGCTTGCGGTAGCCCTCTTCGTCTTCCGCCATGAGTCTGCGGGCAAAATGAGAGTGCCAGTTTGCTAAAAGTCACTAAAAGTGTCTCCGGACCGCCTGTAAAATGGGTGTCCGTATTGCCAAAGAAGAAGCACCTCAGGTCGCGTAAACGCATGTCATAATTTTAAGTAATCGATTACAAGTAAAGTTTGGCTATGTTCGTTCAGCTATCCGGCAATGCAGATAGATAGGTGTTACCACGTTAGATACATTCTCGGGTCACGGTTCCTTTATGCTGCCTGTCGACCCACGACTGAAGAGTTATAACCCGACTACTGAAAGATATAAGAAGTTGAAATTGAAGTAGAAGAAAACGCCGCTTAGTCTGTAAAGCAGTGGTTTTTCGCATGGTTTAAAGTTGTAGAAAGAAAAGCTGCTTTTTCTCGCCTTACAAACAAAGGCCCCTGGTCCACTTACCGCCTCATTCTCTCCTTCTCGATGCGCTCTTGCTCCTTCTTCTGTTCGCGCTCGGCGTTGGCGTGGTGGTTCATGATGGCCTTGTTCATGCGCGACATCTTGGCCACGTTATTTCGGTGGTATTCTTTGAAGTCCTTTGCTGGGAGAGAAGTTTAACGTCTGTTAGTATTTATAGAATGATTTAGACCAAGTTATGCAATAACTTAAGCCTTTGTATCTATGTAATTAAATGATTTACACAGCGTCCAGTGGGTGGCACCTTTACTCACACTAGATGGCTGAAGTCACCACTCGGACTCTGCAGTGCATGTGACTTTTAAAGCCATTTTTCTTGTGCATTTATCAAAATTACTCCACATTGAGAAGAGTCAAGTGAAGAGCACCCAATTGTATCTTAGTGCTGTGCCACACGGGGACAACGTGTGGCGCATCTAAGTTACCACCAACAACCAAATGTAGGCAGCTGTATGCTGCACGTATGAAGCAGTACAAACCTAGACACCCATGCCCGTGGTTTCTGTCAGTGACTGGCATTAGATTTAGTTTTTCTTATTTTTTTTTTATGCCATTGTTACCAAAGGAAACTTTCAAAGACTGGCTGTTGTTATTTAAGTTTTTCTTACGCCACTACTGTGTTTTTATACGTGTTAAGTTATATTAATGTTATAGTCACTACTTTTCCTAAATATTAAATAAATAAATAGCTAAAACTTGAACTTTCGTAAGCACTGCACATTGTTATATCGATTTAACGGTTCCACTTACTTTTATTTTGTCGGATTAGCCGACTTGTTGTGAGCGGATGAACGCCAAGACGAACGCGTCGTCCATCCCTCTTCCATGACTAAGACTTCCGGACGAGGCCGAAACATGTCGGCTATCCCGACAAAATAAAAGTAAGTGAAACCGTTAAATCGATATAAAAATAAACAGCTATAACTTACCATGCTGGAGCACAGTCTGTAAGAACTCCTGGTGCTTCTGCCTGCGCTTGCGCTCCGCCTCTAGCTTCTGTTGTTTCTCTAGCTTCTCTGTGGCGCGCGCCTCGCGCAGCCCCTGCCGCTTGGTGCGCTTGTACGCCTTTATGTTCACAGCCGTCTCGAGCGTCGTGTCGCGCCGCGTCTGGCCCAGTATCTATTGGGTACCACACATTAATCATGAGCGTAAACACTTATAATCTTAAAATATAAAACAAAGTCGTGTTAGTTACACCATTTATAACTCGAGAACAGGTGGACCGATTTTTATAATTTTCGATTTGTGGATTTCTCTCTGCCCCGAATAGCAGAATAACTATTAAAATAACGGAAAAACTCACGAGACAAAAAAAAGTCTGCGCGGACGAAGTCGCGGGCAAAAGCTAGTTGTTTTTAAAGCACTGACAAAGATTATCAAGATATTAAAAGTTTCGCATCGCCGGATACTTGCTCGATAGCTGTTGGTCAGAGCGATGACACGATACGCCACAATCACGGGTTTAAGACCCAACTCCAGCGAATATTTTAGTGTTATCAATGTCGTGGGTGTGTTAGCTGTAAATTCAGTTCAGTTCAAATCGTGGTAGCTGTAAAACAGACTTTAAACAACATGCCTAACGCTTGTAAGGCCACCATTCTACTGACAGCTTATTATCAATAACCTCAATAAATATCCTTCTTACTAATATTATATTTGCGAAAGTTTGTAAGTGTGGATGGAAGGATGGATGGATGGATGGATGGATGTTTGTTACTCTTTCACGCTGAAACGGCTAAACGGATTTGGATGAAATTTGGAATAGAGATAGCTTAGACCTCAGAATAACACATAGGCTACATATTATCACGCTTTTACACTTAGGAGCAAAGTAATGCATATATCCTTTTCTGTAGTCCACGCGGACGAAGTCGCGGGCAAAAACTAGTCTATAATAAGGCTCGATTACCTCGGCTCGCAGCTGCTTCTGGAAGTTAAGCACCCGTAAGGCGCGCAGCTCGATCTGTGCCTGCAGCCGCAGGTCCTCCGATATGCTCGCCGGGAGGTTCGACAGCACTTCGATGCGGTGCGCGATGCGCGCGGCGATCCTGGGTCGGGTAAAACGATGGTAAGTATTTGAAATTGTGTGGTATCCCCCAAACCATCATCCATCTTACAAGTTTTTTGCGCAGTGCCACTGCTTTGTCGACCAGAACACATAATCGGCTGAATGTGTGTGAGAGTATGTTAATGACTTCATCCCGCTAAAACGGCTTGATGGATTTGGATTGAGTGGAGATAGCTTACAGGCTTCCTATTTATACTTTAGTTTGTAAACTGTTTTATTACCTGTTGCTTTTCCATAGACTCAAATAAATAAATAAACCTTAACGAACCACTTGGCTACCTTTTGACTCAAAAATAATATAGGATTTTTTTGTAAACGTCTGCATGGATGAAGTCGCTGGTAAAAGCTATAAATAACAGTAGCATTTCGGATTCCGTTTCACACTTGACAAATAATCTTGGTGTAAAAACGATGGATTACTTGCCTGTTCTCGCGCTCGTTCAGTATTTGCAGAGGATCAATACCAACAGGTTTGGGCATTGTCGTGACGCGGTTCTGTTTGGCGCCAGGAGTCGGTGCACCGGGCTGTGAAAAAAAACCATCAATACATCAATCTCATAGATCTAAAGATTGAGAGAGAGCCTTGTATCAAGCGCTATCTAGCTTCTTATGGCGGTACTGAGTTGGAAACTGATGTAAGTGGATATATGTCTTAAATAAAGGATAAAACAAGATAAAGCGCCAACTCTCAAAACGTATCTGGAACAATAAGTGCCCAAATTCTCTCTGGGCACTTACTTGCTCGTAGTCAATGCAATTTAAATAAAACTGTACACTAATGCAATTAAGGTTGACATTCGAATATTAGACGTATGGTCGAAATTATGTTTCGTATTGTTCTATTGCTGCTAACATTTGTTCTGTGGGGACAAATTTTTATTGTGATTTTATACGTAATGAGGATTCTATGGGATTTAGTTTGGTGATATAATGTAGATCGGGTCGGCTGGCCACACGCGTTGCACTGACGAACGCAGGGCCATTTTACTTGCAACGTAAATATCATCATGAACATAAATCCGGTTGATACCTGCTGCGTGGGTTGCGGCAGCGGGCCGCCCGGGCCCGGAGGCCGGATCCCGCCGGGCGCAGGCCCGCGCATCTGCGGCGCGCCTCCCAGCGGCGGCTGCAAGGGAAAGTGACCATAAAATTACCGGTATAATTAAAGTAACGGTTTAATGTCCAAAGATAGCAGCGTGGCGGAAAAGCCCATTTTATCAGTTTTTTATTATTATTTTGAAGCTAACCTGAGCTATTTTTGTTCAGCTATTTTCGTTTCACGGCAATAAAATAGTATCTTTTTTATTATTGAGCATTGAGCACGCGTGGTGATTAAGCTCGCACTCTCTCTGAGAGAAGGCCTTTGCCCAGCTAGTGGGACATGTACAATTGTACAGGCTACATCTTACTTTTCATTATTGATATTAATTTCCAGTGTACAATAAAGTGTTCTCTATCTATC
The DNA here is from genome assembly GCA_949319315.1 of Zelleria hepariella. Classification (NCBI taxonomy): domain Eukaryota; kingdom Metazoa; phylum Arthropoda; class Insecta; order Lepidoptera; family Yponomeutidae; genus Zelleria; species Zelleria hepariella. The sequence continues at coordinate 11,631,561 of OX439391.1, read as the reverse complement.
TATTGTAAACAACAGAACAACAATAATTCAGCCGATTATTTGTTCTGATCATAAAACTATGCCATTGGTTTGTCGACCACATTGTTGTTCTGTTGTTTACAATAATAAAAATAATACTATTTTATTGCCGTGAAACAAAAATAGCTCCATTTAGCTTCAATATAATTTAAAAAAAACTGAAAAAATGGGCTTCCCCGCCGCGCTGCTATTGCTTCATAAACAAACAGTCGTATCATTATAGTGTATCCCCGTACAATGGGCTAAGTAAGACCGGAACAAAACCTACCGGGTTGACCAACGGCGGCGTGGGCGGCGCCATCTGTCCAGTCATGGGCAGCGGAGTGGGCGGGGCGCCGCCGCCGCCGCGGCCGTCGCCCGCCGCGGGCGGCTTGCCCGAGCCGCCGGGCGGAGGGCCCTGGCCCTGCCCGTAGGGAGAGGGCGGCTGCGCGGGCGGCGTGGGGCACTCGGGCGGCGTGTCGCCGGTGCGCTTGCCCGCCGCCATCAGAGACACCTGCTGCGTGAGCGGCTGGTTGCGCGCCAGGCTCCGGTACGCGTTGATCTGCGCCCTGCGGTTGGAAAACTGTCTTACTTTCTGTCGTAGATCCATTTCAGCTTACTTTCTGTCTATTTTCCGTAGCGCAAAACTTTTCGTAGCTACCTAAGCTTGTATTTTTCCTTCGACTTCGGTGGCAATTTTTCGATAACAACGCAACGTGTTAAACACATTTAATCGGAGGATACGTCGGTCGCTTGAAGAGTTAATTTGTGCAACAAAAACAACAGAAAACAATATGACCGCGCTTTTTTTTCTATGCAATTATTGTAGAGTACCAGTAACCTGTAACCCATACAGCCAAATTCTGAATAAATATTTTTTGCGCCTAATTTTACAGTTCTATTTTTGAAACAAAACTCGACGGTATTGCATTTTCAAAGGAAATTGCTGGCTACAAAACAAGACAATAATGAAATTCCATACAATTTTGCTGGTGCCTAATCAAAGTAGCCGGCAAGTCCGACTTTTCTCAAAGAAGGTTGTCAAAATAATGACTACATTATGGGCGCTTTTGAGTTTTTTTTTTTTTGCCTAGAGAGATGTGTTGTGGATTGTTGAAGATTGGAGAGGAGGCCTCGTTCCAGGGCTGGAAAATAAAACTATGGGCTAATTTAGAATTGTTTAAAAGAAAAATACTAACCTCAGCTGACTCAACTGGTTGTTCGAAAACAGGCCCTTGCTTGGATCTTGAGGATTCGATCTCGCTCTGAGGGCGAGCAGTTGGGAGTACCTCGGGTCCTCTTGCAGACCCTTCTCCTCCATGGAGTCGATGGCCCGCTGCAGGGCGTTCAAGTTGTCGGCGCCGGGGCCGGCCTGCATGGGGGAGGCGGACTGCGGCGCGCCGTTGGAGGCGGTTGTGGCGGGCGGCGGGCCCTGCGGGGCGGGTCCGCCGGGCGGAGGGGGGGCGGGGCTGCCAGCGGACGGCGCGTGCCCGGGGTGACCGGGCGGAGGGTGTCCCATGGCGTGGTGCGGCGGCATGTGAGGCGGCGCGCCCCCGCCCATAGCCTGCGGGTGCATGCCGGGCGCCGGTGCGCCACCCGTCATCGGTGGCGGCGCCTGCGTACACATAACAAAGCCAACATTATATTTAAGAGTTAACATCTTGTCGGTGCAGCATTCTCCATGAACTTCGGACACAGGCCAGTTCCTTCGCAGCCTAGGGGGTACCCTTGACGCTATTGCGTTCATATTGACTAAGTTTTTTAATATATTCTCTTTGAGTTTGCATAGTCATGCTTTGATTTTATATAATTTGTAATGTTTATTCAAAGGTAAGCTATTTTGTACATAAAAAATATAAAATGCGTCATAGTTCGTAAAATATTTCATTTTGTAAATTGCGCCATATTGAAAAAATTGCGTCAAGGGTAGAGGGGCTGTTACATCACGACATCCACCTTCTCTTTAATTAAAATTATAGTACTAGATAAAAAACAACCATCCTGATATTGGAATGTCACCACTCAACATGTTTGTTTTGGCTTATCTAATTATTTGCACAATAATCAACTGCATGGGCCACTCGGGAGACAAACTCGCTAGCCCACTTTACAACATGTATGAAGTGGTTGCTTTTAATACACGAGAGCGCAGTATGCTATACTCAATCCACAAACATTATACACACATGTATTTTCTAAATGGTGTCTCTAATGAAGCCAGTCTTCCTATTTATGTGGCTGTTGCCAGCTGCTGCATAAAGAGATTTGAAAGTCATCTCTTTCACTATGGCATACAGTTTTCGTTATTACCAAACGAAAGTACATTGTAAGTGGCACTACATTCATACTACTAAGTACCATAAGAATTTTTTTCCGGTCCTTTATCTTTATTGCAATTTGTCATTTTATTAGTATCACCAAACCTCAGAAAATCAGGCATAATGAAGAGAATTTTAAGAGCTGGCTCAGTATTAATAAATGGATTAACAAAGCACTGAAAAAATATTCTGACACTTTCACACAAAAATATATTGGAACGACAAGTCAGCTCAGGAGGTTGAATGTGTTGAAAGTATCTCAAAGACCGAAGAATATTGCAGTCTTTATATTGGGTGGAGAAGAAGCAAGAGAGTGGTTGTCAATAGAAATAGTTTTGCAATTGATTCAAGAAGTTCTGCATTATGGAAGCCCACTCAACAATTTATTAAAATACTTTGATTTTTATTTCCTCCCACTTTTGAATGCTGATGGATATGAGTATAGCAGGACTGTGGTATGTTTTAGCTTCATAATTTTATGTGAAGAATTTTTTCAGCATGCCAAGTACAAATAAAAGTGAACTTCTGCAAGACAGTTTATTTCCTATGTCATTATGAAGAAGGTATCAGTACCTCAAATCTAATTTCAGAGTAGATTCTGGGCAAGAAACAGAAGGCCTGTTTTTTTACATACACAACGAAGTTGTCTGGAGGATGAGAAAGCAACAGGAGTGAATTTGGATATGAACTGGTACAATCCACACCCGGAAGGTGGGTTACATTTAATTTATAATCTTAATCTTAATATACTATAAAACAAACAATGTAAGTTACACCATTTATAACTCGAGAATGGGTGGACCGATTTTTATGATTTTTTATTTGTGCGATTGCTCTCCGTCCCGAATATCAGAATAACCATTAAAACAACGGAAAAACTCACGAGAAAAACAATAAGTCTTAACAAAAAGGACGAAGTCGCAGGCAAAAGCTAGTTTTATGTTCTATGGCTAAGTTTTATTTAGGACCTTACAGACTACCTACTTTCGAAACCACATTGCTTATGTAGGTGGAAGAACCCAATTTAAACACAATTTTCAGATTTTGGTGATGAAGATGAATGTGATGCCCTTAACCCTGGTAAAGACACTCTATCAGAAGAGGAGACAAAATCATTGGCACAGTTTCTAAGTTCAATTGCACCAACTTTAATGTTTTTCATGAATGTGAGGGGTTTTGCCAATATTATAACTATGCCCTATGGATACACCAGTAACCAACCAGACAATTTTCCTTTGATGGTTCGTACCAACAACTTTTTAACAGAAGAATGCTAATGACATGTATCAACACTATTAAATAATGTCATTATTTTTCCAACAGTTAGAAATATTGAAATCAGCCCATAGATCTGTTCATAGCCGTTTTAATATGACATATGATTATGGCAGTACTGCAAGACTTCTATGTAAGTGTCTTTTTTGTTCCTGGGCCTCAAACTGTAATGTTGTTGTTTATGAAAGTTGCCAAAACAAGGTGCATATACTGACTCCTGACTCCTCATATCCAACAACAGAAACCAACAACAATTTGGTGTATCTTACAGAATTGAGGCCCAGGTGGGGGGGGGGGGATAATCCCCTAGCCCCAAATTTATATTTGATAGTATTTGTATTTAACCAGTCCCCGTAGCATGACTTTTATCGAGGCGGATTTATCCAACAAAATGGCGGTTTATCAGCATTTTTGACGTCTAAAGTGGGTTATAAATCGTCGAGAGCGTTATATAACCCACTATAGACGTCAAAAATGCTGATAAACCTCCATTTTGTTGGATAAATCCGCCTCGATAAAAGTCATGCTACCCCCGCTGGGGTTTATAGTTAACATTTCAGGGAGCTGTGCAGATTGGGTGAAAAAAGAGCTCAATGTGCCTCTTGTCTATACAGCCTACATGATGCATGAAGAGCATGTAATGCCTCTGTACAGTGATGCTGAAATCCTATCTACACATCTGGTTCTTCTTTTGGAGGAAATACTAACTATATCAAAACAGATATATGGCCCACTCTTTAATAGTTACAAAAGCAATATAGGAAATACCCCAAAAATGTTTGTGCTGGTCTTTTTGATAAAAATAATTATGTAAAAAGTACTCTTCTTTTAATATTACACATTTAGTATAAATTTATTTACATTTTGTCTCACCTGTCCAGGAGGCATGTGTCCCATTTGATGCTGCATGTAACCATGTGGAGGCCCTTGCCCGGGCATGTTAGGATGCTGAGGGCCGGGCATGCTGGGGTGTCCATTAGGGCCCGGCGGGTGGGAACCGGCTGGCCCCATTGGGTGGCCTGGGGGACCTTGCATGTGTCCAGCCATGTGTGGAGGCATCTGGTGTGCGGGCGGCATGCCGGGGTGCTGCGGCGGCATGCCGGGGGGCCCGTTGCTGTTCGGCGGCAAGTTCATGTTGTGTGGCGCGGCGCCAGTGGGCGGCATGTGGTTGGGCATTGGCGGCTGGCCCGGGCCGGGCGGGTGGCTCTGACCCGGCGGGTGGCTCGGGCCCGGACCCGGCGGGTGACTCTGCGGCGGCCCGTTTACGTGCTGCTGGCTGTACGGGCTGTGCGGCGAGTGCGGCGGCGCGGGACTCTGCGTCGGCGGACCCATGGGGCTCGGCGCCTGGGGCGGCGGCATCGGGCTGCTTTGAGGAGATGGGCTCGCCATGTCTGTAGATTTAGAGCTCCACTCACTATCGATAAGGCATTAAACTCGATGTAGCACAACTACTTTAGTCGTGTTACAAAAGGTGCCATCTTATGTCGAATCGAATGGGTACGCGTCGCCAAACACGTCACGAAACTCAGTTTTTTAACAGCTTAAAGTTCTGAATGTCTTTGTTTACGTTCGGGCACTCAACACTATTGCATCTGGAGGTCTAATTCGGTTCAATTCATCAATATATTCTAGATTTTAAGGTACGAATCACAAAACACTCCCGTTCGCATTTATGTAACCGTAGACAATATTTTTTTTTCTATCGGTCTGTCAAAATTGTAGACGTTAGTTACACGCTCAATCTCCCAAGCCCTGAGCGTTTTTTGACGGTGAAATAGTTGACAGTTTCGTAATCTGTGGCTGTGGGAAATGTTTTCTAGGTTAGAAAAAGCTAAAGCTGCGCGTTTTGAATTTTTGCCGAAATATTTTTTGTTAGCTTTTCTAAAATACTAAATCAGTGTGAGGTCAGTTTATCTTAGCAACATGTTTGGACCAAGTTATTCGGTCCTTGATCTTCGTTGTTCTTTCTAGCAATTCTACTAGAAGTTGTCTGAGAACCACTGAAATGGATCCGGAAGATGAATACATTGAAAGTGAGTGGTCATACCTGAGCTTATGTGTTGAACCAACCCTTTATGAAGGTTTAAAATTTGCTAGAGATCTCGTAATTCCGAACGTGATTTTGAGGTTCATCATTCAATATGTTGATCTTCCACACAACGTCCGGCACAGCTTGTCCTTAGTGATTGGCTGCTTCCTGCTCTACTACAACGTGGGTCAGGCATTTGTCTGGACTATATGTATATCGGTTGGTTCTTATATCTTTATTGTTCTGTTGAATTACATTTCAATACTGAAATGGAGAGGATTTTTTGTTTCTCTTGGTATAATTGTATTTCTTTTGAGCTGCGAATTTTATATTGTAAATCCCAAAATGTGGCAGCAAATAAGAGGTATCCAGATGATAGTAGCTATGAAAATTATATCTGTTGCAATTGAATTTGATAGAGGCATGTTCAAACAGATGTTGAATCCTGTTGAGTTTGGTGGCTATATATTTTGTCCTGCTAACTGCATACTGGGCCCTTGGATATCTTTTAATACTTACAGCAACTATCTCAATGTAAGATTTCTTTCCAGAAGATGGTTAAAAAATATTGTGATGTATTTGGTGCTAGCTATGACCTTCTTAGTCCTTTCAAATTGCATTGTACCATGGTACATTGATGATGATGCGTCAAAGTGGCTTGTGGCATACCGAGACGCAAAAGTCTTTAGGATGTCCCATTATTTTGTATCCAGCATGTCAGTTGTTTCAATGATCAGTGCAGGCTTTGGCATGACCAACGACTGTCACACTGAAGTCATAGTTACTAAGCCTTATTTGGTTGAATTGCCTAGATCCCTTGTACAAGTGGTTGTGTACTGGAACATACCAATGCACCAATGGCTAAAGAATTATGTGTTCAAGCCATGCCAACGTTATGGGCAGTTTACAGCCATTTATGTTACTTATACAGTATCCTCTGTGCTCCATGGTTTTAACTTTCAATTGTCTGCTGTACTAATTAGCATTGGTACATTCTCCTATGTTGAGTATAACTTTCGATCAAAAGTTGCTGCAGCTCTTGAAGCATGCTGTCTGGCTAATCCATGTGTAAAGCAGTGTGGGCACAAGTATAAAAGCAAAAGCTGGCCAGCCCTGTGTTTAAACTCAGTATTTTCTCTCATGACGATTGTACATTTAACTTATTTAGGTGTAATGTTTGAAGCATCATTTTCTATTCAAGAATCTGGATATTCATATCATCATACACTGAGTAAATGGGAAAACCTCAACTTTTTTAGTCATGGTTTCATTGGATTTTTGTATTTGACATTCTTGGCACTGTGATTTTACATAGTAAGCACCTAATTAATTTTAAGTAAACATAAGTATTTCATCAAACACAAAATTCTCTAATTCCAAAACTGTCAAAATACTTAACTCAACATGAATTTGTAAAATATTATAATGGTAGTCTCTTTTTATATAATATTATGTTGTATTAACTTATAGACTAATGAACTTTGATCTCTTATTATTATTGTTTTTGATCCATAAGTTTTTTCTCTACATATTTACTTTTTATAGTGTTAGGGATTTAATTAAAGTCCATGCTATGATAAAAGAACGTAAATTTTTTATTTTAATGAACTTAAACCTCACATAATATCAAACCCATTGTAGTTGACAATTATTAATTTGAAATGCTCTTTTCTTAAGAGATTCAGAACTTCTAATAACTACCCAGTGATTGTAATCTTCAACATACAAATAAATTCTATAATTCAAACATTCCATAGTCGGAATTTCACAACATGCCTCAAGATGTTCAATGCTCTCCTTACTGGAACTGAAATATTCTGGTCTTGTGTAAACAATTGTGCTTTTATGTTCTTTTGTTGCTTTTTGAATAAGCTTTATAATATTTTTTAAATATATGTCCATCTTTGTTAATTTACTTCCTTGCTCGGACCAATAGTATGCAGTAAGTGTGTCAAACACCACCAGGGAAGTATTCGGGTAATCTATAAAGATGTTATCCAAGTTGTGAATGGTTACATAGAGTTGAGTAGCATCATATATCTCAATATAATGAAATCTATCACAACACTCCTGAAAAATCTCGTCGAGTATTTCACATTTGTCCTCACAAGCTTTGAAATTGGCTTCAATGCGACGCTGTATTGCTTCATTCAATATACTAAACATATTTTTGGTACTCATGTTTCCATCAGTATGAAAGACAATTACTTCTGTCTCCGCACCACCCAATCGGTCTGGTAGAAGAGCTTGGATTATCAAGTCCATTAGTAAAAATGATTTTCCCGTGCCACAATCACCAAATATTTCCACCACTTCACCAAGTTTTGGGCCATTCCCGAACAGAATTGGATAAAACTTGTGGATATCCCTTTTCTTCGACAGCCTAGCAAGTAGTTGTAGTCCAGATTCAACTTTGAATGTTGTCGTCATTATGTTATCGAACTTATTAGATTATTAAACTTTTTGTTTTGTACACAAACAAAGGGAAAAATCTACATCACAGAAAGAAAAGTGACGTTTAATAAATTAAGCCGAGTCACACGAAAAGTATATGCACGAAGCGATTATCTGTGACGGCCGCTCGCTACACGCTCAATTAATAACATAATCGTCGACGCTAGGGGTGGCGTGTAAACACTTTGCGGACGTGCGTGGAGTTGCGGGCCGTGAATGTGAAGATAATCTGCGCGCAAAAAAAAACTGTCAAACAAGTCTGACTTTATTCATCTGTGGATAAAATATGTTTTTGATTTTGAGCGAAGTGGGAAGATTTGATCTGATTTTCGTAATAACTCAAATAAATTGTGTTAGGAACGAAAACTAATCGTGTGACATAAATAACGAATACTGCCTAGTGAACCGAAAATCTCATTTGGTTAGAAAACGCAAACCTACAATGAAATGTGATAAAACATTTGTTTTGCTACTTCTGGTTTCGGTTTCTTCTACTAGCGCTGAATTGATCGCCCTGACAGGATGGCTAGTAGGCAGTGCTCTCTTGGGAGGTGGTGGTTGGTACAAATGGGATACTCTGAAAGACAATACTATTTGCAAGTTTTCAGAGTGTTGCAATGCTGACTATGTACCTTATGACCTTAACAGTAAGTAGTACAAACACGCAGCTAATTTGGTATCTGGTCGCTATTTGGTGTATTACAAATTAATTACACATTTCAGAACTAGCTACATCACTATCTAAGCGAATGTTTGGCCAGCCTTTAGTAAATGAATTGGTGAACATTCTTGCTGCTCACAAGAAGGCTGTAAATGACGAAAGCAGAAGAAATAGAAAGGCCCTTGTGATAAGTTTGCATGGCTGGACTGGTGTGGGGAAGAACTATGCAGCCACAATGATTGCCGAGGCTCTGTACAAGAAGGGGATGAATAGCAAGTATGTCAAGATGTTTATGGGGAAAAAGGATTTTGATTGTACAGATTTGGAGAAGAGTAAAGTGAGTATTATAATATCTATTTTGAACCTGCTTATATGTGGTAAAAATTTAATTTATCATAATATTGATTCTGATTCTTTAGCAATTCCTGTTATCAAAAAACACCTAGCATAGCTATACTTATTTGTGTAGATGTGGGATCTGATGTGCATTTTTTATTCCAGAAAGAATTAATAGAGAAAGTGAATGAAGTGGTCAAGAAATGCCCAAGGTCTCTCATAATATTTGATGAGATCCATGACATGTGCCCTTCTATTCTGGATGCCATAAAGCCTATGTTGGACCATCATCATGCTGTAGACGGTGTTGACTACAGGTTCCCAACCTACCATTGTATTGTAACATACTATCATTTTATTACCGTAAACATTACCTATAATAATATTTTTTCTTTTGCAGAGATTCAATATTCATATTCATATCAAACATAGGTGGTCAAGAAATAGCAAATAATCTGCTAGATCTCTACAACGATGGGGCTAAACGAAATGATGTGAAGTTCCATGTGTTTGAGCCAATGATAAGAAAGATTGCTTACTATACAGGTATGGTTATTTTCATTAAAAAACTGGTAAAAAAAACAAACAAAAAATCCCTTTCATCATTTCCTTGAGCATTATTGTGTGGTGTTATTGATTTTCCCATACAAACATTGTTTGTTTCAGGTGGTTTTGAGAAATCATCAACCATAGCTCAGCATTTGATTGACCACTATATACCATTTCTGCCTTTGGAGCAGCAGCATGTTGAGATGTGTGCCTTAGCAGAATTTAGGAGTCTTGACATCCTACAACCCAGTGAAGAAATGATGTCGTAAGTTTTTAGTGCACATTCTTTAACAGTGATTAACGTTTGTGCCAGTGATGTATTTATTGTTTTTTTATTTGTTTCAGGGAAGCAGTGTCAGTGATTACATTTGGACCAACTGAGGACCGTCCAATATTTGCAAATAATGGGTGCAAAAGACTAACACGGCACATTCCTTATGTTATACAAAAACATAAACCTGTTGTAAATGAGGCAAAGAGTGAGCTTTAGTTAACTTTAGTTTGTAAGTTTCAAAATGAGTGTGATATTATTTATTTTAATCATGTTGGTAGCTTTTTCTTTTTTATTTGTTATCAAAATGACCTGTGTTAGGTGTTATTGTAAAAATTAAAAGTCCACTTCACAGGAATGCATGTATTATATTTCCATAAATAATTATGTATTTGGTAATTGTACATAAAATATTTTTTAAAGCACATTAATCTAGCACAAGCAAAGATGTAGGAAGTTATCAGGGTAACTCATATGTTCCGAAAGCCATTGAAGTGGTGTCTCCGTTGGAATCACAATACCATGTGCTCGCAGTTTGACTGCAACAAAAGTAAGTTTTAAAACTGTGCCTGTAAATTGTGTTAAATAATTTATAGTTCTGTTGTTAGTTGAGTGCAATGTTACCATCTGGTTTATCAGGATATAATTCTGATAGCATTTGTTGTAATATCTTCCTACTTCCATCTGCATTCTTAGGGTTGACTAATCTCTGAGTAAAAGTGCCATCTTCATTGTAAATCCTTATTGGAATGTGTTTGAACCCCTCATTTTCTCCATGTGACTCCATTAGCCTTCTGTTTATCGCCCAAAATTGATCAAACTTATCTGTAAAATGTAACATCACACTTAGTTTGTATAATCACTAACATAGTTTTGGCTGTTTCTAAAGATATATACCGACTTACCATTTTGTAAGCCAAGCCATAACTGATTGTGGTCCTTTTTCTGCATAGCAGACATGACCTGTCCTCTATGTTTTAACACATCAGCTTCTTTTACAGTGGACATGTAATGTGCCTCTACTACATCTCTAAAAAATAATATTTTATGTAAATACATAATAAAGATTTGTGTAATATGTTATAGTTTAAATGAAGTTCCCATTCCCCATACATACTTGTTAGTACAATGCAGTAGAATGTCTTCAGGAAACTTGGTAAAGTGTACAGTTAGTGTCCAAGGCAGCTGCGGATCATTGCCACAAAAGAGATCATAAAGGAAGCCAATAGGGTAGTGCCATTTTAAAGGCTGTCCATTGTAGTCCAGCCACATCTCATTGTCAGCATTTTCTTGGGATATGAAGCGAAAGAAGTGCCTTTTCATCTGAAAGAAATTAGAAAAAATAAAATCAATAACAACAATAGACAAGGTTAGAGTAACTGCAATACCATGTTATGAGTTAACCTTGCCTTATCTGTAACGAGAGGAAAATAACTTAATCTCGGAACCATCACGTAAAATGGATCTGGTTGTTGTATTTCCATGATTTCTTCTTGATCTAGTTGAAAACAAATAGGCAATTTGCCATCCCATATTTCTCGCAGTACTTCTCTGTCGTTCGCCATTGAAACCACCACACTACAGAAACAGAGAGAACAAAAATTTTGTAGCTTTTACTAACAGCGGGGATAATAATTACGGATCGAGTACAATTTTTTGAGTTTCTCTCGGAACAACAAACAACCCACGGGGGAGGGACTCGCTCTCGCTCGAAACGTCAAGCGCTATTTGACATTTTAATCTGTGATGTTGATAACAATAATGGTTATCTGTGACCGCAAGAACGCCGCTCGCCGTACCGTGGCTGGTTCTTTTTTAATCTGTGGTGGATAGATTTATTAATCTGTGGCGCCAGAAAAAAAACAAAACCACAAATTAAAAAAACAAAACCACGTTGTGTTTGTTTTGAAGAAATAAAATTATTTTCTTGTGCTGCGAATACAAGGCATTTGCTTTGATTTTCGACATCCAGACATCATTTAAGATTTGCTAATACCGCACCATTGAACGCCACATAAAATTTGGCTATAGCGGAAACTAACTGCAAAAAAGTTTGGTTCTCATCGTGTGCAAGCAATGGGTAAGAAAAGGAAACATGGAAATGATAACGAAAACGAGTACGATCCCATACCCAAACACTTGGTTACTTCACACATAAAGAAGCAAGAGAAACGCCTTATAGTCATATTGGAAAATGCTCAGCTGGAAACTGTCAAGGTGAGTCCCTAACCCTATCAACTTCTAAAATATCCCTAAAAAAGTCTAATTCTTGCAAGATAACATGTCCTTTTATCGATTGCAGGTTGGCAACAGCTTTGAACTTCTAAACTGTGACGATCATGCAAATATACTCCGCAAGAATGGGCGAGACCCAGGCTCCTGCAGGCCAGATATCACTCACCAGTCTTTGCTTATGTTGATGGACTCTCCTCTGAATCGGGCCGGTCTGCTGCAAGTCTACATACATACTGAGAAGAATGTCCTCATTGAAATCAACCCACAGACTAGGATACCTAGAACTTTCAAAAGATTTGCCGGACTCATAGGTGGGAAATATAATTTATTTATAACCTGCGTCAATAAAGAAACACTAGACCGCGGACACTCTCGCCCCCTCTCGCTTTAATAATATCTCCGTCTATACTCATATGTAGCGTTAGCAAAGTCATTTTAGGCAGTCTTGATTAGACACTGGGCTAATAAAACATGCCTAGATAGATTTGCCTCCGAGTCTTGTTTACTTAACGAAAACAATAATTAAATAAAAAATCTTGTTTGGATTTTTTATTTAATTATTGTTTTCGTTAAGTATTTTTAACTGTTGAAGTTTATAATTATTTAGTATGTTTCGAAACATTTCAATACTTTTGATCATTTTCATTAAGATTGTTGTTTATACACAAACCCAATGTAATACAGTACAATAAAGAAAGTATCATAAAACATTATTTCCTCACCAAAAATGTGAGAAAGTTTTAGTATGAACCGAAATAATATTTTCTTCTTTTTCCGACCTTACTATAGGTACCCGCAGCAATTTTCACATCGTTTCTTTATTGACGCGGCTTATAGTATAGTTCTCGCCAAACATCTAGTCCGCTCTGAAGTTATCGCGCTACGCATCGTACAGGGTTTCATTGCGTGCCAACTTCAGAGCGGACTAGAGATGTTTGGCGACAACTACATCTTTGCAGAGAATGTAGAAACTTATTCAAAATTAAGTTACGTTTTTTTTTTTTTTTTTTTCATCTTTATGTATTAAGTTATGTATACTTTTTATTTCAGTCCAACTATTACACAAGTTTGCCATCAGAGCATCTGACGGGCCTATGAAGCTGTTAAAAGTCATCAAAAACCCCATCACCCAACATCTGCCCGTGGGGTGTAAGAAGATCACTATGTCATTCAGCTCAAAAGTCGTCCAGAGTCCCCGGGAGTTGGCGCCAAAGGACGAGCCAGTGGTCATTGTGGTAGGTGCCATGGCTCATGGAGCAGTAGACGTAGACTATTCTGAGGATGTTATATCTATCAGCAATTATCCATTGTCCGGCGCTCTGACTTGTGCCAAGTTGTGCACTGCCTTTGAAGAAGTATGGGAGGTACAATAATAATGTTGTTCATCACAAATGTTTGAGGTTTTCTTTGACCCTATACTTTTGGAAAGATAGATAGATATAATACGCTTTATTATATACCAAACAAAATCCAGTGGCAAGATTATAAAATACATATATAAAATATAATAAATAAATATATAAAATACAAACCCGCTAAGTTAGACGAACTTATCGCGTGTGCACATTACAGAATAACACTCAATGTATTGAGTTACAGAGACTAACCTAACTGGTAGGTGGACCTTATATTGGCAGTTGTCATAAGAATGTATAGGCTATACATTCTTATGACAACTCTATACTATAGTAGATAGACGAAAGCAGAGACCTTGGCTTTTGTTTATGTATGTTTTATGTATACAGACAGGGTGTCCCAAAAAATAGTGTCAAGCGGAAGTCCAGAGATAGAGCGTCCCTTAGGGGTACCCTAATCAGCCCCATTTGTATGTTCAGCGATTTTTTGACGTTTAGAAGTTATGATGCTTTTAAGGTTTTTTTGGGAAGAATTAGCTTTAGAAGTTTAACTTTTTTTTATTATTTTTTATTAGAGTCTTAGATAGCCAGTCTATTACCAAAAAAATAATGATCAGCTTTAAACTTGCAAAAGATACCGCAATTTTGATCCAAAGTTCAAAAATGCCCTTTTAGGGAAAACATCATCGAATAAGTTAGTATGGGGAGAAAAAAAAGTAGGGGTCTGAAGGATTTTTTATTGATTTCAAAAACTTTCCTACAAACTGAACTTTCAGAATAGCACAAAAAATCTGTCACTTTATGGGCCTTTTATTCGAGTAATTAGCAGTCAAAGTTGAAAAACCGGAATTGGGAGAAATGTAATTTCGATCGGTTTTCTTTTATTTTTGTTGATTCGGACAAATTCCTCTAGTAATTTAATTTTCCTCAAAAGTCGAAATCGAATTGTTCCTTTAAATTGCTACGAGATGGCGCTGGGATCGCCGACTACGTAATTTTCTAACTTTGTAATTATTTTTTTCAAGTATTAGTAAAGTAAGACTACTGCTATGCGAATGCGAATGCGACTGACAACTTAATGAACTTTCCAAACACGAGATATTAATGAAAAAAATCCTTGCAAAGTTATTCGACTTGGCGACAACTGCTAACAAAGGAGCCTGATCTATGATGATAATACGTACATACGATAATACCTATGACAAAATGCAAAAAAAAAAATGTTATAGTAGTTCGGTGGTTGAAACTTGAAAGTAAGTACACACGACAGACGCTTACACTTTCGTTGCAACGTCGCCCGTGCAACACAACAGCAACAGCACACAACAGCACGTCGACCCTTACAGGCTAGTGTACTCTCACGTGCTGTCGCGTACTACGAAAACGTTTTTTTCAGTTTACTTTACTAATTTCCTTGAATCACTTGTAGATGGCGCGGGCGTGTTCTAGTTTTTACAGCTAATGATAGAGGGCGCTACATTCCAAAATCGTAGCAATCCGCGTCGGTTCTGGCTTGGCGGCCATTTGTATAGAAAATTCGATTTTCGTAATCTTTACTTTGCTTACAACAATACCATTACAGACCATTACCACTTTTAATGGAACCACTCCATTTGAGTGTCCCAAGTATTTCGTGACATGTGTTGTCGTTTAGCGCCCCTAACGGAAACTCGTCACCAAATTAGGACCAGACGCACGCAGCAAAAAGCGCATCCTAATAACGAATTAGCTGAACATCCACCTCGAACCAGTGAGTTGCGGCGCCCTTGTGAGCGACACGACAAATAAACCACAGATTTCTCAATGTTGAAAAACAGTCGAAGCAATTAAAGTTTAGCTTGTCTAGTAAGATAGACACAATTTTTCTTTCGTCGTTGGATGGACCATATCGAGTTTCAACTGTCCGATACCTTGCTGCTGCAGATACGCTCTAGGTAGCCTCTCTTTCAACATCTAGGTAGGTACAACTATCGAGTTCTTATACGGAGATGGGCCTAACATTGACGCCAAGCTAGAAAATCTAGATGCGTCAGGTGCGTGACACCAACTAGATCGGCCCGAATGAACCCCTCTTCTTAGATGAATATTCAGATGTTCGGTAATGCGTATGAGTTTGCAATAACATATATTAATTTCTCCTATAAACGAATACATTTTCTATAATTGGCCTTAGCTCCCTAGGCTTTGCAATACCTATGCAACATCGGCGTTAGTTTCTTCTCCCTTTGTACTTACTGTACCTTGCAGTCTACCAGAGGCATTCTTGGCTTGCAACCGTTTATAAATGTAAAATTCCCCAGCACCTAGTTATTAAAGTAAACTAGAATGGAATGCGATGGGCGTGACCCAGGATCAAGAATGCGCTCGAACATAATGGCAGCTTAGTCGTTAAAAATAAAGGTAGTTCATCAAATGTATCTATGTCGGGACGGGAACCCATCGCATTCCTCCGCGAGGATAGAACCTGCTTGACTGACATGAGGTTCAAGGAGAATGACATTCGCGTTTGATTGGGTCTAAAATGTGGTTTAAAAGAAATACTTACGAGCAATTGGAATATTTCGATCTGAAGCATGCCTTTTTTATTGTCTATACCTATATAGATTTGATGTGAGGCAGATTTTTGCCAATATAATTAAGCTATAGGTAGGTTCTACAAATCTCCAAGTAAGAAAATAATTAGTGCAGTCTTAGACTGCGATACATGATGTTGTTCTACAGTTACTGTTTTAGGCTTTGGCATTAGATGGGCTATCTATCATACATATTTAAAGGGCTTATCATAACTAACATAGAATAAGCATAGTAATAAATAAATTATAACATTGTTCCAACTGGTTGCAGGTTCTTGGATACCTATTTATTAATTATTACCGTACGTATTACTTACTAGTATAAATTCAAGAGCACTGTAAACGTTATCCTTGTTGCGGTTGAGTGCGGCTAAATCGTTGCATTCTCGCATGATTCGCGCGCGACATGCTTCGCTAAGTAAACTGCGCTCTATCAGGCTCGCTCGAGGGACCAGATTCTCGGCAACATACCATAAAAGGTGCACGGCCTGGCTTTGTGAGCCAATTAACTTGACTATAATAGTTTTAATAGATAGGTAGTTAGGAATAGTTTAATAAGTGTCCAGCGGAATGTTTTGTGTTTGAAATTTGTTGTTGCCTGTTGCCTTTTCGGGAAGCCTGCGGTGGTTACAGCCGTTTGAGGTAGAGTTGCGTATTTAGCAACGAAGCCACAAGATGCCCGCAAGCCACAAGGCTACCAGCAAGGGCATGTGGCAGTTCTTGGAAGTGATCCGCCACTTCTCGCCTTCCACACCCCGCGCGCTCTACCGTTGTCGGCTAGCGCCTAGCGCCTTGTTGTCTGACTTCGTATTATTATTATTGTACAGGTATCGTCACGAGTTATGAGCGCTCGACGAAACTGGTGGGGATTTCTGCGCAAGTGTGTACAATCGCGCGCAAAATGTCTAATATCCACGCGGGATCTAAGACTGACGCTGAGCTGAACTATAGTTGAGTGAGATACTATAAAAATCGGAGAAACTGACTAAACTTAACGATTTAAAGTATTCTTTGCGGATTTTGCACTCGTTATATTTTAAAAGGAAATTACGATAAAACGGGTGTACAATCAATGAAAAATAATCTCAATCCAATATGTATTGTACTCAATAACTTTTTTGAATCTTTCTGAACCGTCTTTTTAAAACATTTTGTTTCGGCATTCTTTCTGCGAGGAAATAAAACAACGTTGTGTGCGACTGTACCCCGAGGCTAGAGCGACTGATCTACCAATCACGCGCCCGCGCTCGCCGGCGACCGCGCTTCTCCGTCGCCCCCCGCGTACCCCACCAAACAGACCGAAAAAATGAGTTCTGCGCATTCAAGGTCAGCGCTCATAACTCGTGACGCGACCTGTAGCAAACAGTAGAGTCTCGTTAGGATGGATTTTTCCTGCACCATTAACCGATATCTTTAATGTTCATTTTTATGTATATCAACGTACAATTAATCCCACTTACCTAGATAAATCATTGTGTTGGAGGCATTAGCTGATTCGAATGCATTATCCTGGCTAATACACCTATTTTACCTTCATGACAGTAAATAATGTGCTTACATACATATAGCTCTATATTTATAAGTGGTTACTTATTCACGGCTAGGTTGACTGACTCATGAAGTGTTGACTAAGCCCAAGTGGCGTGATTTCAGTGCATATCCCTGATTCTACGTAAAGTAGAGTATCTATTACGCACAATGTCAGCACCTGTAGGTAAGTACCTACGTATTCCATACATACAAAGTAGGTACACACATTTGTTTTTGCGTGTCGCTCTACATTTTACGGGTAGGAGGGCACTAGTAAGTTAGAATCTAAGTAGGTAGTTGAAATACTGATATCATGTCCATCGGTCTCACTAAAGAGCCTTGTTGCTACATCTCGAATCTGATCGGGTTAGGAATTAAGAGTGTTTTAACTAATTGACTGAGCGAGCGTATCGAGCGAAGCGTCTCCGTTTCAGCTTGGGCAAAAATGTTTTCGTATGTCCGGATGTAGTTCTCCTCTACAGTCCCCGTAGCATGACTTTTATCGAGGCGGATTTATCCAACAAAATGGCGGTTTATCAGCATTTTTGACGTCTATAGTGGGTTATATAGCGTCGAAAGCGATATATAACTCACTATAGACGTCAAAAATGCTGATAAACCGCCATTTTGTTGGATAAATCCGCCTCGATAAAAGTCATGCTCCCCCCGCAGGTCGCATTTCTTAACCGATTCTCGTGAAATTTTCTGAGTAGTTTCGATAATTATATAGATTTTTCTTTCGATTCGGTTTTTCGAAATTTCACACGCAAATGTCGGATGAGATGTCGAACTTTGTCGATTACCGGCCGATTTCGCCCAAATTAAGAAAGGAAATTGTTCGAAACTCATCTCCTGATATCGGCTTTTCAAGATGTAGGCCGAGATATATCTAACTGGCAGAAATTACGCCTTTTAGTACAAACGGTATGGGAATTTTTATTCGGAACTTTTTTTAGACCAGAGGCCATATGTAATTTTGCGAAGCCGTAGACCGGGTGAAGCTCGCAGCGGACCAAACGCTCCCCAACCCGATCCGCGAGGCGAGCTGCAGAGACGTTCGCTCCGTCTCACGAGGCCAATGGCGCGAAGCGAAGCTCGAGCAGCTCGACAACTCCACTTAACATTAACAAACTCTACAGACTCGCGAGGTCTACAGCTCACGAAGCCACTTTGTAGAATATTCTGTAAGACCCCCATCGAACTCTCTTCAATGGCTGCGCTGTAATCCTTTTCACGGCGCGAGCGTGTAATATAAAAGAAATCGGCCGAATACGGTAGCTCCGGATTAATGTTATAGAATCAGGGATGAGGCGCGGAGGGCAGGCAGGGGACACACGCTCATTGTATGCAGATGCATGCGCGCGTCCCGCGTGGCTCGGCCGCCATATTGGGACCCAGCGAGCGTGCGTGACAAAGCGAGCGAGGCCAAATATCATGTATCGGACGGAGCGCGCCAGCCAGACGTGGCGGCGACGACGATGTGCGCCCGCGCCGCTAGACCGAGCGGCGCCGGCCACCGAGCACACAAAGGGCTCATTGTATTCAACGCCGTCCGATTGCTGGGGACCCTTAGCTCCGTCAGTATTTTTTGTTGGAATTCCCGATGAAAGAGCGACATCCGAACAATGGGTTTCCGTCCCTTTATTGGCACCTTATTTTTTGTCGCACCTTAAATGGACCTACCTACGCTTCGCTCTAAACACAATCCCAACCAACCTGCTCCGATGCCGGCAAAGATTTTGCCGCGTTTTATCCCATTCAATGGTTTCTTTTGTGCCCGAAGATTATTGCGGTTCATTCGGCCAAGACTTTTTTGTTAATTGGACTTTAGAAACTTGGTTACCTAATTGTAAGACAATTACTCAGAAGCCCTCTTTGCATAAACAAAATGCGACATTATAGTTTGACCATAATATTATATTAGAATATAACCACGCTTGTAAATCCGACTTTCATCAGCTTGAAACAGATAGATACAATGGCGATAATGGAGAGAATCTAATATAATTTTGTCTGTCGGGCGAGAGAGACCACAATGATGTTATGCGGCGGCGCTAGGTGCGGCGGGCAGATACGCCCACGTTCGTCGGCCCACCAAACTGGTTCCCTCTCACCGCGGCAAGCAGGCAACTACCAGCTCCGGGCGAGGGCCTCGAGCTGGTACCTAATATGATGCATCCAATAACTATGTATGTATATCTAGTCGGTCTACCTTATACCACCTATTTGTATTCGTGCCTACTCGACTCAGAAATTTAATTGTTGTATAAGGGATACTTCCTGTAGAGTCATATTTCTTTGATAATGTTTGAGGAATTCTTCATGCCGGGCGTGGTGATTCGTTAAGAAGGTATGCAAACAGTGGGTGGTACAAACCGTAGGTACCTACTACAAAATTTGATATCAATGATGCATGATTAAATCTAAGAATTTGATGCACAAGGGGATTCAGATTTGCGTCATCCGTTATGTATTGTGTATCAGACATTGTTCCCAGGGATATTGGTGTGATGGATGGATGACTGACTCAGTCAACGCCGCGAAATTTTATCAGCATCCGCTTGGAAGGCGCGCTAAGTCTTAGAATACCGGGCCGATATTTTTCCTGTATGAAACTCGATTAGATTAGATTTCAAGCGAGGTTTGTAGAGTTTATCTTCACTTCCAAGTATTCCTTGGCATTTACTGATTTGCAACAACGTCGAGATCGAGGCCTGGTGGTGTATATTTCTGTTCTTAGCACGCAAATATTTGTCTGTAGATTAATGTGACAATTAAAACTGTTAGCCAATCGTGTTCTAAAGTCGTAGCTAGCGTTCTGAGGACAGCTATGAATATAAAGATTGTGTGCACTTTGTATGTAAGCGCCCGCGGCCGGGAGAGCTGGCCTGGCGCCACCTGCACCGCCGTGCCAACGTATGCCAACATTGCACAAGCGAGAACCTCAAACACACGCACCGTTTGGCTGCGATACAAGATTGATTGCTGCTTTAGTGTTCTAGTAGTTATCCTAGGACAAAGAAAGAAGGTTAGGTTGATACTTAGACCTACCATAAAGTTTATGCTAGACGCTGTAATGCAATAATCGTGGTAGTTGAGTTTGTTTATTTAGTCAGAGCGAGCGGTTACGTGTATTGTAGAGCCGATGGCGGTGGAGGCGGCGCCTAGAGCGCTCGCGCGATTCGCTCGCGTGACTCGTTCGATTTGCCTCGCTTGATGACGTGTCCTCCTATAAATTCCTATTGCTACCGGTGTACATTTCAAAATTCACAAACGCTGTCTGTAAATAGGTACATGCCTGCATACAATCTTATATCTATAGATATGTTTCATCGTATCGTTCCTGCTATGGGTCGGTCATGTGAGCTGGATCCTTAGCCTGTAAAGCAATGGCGTATCGATGGCGTGTCAGTAGAAGGACAAAACCCGGATTTCCTCGTTTTTCTCCTACAACATCGAACTAATCCTCTAGAATTAGAATCAGAATATGGAGCATTCATCAACCGGGAGCCCATTTTGGCACCATCGCGTTATAAGCTAAGGTCCCTGAATTCAAGAGTAGATGTGGCGGTCAAAATAATGTAACGTAGGTGACTAAGATCAGGAATGTTTCATTCCGGATGTTCGGTGATACAAAAATCTTACGTATTATGTACAGTCGGCCACAGTCTCAGATACCCCTTTTTGTTCGATTGGCGCCCTTATGCCGCGCGCGGTAAGAGCTGCCATGGGGTATCTGAGATTGTGGCCGACCTTATGTTTAGCAGCTTATGTACCTGCTAAAAATAGTTTATCGTACGTACCTACAAAGGTAGATAGGTAGTAGGTAAGTACTTTATTGTGGTTGTAATGCAAATTATCATCAACTCGTCACTCCTTATTGCAAGTAGCGAGTTATCACGACTGTGCTCGATAGCTTCGTCGTATGATATACTACAATAAATGTTAGTAGAACCTTTAACTGGCAAACGCTTGGTTGTGCACGTAGGCGCCAAGATTAGGTAGTACATACCTAAGAATATTCCTAAGAAACTGTTGATACGTAGAGAAACGTAGCGTTGGTGTTTTGCGCGAGCTGCTCTGGGGCCTTAGCCTGTAGTAACACAATGGCGTCTCAATGGCGTCCTAGGTAGAAGGACAAAACCGGGATTTTTTCGTTGTTCTCCTACAACCAGCGAACTAATCCTCTAGGATTATACTCATAATATTCTTTGCTGTACTACAAAAACATTAAAAGGACCGACACTGGACCGACAGCATCAATAAATCGTAATTAAAACCGTCAACCGGAAGTCCATTTTGGCACCATTGTGTTACAGGCTAAGGGCCCTGCTCGTAATCAGCTGGGCATTTATTGCATTTATGAAATACAACGTAAAAAAGTCTAATTCTTTATTCAGGATAGTAAACTGACAGATACTAACTGTCACTTTGCAAAATAATGTTGCCATATTTATTGTAATAGTGATGCATTCCACTCGTGCGATTCAGCTCAGTCACAAAAAAAAGCGACATACGAAATTCCGCATGGTAGCCCGTGCGTCAGGAATTCCGGACGGAAAAAAAAACGTTCGGAACACAATATTTCCATACATCATTTAAAAAACACAATTTTTAACGCATTTAGCACTCCTCAAAAAAGTGGACCAAAACACACAAAAACTTATTAATTAGTAATGACAAACATTACTAATTAATAAGTTTTTAGTTAATTTCATATAATAAGCTTTTCATCAATCGGCCTATAAATCGATTATATCGATTACGCAATTCGATTCATGTCAAACTTTTTGTCACCACACTATTTAATTTTCACCAGAGACTGGTCACACCGTAAACGTCAGTGTACTATCTTGAATGAAGAATTAGACTTTTTTTAGGTACGGCTCAGCGAACTACTCGACTTGACACGCGCATATCACGACCAATCTATATTTGGAAGTGATGCAATCGCCTATTGGTCTGTGCCAATCTTTGACATAGTAATCGATCGGTAAATTAATGAACAAAGTTAATGGAGCGGGGGTCAATTTTATACAATGTAGGTGGAAATACACCGTGGAATTTTAGTGGTTTTAAAGCCGAAGGTATTTTGTTGCACAGGTGATTCTGAGCCAAATTATAAAATTTCATTCCTAAACGCGCGAAAAAAAAAATTTGGCTCATAATCACGAGTGCAACTAAATACCTTCGGCTTTAAAACCACTAAAATTCCACGGTGTATACCAGATGCTTTTCGGGTCACCGACCAAAAAGCGAGAAATGTAGAGTCTACTGGTGATTCTGAACAACTTGTTACATCCTTCATACCCTGTTGACGTGTTCCACCTTCTCTACAGCATGAATCTTCTAATTAGCATTATTATCACATCACAGTATTTTCTCTCTACATAGGTAAGAAATATTTGGCATTCACACGACTGCAGTGCGTCATTATACCATCCTAGTAATTAGACAAATTGCTTAATTAACTCGGATGCGTGAGTGTGATACAATAAGTTAACGTATTTATGTAACGGACATGGTGGCTGAGTAGAAAGTTAAATGAAGACGAGCTCGTCTTGGCGCTAATAAAATCAGTGAGGTGATGATATCGAGATGCGAGATGGCCACGGGCTCCTCCTATTAACGCCTTTGTTGTCTGTGCTCAAAGATACATTATTTTCTACACTCCGAGATGCTATGTATGAAATTCATATCTATCTACATTCGGGTCAGGAAAAACAAGCAATTTACCTGTCCAGCAAATTACATAGAGCGCTTTTCGACGATTTTCTGCCAAATTTTCGTTTCAGGGTTTCATGCGGTAAGTACTTACATACTTACTTATTTCATTAAAAAAAATAGTAGAACCTCTCTACAAAATCGTTCTCTCTGTTAGAGTGTTTGGGAGCGGGCCGTGGCTAAGAACCGGTCGTCTGGCGAAGCTCGGGGTGTGCCTGCCATCGATATATTTGGACCTGCATTAGAATAGAATATTAAACACGCTGTCTATGTTATATAGCGCAGTGTATATTATATGTAGGTAGGTGCTGGCTAATGGATGTTGGCTCGACTTTATAGGTTAACCATCAAAACGATTTTCTTATCTAGCATTTAGAAGTAATTGTAGAGCGCTGTTGTTACTTGAGCAGTGGACAAAGAAGAATCAGATTAATGAAAAATCTACTTTATAGACCAATGCTTATCTACCTATAATTATTTATAGGCGTTCTGCTAACTAAGAAGTAAGTAACCGTACCTACTTATTTCAAACATGAGTTGATACAATAAGTTTTTCTTGGTATAACGAACGGTGTATCGTATTGGCTTCAGCTACCTATTGTAGAGTGTAGATAGCGATCTGTAATTAACACACGGCAAGCGTGAAGACGGCTCTATCTAATTCTCTGTTTATACTTTAGCTCTAATAGAATGTGCAAATGTGTACGCGCGTGCGCCGGTCTGTTATTAGCGGTCGTTAACGTTGATAACTGTCCGCTGCGCGTGTGTGCGTGGCATTATGGCAAATGGAAATGCTGTCTTTGCATCTGATAGCTCTAACTAATACGAGCTGGCGAGGGCCGAGGTCCAGAGGCCACGATCCTATTTTGTTTCGATTTCGCAGATAGCTATATCTTTAAAGTTGCGGCGAGCTACGTCGTCGCTTATGCGACACAATTTAGTGTTTTTGCATAATCAAGTCCAAATGTGTGCTTGCCATTTATCTTCCAGTCTAAATGAATTTTAAATACGCGTCTCTTAGCTAACTTTCTGATTTTGTGTCGCAATATCACACACACTATAGGTATATCGATAGAAACTTGAATCTAGTTTCATCTAGTTATCTAAAACTACGCGATTTGTTTAAATCATCCAGTGAAATCCATATTTTCGAAACTTAGGGTGTGACTTTACACGATGCCTTTTGATTTCAACGATAAAAATGCTAAACTATAGTTTTTAATTCGAGTCCACGGAATGACAGTTGTTACAAAGGCTTTATCTGTCAGTACCATACTAGCAACTGTCATTCCATGGACTCGAATAACAAAATTGAGTTTACTTATATTGTATCCAGTCTAGAAGTTGTCGACTGTGCAATGCGGTTGTAGGCGTAGTTGCCGGCATGCTAGTTTCCAAACCAACGTTTCTATAACCCAATAATTAACCATTTGCCTATTAGTAATTCTCGACGCTTTAAAGGTTTATCCGTCCACGTATAGAACGTGATTGGAGTGATTAACAAATGAACATCCTCTTATACCGAGAATAGAGTTTGAATTAAAGTTTATTTCGTTCGAATTTTCAGCCAAGTAAAGAAGTAGATCGTGTTTTCAACAAAGTTTTATATTTAACTGTCAACAACGCAATGTGTGGTGCCACACACACCGCTTGGAATTCTACGCTCCGCGTTTAGAGTTCTGCAT
This sequence comes from Zelleria hepariella, assembly GCA_949319315.1. NCBI lineage: Eukaryota > Metazoa > Arthropoda > Insecta > Lepidoptera > Yponomeutidae > Zelleria > Zelleria hepariella. The sequence goes on along the minus strand of OX439391.1, from coordinate 11,606,569 downwards.
TCCACGTTCAGAGTTCTGCGTTCCGCGTTCTTTCTAATGTATGGGATTGCTTGGAATCGTGCATACTGAAGCGGTCAAAATGCTCGTGAAGAGTTCTCGTGAAGCAAATCTGAGAACTCTGAACTCGGAACGCAGAACTCTGAAAGTGGAATGCAGAACTCTGAACGCGGAACTTCAGGTCAGTTTATCCGGCGCCCAGGTAGATAATTTTGTAACTTTTAACCGTCTGGCTGTTGTAATGCGCTTAAAACATTGCATTGTGAGTTAATTAAGAGGATTTCATGAGATTGTATCATACTTCCTTAGGTGCCCACACAAGACATCAGTTTTTTACTTACTTCAGCTACAACATAATCGGAATAGACTCTACCTGCCGACGCGGCTTGGCCGACACCGTCAGAGTTTCTCACACAATCGGGGCTAATAACGAAGCAGGCAAGTCCATTAAGATCGGACAGAGGCCAGTATCGATACAGTATCAACGCTACGATCTCAGGAGATACAGCGCGAAGCCAAAACTGGTCCCCATCTGGGTGACTTGAGTCGCACGTGTGCCTAACACTCCATCCTCGCTGTAACCTACCTTGAACCGTGCCAAGGGATTTAGCAGCGAAACCTCCTAAAAATAAGGCTGACATTTCGCCGCCACTGCGATGGCCGTATTGCTTTTCAGATCTCGAGTGGCGCTTTCGATTGAAGTGTTTTATAGCGGTTTGGAATATCAGGCCATAATCGATCATATATTGTAGAGAACAGAGTCTGTTAGGGCATTTAATTTCTAAATGGTTACGTCCTTACAGAATGCGCAGAGAGTCATTGGTATGGCAGGCAGGCGACGGCGTCGATGTGTCTGTGGGTCTGATTAGCTCATTTATTATGGTAGAAGCGGCGGCCGCTTGTCTGTTCATACGCAGCTTCATATTATTCAGCGACTGGCTGGCCAAGGGTAGGTAGTTGCTTCGCTACAATAAAGAAGAATCACATTGGAATCAATCACATTCTGAGAGGCACTTTATACACCGTGAGGTTCATTGTTGGTCTAATAGTGATTCTGTATAAGTTTTCCTTTCAGAACATAACTCTACAATACTCTACATGAATCATGCGGTTCCGATACTGCACTTTGCGTCTTTTCTATTTATCCAGTTTATAAGAAAACCCCACCCCTTACAGTGCAGTAGCCTCTTCCCTTCAAGCTTACAAGAGCTTACCATGACAGGCCATATCGTAATGTTTCGAACGCTATCGGACCATGATTCCATGACCCTTCGTGCTAGGCCTGCAGGCAGTTTTGTCCCTTACCTCGCATTACCATTTCATTTCCGTTTCGCAATTTCATTGACCCATCCTTATTCCCGATTAGTTCTATTGATTAAAAGGGGGCAACAAAAGTACAAGTACCTATAAGTACGGTCAAACGGGGTTAAGGCGCGGTGCATAGTGAATAGCCCGCGCGCCAAGAAAAATGCACAAAATCGAGTCCTGTATCAAATATACTAAACAAATCGAAAATTTTCACATATCAAACCCTAGAATTACGTGAGACCTGTCTAAAACAGCCAGTTTCGTGTTGACATTCATAAACGTTTTGAAGATATTTTGCTTGAAAAAAAATAGGCGGCGCACTTATTTTCAAGCAAAATATCTTGCAATCTGTTATGGATATCAACACAAAACTGGCTGTTTTAGATAGGTCTCACCTATTTCTAGGGTTTGATATGTGAACATTTTCTATTTTTTTAGTGTATTTGATACAGGAATCGATTTTGTGCATTTTTCTTTGCGCGCGGGCTAATTCACTATGCCCAGCGCCTTAATAGAAAACGTAACTGCAACTGGTCTCTGTTTGTTGCTGTTGTCAACTCTGTTTGGTAGGTCACCTGTAATTATAATTTCCCTTATTTCTAGTCACACTCCAGTTTCTAACTACCCTGTTTTACGGTAATGTGTGGCGAAAGCTGCAATTTCTGTATCGGTTGGTAGCGTGCCTGCCTTCCTCGTCTTCCGACCATGGTTATTTAGCTTTACAAAGTATAATGTCACCATAACTACCAGTTACGGTTGATGTGCCGAGCGAATTCCATCGAGCCACGGGATGCCGTCATCGCGTCCCTCCCGCGGACTCGACCTCTTCACTCTTGGGCACTTTTTCTATTCAGTACAGTCAAGTCAAAGTTGATATTTTGTGATTGGTAGAGTATGGCAAGAGAAACAGTAATTAAACTCTGGAACCTGAATAATGCAGAACGGAATTATTATTGCAGCGCCTACATGAAATCATATTTTACAAGTTTTCAGAATAACTAGGTATTATTTGATTCGCACATTTTATGTCATTTGAGATACGGAACACAAAAATTGCATGACATCGTATTTGATAGTTACGCAACACAAAACTTGTATTGGTCTCACCCTCCACTTCCCTAACCCCCCATACAGTGATTCTGAAAGAAGCCCTACATTTAGTCCTCAAAGAAGCTTTATAAAAGAAATAGAAACAAAATGTTCGTAATTTCTGTAATTTAACTTTGTTCGGTAACAATCCTTTTTATGTGTAGAGGGTTTTGTAGCGAGCATTCCAGCAAGCATTTAATTTCAACTTGGCTCACTATTTTTACAGAGACACTAAAACATCCATCACACATAGCCTCGTAGCCGCCAGTACGAAGCTTGGCTTAGCCCGTCACGTGTGTTGTGTGTGTGAGCCGGCACAAAAACTCGCGTGGTCGGTGGAAAATTTTTGCCTGGCGAGGGCTTTCGAGCCACTCGATTGGTACAAGTAAGGCCAGAAGGTTTTGACTAGGTTTAAATATTAATCAAATCACCAACCGAACATAGATCTAAAACCAACCACTTCTAAACTGGGTAGGTTAGGTACTAAACTTACGCCATAATATGTACTTGGAACTTTTTGTGGTGATACAATGTGCTGACAATAAACTACTGTCTCTTCTCTGCTGACTCTGAATATTTCTTCGGCAGTTTTGATACCGGCCCACCCCTTGATAGGAATAACACAATTGCTTTTTTTTCTTCTAGCAGGCCTTTGTCTTTCCTTCTATTATGCAGGTTATGAATTTGTCGTGACGTAGCAAGTGGCCTAGCATCTTTCCTCTTCTGCATTCTATTGTCTTCATCAACGTTCTCCTCTCCAATACTCTCTAGAGGAAGGCCACGGAGAAGCTACTTTGACCAAATTAAAGAGAACTGGCCTGTGATCGTAGTCCATGGAGAATGCTGCACCGACAAGAGCATGAGCAGGCCTTTGTGCTTCCACCCATCATTATCGTGTGTATTATTTTCTTTACAAAACGTGAATAATGACTGTTACGGAAAGCGTTACTTCTGCTTGTTTATATGATGTGCCTCGGACGCCCCATGATGTCATCGAGTCATGGTGGATTGGATTACCGTGCATGACCTTGCCTGTCACTCTCTATCTGTGTATGAGCTGAAACGAGCCTGTTGCTATCGAGCTATACGAGTACCTACAACGTAACTACTTGAATCTAATTGTAATTTAGGTATTAGGTACCTTTTAGTTCCTTTTGCGCGTGGTTTCCACTGCGTAGGTAGAGTTCTTGTACAACAGCTGCTTACATCATCTACGTTTAAAAGTCAATAAAGTTTGTACCTAGGTACTTCAAGTTGACATTTTCAATGTGTATTAGTTCGAAAACTTTAAAAAAAAATAGTTTGCGTAGCATTTGAGTGCGTGTGTGGCTGTGGACCCCTTATCTTTTCCTAATGTTCAGGATTTTCACCACAAATTTCGACAAAATTCTTCACGATGCGATGACTTGTACTCCCGAACTAACAGAGATTAGATATGTAAGTATAGAGAGGGCATAGTGTCGTCGTGTCAACGGGGAGGTATTTTCCACAACTTGATTGTTGTTGTGCTCGATTAATTTATTCAACTCTAATGACAGTAACGTAATTATAGAGCATTACTAACTAATGTTTCTTGCGCTGTCTGTCTGTGTGTGCGTGACCTTCTAAAGCCGGTTCTCGATTGATGACTGTCAATATCAACAATACCTACAACACAGAAATCGCACTTTAATGAATCCATTACATTTAATTAGTTGGTTAGGTTATCGTATGAGGTAGTGGACTAGAGGCCAACCCTGGTGTCGGTGTTCTAAAGCCGCCCTAAGGGCCTCTGACATGGCTTAACGATTGTCCGGGACGAAGCACGGAAGCACTCAGATATTATTGCCACTATCGGTCACCCATCCATAAGACTGACCACGCCCGATGTTGCTTAACTTTGCCAATCGATTAAGAATAGCTAGTCCAACTGGCTGTGAGCGCTAATTAGTTGGTGAAACGCCAACAGTGTTGTTCTGCAACTGTCGTGCGATAAAACCAGGGGCCTTAGCCTGTAACACAATTTCGTATCAATGGCGTCTCAGGTAGAAGGACAAAACCGGGATTTTTTCGTTGTTCTCCTACAACCAGCGAACTAATCCTCTAGTAGACTCATAATATTGTTTGCTGTTCTACAAAAACATTAAAAGGATCGACACTGGAGCGACAGCATGTCAACCGGGAGCCCATTTTGGCACCATTGCGTTACAGGCTAGGGCCCCAGGACCATTTATCCAAACTGGTACAGGTACAGCGGCTAGGAATAATGCAGGTACGTCTAGTCACAGATTAGGTACAAGACAATTTTATTCTACAATTAAATATTTTTCCAAAGTAGGTAAGTTAAGTATCAACATTATACATCAAGTACTTCAATGGACAATCTTATTAGATGTGAGGTTAGTAACTTAGATAGATCGCCACCAAGGTGGTCATTCTGTTTCTGTAGAATTCGATTAGAATATTCTTTCTTTCTGTATTGTAAGAACTAGGTACTTAAGAATTAAATAAATGTTATTGGTTCTTGAAATGACAAAAATGTTTTCATTATGATGAAAGTAAAGTGTATAACATCCGGTGTTGCAATGCATAAGTAATTTATTAATTACCGATTTATGTTGGTTCTCTACAAAACAAATACGCGCATGATGGTAAATAACTCTTCGATTTTATTGGACAAATTATATCGAATCGTACATAATGCTAGTTAAAGAAAATCTCGCGTTCTTTCAAGTAAGTATTCGAAACCCTTTTCAACCCTTTGAAGCAGCTTAATCCTAATAATGAGTGATTTGTAATACAATCAGCATTTTCCTCATACAAGTAGGTACCTACTTACAGTATACCAGTTACAGATATTTCCGCCTCGCCGGGCCTCTTAATTCCATTCAACTGTGTTGTATACAATCAGCGACATTGGGAGGTATCTCTTTTTATTCTATACTAACACTAAGTATGTTACGCGTGATTTTTAAATTTGCGCTCCCGGAACGTTACAAAAATTTCGTTTGTTCAATAAATTATTGAAAAACTGAAAGTAAAACGTTTCCTCCGCATTCAAATATTATCAGGCTTCGTCGCCTCAGGGCTCAGGGGCTTCAAATTCGGCCCTGACACTCCCATAAATGCATTATCGATCAAGTGATTGAAGCGTGAGCTCAGACTTTTTAATTTTCTTTGCATGTGCAGTCCATGGCGTGCACACAAAAAGACAAGGGTTCAAGTCCCAACACAAGCAAACATTGGTAACCCCTAATACATCCTAAGGTACTTTCTTGTCTAACTAAATGTGTGAGACGGATCAATGCCCACAAAAGAAAGACGCGTTTGCAGGTGCAAATGATTCTGCGATAACGATTTAGGGGCCGATTGTCGCAAGTTTTTTTTATTGGCCGATTGCACGATTAGCCACCGAGAGGATCAATTCAGAGGGGTTTCGATATTGGGGTCCCGACGTACCGGTTTGTCCACTAGCTAGACAGATAGGTGCCTCGAAAGAGGCCACGTGTTCAAATGCAGCGCCTCTTATGAGGAAAATGAGTGTTTATATTTTTACCTTTTCCTGTTGATGTTAAAAGATAATAGTACCAACTTTTTTGATCTGTTTATCAAAATCGATTGTGCAATATCTTATTAAGTTAACAATAATAACATCTCGCACCTAGGGCCTAGCTAGACGCACACTATTTAGTTTTAACAAATTAAACAACAAAAAGAAAGCCAATCTCGCACCTCCCTTTTACCTGTGGAGCTACGTAGCCTCTACGCCTACGCGCTACGTGTCTACGAACAATGCTACGAACATAATAGACGTTCGCGGGAAAAGACATCAACGCGCGCCCAATGATCTTTGATTTGAAAGTTCATCTTGTTTTCGTAGGACGAGTTTTGTTTTCTCGTGTTGTTTTTAATCTATGAATAGAAAATATTAGGCATCCATTACCGGCTTCCCAGAAATAAAACTAAACATACCTATATTCTACCTTCACAAATAATGGGCGCGTTAAAGTTTGACCGTCCAAATGCCTTCACGTGAGAGAAAAAAACCTCTCAGGATGGGATAAATTCCAGAGCGTCCCACAGATATAAGATAACGAAAAATGTAGAGTCATCGCAGTGTCAACCTCACGTCTCAACGACCGACCGTCCTACGTATAAATAGCATCTCGGTTGCCTATGCTAATGAATTGTGATATAATCTGAGGATAGCGAGCGAATGAGGCAAAACAAAGGATTGTCTTTAAAGAAATATGTTGATGCGCGCAGTTGCGCTCCCCCGCGCTCAGGAATGCGCCCCCCGCCCTGCGCTTGCGGCGGCGCGTTTGAACGCTTTTTACAGCCTCTTCACGTCACATTTCTGAGTTCTACCTATTAAAAATAAGCTACATAAACATCCTTTATGTTAAATATAGCAGTAATTAAATGGGAGTGAGAGGAAATCGAACCCCAACGTAACGCACTAAATTCTCAAGCGAAAATATTATAAAACTCGCTCGCTGGAAGTTGCCGTTTTCACGGTCGCCGGTCTCGAGGCGGGCGCGGCAGGCCGGCCGACGCTCGCTACAAAAAAACAACTTTCCTCGAAACGGCGATGGCGCTAAGGCACTTTTCCGGGGAAGAACGTTGTAAGAACCATGCAATACTCCAGCGGTTGGGCTGTAATGGAAGTGAGCGAGGCAGGCCGAAATAACTTGTTGATGGCGGGTGCGGGCGGTGCGGGGCGCGGCGGGCGGCGGGGTAGCGCCGCCGAGCGACGGCTTGTCTGCGAGCGCTGGGCGCGCGGCGGCGACACCCTGTCTGCCGCGGACGCGCCGCTGCCGCTCCGTGCGCATTCCTGCCGCCCCGCAGCCCCCGCGCCGCCGAGCACCCGCCGCAGTGCCCGCCTGCACCACACGGCAACACCACGCTTAAACTTGTTTCGTAAACGGATGTGGCAGCAGCGGTCGAGCGCGCTCTCGCTCTAGCTTCGCTCCGCGAACGCGTGCGACAAGGATAGAGCTGGTGGCGCTACATGCTATCGGCTTCAACTTGCGGCATTTTTTCACGCTGAGAATGAGGCGAGATTACTGTGTAAAGCCGCGTGCACGTGCACGCTTATGTAGAGTCACTTTCCTGAATATTTTTCTTTGCGGCCTCTTTGCAGGGCAGATTTTCTGGCGTATGGGATCAGTAACTGTGCTACGACCTAACCACCAATATAGACATTCGAAAAGCTAAAGATACATTCATCCTTATATTGTGCTATTAAGAGTCTATCTTATACGGTCTATGGTGTATGTATAACATCTGCAGTGTAGAATCGGCTCTTGTATACGATATCGCCGTAGATATATCCTAGGAAATTACAGAAAAAGACTGAAACCGAGGTACTCACCTTATTAGAACCTTGATATTGAAAGTGATCTTTTGAAAAATGTTGTTTCTCCAGAGGTAGTAGTGATGACTCAGTGCTAAGAAAAATGTGTGTGAACTCGGGTTTATGTGCACACGAGGCAACGCGCTCACGTAGTCGCGCCGCGCCGCGCTGGCCAGCGAGCTCGCACAACATCCGCCGACAGTCAGTCCGGCGCCGACGCCCGCCGAGCGCGCACGTGCCCCCTCAGACACACAGACACCATGGCCGCCGCCAGCCCCCACGCGCACCCTGCCGCCCCCGCGCCCGACCGCCGCCCCGAGGGACGCGCCGGCAGCAGGCGCATCTTTCCGCCGCAGTTCAAGCTGCAGGTGCTAGAAGCCTACCGTAGAGACGCGCAGTGCCGCGGCAACCAACGCGCCACCGCCAGGAAGTTTGGCATCCACCGACGGCAAATCCAAAAGTGGTTACAGGCCGAACCTGCTCTGCGAGCGGCGCTGTTGCGCCGAGCGCCGCAGCCCGCTCCGTCACCGCCGCCGTACGCCGTCGGCTCGCCCGAGAGCGCGCGCCTGCCCTCTCCGCCGCCCTCGATGGCCACCGCTGTGTCGCTGCCCACCGCCGTGCCCATGCCTACGCCGCTGCCTCACCCGGTCGCCGCGCCTCCGCCGCCGAACTTCGCCGAGCCGATCGACCTGTCCGTGCGGCGCGCCAGCCCACCTCCGCAATCTGCACACGTGCCGCCACAGCCGCAGTCCGCGCCTGAGCCGCCACGCAAGCCCTTCAAGCTGTTCCGGCCCTACCTGCTGGAGGAGAGCGAGCAGCGGCGGGCGCTGCCGCTGATGCCGGTGCCCGTGCCTGCCTACATGGGGCTGGGCGCGGGCTGTGCCCTTGCGGCGTGTCCCGCGCCGCGCTGGCCGCCCACGCCCGCGTTCCCAGCGCCGCTCAGGTGAGAGGACGCCTCCGGGGCTCAGCCCCGCTGCCTCTGTGATCTAGTCGCCGACGCCCGCCTGGCGCCGCCCGGGGCGTAGCCTCCATCGCCGTGCCTTAACGTACACGCTGCCGCAGTGCATTATTGTCGTCGCATCAAGACGATGCATTATTTTGTGTATAACTTTAAGAACGTATTTTTATATGTGAAGTTTATGAGCGTACATTTATGCAGAATGATTATAAGAATATTACTATTATTACATTATATAAATAAAAGAGTTGTTTATGAAAGAATCCTCGTTTTTATTTATGGCCCTAATCTGTAGAGGCGCGTCAGGTAGCGCCGGCGCTAGCCGCCTCCCCCGCCCTGCTCTACCTGCCCGAGCCCGCATCCCTTTGTCCCGCTCCCGCCCGCGCCCCGCACCCACCTGCATCCTGCCTGCGGCCCTGTCCTGACGCCGCCGCCTGCCGCCTGCCGCCTGCCTGGCTGATGGCTGACCCTCCAAGAGCGCGGCTATTGCATTTCCCAGAAATGCAACCCACCCGCTACCAACGGACGTTGGCTTAAAAGCCAGAATCGCAAAATCTGTTGCTTTCAAATTATACATCTCAAATTGAAAAACAATACTGATTCAAAGTAAACAATACAAAGACTTAGGTACGTATAATATGTATACGCAGTCGCTATTGAGTAGATATCGTCATTTATTTATTTATTTATTTATTAAATTAGGAATAGATGCAAAGTCCAAGTTAATTACTTAGCAGCGAGTAGACTGCAGGTTTTCTTTGTTCAGATCTATTAAAATTTATTATTTTCCATAATTAAACTTTAATTAGTAAATGCCTATTAGCATAAACAAATAGATGCTTATATAATTCTTAACTCAAATCAACTCTTGTTTCTGTAGGCAGGCAAAGAGCCGCATTTTCACGCTCTTAGCAGTTACCTACCTACACTACGACGACGGAGCGCGTGGTCAAAGTAAGTTTCCGATTGGGTGTTTTCATTACAGCGCTACCGCTACGTCACGTCACTAAAATTGCCAAAAAGATGGCAGGCGTCACAGACTTCGCAGGCGTAGAGTCGACCTTTGTCTACGCTTTCCGTAGAGCTTTACGAAAAACCGAAACTACGCCTGCAATTTTATGTGAATTATGTGATCACATCCGTAATACCAGGGTCAGGAGGTTATTGTTTTTAATTTTCAGCAGCCACACATAGTTCTTTTTATTAGCTTAGAAACTAATACGCTGTATATTAAACAGAAGTCAAACGCTTGTGTGTTGTGTTCTAAAGACAAAGATGGCAGCCTTAGGGTGGTATTCAAAACGCTACTTAAACTCAGTTTAAACAGAGTTCAGACTGTCGATAAAACAGCGCATGTTTTGATATGGAGGGAGGGATATTCAAATCAAAACATGCACTGTTTTATCGACAGTCGACACTACTAAACTCTACTAAAACTGAGTTTAAACAGAGTTTAAGTAGCGTTCTAGTTTGATCTGAGTTTAAGTAGCGTTCTGGAATACCATCCTTAGAGTCGGATTTTGCCTACCCTTGCTTAGGAGATAAAAACCGAGATGTTAGCGGGCTAGACGCCAATTTTCGAGACAGGATTTAAGCTGCCAATTTTAAATATTCATGATTTTCCGATGGGTCGATGGCATCAAGAAGTCGGCCGGGAAGAAGCAGTGGATAAGGCTAGCATGGAGGTTGGAATAACAAAGAAGAGTCCTATGCCCAACAGTGGGAGACATTCATGGGCTGGATAGAACGTAGTAGTAACATAATATGTTACTACTACGAGTATATTATACTCTACAAGAAAACTGTTAGGCCAGTCAATATCAACATCCAAGATCGCAAACGCGCATGTATCGACGATTTTTTTACAATATGTTGTTAGCCCTCCGGTCCGTAACGACCGAATGTCAAAACGCCCTAATTTCATTGTGACTAATTTCAATTTGCCCTTGTCCCATAATGCCTGAAATTCGTATATGACTTTTCAGTTTGTCTCAATCTCAATTTGAAGGAATTCTAAAATGGAGGACTTTTAGAATTCGGCCTTTCATTTGCCTTAATACCAAAATGTCTATACACTAATAGTGATTATAGTGTTTTTGAAGGTGCCACTGGACGCTTTATAAATTGTGTCATTACGTAGATGCAAAGGCCTTAGTTTAAGAGTAGTCTAAACCGAAATTTGCAACTCTGTGAACCCTGTGATACTCGCGTAGTACTCGAAATACTGGCACTAACGTTCTTAACTTTTAGTTGTGTTCAGAAATTTTTATTTGTTTCAATTTGAGCCCAACCTAAGCTCTCTAGGTCCTTTGGTTGTGGAGATACACCAAAGTGGTAGTAGAAAAGTTGTTTGAAATCATATTTAGAAGTTTACCATTAAACCCTTTTTTAAGGTTTTTTTTTTTAACTGTAACGAGTGCCAGAATTTTTAGTACCACGTGATTAGCACAGGGTTTAAGATTTGCTAACTTGGGTACATAGTACTCTTATGGGTCCTAACAATACAAGGTGTTACAAAAGATGCTAACTCTTTTTACAGGGTAATAGCACCCGGTGATAGGGATCACAACCTAAATATTTTTTTTGCTCTATGACGTTCCGTTGATTTTTAAATTAATAAAATTTGAACGCTGTGGCAGGAGAAAAGTATTTTTTAAACATTGTTTTCATTAAGTTTCACAATGTTTTAACAACTCAAAGCTATGCAAATGCACCTACACCCACAAACATATTTTTAAATTTGAGCTAATACCAAAACAAATAAGTTATGATTTTTTTTTCAATTTTGAGGTTATAAAATAAAAATTGTTTTTTTCAACTTTTTTTTACAGAATTGACATTCTGTTGACCAGAAGGTTACACCCTGTAAAAAGAGTTAGGATGTTTTGTAACACGTTGTATAATAAAATATCGCCGATACATGCGCGTTTATAATGTGGATATTTATATTATTTATGTAGATATTTGCTGCTCTATTACAGGTCATTTTTTTGATAGTTTTATTCCTCAGACACCCCAACCTCCAAATGTGATTTCTAACAACTTTTGTTCTACAACTTTGGTGAAAAAGCATTTTTTTTTGCGCAGGGTAGGTAACAAATAGGAGCAAGAGAGGCTGGAAAGGTGGTAGAGAATGGAGGGGCACCAGCGAGGGGCACGAAAGCGCGCCGCGCCGGCAACGCTGAAATGTCACAAATGCCAACTTTTTAAGCATAGAAAACGATCAGTAATTCAAAAGTATCTAGCTATGATAAAAGTCGTAACACAAAAGTTATTGGAAATCACATTTTAAAGCTGAAAATGTTTTTACTCAAAAAAGCTCGTAATGTGGTCATTAATTCGACAACCTTCTTTGAGCAAAGGAGGACTTGCGGGCTACTTTGATTAGGCGCCAGAAAAGTTGTATGGAATTTCATTAATGTCGTGTTTTGCGGCCAGAAAAACTGTATGAAAATCCATTAATGTCGAGTTTTGTTTCAAAAATAGAACTCAAAAGTCAGGCACAAAAAGTATTTATTTAGAATTTGGCTGTTTGGGTGCTGGCAGTCTACAAATTGCATAGAAAAAAAAAGCGCGGCCATATTGTTTTCGCCGTTTCGCGCGTTGTTCGAAGTGATTTTTTCTGTGCGTGCTGTTTTTGTTGTAAATAAAAGTGAACTCTTCAAGCAACGAATCCTCCAATTCAATGTGTTTAACAACGCCGAACATAAAAAGGAAGCGAAAAAAGATATTTAAAGGTACCTATTGCCACCGAAGTCAAAGGAAAAATACAAGTTTATCTACGAAAAGTTTGCGGAATGAAAAATCAACAGAAAGTAAACTAAGACAAAAGGTAAGCTGGTTCTATTTAAATTACTCGCATTGTTTGAGTAAAGCACTATACAAGCCTTGGTCTGTAATGAGTGCGCTTCTGGCCACGCTATGATGGCCTCGAGGTTAGCTTAGCTACGCTCTCGGCCGTCAAGCTTGGTCATCATTGCAGCCCTTGCTGGCCGCGCTATAAAGGCCTCGACCTTCGGTCTCGGCCTTCATTCCAGCTTGTCCATCAAGGGCTGCAATGCTGACCACGCTGCGAAGGCCTTGAGCTGCGCTACGCTGCGCTCTGTCGGCCATCAAAAGCGCGCCAGAAACGCACCCATTAAAGACCGCGGCAGTAATGTACTATTTCAGCTATTTAAAAATTGCCCTGTATAAATGATTTTGCAAAATGCTTTGCAATCATATTTGTGAATAAATTACTGAATGTTGCAACAATCGACGATAAGTCATATTCAGCTATACTATAGGATAGTCAAGTGGGTGTCGGCCTGGTTTTGGCGGCGACAAGCAGTCTGCTTTTGCAATAAAAAGTGGTAATATATTTTTTTAAGTTTGGCATTTACATTTACAGTACCTAACCAAAGGCGGCGGTGAAGTCCATCTCTAAATCGCTATTATAAAATATTTACTGCTGTTAGTTTGCATCAAATGTGATACATTTGAATAAACATTGGCAGGTGCAGTTTAATTTGCCATATGTTTAAGTATAGATAGGACATTTTAATAGAAGCTAAAGAAGACGAAGTCTCGGATAAAAGCTAGTCCATTGAACTAGGTTATGTAGGTGAACAAGGTATATCAAAGTTTTTACAGGACTATATTTCATAGAAGAGCTTGATTTGATCATCGTCAGCAGCATGCCACCACGGATAAATTTAATAGGAATACAGGTGTTTTTAGATCTCCCTACACGACATGACACCAGCGTCAGGCCGTCTGCGGCGGCGACAACGCAAGGCTTCTCCGGATATCTCCGACTCGGTGTGCCACCCGCTTTAATCTTCGCACTAAGTCCTTCGAATGCCTTGCAGTCGACATTATAACCCTTAAGCCATAGAGTATAATAATGTGGGGTGGGTGGTGTCGGGGTTCCGGCGTCGAGCAGTCTGCGCGTTGCGGCGACGTCTTGTCTGGCGCGCCCGCCACATGTCTGCTTACTGTAACGCGCAACGCGGCATTTCCTTTATTCACTTGTAAAGGATATACGAAACCTTGAGACACTTGAAATTTATGTAAGTTGGCAAGGATTCGAATTTCAGCCATGTGGAGAAAACACAGCCGTGACGGTTCCTTTTGGTGGAAAAAACGGGAGAAAAGAAGGAACATTTATTATGAAACGCTTGTGACTTCACGTAAGTGTAAGTGCTCATACGATTTTAGTCAGTCAGGAAAAGAAAGTAGATATGGAATCGTCGTCAGCATTAATTGGTCCAGAGGCCAATTAATTACTCTTAAGGCTGGAAGATAGTATAGTGTGGCGGGAAATTCAAAATTTTCAGTTTTTTACATTTTGTAGCTAAACTGAGCTATTTTTGTTCAGCGATTTTTCGTTCGCGAGAATAAAACCGTATTCTTTTCATTATTGTAAACAACAGGACAACAATAATTCAGCCGATTACGAGTTCTGGTCTACGACAAGTTTTTTGGGCAGTACCACTGCTTCGTAGACAAGCGGGTCTATTATGTAAAAAAACCACTCAACCTTTGAGCGTCAAAACACTCGAAACTAGCCCTTATTCAAATGAACAATCTCTTTTTTGACATTTAAAAACCGTTATTTTTACGGTGGATATTTTAGAGAATACAGGGACAGAACACATAATCGGCTGAATTATCGTCTACCCTTAAGAAAAATCTGAACTCAATGAAACTTTGGGATGTTGTTTGTACTATTACAGTATTACAACCGATTTTCAGAACAAATTTAGCCTGTGGAAACTTGAGGGGGGCTGAAAAACCGATGATTTGCGGAAAAAAAAAACAGATTTTTTGGAAATATTTCGATGACGGTTCATTTAAGCGGATAACCTTGAATTCGTAATTTATGGAGCATAAAAATAGTCTAACTTATTTTTAGCCACCAAAGGCACCGAGATACAAGATTAAAATGAGATACAAGAAGAAAAAAATATCTTCATAGTAATCAATATTATTACTATGATCAAAATGGGCGCCGCCGCATTTTGAAAACTGTTAATTATAATTTTAAAACTATCCCAAAGTTTCATTGAGTTCGGATTTTTCTCAAGGTAACCTACGATGAAAATCTCTCACGACTGGGTTAACCATTTGGAGGTCTAGCTAAAATAAAATCTTTCGACATGGTACCTATAGATAGTGTTGTTGCAGCGTTGCAGATAGGTACTTTACAAGATTGCATCAGACAACGAAGAGGTGTCGTGTGAGTAATATAGCTTAATCACTTTTTTATCAAGCTGATAACGCAACCCTGTCCACTACTTGGAAGAGGCGAAGCATTTTTGTCATTATCCGAGGTAGATAAAAGGCGGACGTGGTGCGCTCAACAACTCTCAACATGGAAGAATAACGACAGATACTTACCTAGCCAGAGAATTAAACCTGTTTTCCAAAAATGAAGCTTAGATTTTACACAAAAAGGTGAAACTAGAGACATAATTAGAAAAACTGCTTTACCTATAAATAATAATTATTAGGCACCACAGGGGAAAAATGTGTGATATTCTTTGGGTAAGGCAAAATTGAGCTGAAACTTTTGTATACATATTCCTTCGTACACATAATGTGCCGGGGCTGGTATACATAGTACCTAGGTATGTACTGGTATACCAGCCCCAGTGATGCGTGCTTGCTTGTGCAACCGCGCCGGCTGCAGATGTGCATTATTTACGACGCTCCGTAGGCGGCGCAGCGTGATGGCTCATAAAGCACAAGTTATAGGCATAGGAGTAGTCTGACGACCAGCGGCGTGATGTCAACGATATTTTTGGCACAACGGACGTAGGCTCGCTGCCCTGCTATGGGCTATTAAATCCCGTTCAAAGAGACGCAAGTTTCGTGATACCCGGCTGAGCCATATAAAATTATGACTAATTACCACTTTGAACGTAGAGACAAACAAAGGGCAAGAGTTACACAAAAAGACGGTTGTTTATAAAGTGTGGAACGCAATTTAACAATCATCGAGGTGTAAAGCATACAATGACAATAACAAGCAAACCTTTTCTTTATCTCTATACCTGCACGGAGCAGTAAAGCTGAGGGAGGGCTTTCTTTGACTCAGTTTGTTTTTCAGAGACAAACAGAGCGTAATTAGCCGCGGTGCCTTTGTCTGCTTCTTCCGAAAATTTCTTTCAACTCTCGGCGTGTTTGTTCACGTCCGCGTCCTGTCCCCCGGAGCTTCGTTATTAATTTTATTCTTTGATCTAGAGCCATGTCTTCCACTCGACTACAATAACGTCAGCTCGCTCCATCGGTCACATCAAAGTCTTTTAACATTGTCCAGTGCAACGCAAACAACATGAAGTAGCTTGCGTGATGTAATGCTGCGCAGTTAGGTACCTACGTTTAGTTTACATCGCATTAAACATGCAACGAATGATAGATGAAGCTAGTAGGTACCTAGTATAATAAAATGGTTCATTTGCAACGTGCCATTGCTCTCGGAAGCCCTATCGCGCGAGCTCACATTTGCAATGTGAAACGCGGTTGGTTGCTCGCTCGCTCTACATGCACGGTTCGCTTTAGTTCATTCCACTCAGCAATAATGGAAATGCATAGGGTTTCCGCTTTCAGCACCTTGCGACTGAATTCTACGTATTCGGCGGGCTAAAGGTTATTGGCATGAGGACAGCGGCACGTAGCACTTGTACCTGACTTCTACGCAAACAATCACGTGTTAATTAACTACGAACTATAAAAAATATAATCAAAGATATTACTCGAATCAAGACAAGGGCGCAGTATTTAATTGTGGTGATGTCTACAAAGTCGTGACAAATAAAATTTTGCGAAACTGTGCGGGTTGTAGTCTCTCCCTCGAGAGGCTGCCAAAGTCTCGATTGGACTGCACCCATAAATTAATAATAGACCAACCTTTAGGTTTCCACGAGTTGCCGCTAAATAAATCAGCTCAGCGTCACTCTGTAACACATTTAAAATAGCTTCAAGTCACTCGGGACAGACGCAATGGCGGCGGTGCTAGGCAGCCATATTGTTGCAGCCTTCTCGGTAATCGAACTCCAAGAAAACATAAAATGTAGAGTCAGCTCATAGACCATTCTGTTTTCTATCGAACATTGTGTATGATTAAAATTGCCGCAGCCGGCATCGAAAACCGTTCGTTACCTGTCATAGGAATATGATCAGGAAAAGCTATATTCACCTTGTTTAATTAAATAATGATAATATTTACATACACCGAGGAATTTTAGTGGTTTTAAAGCCAAAGGTATTTAGTTGCACTCGTGATTCTGAGCCAGATCCCAAAATTTTACTTCAAAACGAGCGAAAAAAAAACCACTTCCCAATACAAACGGCTATCGCCAATCGACACCATTTGTATGGAGAAGTGATTTTTTTTTCGCGCGTTTTGGAATGAAATTTTGTAATTTGGCTCAGAATCACCAGTGCAACAAAATACCTTCGGCTTTAAAACCACTAAAATTGCACGGAGTATGTATTTACTTATTAAAATTAATTTAAGTTGTGTCAAATCACTGGTGACTTATTGAAAAATAAGAATGTAATTGGTCGATTGCAATGATTTTCAAGGCTGTCCAATATAGCTTTTTCTGAAGATATTAATTATTCTGTGTAAGCGAAATTTGAGAGGCACTCCCTTTGGGCAACACGGCCATCTATCAAGTGCTTTGAATTCAGCTTTTTAATGTCAATTAAAAACGGGCCATTTAATAACTAAACCCAATTATAGGATGCAGAGTATGTTTCCCGAGCGCGCCCGCTGCGATGGCCGCACCGCTTGGCGCCGCCGCCTCGTGTTATTTCAGACTCCATTACTCACACCAGCTTCGACTAATTTTACCCATCTATATCATCATACGACAGGCCAACTTCTTACATTATAAGCCGTGGAATAATTTGAGTGTTTTATAGTACCTAACTGCCATGGGCTAAATAAAATTAAGTTTTATCCCGCAGCGTGGTCAGAAAGTGCAAAAAAACATTTTGTAAACTAATGTTCAATAACACAAATATTTTTACTATGGCTATGGGGACAAAATAAATCTAAGGTTAAAGTTAATGACAGAGTAGCAGCCAGTGTATGGAAAAGTTAAAGATGTTTGTAGAGATGAGTAGAAAGACCCCTGTTTGGTTATGGAATTAAGTTCTCTGTAGTTTGAACTTTAAATAGTAGTAGATTGAGCTAGCCCCTGTAGTCGTTATGTCTTTGGCTGAAGCACTTAGGTCCGTAGGTAGAGGTAGGTACTTTAACAAGGCATCTCACTTATTTCAATATTGAAACTAATTGATAGTAGAGTCGGTATCGCGTTCGGGAACATCAGAGGTAGAGCGAGCGGCGATTTCAGAGTTCTGTGCCCTAATCGCGAGTTTTACTTTACGATTACTATTCCAAAACCTGCGTTTTCTACTCATATAGCGTACCAGTTTCTTCGTAAACGTCTCTGCATAAAGCGTTAGTCGCTCCATTATCTAGAACAATTTCCATTTGAAGTTTCTAATTTGATATTATTGTGCAGAAAGGGATCACGTAGAGCACTGTAGAATAGTAATCGTACTGTCCAACTCGTGCTAAGCCTTCAGATACGTTCCGTCATGCAATCATCGTCGTTGCGCCCCCTGACACTGTGGCCCCTACTAGTCGATAGCGGGCCGGCCGCTTTGTGCCTATCAAATGGTGCTAAGTACTCAATTTACAAGTAGTTAGCGCAATGGAGAGATAGAGCTATAAGGAGCTCCGCTAAATATTTAGTACACCAATATTTTAGAAATGCTAAAGTGTTTCTACGTTTCACGTAATCACGTCTAAACCGCTGATACGATGATATGAAACTGGTGAAACCGATTGCGACGGATTGCATAGGGTTAGGGCTTAGGGATACTTAACGTTGCAGCTATGATTTTTTTTTTGTTTTTTTATCAAGTAATTAAACTATTAAAAAACTATAAGAGCGCTTCGCCAGCAAACTGTTTCTACAGTTTGGCGTTTTTGGTCGAATTTTTGGTTAAATAAATAATTCAAAAAAAAAAAAGTCGTTATGCAGGATTTCAATCCCGTCTAATAGAGATTTCCGCTACAAACGGGTATTTATTTCTGGCGGACATAGGTAAGTTACTTTATTCTAGAGATTTCAAAAATAAAATAAGTAAATCATTGTAACGAAGTTGGGTTCGGATAGGTAATATACTTATTTTATTTCTTGGAAACCTCCACTATTTCCTAACTCCCTTTTGCTAAGGAGAATATGGAAAGGCACACAATTTCGAGTTCTCATAGAGATTGTAGAGGCGATGTGTATGCGAGGCGATTCAAAACCTCGGAATTTGCACACTGAGCCTCTCTTATTATGTTCGATCACCTACAATACTCAAACATGTTAAATGTTAAAACTGTGACTTGTTAGCAAAACAAAACAACAAGTTACAAATTCTAGCAAAAACTATGCGTTCGCTACCCTACTTTAAGTGAGCCCAATGCTAATGTCACGGAGATATAATGGGTGGAAAACCCGAAACATTAGTTGAGCATTATTTAATTACCTGTCGATTATAATGCATTTTTAGAAGACTATTATTAGTAGGTACCCAACTACCCAGTCATTCGACTTCTGTGACATTGCAGGGGCAGAACAGCTCCACCTTCGCAACAAGGGGTCAATGGCAATCTTTTTACTCACTTCTAGCTTGACAACGAACGTGACGTAAATGTTACCCATGCCAAAGTATGGTTTCAGCGCTCGTCAACTTTTTTTGTGTGTGAAAATAGGAGTGAGTAGTAGGCAATGAAGTGAGCTACACAGAGACTGAGCAATGAAAGTAGTGGGTCTATCTCAATAAAGTTGATTCAAATTAATGATGTTTTAATTTTACTAATAAGTCGTTGCTGTGCTGACTTGGAAGAGACGCAGGAGTCGCAGGACTGTGCCTCAATGTAAAGTAATCATTTTGAAAAAAAAGTTGTGGAAGATCGTGAATCTACATGATAAGTATTTTGCAATCATGTTGTTGAAATGTCAGGCTTACCCACCTATTTCAGTAAATTTTGGCCAACAACGTCTCCTACTGATTTGTCTTGCTACACTTTGGGACATACCAAAGCCGCTTGTTCATCGACGATTGTTACCTGTCCAAGTATCCACCTGTCGTAACGTGCCAAAATTACGGGCAAAAATAACGTTATGACGTCATGCAGCTTATCCTCGTGATAGGTCATTTTGTCACTCGGTATCAACGCATTTTGGTAAAAGTCTTAACAGTATCAGCGGCGTGAGGCGTCTGATAAGCCTGGTTGCGATTCAGACCACCGAAGACGACAGTTAAGTTTGTGTGGAGATTTAGTGTCATATATCAATGCTGCAACGGGGATAATCTGGGTGTGTGCACTAAGCTTGATAAGCTAAATTTACAGGGTTAAGTGTGTGGCTCTTTGTAAGCAAGCCATGTCTATTTTAATCGGCTTAAGGCTTGGTGACAGGTCTTTAGTAGTAGCTCTATGTACAACGTGTACACACTTCTCTACATTCTTATGATAATCTCGGCAAGTAGGTAGGTTTGTGTAAGTAAGCAGTCGATGCATTCGCAATGCGTCAACATATCCGCTATGTGATGGATGGTGACAATATTGTAGAATACATAGTAGATCAATATTTGCACTAGTTACGCAATGCTAATGCCTTATCAATCAAACAGCATTGCGACGACGTAAAAACAAAACGACCTACATTTTACAACAAAGAATGAGTCAAACTCTACATACCTACTTAAATGTAATTTATAATTACGTGTACCTATACAAAACTAGAAGATAATTATTACGAAGGTGGTTCAATAAATTATATATAACTTACACATAAGTTGTTTACAAGTAATTACCATTACATAGATAATTACCTATGAACTTAGGTATTGAACCAAGCGCACCGCACTAACTCTCTTCTGGAAAGTCAAGGTGTGTCTGCCCATTGGAAAACAAAATGAAAACTGCGTAAATGCCAATTAAAACAGCGTCCGTTCGATTTGATATTCTCTTAGCTAAATTCAAGTTTGTGTGTGAGGCAGCGGGGCGGCGGCGGGCGGCGGGCGGCGGGGCAGACCGGTGTGGGGCTCCAGCGACAAGTTGTCTGGCGGGCCCGCGGCGGCGCCCGGCCCCGGCCGCGGCCTCCTGTCCCGCACCGGATTATAAAATATATGGGCTTGACTGACGCCGCCCGCCCCGCTGCCGCCCTCACCGCCCGCCGACGCCCTCGGCGCTGCGCCCGCGCTTCTCAGAAAGTGATACCAACCACATATTATTGTTAGAAGGTATCTATCTACCGATGCTTCGGTGTTGATACCATCGCCCGCACTCACACACTAACTCGGAGAGCATTTATAGACGGAAAGGGTTATTATTATTCCTCCGAGTGATAGCTGGAACGCAGTCGGCTCTCACAGGAGGATATTATTCTTTGTTTAGTCGACGGTTGCGAAGACGAATGTTGATTGCGCAAATGATTTGTGCGAAAACCTAAAATGTAGAGTTTGTGTGGAGTTCCAAATTGCCGCGTACCGTAAAGTAATTTGCATAAGTCCAATTTAGGTAGAGAACGCAAGAGTACATAAAGAAGCCGACAAGGGTAAATGACAGTAAAGTGGTTTGTTTGAAACTAATTCAGTGAAGCTCACGCACCGGTCAGCCGCTGGCGCTCATCCTGGGGCGTCCGCAGAGATGGGTAAATGCCCGGGTTAAAATCCACCGCTGGGTTAAAATCCATTTCTGCCCAATAAACGCCGGGCATTTTTAATAAAGGTCGGGCGGAAATTAAATTATTTTTTTACTTAAATTTGGTTACAAAAGAACTTTCTTTTGACGAGAATAGGTTGGGTAGGCTCTATGAAGCAAAAAAGGTCCTATAGCTTAGTGCCGGGAAACGCACCGTTTTTGAGTTACGAGGTCTTGAAAAATAAAAAACTGAAAATTATTGGCGGGCGTCGGGAAACCAGTAACTCGGGTTGGGTAGGTCCTAGTAAGCAAAAATGTTCCTGTAACTTGGTGCCGGGAAACGCACCGTTTACGAGTTATGAGACTTTGAAAAAAAAAAATATAACTCAAAAACGGTGCATTTCTCGGCATAAAGTTACAGAACTTTTTTGCTCTCCAGGACCAATTCAACAAGTCTAGGATAAAAAAAAAATTAAAAAAATATTTTTTTTGGTAATGTAATTTCTAAGTTCTGGGCCCATAGCGCCCCTTACACTACACCCCAACCAATTTTCTTTCCTTTTTCGTCACATAATATTATCCCAATAGGATTTTGTATACAAAAAACTAATTTGTAGTGAATTTTCATTTATGCCCGCCGAAATGGGCAGAAATCCATTTCTGCCCGATTAAAACCCTTTCTGCCCGATTAAAATCGTTTGGGCAGAAAAGGCAGAAATTCATCGCCCATCTCTGGGCGTCCGTGATTCAATTGGGCTGATATGTTCGCGTCGTGTGAGTAATTCACCAACACACACTAGCTACCTATACAAACTTACCGCTTGTGTGAACGGGGACGCACACTGCGGTGTTACGTAGTGTGTGAGGATAATTTATCGGCGAGCGCCACTCGCCGACTCGGTGCGTGTCGCGCTTTATATGGCGACTTGTTCAATTCACTGACGGCATTAGGTACCAAGCGGCCTAGGCTAGGTTTCACCTGAATGACTAATGATCTTAGTTATAAGACTATTACCCTGTAGAATGATACAGGTTTAATCTACGCACTTTAAAGTCACTTTCAAAATGTGCATGTTGCAACTGACTCGGCTTATTGGGGGAATGCATTGTCCCATACTTGGATAGCTTTGATAATACATAGCCGTTTTGCAACTTATTTCCGTATCAAATGCGTTGTTTTCATCAGCGGTAATTGTTTTCATCAGCGGTAATTGTTTACCGCTGATGAAAACAACGCATTTGATACGGAAATAAGTTGCAAAACGGCTATGTATTATCAAAGCTATCCAAGTATGGGACAATGCATTCGCCCAATGCAGTAAGTGGTGAAAGTGTGCGCGACAACGACATACTATAAGCTTGCACCTGACAACCACTGGAGCTATAAGCTCCCTGCATGTTGTTTTTCTTTCAGTCAACAGTTGGGTAACTGAAGTAGATTGAGTTGATAGTTACGTACCGCAGATAAAATATTATGTGGTGCTAGGTAGGCTACCTACCAACCAGTACAGTCAGCGTAGGTCGCAGCTACTTGCGGTGATAAAACTGTCTCTGAAAAAGGTTCTAGTCCTTTGCTGATTTTATACTTACTTACTCAGAAACCCACTTCGGGTTCGGGCCTCAGACTTTATGCAAACACTTTTTAATTTATGTATTAATGCATTATCTTTCTTAACTTATTTTTAACGAGTCATTACAATAAATTATATGTTTTACTACTGCCTGCCTAAGAAAATACATAAAATTGGTCTTTACAGGACCGATATTACAGGAAATCCTATAAGAAGTCTCTGGTATTTACATTTACAGTAACAAAAAAAACATTGTTTTTTCTACCTATATCGGTACGGAACCCTTAGTGCGCGAGCCCGACTCGCACTTGGCCGGTATTTTATTTATTTCATCATAAATCTAAAGATGTAAACCGGTTTAAGGACTAGCAACTGTGCGGATTTTTTCACAGAATAAGCACACTGTCTGTTCTGAAGAACACCGTGATCAGTGCTGAACTGTCTTTGCGATTAGGGGCGCACCGTCAGCGAGGACATTCCCGCGGTCCCGTCGAGTGCACCGGCACGCAGCCACCAACTCGCGGTCGATTATCATGTTTCCTCGGCGTTAGCCCATTGGATGTACAGAGTTCTTGACCAACATGCTCCCAAAGTGTACTGTGATGGCGAGCTTGACTAAACTCCGGTATCGCACCCCAGGTTGGCTCGAGTTACGTGGACCGAGTGCCAATGCCAACAAACATTGCTACACACTTCATTGACCCTCATTATTAATATGGATTACGATATTATCGTAAGAGAACAATGTGAGTGGTATCTACCTGATGTTAGACGCATACATCGCAAAATTCGATCCCACACGTGTTAGTCTAACAATGGCAACAACTACGTATTCTCTACGAATGTTTATTTAATTGGGATAGAAACCTCCAGCGGTTAGTCAGAAGCTCCTAGGCTAGAAGGATGTGCCAAGGTATTCAGGTGGGCTGCCTGCCACCTACTTGATTGAATATTTACGAGTACACCGCTTACTTACAAAGTGTCTTCTATCTGCTAATGTTAGATGTTTACCATGGGCCAACCTACGCAACGCGTTAAGGTGGGATGATAGCAACGTGGCGGGCAATTCAAAATTTTCACGGTTTTTAACATTTTGTAGCTAAACTGAGCTATTTTTGTTCAGCGATTTTTCCTTCGCTTCAATAACATAGTATTCTTTTCAGTATTGTAAACAACATAGCAACAATAATTCAGCCGATTATGTGTTCTGGTCATCAACAAGTTTTTTGGGCAGAGCCATTGCTTTGTAGACCCGAACACATAATCTGCTGAATTATTGTTGTTCTGTTGTTTACAATAATGAAAAGAATACTATGTTATTGCCGCGAACGAAAAATCGCTGAACAAAAATAGCTCAGTTTACCTACAAAATGAAATGACTGTGAAAATTTTGAATTTCCAGCCACGTTGCTATCGTCCCACCTTAAGATAAGAAGGATGTTAAGAAGATATATTTTGTAGAAATTATTTACTTTCTGAGCAGATCCATCCGAATTTATAAACCCATAAAACCGTTTGTCTGTAACGAGTGTAACCGCTGGGCTCAGTCCTTTTTCCAGTGAGATTTGGAGTCAAATGATAGTTGGAGTCTGCAATACAAATGCAGGTGCTGTAATAATGGATTCTGGCCAGGCATTTAAATTGTATCCAGTGAAATAATCCAAATGGTCGTGTATCTAACATATCGGCGCGCGAAGGGCCCGGCCGCGTCAAGGTGATCGGGCGTCAGCGCCGGCGAGTCTGGCGCGACCGCTCCCCTGCCCCGCCCGCCCGCCATCACGCCACCACCCACCAGCCTATCTGACCTGTTGCCTAACGCCACGCTAAAGCAATAGGGGCTCAAGCACCAACGGTTACCAGATTGACACGGCCAAAATCAAAGGGCCTTCCATGTAGAGCTAGCTTATCAAAAATGAGGGTCGAGCTAGGTTTGCCTCTAGCTAGCTCTACCTGTCACGTCCATCGCCCACGCATGACGTCTACCTACACAAACCTACACGGCGCGTGCGTAAGTAGGTACACTCACAAGCTACCACAAGTACCAGTCATCGTTATTTATGATTATGGTTGTCGGACTGTAATTGTCAGCGTGTACGCAATTAATTAATTATTAACCTCATGCATAAATAATTGCAGCAAATGGAAACTATGCCGTGTGACATGACGATATCTTGTTTAAATGCAAGGCAGATACAAGGCTTTTCGTAGCTCACTTGCTTTGGCATTCATATTTGTCTCTACAAGACTACTAGCGTCAGCTAAAGGTAAAGGTTGAACGATAACAAAGTGGCGGGAAACTCAAAATTTTCACAGTTTTTTACATTTTGTAGCTAAACTGAGCTATTTTTGTTCAGCAATTTTTCGTTCGCGGCAATAACATTGTATTCTTTTCATTATTGTAAACAACAAAACAACAATAATTAAGCCGATTATGTGTTCTGGACATCAACCAGTTTTTTGGGCAGTGCCACTGCTTCGTAGACCTGAACACATAATCGGCTGAATTATTGTTGTTTTGTTGTTTACAATAACGAAAAGAATACTATGTTATTGCAGCGAACGAAAAATCGCTGAACAAAAATAGCTCAGTTTAGCTACAAAATGTAAAAAACTGTGAAAATGTTTAATTTCCCGCCACGCTGCTATCTTCCAGCCCTAAACGTTACTAATAAAACACTATTGTTTCCTTCAGGTGAAAATTGGATTCGCGGTAAAATCGGTTTATAAATGGAAGAGGAAAAGGTAAACAGGTTGAGAAATTATGCAGCTATCAATACGACATCCGACGAAACTTCCATAAAGAATACCAAGAAAATGTAGAAGGAAAATCATTGGAAATTCCACTTATTGTGAACCGCCCGCCGCTGGCGGCGTATCTCTACAATAACAATTTGTATAGTAACAAGTACAATTGACTTGATTGGTAACAAAACGACCTTACCCGTGATAAAGACAAAACATCAGTCACCACCGAAAATAGCCATTAAAGGACTTGGCCCGCGTTATCGTTGAGTCCAGTGCAAGTGTCGAGTCAAAAGGTGCTCTTACTCATTATAATTATCGGAGGTTTGCGGATCTGCCCAGCTAATGAAACCGTGCCGGGGCCCTATTCTGTTAATAGCTGACAACGTGAAGCATGTTTAGAGATGCATAGAGTTTTTAAATCATCGATCGGTTAGTTAGATGTAGATCTCCAGGTAAGTAAACGAGAGTGGATCGATTCTAACTGAGAACACTGTCTCAGGAAATAACCGACCGCACATATTAAAAATGGTTAACCAGCGAGAACATTATAAACAGAAATATACTGGAATAAGTAGAAGTTAATCGGAAAAGCGGAAAGCCCCATTATATTATGCTATGAGGATCGCGTGACCATCATAAATCATAAGCAATTAATGTACTTGTACGTACGACTACTAAACTAATGGGTTTATGGTTTAGGAATTTATTCTCATAAGAACAAATGGGCAGGTTAGTCTTTACTGAACGGAAAGAATGCGGTTTAGTTTCAACTCTACACATTGCAAGTTAACAGAATCGGAGTGTTTGTGAAGAAAATATGACTAATCACCGCGCCGACCCGTCCTGCTTGCTTGCGAGGCCCGTGATGGCCAATATGCGATTAATCACGTTCATTCGGCAACACGTTGGATGCACAGAGAATGGTTACTTAAGCGCAAATGCAGGGTGATATTTAATTCGATAACCGGACTTTGAGAGCTCTCATCAGAATAAACAATTTCTACTGTGGGACCAACACACTAAATCTCTGTAAAAATATGTGGATGTTGCTCACATTGGCTTTTTTTTCTCCGATTCAAGAAACTTTATAATATATCTCTACAACGTGATGACGGTTGAGAATTACCGAGATTAGCCACAGTATGGTCTGGAAAACTCACAAACTTAATAATAGGTTGGGTAGGTGTTTGTTGGAAATTTCATTAAATAAGCTGTGTTCATTATAGGTTTTCAAGACATTGCCTTCGCAGATGAATGCCAGTGCTATTTTAAAGCAAACGAAAACAATATTACAGCTGTAAAATCAAATAGCATAAAATGTCCAATTATATGATAAGAAAACCAATCAAACAATATCACACTGCTCAAATCAAAACGAACAATGATTGCTGGAAAATGTTGTTATTTTGTATTATTTCCAGTTTATTGATCGGTAATTTATTTTAAGGTAGTTATGAAAGATTTTTTGAACGAATTCTTGTTACCTAAATTATTTCTTTCAGGTTATTCAGAGCAAATGAATTATGTGCAAGATCCTGCTCCTGATGGGCACAGGTTAGTTTCCTAATGTTATAAGTACTAACTAGTTTTAAGATTTTGATTATATTATTAGTTTTGCCCAACAGGTGCGGAATTTGTCCTACATACTTCCAAAAAGTGTGCGCTTTCGATACCCTCACTAATGCCACATATATCTTCGACAATCACTGCGTGATGGACTTGTTCAATTGTCAGAGAGGGACGAGTAAGGATTTTTTTTTTAAGGAAACATTTTAATAACGTTGAATTGAGTAATACTATCTAGACTAGAGCATGAGACCACATACTATAGTGCCACCAATGAAATAAATTTAATACTATCTTCAATCTACCAAGAACTGAATATTGGGATTAAAATCGCTACCAAAAATACTTCTTTTATGGAAAACTAATTTTAAAAGAAGTGAAGTATTTAAATTGTTTTTTTGTGTATGGTTACTTCATTAAAAACTACTGTTAGGTTATTGTTTCGGCTATGCGTATAAAATTGTAAAAGTTCTTATCCCGAGATTATTTTCAGAGTTCGCCCCAATGTATCACAAACACTGTCTTTACTTCGGCAACTTTGCCTACGTGCACGGGAAACACTACTCGGCTGACTATAATGACTACGATGACCGCCAGATCAAAATCTACAACACCTTGAAGAATCCCTACTTTGCAGACAAGAAATAACAGCTTATCGAAATAAAACATTGATTTTGTTTCACTGCCCCCTATTTTTTTAAACGTAGGCAACACGTTGGTATTCATGGCAGAATTAAAGATTAGTAGAATATAAACCATTTTCATAATATTAACTGCGTTTATTGCATAAAACATACTATAAGCTTACACTTATCATTTATGCTGTCTTACACCTATAAACTTCTTGAAAGTATCTGACTCTATAAATTCAAAAATACTCCGGAATTCATAGAAAGTTCAATCGGTTTGGTGAATACTGAAAACTCGCACAATTCACAAAGGCCCGTCTATGTCTAAGTCTATGCGCCTGTATGAGGTTGTAACTTGTAAGCCGAGCCGGGGGTTGGCACGCGTGCAGGGGGCTCAGCCATCTAGTTATTTCACATAACGTCATAAAATCGCTAAATAAATAAAGCGGAGCTCTCGGAGAATCATCCATATTCAATCAAACCAGAAACGAAAAACAAATGTTGTAAAATATCGCCAACAGATGGCGTCCCAAGTCAGAGCTAAAGACGTTCAAAAGAGCTTGAGATATTTACATCGACAGGACTCAAAACCAGAAGTTGAGGTGGTTTTTAGAACAAAATGTTAGAAAACCGATATAAAGTTACACGAATGCGGGGGTAAGAACTAAGGTAAGACCACACTAGACGGCACTGCACAGCAACGGAAAGGCGTGAAACGACGCTGCCCAATACAGTTCGTATGAAACCATAATGCTACTGCTCCACCTGCGTGCTAACGCGTATATTAGTCGGGCGACACGCAAACGTGGCCAAGAGTTAGCGATGGTTTAGCGCACTAAAATACTAGAATTCACAAATGACTGGAAACGTTTGACAGGTCGATCTGTAATTTTCAAATAAATCTGGCTATATTATTTAGGAAAATTACAGATCCACCTGTCAAACGTTTCCAGTCATTTTTGAATTCTAGAGAGGCCTTTGCACCTGCGTAATGAGATGATTTATACAGCGTTTAGTGCAGCACCTAAACACACAGGCACTGCCGCGTCCCGGTGGTCATTTCATCCCTCTAGTGTGAGCGCACTTTTCAAGGCTGTCAAATTTAGCTTTTTCTGAAGATATCTGCAAGCGAAATTTGACAGGCACGTCCTTAGAACAACAGGACGGCTAGGCCTATGAGCGCCATCTATCGAGTGCTTTGAATTCAGTTTTTAACTGTCAGTTGATAACGAGCCCATTAGCTTGGCCAATATGTGTGACGGCCGACTTAGTACTTTTACTTTTTTTTTATTTTTATTCATGAACATGGGTACAAATAATAAAAAGGTCTTACAATGAGATTTCAGTTCATTCCATGTCCTACCCATATGGGCGGGCGTATGAATATTAAAATGTGCAAACATGCAATTATAATTATTAACAAAATCTACTTAATTACGAACAACGAAAACAAAGTCTACTTAGCGCACTAATAACACGCTAACACGCTGGTGGAGCATTAGCATAGGACCTTAACCGCACTCGCGGTACAGGAACTGCGCGGCAATTAAAAATAAAATCGCGCCATAGCAATGTTGCTCTTTCGTAATAGGGTTTATTATA
The DNA here is from genome assembly GCA_949319315.1 of Zelleria hepariella. Lineage (NCBI taxonomy): Eukaryota > Metazoa > Arthropoda > Insecta > Lepidoptera > Yponomeutidae > Zelleria > Zelleria hepariella. The sequence goes on along the minus strand of OX439391.1, from coordinate 11,577,069 downwards.
GTGGCCCCTTATAGTCTTCTTAACTTAATTTTTTTTTTTTTTTTTTTTTTTTTTTTTTTATCCTTTTTATATGTAAGCTAGGAGCGACCGCGTATTCACGACGGGCAATAGCTGAAAATCAGTGCTTTGCTCTCGAGCAAATACCATGCACTGAGCTATGGCCCTTTTGCATCACTGTGGCTCACACTCACACACAGGCACTAAGGTTTATTTTTCAATAGTTATGTTTAGTATTTCAATAATGTTGTGTGCACATGATGCAAATAAGCCTACTGGACCTACCTTGCCGTACTGTTACAATGAAGTTCCGTCTAATCTAACCTCTACAAAGAAACGAACAGTCGAACCTCATCGGGGCAGCCTACCCTCGTTGTGCGTGCTACGTGAGGCCCATGTGCCCAAGCCGCTTGTAGTCGATCTTGTCAAGCTGCACCAGCGGCCGAAGCTGGTCTGCGAACGCGCGCATGTCCTCAGCAATGGCGTCCTGGCCTGTCGGAGCCAGTACCTGGGTAGTGGAAGAAACTCTGCATGGATAAAAGACTCTAAATTTGTATACCAAAAATTGGTAGAGTTGTAGGAAAAAGGAAATTTGAAGGATGCACAAGTAGGACTTTACGCCCTCCCAACCGATATCTAAGTAAGTAAGGCCTTTTGCATCTACGTAATGAGATGATTTATACAGCGTCTAGTGGCACCTTCACTCACACTAGATGGGTGGTGCAGTGCCTGGGACATTGTTTTAGATGGAGTAGGCTTGCCTAGCACCTATACCATCCTGACAGCTTAGTCGGCCTAGCCCACAGGAAAGACAGGTCAATACGTGTGGAGCCAACTAAGCCGCGGGTTTCCAACCCATACCACATTGTAATTAATTGTTCTTTTTGTATTTCGTAAGCGGTTACACTTGCCCGATATAAATGCCTTTATTTTCAAGTGCATCTAAAACTAAAATGATACCACAGTAGTGTTTTATCCATACAAACATATTCCCGATTTCGGCCCTGGACCGTGGCACTAGAGCAAACATTTTTGGTATGGTGGGACATCTCCACCCCCGGCATGTCACTGTTTAGATTTTTTCGATAAATTATTAACAGGAGTTAGAAGCTACCGAAAAAAAAAAGGGTTTTTAAAAGCGGCGGCAAAAGACGTCTGGTAAACCTATTTATAAACTTTAAATTAAAGAAAAACAAGACGGTCCGACATCAAAAAGTTTCTTGTGATATCAGTAGTGAAAAATATGTTTTAAATCGGACCAGCTTTGAACGAGAAAAGTGGGGAATACGAAACCAGTATTACTCAGTATATACGCGAGACAGCAACAGATTTTTTAACAGATTTGTCTCTGCTGCTATACGCTCATAAAAGAGTAAATAAATAGTCACACAATACTCACAGATAACTCAACCAAGTAGCTTTGGGAGATAGGCTCAGGGGGCATTGAACTCTGGGATATTTTGAACACTTTCGCCACAGTGATCTTCATACGGCCTTTTCTGAACATGTATCCTGTAAAGAAGATAAAGCAAACAATTTGTTAATTAAGATAGAATAGTAGAGATAACTCAATGGAATATAAAAGCGCATTGGAAAGCCATTTAAAATGCTATCAAGATTTTAGAATAACCAGGGAGAAGTGGAAACAGTTTTACGATAGAAGAACAAACAATATCTGCCGTATATGGCCAGTCATTGCTTCATAAGTTTTTTTTTTGTTCTTCTTTTATCTACAGTCATTCATAGACTTTTATTAGATTTGTTTGTTTATTATTTGAGTATTGTAGGGGCTGCGTTCAGCAACGCAATCTCCCTGTATCTTCTAGTCATTTAATTTATTTAGTTTGTGTCATTCCATCAGTGGTGGACGCTTCAGCCTATGTGCATCGAGTGATGTGTCTAGCAGGATCGATGCCAGTTGGTTTGGATGCTTCGATAAATCGTTGCTTGTAGTTTTGTGTTCTATTTTTGATTTCTTCCTCCACTGTGGGCATATTGAGGCATTCATGGATCTCAGTGTTTCTAGTAAACCAAGCTGCACCAGAGATAGATCTTAGTATTTTATTCTGAGCTCTTTGTAGTATCTCGACATTGGAGTGGCTCGCTGTTCCCCACAGTTCAATGCCATAGGTCCAGACAGGTTTTATTTAGGCCTTGTATATCAGTAGCTTGTTTTCCAGTGAAAGTGTGGAGTAAGCTTCATAAGTAAAGTTAAAATGGAAGAAATAGAAACGGTCTTTATAGACAATTCTCACCTTTAACGCTATATTCAAACTCGATCTTACACCCGAGCTCATTGAGGAACTCAATCAGCATGCCGCTGCAGGCGATGTCAAGACTGGACCGCACTACTGTGGGCCGGTTCTTGTCTCCGAGGTCTGGCTGGCCAATGTACCGGAGCTGGAAGGGCATGTCACGAGCGTCCAGGGCTTTGCGAACACGCAGCATCACTGGCGCTGTCTGAAATGTGAATATAGAAGTTGTAAAGATGTTTTTTTATTGTATAGCACTAAGCTTGGCTAAGGAAACTTACAAAGATCTAATCTAATCTAATGTTATTTCGTAGCAAGACAAAAAAAGAAGAGTAGAATCGTAATTTCTTTTCTCTGAAAGGAGTATTTTCAAATACTAACCTGCTGATTCGGGTCCCGTAAGCTAAAGCATACTTCTTGATCGTCAAAGGTTTCTGGTCCAGCGTCGACGTTGTCACAAAGGCCACGGAGCCGGTGAAGCAACACTTCAACGGCAGAATCTAATACGGAGCCCTGGAAAGATTAGGAATAAGAGTAAAGTCGCGGTAAAGAAGTAAGTAAATGAAATAGTATGTTATTCACCTGTAATAAGTATTCTTGATTGGGAATAATGTTAGCTTTGAGCGCTTGTGTTAAACTATCGGTTGCTGTTATAGGCGGAGCATTTGCTGCCGACATTGTTTAAAATTGGTCCAAATAAAATATTAGGAAGCAAATCTATTTATCTACGAACAAGGAACGACAACAAACAACTTTTTTTTTATAATAGATGATAAATGTCATTATTACAGAGTAGGCTTACTTAGACTCTCTCTTGTTCACAGAATAGGCGTAGCTTATTTCTGACCAAGCAAGCCTACGCAAGTAGACCGTGTGAGAGTGTGAGCGGTGCATAATAAAAAAAGTAGGTAATACATTTCCGGTTCCGATCACAGATAACAAAAAAGAAAAGTTTCGATGCGCCTGCCTGCAGAAGTGTCAAGTCAAGCACATGGCCAAGGGTTAAAAAAAAAATTAGATCTATCTATAATCATTCACTCACTCATTTCATTTTGTTTGTTTACAATACAAAATATACAAATGCGTGTTTGAGGAAATAAATTGAGCAAAGAGCTGCAAATATGTCCGGGCACGTTTCTATTCGATTAGCGTCCGAAAGAGTGAACCATTGTGTTGCCACCGGTCATGAATTACCCCGCTTTTACACTCCGGGAGAGGTTATAAGTGGGGTGCAAGATTTTATGCGGTAAGAACTTTTTCATGCGTCTTTTTGTGTTATGTGGGATCTCAAATCCCAATGATTAATACTCGTGGCCTGTGTCTCCAGAGGCCATGGAACCTACACAGAAGACGACAGCCTCAAATCGTCAGTGGCGGGAGTTATGCAGAAGGTCAACAAGTTGATCTGCATCCGGCCGCTGAAAAGCCGCTATGTGGGTGAGATCGGCGACGTGGTCGTGGGCCGCGTGCTGGAGGTGCAGCAAAGACGCTGGAAGGTCGAGACTAACTCTCGCTTGGACTCTGTGTTGCAGCTGTCTTCCGTTAACTTGCCTGGCGGGGAGTTGGTAAGGAAATGATGATTTTGTTTTGTGTCAGTGCCTGATCGACTTATTGTGCACATATTTCCACAAGCCTTCGGCTACCCTCCCGGGCAAAGTTGCTTGTTCTCCATGCTGAAGATGTATGCTTTATCCTGATCCTACTCTGCATAATGTGGCAATATGACTATTTATATGGACCTATTTTAATGACTTAATTTCCTGGCTCAGCAGTCTAAAAGTTGATTTTGTCTATAACTGTCCATGGCATTTTTCATTACAGAGACGCCGCTCAGCTGAAGACGAGCAGATGATGAGAAAACATTTACAGGAAGGAGACCTGATCAGTGCTGAAGTGCAGAGTGTGTTTAATGATGGATCATTATCACTCCATACTAGAAGCATGAAATATGGAAAGGTAGTGGTTTAGTTATTTAGTAGAACACTGATTTAATTTGGTGTTTACTTCTGTAAGAGATGGTTTTTAAAGCATCCAGTGACAATTCCTCCCCTCATACTAATTGGATGAAGTGACAACTCAAATCCTGAAGTCCTGAATCTAACAAAAATATTGCTGTTTTTAGCTAACTCAAGGCACTCTAGTAAAAGTGCTACCTTCTCTGATCAAGAGGAGAAAGAATCACTTCCACAACTTGAGTTGTGGTATATCAGTGATCATCGGTAACAACGGCTACATTTGGATCAGTTCACTGAAGCAGGACATCCTCGCTGAAGATAAAGATGAGGATGGCAAGCAAGACCAGCAGGTATAATCTATTACAGACCCTTTAATTAATATACTTACAGCCTCCTGATTGTCTGGTGAGACCTCCAGGAGGTCTCAGCCAATGTTATGTAGTTGTCATTTAAAGCAATAAAAAAAAAAAAACATACTACAGCATGCCCAATTTTTATCTGTATGACCATAAAGTTTTAGAACGAAAGAACAATCAGGATAAATGTATTTTGTTTAATCTGGTTGGTGTATTTGGTTCAATAAGAGTCTGTATAAAAGGGTGTCATAGGAGATAAGATACCACCATTCATTACCACCATAATCTGTTCTTTGACCTAACTTGTAGCAACTTTTTGAAACATTTCTTTCTCCTTTTCTAGTCTGTAAACAGAACTGACAGAGAGATGATGGTACGAGTGAAGAACTGCATCAGTGCACTAGTGGCTTCCAAGATGATGCTAGACGACACTAGCATCATGTTTGCCTATGAAGAGAGCTTCAAATACCCCAATGTGAAGGAACTGCTCGACCCTGAGGCTATGCTGGATGTGGCGTTCCTCACACAGCACAGAATAAACAACATTATGGAGGACTAGAGATGGTGGATGGTGAGTCATCATGGGTGACAGCTGTATGATTGAAGATTGGAAGTAAGTTTGTTTAATATTATTTAGATGCGAAAATGAAAAATGTATAGTAAAGGAAAAAAAAAACAATATTGATAAGAAAATAAAAACATTTTCTATGAAATAAAATTAACAAAACTTTATTAACCTTTTTATCACAAGAAGAAGTACGAAATACATTCATATAAAATTCAATAATTATATCTTTCATCCAAATTCTCATATCATCACAAAAATCATTACCAATTAACTATAAAAATACCATTATTTATTGTTTGTGAGAAGTGGCTGCATTGTTGTGTTGTGTATACTGTTTGTATACTTACATTTAAGAATGTAAAACTACTCTAACATAGCCTACTTTATAATATTTGGTTTCAGCTAATACATAAAAGTTGGAAGTTTTTATTAATAATATTAATTATTAAAACTTTGTAACTTTAAACTAGTAATGCCTAGTAATGCAGCACAAATGGTTGTTACAAAATTCTAGTACAGAAATCCTTAAATATTTCTAAAAATATACCTAAATGTATAATAATCTCACAACTTTGTGTGGCATATTTGGCACTTTTAATACTTTCTCGTCTTCAAGCACGTTTGTTTTTCTTTCCAAGTATTTCCATCAAATTCTTGGACATGAAGTAGGGTTTCTCTGGAGACCCGTCGTTTCTTTCGCAATCTTCCACTGAAAAAGAAACAGTAAAATTTGTATGTCATAGTATTAACATTAAATTACGATTTACGAAGCTTGGGCCTATAAAAAACATCAACATCAGAAGTGGGATTTCTTCAAAATTATAATTAAATTACGAAGTTGCGGCGTCTTGGTGCAAATTAGGACAAGTCCAAAACAAAGCTACCACTCGGAAGCCCAAGCAAAACTTACAGAAACAAAGGAACAGAGTGTCCACAGCCATGGCGTAGACACTGAAGAAGATCGTCGTGATCAGATAGGTCGCGATGCTCAGTATGATGGCCGGCACGTAGTTGTAGTTCAGCCTCTCCCCGCGAGTCACCTCGTAGATGGCGTTCCATTGCAGCAGGTAATACACCGCTATGCCCACGCCGATTGAGATCAGCAGCTTCGAGATGAAGAATATGAAGTCGGTCACCTGGAAGGGAGCAGAGGAATTAATATTAATTTGGACTTTAGGACTAGGAATTTATTTGGACATGTTTTTTTTTACTGACTATCACTTTTTGGAGTAGGAGCAGCCTGGGCCCACAACACATATTTCAAATCTTCTACGATCGAATGTAAAAAAGAGGTAATATATGCAATCTCAAATAACTTGCCTTGTCCAAGACGACGACCCTCACGATATTTCTCATGAGCAGAGAGAAGGCGTCTCTAGCGCTCCTACAGAAGCTCTTTCCGTGCACTGCGCACATTATGTACGCATTCTTATTTATAAACTTGAGGAAGTTCTCGAGGCAGTAGAAGAAACACTTGCAGCAGCAGAGGATGCAGCGTGTAAATGGGTTGTCGAATTTCTTCAATTTGTGATCGATGTACTCTAAGGCGACGCGAATCACGCGCACTATTGTGAGGATTAAGGCACCAAGAGCCACAGTGCCCATGTGGTAACTGAAACAAAATGATGCATCGGTAAAAAAAAACAGGTGAAAATCATCTTTAAAAAAAACGTCACTTTACGTATCAGTCTCCAATAAAAAAAAAAGCTTTATTCCAAAAATCAAGCTTTATTCTCACCGTATTGTTCTGTATACGCCTGAAGTCAGAGTGAAGAAAGGAATGTCTCTCTTGTGGAAAGTCCAGTACCAAGTGGAGAATGTGCTGGCTAGCATCATGTCGGAGATACCGCTAATGAAGAACATCGCCCAGAAGAAGCCCACCACATTTATGACTAGAACAGAAAAAAATACATAAATTCGATATGCCAGGATGTACATAAATCAAATTATTACTCCTCCAAAAATTCATTCAGCGATGAGTACATCTACACTAATCTACAGGCTTAGAGACGTGAAATGCGGAAGCCGTTTAGAACCTTCGGGGAAAAACTAGACCAAGATGCGCCGATCTATCAGTCGTTGCCGAAAAGACGGTTGAGCCGCTTTTTGAGAGATGTTTGTACGCTACAGCAAAAATATTTACAGAGTTTCGGTCTGTCTGTCTTTTGGCATGCATTTGCTTTTGGACTCATAGGCCAGTATTCAATTTACTTATCCTGTAAATACTCCAAAACTCTTACTTTGCATGTAAGTGATGAGAGAAGGCTTGTCGATGCCTATGAAATGGCAAGTGGCGAGGCGACACGACAGAGCAGGGCTGCTCGCGTCGTGACAGTTATCCGTGAACGTCTGCGGCTGGCAGCTCTGGTAGTCCTGGAAACGGCGACATTATGTGAAGAAATTGTGCTAAGAGCTGATCCTTGGACACATTTTTCTAACCACAAGCTTACGTTGAGAGCCCGAGTGGCTTATTTGATTAGTAATGCTGGCTGGCAATGGATGTGGTTGGTTAAAGACCAAAACTACCAGTTAGATAAGGAAACGCGTCCGGTGGCCAGGCGGCCGACGCGACGGATCGAACACATCTAAAAGGCGGCTGAAAAGCTGTGGGCAAGACCGGGAGTGCAGGGACCGGGAGTGCATGCGTGACAAAGAAGAGGTCTATACCCAACATTGGCCGTCACTTATGGGCTGGATAAATAGAGGATTACCTGCGTATAAACACCATTGCAGTTGCACGTGTCGTTGGCAAAGTTGACGACGCTGAAGGTCGACTCTCCTATGGAGAGCAGATACATGAGGACAACCACACCGTACGCTATCACCAGGCATTGCACGATCCACGGGAATATAGGGAATGCCATCGTGCTGGTTATCGCACTCACTGCCCTGGAAAATATAACGATACATTTTATGGATATCAATTATCTAAAAGATGATGCCGAACCTCAATCTCAGCTTTGCTTTGTGAGATTGTTTCGTTCCCTCCTTTGTTGCGGACAATGTTTAGGTGTCTCTGATTTAGGTGTCCTATTTGTGGAGCCAACCACGTCTTCTGGTTGGCTCCACAAATAGGCCATCTGAGACCTGTGCGGTGCCTGAGCAAAAAAGTGTAGTTTCCAAGAATCTGTGCGATATAACTTAATTACCTACCTACTGATAAAAAGTTTTATGCTCACTTGCTGCCTTCACGGATAAGCGCAATCGCGATCGTAATGCGGTTCCTCAGGAAGATCACCATTAGCGTCAGAATCACCAACACCACGGCGATGACAATCAGTAGCACCAGCCATGTCGTGTCCCTCGTGAACAGAGACTGAGCATATCCTCTGAGGTTGGTGGTTTGTATCATTGTGACAGGATTGTCCCGGTAGTAGACGTAGCTCCTGTAGCACAGATATGTGGCTGGAAAGCAAGATAAACACAGTGATCATATAGTCGAGAACGACAGTATGTAATCGCAATAGGTAGTGGCCGCCCCTGGTTTCAGAATTGTTTCGGCCGCGCTATATAATAATATTTGGAAGCAGAAGAGTGCTCGGAACATTGAGACTATAAAGTTTACCCAAAACGTTTATAGCATATACCTCTAATAAAATAATGCAGTGCCACTTTAGAATTAAATAATAATTTATTACTTATTTATTTTGTTCACAAGACCGCAAAAGAAAATAAAGAAAGAGCGTTCTATGAGTATAATAATAATTGTGCTCTTTCTTTTAATTTGCAACACATTGTCTAAAGACACGTGTACTGAACAGACATGGATGGGACAGATCGCATGTCATAAGATTGACACTAAACTTGCACTGACTTTGGACACTCCTTTATCAAACAAAGAACGAATAGTGACGCTAAGAGCTGTCTACTGAGGAGTACCTACTTTCAGGAAGAATTTTGAAAGACTCACAGTAAGCCAGTAAGGCCAGCAGCCCCACGATGGAAGTCCAGACGACGGGCGCGACCACCCAGCGCAGGAGCACGATGTAGAGCAGACACACAGCCACCACGCCCACCAGCGCACCAGCCATGTACCAGCGCGACTGGACCAGGTCCTCCACGATTTGGGACGACAGCTGCACCGTGGAAAAGAGTAGATTAGCTTTGCATGGGTGAACGTTTTAATATTGGCGAGAAAGATAAATTAAGAGAACAGGAGAACTCTCGTGAGCACTGCACGTTCATGGTGGATTTGGATAACTTGTAGAAGACAGATTTTGGACTTCGTCCGTTCTTCAAATCTTAGGCATCAAATCGGCTGGAGATGATTCATACAAGAGTCCCGTGGACCCTTTAACAACAGGTTTTTTAGGCGAATAGAAAATAGGGTTTTGTGTTAGATTGAGTAGGTAGACTTGGTGAAAAGTGTTTATAGAGCTAAAGTAATTTATGTTAGAGTATGACACATGCATTTAGTAAATTTGAATATGGCTATTATTGTGCGTTGTACTTTGCTTAATATGACTAAAGTCCGTTGTCAAATTCTGTGCAGAAAAAAGATTTTTAGGCAGCATGTTTCCATTTTAATCTATCCACGTTTTTTGCACGGAATTTGTAGTCGGCGGCACCACAACCTGATTTAGTACTGAATCTACCATCACCATAAGTGTGTATCTACATTACATACAAGACACCTACACTACACTTTCTACAGTTAGATGTCCGTAAGTGTGACAAATCTACAGTTTCAGGGACTAATGCCTACAAAAAAAATACCGCTGGTCTCCAAGATATTGAATAAACATCCGTATTGGACACAAAGGCAGATCGTGACGCTTACAATACGGCGCAGGTCTTGATGTAGAGGTTGATGACCATCTTGAATTAATTTAAAGGTTGATTTTAATTTTATTTGGGTTCTTCGTTGAATACGTTAGGAACTAGATCTAACTACATCTAGCTGCCTACCTGATTAAGTCTGACCAAGTCGAGCATCTGCTCTAGCACCTGCTCCTGTGCGGCCGCGCTGACGTTCCCAATCAGCTCCATGACGTCCGTGATGTTCACGAAGCAGCGTCCGATAACTGCGTCAGAGGCGCGCGACAAGGAAGAAACAATAAGTAAGATTGTGATATTTACAGTACTACCTCAACTTACAAAAGGTTCTATCTAAAGAAGTACCAGTTAGATTGGGTGCGGTATAAATGGTTGCATTGTTACTGATCGTTAGTGTGGTTAGGGGGCATGCGAAGGGTACGGACAGACACCGATGCATTAGACGTGCGAGTGGCGTTAGTTGCGTGCGAGATGCACGGCTACCTACAACTTGGAGGTCCCGCTCGTTGCGCGTGAAGAAGGCCACCCAACTGGCCACGATCATGCCGACGTAGGTATCGAGCGCCGTGGCTCGACTCATGAGCGTCGATTGGGCCTCTTTGGGGTTCCTCACGCACACCTCCCCGTTAGATTTCCCCGCGGGCGCGCTCCACGGGGCACTCGGCTTAGGCGAGTCCTTGCACTGCAGCGTGGAGAGGTCTCCGATGCAGCGGAACAACACTGGAGTGTACGCACACGATGTTCAAGCAAATTAAACAAAACAAAAGAAAACTTGACTCGTGCATAACACGCTTCTCACAAAGGATTGGTTATCAAAAGTAACTTCTCCAATCAAGGAATGGATCTTACCTGGCTGACTCTGCAACACGTATCTGGCGCACTTTTCTTCGTTTATGTACGCCAGCGCTTGTTCCCCTGTCATGGTCTGGACGTTGACATCGTCTGTGCATACCATGCTCGACCTCAATTGGTTGATGGAGGACGGGTTGGCTCTCAGTTGATCTTCGATCATGATCGTCCTATCTGGACATTGGCTCACGCAAACCTGGAACAGAATACCATGGCTTTCATACTTTCGTAAACGAAACAAGATATACAAGTATGACAGGACCCAAGAACATTTTATAAGTGACTTCAGTAGCGCTGGTACTGTGGGGAATTTTTGATGCAGACGATCTCCTCATTTTGCACAGCACAGCAATGTCTGCCAGCGTAAAGGTCATATTTGTGTGAGATATGGAGGGTATCTACCAACTATTTGTTGAAGCATTATTTCTGAGTTTGCTAATGAATGAACCACTAATGATGCTTTTACATACGTACTTACACAAAGATACTTGGGAAATATTTACCTGAGGGGTAGGACATCCCGTGATGGGGGACTCTGGGGAGAGACACCTGACGATCTCGAAGAAGACCAGATACCTCTTGTCGGTGACGTCGGAGTCCAGGCCGCAGTGGCGACCTTTGGAGTCGATCGGGGCCAGGAGTCGCTCCACGTCTCCATGGTGTATACCTGGAGAAATTAAGTGAAGGTTAAAAAAATAATCTGACTTGAAATAAGACCAAGCAGTAAGTAGAATATAAATATTTGGTAACTGATAAACTTACATCATAAATACCTTTTGCTTCGCGTCGTATAAAAGTTAGATACAAAGCAGAGAGACTGAAATTATAAGTCCCGAGCGCCACATAAGGACTCTCACACTTGACTTTGATAGATAGAGAAGTCAAGTTAGATAGATAGAGAACTCTTTATTGCACAACAGTAACAGTACAAGGACAAATAAAATACTGTTTAAAGATGTGTGCCGGCAGTTAGAGACATTTGACTGCAATACGTTCAGAAAATAAAATGGTCTAGTCCTTACTGTAGTATCCGACATATCCCCATCCTCCCAAGAAAAGCACGAAGAGTATGAGCCAGAATATATCGGTGCAGGAGCGGTTGTGGATCGGTCCATTGAAGTCTGGATCATACCGCAGCGGCTCTCCTGAAAACAATGTGGAAAATGGGGCGTTTTTAAGATGAAATATGTATCAATTCACAACTGGCGCCGCCAATGAAAAAAAAAACATATCTTTTTTTTGGATGCGTTTTTAGCAAAAAACGCTCCTGCGATTTCTCAACGCGAGGCTTAACTATTTTTAGGACCTAAGGTTTGGATTCCAGATACTAGAACTTAAGAATGCAATCGATTGCATTCGTAGGAAATCCTATCCTGGAATCCAAACCTTAGGTCCTAAAAATAGTTAAGCCTCGCGTTGAGAAATCGCAGGAGCGTTTTTTGCTAAAAACGCATCCAAAAAAAAGATATGATTTTTTTTCCAAGAATTAAGACGCCATACGTCTCAACGTGTGGCGTCTTAATTCTGACTAGTACTAGACAGGACCACCGGATTTGTTCGCACTGCGTCCACCTTATTTACTATGCTCCATACTTTAGGTTCGCATGATGTCCACTCGATTGGTATTGGAAAAGGTCTGGAATAGGTAAATACAGACGTCATGACAAGACTTATAAGAGAAGGCATGCCTGGGACGAGCGTGGCTGATCACTGAGGCATAGGTCTGGATACATTTCCAGTCCAGTCAGTCAATAGTGTTAGAGAGTCGGATTTAAGATACTCGTACTAAAACTTGGGCCAAACGCCGTAATCCAAAAAAAGTGGCTGTTCGTAGCGCAAGTGTATACCAAAAGTTGCATAGGACCATATTGACGTCGAAAGCTCTACCTCGCACGCTAACTAGAGCGGGATTGTCAAAGCCGGATATGGTCCACCATATATTTTTGTAAATCGTAAATAATCAACGTCGATAAAAACTCACGGTACTCTTCAGGAGAATCGCAACAGTCTCCGCAGCAACCCATGTTACACAAGTTTCAGTTTTCAGCTGACATTTGCGTTTTCCTTTCACTTTCGGCAATAATATTTATTAATACATTGGACACATATTGCACAGTTTTCACTCTCATAATATTTTATAATCGGTGACTGAACAAACGAGTACCTTTGCGTTATCTCCCCTCGCTTACTCACTGCTGATAAGACGCTTCTATGATAATGTACTTGCGTTGAATGGGATTTACTTCACACGCACGCACCGTATCCGTGGCCAAATAGTCCTGATTACATTATTACACCTATTTTCAGATTATTAAGAGTTATAGCAAGATCATACTTAGGGTCGTTCAACACACCAATACAAGGTAGTTTTATTATGAGGCTAGCCAGCACCGAACTAAATAAATTATTTGGGGGCCAGCCCCATACTTGTTGCAATATACATTTTTGTACCTCTCCAAAAGGAATACTTAAATTTTTCTCAGATATCAGCGCCGTAAAAGTAAAACAAAGTGAACCAAGTAACCATGCGTGGCGCTACAGACACAAAGCGGTTTCCATTCGATATGCCCAATAATGTTCCCGGTTTTAAATGTAATAATGATAACATAAATTTCCGTTGACTGAAAGTAGGCATCTGGCTCATTTATTTTAGTGAAGCATTATCATTGTCAAGCGATTCTGACCACAAAACATACACCATTCACAGATATTAAGTTCGAATTTTCCATGAACTTCCTTTTGCGTCGAGAAAAGCCTAGTTTAATTCTCAATTTCATAAACAATAACTATGCCCAACCTTAATGGCTATTACCAGAACGTGAGGGGTCTCCGTACTAAATCCCATGTCTTTTACCCACAAGTTTTGGTTGCTGATTACGATTTTATTTGTCTAACTGAGACCTGGCTCAACGATAATTTTTATGATCGTGAATATTTTGATAATAGGTACATAGTCTATAGAGGTGATAGATCTGAGGCGGAGACTGGCGCTACGGTCGGCGGCGGGGTTCTTATCGCCGTGCGCCGGGAGCTCGCGCCTGTACGCCGCGACTGGCCGGTTCCTCCGCGCGCCGTCGCCGAGTGTGTGTGGGTGTCGCTGCCGCTGGCGGGTGCCGGTGGACCCCGCGCGAGCTCTGCCCCGACCCGCGCGTCAGCTCCGCACCTAAACATGGCCTGCTTTTACGTACCTCAGGGTAGCGATCATTTTGAAGCGCTTTCAAGTTTCTTAGAATTAACTACAGAAATTATGACCGAGCGGCCCCACGATGTTTTCATGATGGTGGGTGATTTCAACATTCGTTATGCGAGTTGGACTGTTTCAATTAATTCCGAAGGTAATACAATGATGGCGCTGACTCATAACAATGATAAATTAGCAAAATTATTATTTGATTTTTTAACTTCGTCTAGTAGTAATCAATACAATGGTGCTCGAAACAAAAATAACAGAATACTAGACCTTGTTTTATGTAACAGTACTTGCCGAGTTAATGAATGTTGTCACCCACTTACACGGGAGGATCCGCATCATAGGGCTATAAATATTGGGTTTTCAGATTTAGAGTTTTCGCCATTAAAAGCCGCCACTAGGACAGTCTTTAATTTTCATCGAGGAAATTATGAGGTAATATCTAAGGAGTTAACAAAAACAGATTGGAATGAGGCCTTTTCTTCTGCTTCGGTAGAGGAAAACATTGTTGTTTTTAATTCTTTTCTTACCAACCAAATAAACAAAAATGTCCCACATCGCGAAGTTAGCGATTCCACATCTTTCCCCGTATGGTACAGTAGACCTTTAATTAAATTATTAAAAGAAAAGAGAAAATATCACAAAATCTGGAAAACCTACATGAACCCCTTAGACTACCAAACTTTCTCTATGCTTAGAAAGAGAGCCGCAAGAATGGAAAGAACATGTTACAATGATTATATTAATTATGCCGAATTGAAAATAAACAAACACCCTAAATTCTTCTGGTCCTACGTAAAAAATATTTTCTCAAATAATGATGTACCTCAGACTATGCAATACAAAGGCTCTTCTTCATCTGACGGCGAGCAGATTTGTAATATGTTCAACGAGCATTTTCAATCCGTTTTTGAGCCCTCAGTGTCGGAGCGTTTTCGCGTTGATGATTTGGAACCTTCTCTCGACGCTATTCTAGATATCAGCTCCATACAAATAAACGAAAAGGTTGTTCATAAGTACCTCAAATGCATAAATGTAAATAAGGGCGCAGGCCCTGACGGCGTTCATCCTTTACTTATTTCCCGTTGCGCATCCGCCCTGACCTTGCCTATAACCATTATTTTTAAAAAATCTATCTCAGAAGGATGTTTTCCCAGTATGTGGAAACAGGCATGGGTGACGCCAATACCAAAAGGTAAGACTTCCAAAAATATAGAGCAATATAGACCTATATCAAAGCTGTGCCAACTAGGTAAAATACTGGAAAAAATCGTTACAGACCACTCTACGGCTGTGAGCCGTCATATAATACCAAATCAGCATGGCTTTTTCAAGGGCCGTAGTGTAGACTCAAACCTTCTAGACTTCACAGATATAATTCTCACTGCAATGGATGATGGGTGCCAAGTGGATGCTATCTATACCGATTTCGCCAAGGCTTTTGATAAAATCAGTCATAACACACTGTTACAGAAGCTTTGGCGTCTCGGTATACATGGTGATCTATTTCGCTGGATTAAATCCTATGTAACAAACAGGAATCAGGCAGTTGTGTTGAAGGGCTTCACTTCACAGTACAAAACTATCAGCTCTGGTGTACCACAAGGGTCACATTTAGGTCCACTTTTGTTTATTTTGTATATTAATGACATAAACAGGTGTGTCAGTAATTCGAATATGTTGTTGTATGCAGATGACACAAAAATCTTTAGAATTATTGCAAATCCCGATGACTGCATCCTATTACAAAATGATCTATCTAATTTCGAATATGAGTGTAGTACAAGTAACCTATTTTTAAACCCTGATAAATGCTACACTATTACTTTCACCCGTAAGGTTAAGCCTATTAGCTACGAATATAAATTATGCAACAAAACTCTTAAACGTGTGGACCAAGTACGTGACTTAGGTGTGCTAATTGATTCCAAGGTTACTTTTACCTCGCATATGGAAAGTATTGTGAAAAAATCTTATAAGCAACTTGGCTTTATCTTACGGGTTGGGAATCCCTTTAAACTTACCTCAACTTACAAACTTTTATTTAATAGTTATGTTCGCAGCCGCTTAGAGTTTGCTTCTGCAGTTTGGCGACCGTTTTATAATACACACATAGAAAAGATTGAATCAATTCAAAACAAATTTCTAAAAAGCCTAGACTACCGTACAAACAATTATTTTTCAGATTATGCTACAGCATCTGAACGCCACAAAGTCACATCTCTTGAACATCGACGAGACATCATTGACATAATGTTTCTATATAAAATAATAAATAATTACGTAGACTCCTCATCACTATTGAGTAAAATAAATTTCAGAATTCCTCGTCAAGGCTCTCGCAATAAGGAACTATTCTTCTTAACTTTTAATAACACTGATTATGGTCAAAATCGCTTCATTCGACGCTCTTGTAAACTATATAATGATAGGCTTGGTGAAATAGACTTATTTTGCAACACATTAAATTTATTTAAAAATAAAATACATAAGGTACTAACGTAATTAGAATTTAAGATGGTGAAATTATCAAGTGTAAAATTAGCGTGTATTTTGAAGTTATTTAAAAATTTTAAAGAATGTATAAACATTTCGGGAAACTACAGGTCTATGTAAGAAAAATTCTTTGTATACAATTTATGTTGTGACCGTTTGTTTTCGTAAAAATAAATAAAAAAAAAAAAAAAAAAAAAAAGATGAAGCGTGTTGTTCACTGTTGATATTTACTCAAACGTTGATACAAAACTTCCGTTAAACTACTTAGTTTAACGGAAGTTTTATATTTTTATTCTGAGGAAACATAGCTTTAGCTTCAATGCTTACTTTAGCTGTGTACTCAAGTGGAACTTTTAATATTTGCTAGCTAGTTATTGGAGACAAAAAACCAGATGACGTCACGTTTTACTACATACTTGCATGTACGTACCTATCTGTGATTTCTACCTATGCGTAGAGATAAAAGTAACTACTTAAGTGCACGTATTTTTGTAGGACCTATACCTAAGTGGGAATATTCTCAAAGCAAAAGAAAGTAAAATAATATCCGTTTCAGAGCAATTGAAGTAATTGTCTTTGTCCTTTGTTAACGAGCAGACTGTTCTTAATTGAATACCGGCTGAGGCGCTCTACTGTGTAACGTCTCACGTACGGTTACGCGTCTTACGCGCCCTACGTGAAAAACAAAGAAGAGAGCATGACGGACAATGCATGAATGATATGATATCCAGAAATGTATAAATGTGGCACCAAATTACCAAAACTAAAACAAATAGTATCTCCATTGGATTTGCAGGAGTATTCAACGCGAGTAAAACGACGTGTTATTGCACTGAATGAAAAGACTTGTCCTGCCCAGCTGCAGTTTCGTCAACACTGTTAGCGTGGGCGAGAGAGATCGGAAAGTGACCCTTAGTTCAGTTGAAATAGACGCTAAGTGCAACTGTGCAACACAGGTGAAACAGCCCATTGTACCGAACAAAGCACAGGGGGCACACTGTGAACATGACGAGTCTGCCAGAGGGAGATAATGCTATCGGATTTAGAATGTGCGGATAAGAGATACTGGTTTGTGCTCTGATTGATGCACTTATGGCGGACTCTACAAAAACAAAAATATTATTACGGTCTCCGACATCTAACTTATTTTGCTTATAAAAGTTTCAGTTAGTGTATATGGCAGTTAGTGTGTGTGACTGTACTAAGAAACACTTCTCTTTTCCTCATGGGTAATTTAGGATGTAGTCTTTCTCACTTGGAAGATTTCCTGTTTGTGTAACTTTACAATCTTATCTTAATGTAGTAGATAATTTAGCTAATGTTCACGAATAAGGACAGCAATTATAAAACAACACAGACTGGTAGAACATATTTTTTTCCACTGAAATCGCGACTAAGAAAGATGAATCCGCGGATGCGCCCGCGCTTACGACACGTATATCACTGTCGCTATAGCCACTACGGCACAGCGAGGTCGTATCTACGTGAAGTTACATCCATAAAGTGCTATTTACAATGCTGATTCAGAATTTGCTAATTTGCATATTTAGGTACTTGGCTGCCTTGCGTTTTGCTCCATTTGTGTTAAACTGCATGCAAGCTCTTCATACAAAACGTCCCATTCCTCTTGGACTCTTTGAGTTAATTTGGCCGATGTTATTTTCGGCTGTGTTATCGGTAGGTAGGTAGGTAATCGTAGGTAGGTAATCGTATGAGGTAGTGGCCACCCCTGGTGTTATCGGTAAAGAATTAAATAAATAAGTACCCACGTATGTGTTTTTATTACTGCTTGTAGATAAGATAATGAATAAATTAAGATACGGTAGGTAGAGATACAACTACACACAGTGTCTTCATGTTGACTACAGCTTTATGTCAACACTGAACGGTGACGATGACGGTAGCTTTATTTATGTTATGACGATCTGTGGGCTTCGTGTGGACGGTCCACAAATAATCGATTTTTGTGTATGTACGCGATGGTAGATCTTACTCGAATCTATAATCGACTTGAAATTGAATATGTACCTGTATGTATTTTACTAAAAATCGAATCTGACAGCTATCGCCCAAATCCTCGTAATGTGGTCATTATTTTGACCACCTTCTTTAAGCAAAGTCGGACTTGCAGGCTACTTTGATTAGGCGCCGGCAAAGTTGTATGGAATTTTATTATTGTCGTATTTTGCGGCCAGCAGTTTTATAATTGTCAAGTTTTGTTTCAAAAATAGAAGTCAAAAAGCCTAGTAAAAAAAGCGCGGCCACATTTTTTTCGTGCGTATTAAGGAAAATCCGACAATCAAATACCGTGATCATGAGCACAATACATGTCATGAGTGTTGCTTGAAAAACATTAATAAAGTAACTTACTGTACCTTTAAGAAATAATTCTTA
Organism: Zelleria hepariella; assembly: GCA_949319315.1. Lineage (NCBI taxonomy): Eukaryota > Metazoa > Arthropoda > Insecta > Lepidoptera > Yponomeutidae > Zelleria > Zelleria hepariella. The sequence continues at coordinate 11,558,236 of OX439391.1, read as the reverse complement.
CTTAAGAATACTTTAAATAAATTCCAATTTGGTTGACTGAGGTCGTTTTCTTTAAATTACTCGTAGGTACTGTTTGAGTAGAGCACTGCACAAGCCTTGGTCGGCAATGAGTAGGCGGCTGGCTACGCTATGATGGCCTCGAGCTTAGCTTAGCTAGCTAGGCTCTCGGCCCTCAAGCTTGGTCATCATTGCAGCCCTTGCTGACCGTGCTGTTGGCCTGGAGCTGCGCACTGTCGGCCATTAAAAGCGCGCCAGCTACGCACCCATTATAGACCCCGGCAGTAATGTACTAATTGTTGACAGATAATCGAGATTTCTGTCGCGATCCAAGGACAGCAGAAAATAAATCGCAACTATCTATTTTCTGCTACAAGTATCTCTCTCACTTTCTCTTATTTTGTATTACGACTTTTACGACGTATCGCGCTAATAATTATTAAAATATTCTCTACATAATAAACGCAGGTTTTTCTTAGAGGAAGGTTTTTTTTTTAAATTTAACTTTCTATTGTTTGTTTATTTGTTTATTTAGATACATTTGCAGAATGGTACATGATAAATTCTTAACTTATAAGCACAATGTGGATGATCCTGATGTACATTCCATAATAAATGTATACAACCTTCGCATCTAGTAATAAATAACAATAGTTAAAAATCTAACAATGCTGTAACCAAATTAATATGTCTATAATATTAATACAAGGAAGAAATAACATTTTTACTTTACTAATTTATTTATTTTACTTTTGAATACTTTTATTGAATTTGAAAATATATCAAGTTCGGGATCTTTGAGTGTTTTACTACTATAATTTTGACACATTCTATTTATAGGAGAGTGAGTACCAGTGTTTGTTTTGGACGTAGGTCCAGACAATATTTTAGTTATGGGCTTTCTAGGCTTGTTATAAGGGACGGTTATAGAAATTTGCGCTAATAGGTCGCTGCAACTGACTTTACCACTGATAAGATTGTATAGGAAGGCAAGGTCGTGTAGCTCGCGTCGGCTTTTTAGGGATGTCATTTTAAAGAATTGTAGGCGCTGATCATATGGACATCTATGGGAGATACCGGAGGAAACAAAGGCTAGGTGTCTTGTAAAGGATCTTTGCAAACTTTCAAGACGTTGGGAATGAGTAACGTAGGATGGATTCCAAGCTGAAGACGCGTATTCTAGCAAGCTGCGTACCAATGCGTTAAATAGCATAGTTTTTGTATGAGCTTTGAATCCCTTCGTATTACGTTTGATGAACCCAAGCATCTGTGCGGATTTTTTAGCAACAGCGTTGAAATGCGGTTTGAAGGTCAACTTTGAATCCAATGTGACACCTAGATCTTTAATTTCGTTGACCTCCATCAATTTCTCGCCAGCTAGATGGTAATTGGAAGCAAACGGTCTCCTTTTTTTTGTAAACTTGATGTGAAAGCATTTTTTTACGTTTAATTGCATGTCGTTGTTGCAGCACCAGCTTTGTAATCTGTCTAAGTCGTTTTGCAGCAAAATAGAGTCATTATGAGAGTTAATGGGCATAAATATTTTAAGATCGTCTGCGAATAAGGAACATTTACAGTTATGAATTTGTGAGATAATGTCATTAATGAAGAGGGAAAATAAAATAGGTCCTAGATGAGAGCCTTGAGGCACTCCGGAGTCAGCATAATACAGTCGCGATTCATATCCATTAACTGCTACAATTTGTGTGCGTTTTTCTAGGTATGACTTAAACCAACTGAGTAGTGTTCCGTGTATGCCACTTGCCTCGAGTTTAGCTATTAAAAGTGAATGGTTGACTTTGTCGAAAGCGCTGCTGAAATCCGTGTAAACGGCATCAACCTGGGAGCGAGCGTCGACGTGTCGTGATACATTCGATATAAAGGAGACGAGATTCGTTTCAGCAGATCGACCCTTTCTGAACCCGTGCTGAAAATCATTGATAAGAGGGTCTATGTGGCGAGTTATGATTGGGCAGAGTACTGATTCAAATAGTTTTGAGAAGCATGAGAGAATAGATATAGGTCGATAATTTTGTATATTACTATCGTCGCCTTTTTTCAGTAAGGGTAAAATTCTTGCCTTCTTCCATTCATGGGGAAACTTGCCTTCTGTTAGTGACCGGTTAAAAATGGTTGTTAGTGGATAAGTTAATGATAAAGCACATCGTTTAACAAAAAGGGGAGGGATGCTATCTGGACCAGAACCTTTGAAAATATCTAGTTTTTTAATTTTTTGAAGTACTTCTTTCTCTGTTATCTTTAAACTACCGATTGTATTATTTGAAAATGCCAGCGATGCAGTAGAGTGTTTAGTTGAGTTAGCCGAATAGGTAGAGGAGAAATGAGTTGCGAAGAGGTTTGCAACTTCCAGGCCTGTGTTAGCAGAGGAATCGTTCAAATGCATTTTAGCTGGAATAGATGATTCGCCCTTGCGTTTGTCTTTAACATAGCGCCAGAATGCCTTGGGGTTGCTCTGAAGGTCTTTTTCAAGTCGTTGTTTATATTCACTGTAGCACTTATTTAATAACTTATGACATCTACTACGAAGTAAGTCATATTCAAACTTGTCCCTAGGATTATTAAATATACGATACTTTTTTCTTACTTTATTTTGTTCAGAGATTAGTTTAATTAGTGGTTCGGTGTACCAGGGCGGGAATTTGGATTTTTTCTTTCTTCGTTTAGGTACAAATTTTTCTATTACTTGCATTAGATGATTGTAGAAGATTCGTAACATTTCGTCGACATCTTTGCAGTTATTGAGTACTTGCCAGTCTATAGATTTTATTTCAGATGTCATGCTGCTGTAATCGGCTTTATAGTAGTTGAAATCAGTACGGGGCTTGGAGTCTAAAAACTTAAGGTTAGTGAGCGGCAAATGGAGAAGCAGATTTGGATGAAATTTATCGAGTTTGCTAAGTAGGTCTATAGGCGGTAACACAGTAGCGTTGGTTATATTACTTAATATAAGATCTAGTTGCCTATTATCACAGTTAAGAATGTTATTAAATTGGTTTAAATTGTGAAGACTCATGAAATCGACTAGTGTATAACCTAGGTTATTATTATAATTAGTAGGAATTGTATAAAAGCAGTCTTTTTTCTTTTCCCAGTTAATAGATCCAATATTAAAATCGCCTAATATGACTAGGTCGTCATCAATATTTGTAACATTATTAATATTGTCTGTAAATTTTATAAGAGTATCAAGCTTGGGTGGAGATGGGAGGTAAAAGCCACAGATATAAACGTGCTTGAGAGCGTTATTGACTTTAAGAGTTAACTTGACCCAGAGATCTTCACATTCGCTTTCCCAGTTGTGAACACGAGATGATTCGATATCACGGGATACCGCGATCAATACTCCACCCCCATCTTCCTTTGAGCTTAATGACAAATCACGATCTCTACGATAAACTATATATCTATCATCAATAAATTCTCTATTACAAATGCTTGAGTTTAGCCAGGTTTCGGTAAAAACAATTACTTTGTAATTACATTGCAAAATGTTACTATATACTTGGTTTGTTTTTGTTCTAATACCTCTAACGTTTTGATAATATATATCCATAATTAAATAACAGTATTGACTTATAAAATATATTACTTATTGTGTACTATAGGAAATGTAAATAATAACTACACCATGAGCTTAAGGCTGTCATGGCTGCGGATTGGGATGGCCTGAGCAGATTCGTCCTTCCGAACATTGACTCGTCCATTGCGCGTTTTGTTTACCTTACAAGTACGTACATTGTTTGTGAACATTGCTGTGTAATGTAATGAAACGACTTACTTCATTCATTACATAATTCTTATACATACCTACTGAGCAAAGTTATCGTGCTGATCCAATAGAAAGAGTATTTGCTCATGTAGCAAATTATTTTATCTCAATGTTGGAAATACTTGGAAACTTTTAGCCTACTTTTTTATTTAATGTCCCTACACTTTGGTAACTTTACACGAAGACTTTGCATCTGAATAGTGTCGAAATGCTTTTAAACCCGCGTCGTAAATTCCCGAGATAGTAACCGTCTCAAAAGCATTAACATTGTTTGAAGGAAACCGTATTTGGATGGCCTAGTTTGTGGTGAGCAGAGCAGTGGCTCTACGTTCGGCTCTACCTTGACACTAGATTGGGGTTTTACGCTTGACTCACGGCCAGTTTTGGTAGGTACCTACTACTCCCAAACATTATAAAACAAGAGTTTACTTACTTCCAGTAACTATTTACAAAGTTTTATAAAGTGTTCTCTATCTCTATCGATCTATTTACTTAAGTACCAATAGTATTTGTAAAATTAAGCTCATTTTACGCTTAATTTTCAAAAAATATATGAGATTCGCCTTGATATAAAGTAGTCTCAATCACTTTGTCATGAATAAATAAAGTTTTTGGCGTGAATAAATACCTAATTATTTTTGATAAGATAAAGCTAGCAAAAAGCTAGCAATCCACAAAACAATATTTTTCATCTACAAAGATAAACCTCTTGCATAATACATTCGTGTCTGTGAAACCATGGAAATACACATACAAAATTTCAACCCAATCGGTCAAGCCGTTTCGTAGTTGACATACTGACACCTACCGGGTCACCGGCAGCGCCACCTACCGGGTCCAATTGTATTTTTGAATCATCCAGGAAACCATCGAAATACCCATAAGTATAAAATTTCAACCCAAACGGTTCAGCCGTTTAGAAGTTATGTGAAAAAGATAAGTACGAAAGGATAATTCTTACTACCCGTTCTCCTATTTCCCGTTTTCGCGTAGGAATGAAGCACTTTCCCGTGGTAAAAAGTAGCCTATGCACAGTGGTCGATTTGTACGATTTAGGCGGCCAAAACTATTTTATGCTTTATTTCAGTAATAAATACGACAACAAATGCTAATCTGGTATTTTAGAGTGAATATATATGTTTATCCCTATTCGTTTCATTGAAAGCGTATTTTTCTATACAAAAAAACATTTCTGTGAAAATATTTTTGTAAATAGCGCCAATGTTTTTAAATTTTCTTTAAATCTCCCTTTGGTGTAAAATATATATTTTGAGTTCATTTGAATTATCGAAATCGGCTTAGTAGTTTTTGATATTTGGGTTAAGAATTATCACAATTTGTTAAGTAAAAGACGGCCGTACATAAAAAAAAATGTTTATTCTCTACAGTCTGCATGCCTATTTAAATTGAAAATAAAATATGGATGACAAAAAAATACAGTATACACTAAAATTAAATGGTCAACAGTTATTACCACATTATTATACTAAATGTTACTTACAATGTTAGGTACCGAATCATAAACAATAAGACAATATTTTATGAAAGTTTAACATACAAATTGTTATGTTACTCTTTAAAAGACAATTCTTCCTCACCGTCACTTTCCATGCATTTATCACAAGTGCCTTTTGTATTTGGCTCTGCAGGAAGCAAAAGCTCCAAAGTTTCCTGCAAAAATGGTTTTGATCGGATCTTCTTTTTTTTTCTCATTGAACTGATGAGTGGATCTGATGTCAAGAGTAACCTGTGATAAATATCAAGGTTACAGTCTTCGCGTGAAAACTTTCAAGCAAAGTTTAGACGGTATGAGCGAAAGTGTTTATTACGAGCTTCTGCAGCTTCCTCCGAAAGTTGACCAATAGGCAATAGAGAATTTTCTATAACTTTTCCACCATGTACCAAAATTTTATGCATGGTAGGAGTCATAGAATGCCAACCATATACCTAACTCTACATACAGTTTTGCTGTCTCCATGGCGTATTCATCAAATTTCGGGACATCTATTTTGTGACCGCTTGATATGGCTTCCAAAATAACTTTAATTCTATAAATAAAATTAAAGTCTATTCCCGTTATTTCAGTAGCCAGATGTGGGTTTTCAAAAAATCTTCTACTAGTATTGCCGTCATTTGTGTTACCAAAATTACATTTTGGCATATCTACCAAGATACCTACTTCTTCTCTGAATCTTTGCTGAATCTCTTTTTTTTTTGTTGTTCTAGCATCTTTTCTGCTTTGGTTCTTTTTTCACGGTATTTCCCAACGGGCAATTTATAAGCTAAATGTAAAATACTCTCGAATAATCGAATTCTGGCATGTAAAGTTGATAGGCCAAATTCAAGCGATTCTGGGTGAATTTCGTTTTTTTTACTTAAGTCATTAAAGTTTTTTGAAGTGGCTCCGCATATGTAGCATCTACTCGTTGATTTGGTGTCAGTCGCCGCATTGCAAACTTTGCCGTCCACCATGGTAATTTTAAGACTGTGGCTAACCGAGAATTTTTGCCCATTCAGTTCCAATTCCGTGGCTTTTAGGGACTTCACACTGTCCCGAACGTAATTTATTTCATCTTTTGTAATGTCTGTAGACTCTTTTATAAATCTGAATCGTATCGGGCGGCAATATCGTGGTGAAGAAGGAGTCGGGTTTTGCCAAACCATTTTTGTTTTGTCTTCGCCGCAAACAATTTGTAGAGGCACGAATGAGCTCAAAAATATATTTGCATCCGAGTCGGCGTCATTCATTAACTTTTGTTTGTATTGAGCTTGTTGTGAACCATCACAACCCCATTTGCAGATAATCTGCAAGGAATTTCTCTCAGTTTCTGTAAGAGTCATTAGTACTTCTTCGAGGAAAATTGATAATCGCGTGACGGTGTGATCTAACAAAGATTGTAGATCACTTTCAGCACAGGAAGCGGTCACTCGTAGCGTCTCTTTGGGTGGGTAACATTCCTGTTTAGCCTTCAACACTAATTCGTAGCACGGGTAAAAGCTTCTGTTGGTTGCTCGCACAATTTCATATTGACTTCGTGTCAAATCAGCGTCCACGCACATTCGCAGTGCCTCCCGAGGCGTAAGGGGATCTTGTGCCTTTGATTTGGAATGTCTTTTTTTACATTCGTTTGCGGCTGCAGGCGAATTTGTAATATCTTTTAGGACTTGCGAGGCGTTTCTTTTTCCTTCTTTTTGTAAAATTACTTGCGCTGCGTGAACTATCACTTCTTTGCCTACAGAGGAGCGAACTTCTTCTGTTTTCCTCCTTTTAGTTCTTTCATTACTTTCACTGAATGTTTTGCTAGGTCGTCCTGACTTATTATGCGTTTTTATGGGCATCTCGAACGTTCCTGCTAACCATGCATCATTGCTTATAAGAAAATTTTCTAGCGTGTTGCGTGCTTTGGACCATCTCTTTTTTATTTCTGTTTTAAAATATGAAAATTTATGATTTATATACTTTTTGTCTTCGTCGGAGTCCCCGTAAGACACTAACAAATAATTTTGTAAGTATTCCAATTTGTCGTTTATTGATGGAGAGTTTTCCTCAATCATCTTATCAAAAAGATATCTGCGAGTTACTACCTCCATGCCCGAGTAACTTGATGAACCTAGAACAACGAAAAGGAATTTTAACGCAAAAGAAACAAAAAAGGAATTTTTCTCACTTTCTGCCTAAGTTAATGAATTATTATTTTTCTCGCGAAGTGGTCAAAGGTGGTGGCTATTTTTTTTGTGGTTATCTGCTCAAAGAGCTATACTATTAGAAACCATAAGGAATTTAACTCGGACGGTCTCGGAAGTACAACATTTTTACTATTGAAAATAAAAAAATGATAATATTTTCTATGAAAAAGGGCGATCTTTGATACGTTGTAACTGCACTAAATATTGATATTCCTTATCTTAATTTAAATTATATTTGAAGGAGCTTACCTGAATTTTCGACTTCCATCACTTTCACTTGTAACTGAATAATATCCAATGAAATATTCACTTTAGAATATCGGTTGCGCTAAGAGTGTCGAGAACGAACGCGTACAGCTTGCGCGACGATCAAGTTCCGACTACCTGTGGGGGCGCGCACGCAGTTCTAGGAACTGGGGAGGGGTGGGGTTTGGGCAGTCGGGGTGTCTATTTTTCCGGGAATCAATTAGTTTTGTTATAAGTTAACTTTGAGAAATGGACTTTTGGCCGCCTAAATCGTACAAATCGACCACTGTGCTATGTTCATCAGAGATAAGGTCGGCTTCTAATGGTAAAATAATTTTTCAAATCGGTCCAGTAGTTTCGGAGCCTATTCAATACAAACAAACAATCAAATCTTTCCTCTTTATAATATTAGTGTAGATCACAAATACCTAAGTAAGTAAAAGTTTTAATCACACACGAGGTTTTATTTAGTCACGAAACTAAATAAAACCTCGTGTGTAAAGTAAAACTAAACACAAAACAATCACGCCCTAGACTGATTTGCAATTATTGGATATATACATTGGGAATATTCAGGAAAATACTTCAATCAGGCCCTTCGGGTTAAAGCCCTTCAAATTGCAGCAAGTATATTTCGTTCATGACGAATAAGCTAAATCCGGATAAGCACGTCCAGTGCTGACGAAGTTGTTGTCGTTTTACTAGCATCGGGAGCATTGGAGGCATGATTGAATGTATTCTATTCGGTGCTATACAGCTTTGCTTACATAATTGATTGACACATCGATTCTTCTCATTATCATGGAGCGACTGAATTTCCATTGTACCTCTATGTAATAGGTAACCAGTCAGTTCTTGACCTCGAGTGTGTATGGTCATACATAATTATTGTACGAGCAGTCAATCCACATCGTGAAAATGGCTCGTTGCCAGAAAATTTATTGGTTTTCCGTTTTTACAATAATAATGTTGAAGGTCCCCAAAACTTACGATAGTTTTCTCTTATCTATCTTGTTTTGTTATAGGACTAAATAGGTAGATTTGAAGACAGAAACAAATTAGGGTATGTTGTTTGTGACAGAATTTTGCTGTGCGTTGTTATTTCCACAGCCAGTTAGATCTTCCAAAAGATACGAATAGCATTTCGCAATCTACATCCTTCTCCAAATTTGGCAATGGTATCACTTGCCAAGGCCATGAAGGTTGTTGGTTGTGTGTGATTAAGCCGGAAAGTCGTACTTGGTTGAGTTAAAATGACCCTGATTCGCGCGACGGTTTATTAGATAGATGCAGTGAGTGTCCACTCTAGACCCACCCACTTACTCTACATCTAACAGCATTTTTAGTGAGGCTGTCTGTTTGTCCCATTGTTATTGTCTAAGTAACTAGAGATTCTCATCTAAAATAAAATTAAAGGTCTAACGTAAACCTTTCTACAGTAACAGTTATAGTAGAGATGTAGAATTGGAATAAACGAGTAGAATAGCACGGTAGAGTACCTACCTACTAAATATCTACTGTTCAGTTTTGGTAGAGTAGTAGAGTAGCTACCACGGGTGTAACGTTACCAATAATGAGTGCTCGCTTTCCGTACTCTATAGCTTGTGTACCCTAGGCTGTGTAACCCGAGATACTATCACGTTTTTATTCAATATTCGCATTTATTTCTGTGCTCACTTTCGGGGCTGTGGGCGGTAGCATGTCAAAGCATGACAAGCGAGTGGAGCTGCGGTCATAAGCTAGTTTTGGCTAAATTGTTACTGGCATTGTATAAAAAATCCAACTTGCTTTGGCTGCACGCAACTGAAGGTTACCTATCATATGAGTAGGTAATACCATTTTCGGAACTAAGTAAGTTATTCGTCCGGGTTCATCGGTTCAGCAACGATGGTTTGGTCAGTCTACTTGGACAGGAGATTGCATTGTTTGTTTTTTACCCTTCCTTGTGTGGTATAAATATAATATTATTTTTATCCTACATAGGTAAGTAGATAGGTACACTCCAAATAAATCACCAAGTCGTTGCGTGTGGTCACGGTGTTTGGTGGAAACATGAAAAGTACCAACAGTTTATAAATATCCATCTCGGAACCGTACCTATACATCCATGGAATATGAAAATAATTCTCCACGGCACTAGAGTTTCTCTCCCTAGGTACCTAGTAAAACATACAGGCCAAGTTTCCAACATTGCTCGCGTTTCACAACCGGTCTTGCAGGTCCTGTGATCAAGTTGTTCTTTTTTTCTGTTCATTATTTTTCCCTATATTGTAGGTGGCAGTTTCAAGTCCATTTTGTTATTAAAATGCCGTGGCTGTTTATTCTACAGCTCGAAATTGAATGAATATGTTCGGCTGCCCACAAATTCCCTATAATAGTAGCTTATTAAAAAACAAAATACTTGTACCGTCAGCAACACGCCACGATACCCCAAAATAGCTCTTATCGTGCGCAGTATAAGTGCAAAACGGGGTAGGGTATCCTAAGGTGTCGCTGACAATACATACACACAATGATGAAAATAGGAATACTTATTATGCAAGTTGTTATTCAATAAAATAAATAAGTTAATTCAGATACCTACAGTGCAAGGATACAGTCGATTTCCAGGAAAAAAAACACACATGTCTTACTGCCGGTTTCTGAATTGAGAAATTCGCTGAGCAAATGGGTAAGTATCGTCCTGTCTCTGCAGATTTCTCACAAAAGAGCGTGACAGAACGATAGTAAAGTATTTGCTTAGCAAAATTCTCAATTCAGAAACCTGGCCTTACTTTAGTAACTAAGTACTCGTACTTAGCTCACTTAAAAAAATATTTATGTGAGTAGATCTACGTTATTTATGTACTTGTGAGTAGCAAAACCTTGTATGCCCTTCGATCATGCGATACAGTTAAGCAGATATCTAAAATCATGTAGGAAAATACCAGCAAGTTAGTAGGTACCTACCTACCTACATAATTACCTATTTACCTTATTAAGTAGGTACGCTTGAATTTTTGACGTATTTGGTTTAGTCAGTTTTAGCAACTAAAACTGACTGGACCAGAATACAGTTCGCATTTATAGACTTACCATATTCCTTGCCCATGCTTCAATGTAACTTTTGTCTTCGTAGATCTGAAACTTGTTCTGTAATTTCTCAGCCTCAAAACCAGCAATGCACTATGTCTCGGTCACTGACATTACATTTTCAATGGTTGGTGCCGTAACTAATTCTAGCCCACCATCACTTTGTCACTAGACTCAGCAGAATACTCACTTTTATTAATTTAAAGCTTTTGACGGTCTCTTCTTCTGCTCTACTAAAGTTATAAATTAACACAATAAACACCGATATTATTTTGAAAGATCACTATGTTGTTCGTGTTGTTTACGTACGATTAAGTTCAGGTTGGTCGAAAGTATTTTGTCTTTGTGCAGAGCGCAAGCCGGCGTGGTGTCGTGGCGCGGCTAGCCTCGGAACTGACTGAACCGAGCCAATCCAAATGTATTTAGAATCCCCGATTCCTAGTCGAGAACTACTTTCAATTAAAACCTCGGTCTTTTTCATTTCCTTTAAAACGAGCGAGATAGACAAACGGTCAGCGAGAGTTTGACTCGTAAAAGTTTTAAACGTAATTTCGTATGAGTCAATGCAAAACAAACGCTGCAGCCTATTTGCAATGCACCTTTCGTTACACGAAGGTGCTGTTTGAATAATATTTCTTTATCAGACACAAATATATTACACAATCAGGAAACAAAGCCCCAGGGCACAGAATAGTAAAATTTTATAATAATATGTGAGAACTATACATTTATTATAGAGACCGAATCTTTGAAACCTTAACTCTACCTAACATATTTTTTGTACATACAAACTGAGGCCCTACACTTGCATCCTTACCACAAAACGTACATGCTCGATTACTTTCAGGGTTTAAAGAAAAAAAAACTGTATATTGTTTACTCAAATAGATACCTACCAACAATAAGTAGATAATGATGTCCACATGAGTATACCTAATTATTATCGATTCAAGTCGGTGGTGGGTGAGTGGTTCTTGTGCATAGTTTTCCTGACTTCTTATCGCGTTGATAACTAATCAAGCGATCGATCGATAAATTAATAAAATCAATGGCTCTATCCAAGCCGACATTCCGAAAGATAATTTCTATCGGGCATTTCCAATTAGTCAAACCAAATGAAGTAGGGACTTACCCACTTGTTTACCTTAACAGTTTAACAGGTAGGTAGGTGTAATAGTTTTACGGCTAGATTTATGTCACTTTATATTCACCTATTGATTAATTTAACAAAATAGAAGCACCTCCTAAAGTGTGATAAAGCCAAATACCTATAATTATGCTCCTGTTGTCACAGGGACGGACGGTCAAGGACCTTTCTTTATCCTTTCGCTGCTTTACTCACATAAGCCGGTGAGGTAGGTCCTGTCGCCTTGCAAGTTCAGCGAACTAACTTCTCCCTACTAGATTTCCAAATACCAAAAAAAGCTGTTGGTTGTTGGTAAGTATTTGGATGTTAGTCTGCAGTTTATTATTTATTTTAATTCCGCAGCGGTCCTGAACCGAACGTTGGGGTAAACGTCCTAGAAACGAGACTGGTTGAGGAACAAAGGACCTGTAGCGAATACACTGCACCTCCCGTCTGGCTGTTGACCTTGCCACTTTTTTGTGCGACAGCTAAGTAACAGTTTCTTTTTACATTTCCGACAGTTTTCAGTTCCTCACAGACAATGTTTTAATTATGTGAAAAATCTCTTGAGACCGGTATTGTTTGATTAACCAATAGAAAAGCAGGTACCTCGTTGCATTCCTTGGGGGAAAAGTAACTGGAATTTTAACATTATTAATGCACCTTTATGTTTATGCGGCCTGCCCCTCTACTCTTGTTGCTATTTTTCAATATTGCGTCATGCAACTCTTGGATAAAGCCATTCACTGCATTTTATTTAGAATACAGGTAGAGCACACTAGCGCCGCAAATACCTACAAAGAAAAATATTATTATTTTTGTTCTTGCATAAAACGGGACCTTAAAGCTGTTCTTAACCCTGGATTTAACTATTTTTAGGACCGGGCTTGAGAACTTTTAGGTTCGATATATTTCCAAAAAATTGTTATCGAAAAAGAAATTAAGTTTTTTCATTTGCGGTATTTCAAGTGTGGCAGTGCCTATGGGGCGTCACCTTAAAAAAAATGGCAATAATTATTTTTAGATTTCACCTAGTATAAAGAAAAGTAAGATGTAGCCTGTACAATTAATTGTACATGTCCCACTAGCTGGGCAAAGGCCTTCTCTGCCACCTAGTATAGTTTTTGTTTAATTCAATCTAACTACTTTTGTTTCATTTAAATATACAGTCCATTTAAATACCTGAAATAACAATAGTCGACCCTGGCTAAATATTGAAAAAAAAAAAAAACGTCGAGAGTAGAGGTGCTGGTATGTTTGCATCTACTGCCAATTCGGAAGGCAAAGTTTTTTGTTCGAAAGTCCGTTATTGGCTTAATCTTATCTTTAGACAATATTGAAAAACTAATTTCAATATTTTTTATTTTGGTTCAGTAGTTTGGATTTCACAACGTTTCAAAGATACGGTTTTATGACGTCACGCGACGGTCTGCATACTGTAATGTTGGCGGTCATAGGAACAAAACATTTTAGCGCATAAAAACAAAACTACTGGACCAAAATAAAAAATATTGAAATTAGTTTCTCAATATTGTCTAAAGATAAGATTAAGCCAATAACGGACTTTCGAACAAAAAACTTTGCCTTCCGAATTGCCATTGTATTTGTGACAATAATAAAAAATACAATACTAAATGTAATCCTTGTAGATAAGTGCTTACATGCCTAAAAAAATGTAAAAAAGTAGGTACCATCTCTATCTACGGTACAGGCCCCGACGAGATTCGAACTCGTGATCTCCTGTTTACTAGACAGGCGCTTTAACCAACTAAGCCACGGCGCCTCCGGTACGATTGCCGAAATTATCGTACCATTGGAAGTCCAGTTTCAACAGCGATAAAATATGTACGAATTATCTCAAATACTGGTTTCGTTCGTGGTAAAAATAACTAAGTAGGTTACCTAACTAAAAGAAAACAATGTGACGTCGTGGGGAAATACGCACGCTTAGCGTGGGAACGGAAATTCCTATAATCTTCTTGTCAAGTCTTACTGAGAGCTGGAAAACTAATTCATAAATCGATTTTTCAATAAATTCAAAGTGAATTTCGTAAGCGTCGGCTACAGTACGAGTAAGTTTAAACCGTTTACAGTAAACTGTTAAACTTACTCGTATTTATGTCGGTGTAGCCGACTAGTTTCGGTTCTCTTTCGGAGACCTTAATCATAGAGCTGATATGGCGTTGATAAACCGTTTACGAATTACAAAATGTGCAGTGCTTACGAAAGTTATCAAAGTGCCATTAGTAATGAGCACTTTATTGTCTGCAGTCTTGTTTTCTTACCATCGATATGAGCAAACGCAGTGGTTCCCAAACTCGTGGAAAGGCAACTAAACATTTCGATTACTTAAAGGTCGAATGTCGATCCCCTTATCTTTGCATTGATGTTTCCTTTCGGCCTAAGCTTAGGTAGTTACGTCATCTTAGGAAAATATGTTGTATAATCCGGTTCAAATGCTATTAGGATAGGTACGACCTTTTGGAGTTGCGTTACGCGACAGTGATGACTTGTAGAGTCAGAAAAACATTCAGATGAATAAAATCGAACCTGCACCTCTATTATCTAAAAATTCCACTCAACCTCCGAGCGTCAAAACACTCGAAAATAGCGCTTATTGAGATGAACAATCTTTTATTTGACATTTAAAAACCGTTATGTTTATTGCGCATGTTTTTATCATTTATTGAACATCTAGGTAACACAGGTAAATACGCTATACTTAGTATAAATAAAGGCCTTTGCATCTACGTAATGAGATGATTTATGATTTATGCAGCATCTCATACTTAGTATAGATAGCTTGTAGCAAGCACTGATTCAATACGAAATGTAGACATTTTTTTTTACTTTTTCAATCCGTGGGATCAGGTTTAGTAGAATGGGACCATTCAATTTTCCCCTGGATCAACCTGCAGAGTGCAACACCGTTGCCACCTCTCCGAACCAATCTCAGTAACGGCAGGAGTCAAACAGGGGTGCCTGCTCTCGCCACTGCTCTTCTTAATTGTTTTGGACGACGTGATGTGCCGAGCAACATGCAAATGTCGAAGAGGCCTTCCTTGGACTGATTCCAAAGACCTGGAAGACATCGATTTCGCGGACGATCTTTGTCTGCTTGCAACAAATGTCAAACATCTACAGACTAAGACCGACGACTTATCCCACGAGGCTGCGAAGGAAGGACTTCGCATAAACTGCAGCAAGACAAAGGAAATGCAACCGATAACGCCCCAATCATCGTCAACGGAGAGGTCGTCGAGAGGGTAGAAAAGTTCGTTTACCTGGGCAGCGTGGTGGAACCACAAGGTGGAACAGAGGCCGACATAGAAGCTCACATTAACAAAGCGCGAGCAGCCTTTGCCCAGCTCAGGCCAGTGTGGAACTCCTCTGTCATCACTCAACGCACCAAGCTGAGAATTTTTCAGTCGAACGTCAAGTCTGTACTCCTCTACGGTTGCGAAACCTGGTTTGTCAGAAAAGACTTATCGAGCCAACTTCAAGTATTTGTCAACCAGTGCTTGAGGCAACTTCTAAGAATATTCTGGCCAAAGAAAATTACCAACACAGAACTGTGGAGAAGGACTAGCCAAAAACGAATAGACGAAGAAATAAAGTTGCGAAAGTGGCGTTGGATAGGTCATACTATGCGAAGACCCGAAAACCACCCCTCCAAGATAACCCTCCACTGAAATGGTGTCCAACTGGAACACGAAAGAGAGGGCGCCCTAAAACTACTTGGCGTCGATAAGTGCAACAGGAGGCTAACAGTCTTGAAATGAGCATATCCGAGCTTGAAATGAAGGAGCAAAATCGGCCGGACTGGAAAACTGTTTTGAGAGCCCTATGTCCCTGATTAGGGATAAAAGGAACTCATAATGTGTGCGACAAAAAAATCTAACGAATCACTTTTCTAAAGAAAAAAAAATTTTTATTTTCAGTGAAAAATTAAAAAGACCAAAAAAAAAAGTTACTCAAAAAAAAAACAAAAAAAAAACTCCAATAAAAATATCAGAACATAGGGGTTCGGTTAGCCCAAGATCTACACTGCCTCAGGCCTCCCGCTCGACTACTTTTCGGGACACCTGAATAGTGGTTCGCCACACAAACAAAACTTTCGCTATAAATTCGACATTAAAACATCCTTATGGCGGCGCCGGGACGTCTGCAGGCCACCCTCAGTAGCGTCGGAATGATTGGCTTTGTGCCAAATATTTCGTACATGTAGATCTCACGACTGTATGCGAATCAATGTACACACGACAGCACCACACTAGAGGTGCGCGAAACGCTTCAGTGAAAAGAAAAGAATGATACAGTTCATTCCCTTCACTGAACTAGTTCACTCTTTTAGTTCATAGTTCACTTAAAGTTCATTCATAGTTCACAGCTCATTCACAGTTCATAGTTCATTCACGGTTCATTCACAGTTCATTAATAGCTCATTCATAGTTCATAGCTCAGTAGTTCGTTCACGTATCTTTTGACTCACGGTAGTCCGCGAATGACAAAGGCGAGACACATGCATTAGTTACAGAATTTTGGTTCTTAGTGTGGTAGATTTAAGAATGTTTCTTGAAGAATGAACTACGTGGACTAAAGTGAATGTGATATGTAAAGATTCGTAGTGAATGAATGAGTAAATGGTTTCATATAACGGATGCATTCAATCGAAGCATTCATTCGTGAACTACACACCTCTAACCACATCGACTCTTACACGCTAGCACTTTACTCGGTTACGTTACCAGCGACTTTACAACAAAAGTGTAGTCTAACGTGCTCTCGTGTGTACTAACCTCTTAGAGAACCCTGGGCCCTTAGCCTGTAACGCAATGGTGCCATAATGGGCTCCCGGTTGACGGTTTCAATTACGATTTATTAATGCTGTCGGTCCAGTGTCGGTCCTTTTAATGTTTTTGTAGTACAGCAAAGAATATTAAGAGTCTTAATTCTAGAGGATTAGTTCGCTGGTTGTAGGAGAGAAACGAAAAAATCCCGGTTCTACCTGGGACGCCATAGATACGCCATTGTGTTACAGGCTTAGGCCCCTGGTTAGGCTCAGCAGCAAACAGGACAGCAAGTACACTGGTACATTTTCGTTGCAGTCGACTGTTTCGTCACTATACAGGGTTATAGGTCAGTGGGGGAACTTCTAATTATGTTCTTAAAAGGAACGACACCGATTTTGAGAAATTAAAAATAGTATCAAGAGATCAACAGATTTAAAAAAATACCTTGTTCTAGCCGGGAATCGAAACGATTTTATTAAAACTTAAACTTTCGTAAGCACTGCACATTTTTTTAGCGCGATAAAATAGAAACGATATTGATTTTGTAGATTGTAAGGAGTATTTTTACATTCTAATAATCACTTTTACATTCTAAAACAGTGCGTCTAGCACGACTAACAATACTTCTGACTGCGCTTTATACAAGGTGTTACAAAAGACCCTAACTCTTTTTACAGGTTAATAGCACCCGGTGATAGGGATCACACATCATCATTAGCCCACTTCTGGGTATAGGCCTTTTCCCTTTTCTTTAACTTTTTTTTTTAGAATTGACAGCCGGTTATATTATCCTGTAAAATGAATTAGGAAGTTTTGTAACACGTAAACTGATTTTGTTAAAAGTTCATGCGATTTTAGCGCTAGGTACCCCTAGCTATTGCATTTGAGGGGGATGCAGGTATTCGAAGGAAGGACAAGGGTTTAGGTAGGGATAAGTCATACAATAAACAATATTGGCTTCGGTCATTATAATTTTATTCGCATATATAATAATATTGATTATGATACATGGAGCGTCAACGCGCGCCGGTCAGCAGACACCGCGCCAGGTCAGTTACTTCGCTCCAAATAATTACTTTTTAATAATATTGCATTGAATTAAATCTGCGAAATCCCAAGCTATGTATTAACTAGTGAGAGGGCTCAAGGCAGCATCATTTACTTTTTTGTCGTATCGTCTCGCGATACAAAATTCGATTGCAGCGAGGCCGCCGACCGTTTGCGTTTATACTTAAATATAACAGTCAAATGAACAGTCACATGTACCTGTCCGATCAATATATTTACATACAAACAAACGGACCGCCTCCCGTACGCCTGCGCGGCTTTCGTCACGGTCGGAATGCAACGTGTGGCTCGCGGCGATCCTCATCCGCCGTAACGCGAATTACGTATCGATAAATATACTCACGCCGCTAAATACAGTCTCTACGCGTGGCCGCGAGCCGCGGCAGCTCGCCGCCTCATCACTGCGTTCATCGCACTACTGGCTAGTTCAATCGTACTAATCGAAGATATACCGCACTTCGACGAGTATCAACTTAAATAATCTTAAAATCACTTCCATAATTTACGACTTAAAATACCGAAAACCTATATCTGACGTGTGGGAACGTCGCTTTAATCTCCATGTCCCTTGGGGGGAGTGTGTCGCGGCGCTCACTCGGCCTTGGCCTCGACGGGCGCGGGCTCTGCCGCGGGCGGGGCTTCGCTCTCAGCCGGCTCCGTCACTGGCGGGGGCGCCTCTGTCTCGGGGACACGCTCGCCGCCTCCGCCGCCGGCGTCTGCAGGATAACACACATACAACACATTACTCCATGATTACTATACATAGTGAAACATTATCTAGTATTTCTACCGCATGATGATGTTCATCGTGCCACTAGAGCGGGAAGAGTGATAAATTAATTGTTGCGGCACTATGCACCCTGTGGCGGTGAATTCACCGCGCCAGAGGATTGAACATGGGTATCGAAAGTAGCTGTCATGTCATAGCGGTTGACGTAGAACTTGTTTTTCATAAGAAGACGTTCAATGAAGGCGACCCGCAGCGCGTTACTGGGAGCGCGAAGGATGACGCTTTCGAGACGAGAGAAGAATATACGATCTAATGTCTGTTATGTTCGATTCCCGGCGCAGGCATGTACCTATGACTTTGTTTCTTTTCAAAGTTACGTACATTTGTGAATTTGAAGTAGCAAAACCACTCGCTACCGGTGAAGGTAAACATCGTGAGGAACCCCGCGGATTAGTTGGCTCCACATGTATTGACTTGTCTTTCCTGTGGGCTAGGCCGACTAAGCTGTCAGGATGGTATAGTTGCTGGGCAAGCCTACTCCATCTAAATTCAGGCACTGCAGCGCCGAGTGGTCTCTACACCCATCTAGCGTAAGTTAAGGTGCCACTGGACGCTGTAAAATCATCTTATTACGTAGATGCAAAGGGTATTAAAAAGGACAATGGGGACCACGTGAATGTTAAAAAATACCAACATAATCAGTGGCGAATCCAGGATTTTGATTTGGACCCAATGATGGTAAGTTTTTATCAAGATGAAGTAAACACAAAAAAGCATACATTTGTAAGTATGCATGGATGGATGGATGTTTATTACTCTTTCACGCTGAGACGGCTGAACGGATTTGGATGAAATTTGGAATAGACATAGCTTAGACATCAGAATAACACATAGGCTACATATTATCACGCTTTTACACTTAGGAGCAAAGTAAAGCATATATCCTTTTTCTGTAGCCCACGCGGAGGAAGTCGCGGGCAAAAGCTATTAATAATAATAATACTGACTGCGCGGATGCTGGTAGTAGGGCGAGGGGCGCGGCTGCGCGTGGTGTCGCGGCGGCGCGGGCGGCGCGGCGCGGTAGAGCGGCGGCGCGGGCGCGTGCGGCCGCTGGATCGGCGACGGGTACCGCGGCGCTGACATCCCGCGGGCCATGTTCGGGTTGCCGTTGCCGCCGCGCCCGTTGTTGCCCATGCCGACCATTTGCTGGAAATGCAGGGAAGACTGGTAAAATTAAATTAGATTCGGCTCAACGTATGTGTTATGAGTGCGATAGAAGATAAAAGCTGCGAAGGAATAAGAGAGACCATATCTGCGGTTGCGAGTCTTGGACACCCAAAGATGTTAACTTCCGTCCGACTGTGGAATGGATGTTAACGAGGAATAGAAGTTAAAGCGAGAGAGAGAGGGTAAGGAATAACCATGTAGTGAAAGACCTGATTTTTGAACCCAAGATCATCGACGAAGTAATCCGACGAACTCAGTAAGCTTACTGCCGATTTCTGAATTGAGAAATTCACTAAAATACGTAAGTATCGTTCTGCCTCTGCAGATTTCTCACAAAATAGTGTGACAGAACGATATTTAAGTATTTACTTAGTAAGATTCTCAATTCAGAAATCTGGCCATAGTCAACAATTTTGAAGGATTAGGGAGTTCAAAGAAGGTACTTAGGCACTAGCCACACAGTGGGTGAAGACGCGGCGCGGACGTGACGTTTTGTTTTTACCTCACGGGTCGCAGTGCGTCGCTTCCGATCTCGTTGGCCGTCGCTACCTGGCCGCTAGTGCGCTTTTGCTCTTAGGAGTACCAAGCGGTCAATGACTAGTTGACCGTCGCAAATACCCCTAAGAGATGACCTGCGCGACCTCCAGGTTGGCGACTGATAGGAGACCGCGCAAGATAGAGACCAGGGACTTCTTGCGACTGAGGCCAAGGTCCACTTCGGGTCGCTATGTTTTCTGGGTACACCGGGCCCTGACTACTCGTCTTAACTACAACTAGATCGACAATCGATCGATGGTTTTGACAAACGCTCGGGGGCATATCTGATGCAAAGGATTGCCCTTGCTGTGCAGCGTGGTAAAGCCGCAAGCGTTATGGGTACTTTTGCGTCAGATGTGTCCCGGGGTGGTCTTTTTAAATAGTTTTTTGACTTATGTTTTGACATTATTTTAATTTTATTAGTTTAGTTGACGATACGATTCACAGTGGTCGATTTGTACGATTTAGGCGGCCAAAACTATTTTATGCTTTATTTCAGTAATAAATACGACAACAAATGCTAATCTGGTATTTTAGAGTGAATATATATGTTTATCCCTATTCGTTTCATTGATAGCGTATTTTTCTATACAAAAAAACATTTCTGTGAAAATATTTTTGTAAATAGCGCCAATGTTTTTAAATTTTCTTTAAATCTCCCTTTGGTGTAAAATATATATTTTGAGTTCATTTGAATTATCGAAATCGGCTTAGTAGTTTTTGATATTTGGGTTAAGAATTATCACAATTTGTTAAGTAAAAGACGGCCGTACATAAAAAAAAAAGTTTATTCTCTACAGTCTGCATGCCTATTTAAATTGAAAATAAAATATGGATGACAAAAAAATACAGTATACACTAAAATTAAATGGTCAACAGTTATTACCACATTATTATACTAAATGTTACTTACAATGTTAGGTACCGAATCATAAACAATAAGACAATATTTTATGAAAGTTTAACATACAAATTGTTATGTTACTCTTTAAAAGACAATTCTTCCTCACCGTCACTTTCCATGCATTTATCACAAGTGCCTTTTGTATTTGGCTCTGCAGGAAGCAAAAGCTCCAAAGTTTCCTGCAAAAATGGTTTTGATCGGATCTTCTTTTTTTTCTCATTGAACTGATGAGTGGATCTGATGTCAAGAGTAACCTGTGATAAATATCAAGGTTACAGTCTTCGCGTGAAAACTTTCGAGCAAAGTTTAGACGGTATGAGCGAAAGTGCTTATTACGAGCTTCTGCAGCTTCCTCCGAAAGTTGACCAATAGGCACTAGAGAATTATCTATAACTTTTCCACCATGTACCAAAATTTTATGCATGGTAGGAGTCATAGAATGCCAACCATATAACTCTACATACAGTTTTGCTGTCTCCATGGCGTATTCATCAAATTTCGGGACATCTATTTTGTGACCGCTTGATATGGCTTCCAAAATAACTTTAATTCTATAAATAAAATTAAAGTCTATTCCCGTTATTTCAGCTGCCAGTGGTGAAGAAGGAGTCGGGTTTTGCCAAACCATTTTTGTTTTGTCTTCGCCGCAAACAATTTGTAGAGGCACGAATGAGCTCAAAAATATATTTGCATCCGAGTCGGCGTCATTCATTAACTTTTGTTTGTATTGAGCTTGTTGTGAACCATCACAACCCCATTTGCAGATAATCTGCAAGGAATTTCTCTCAGTTTCTGTAAGAGTCATTAGTACTTCCTCGAGGAAAATTGATAATCGCGTGACGGTGTGATCTAACAAAGATTGTAGATCACTTTCAGCACAGGAAGCGGTCACTCGTAGCGTCTCTTTGGGTGGGTAACATTCCTGTTTAGCCTTCAACACTAATTCGTAGCACGGGTAAAAGCTTCTGTTGGTTGCTCGCACAATTTCATATTGACTTCGTGTCAAATCAGCGTCCACGCACATTCGCAGTGCCTCCCGAGGCGTAAGGGGATCTTGTGCCTTTGATTTGGAATGTCTTTTTTTACATTCGTTTGCGGCTGCAGGCGAATTTGTAATATCTTTTAGGACTTGCGAGGCGTTTCTTTTTCCTTCTTTTTGTAAAATTACTTGCGCTGCGTGAACTATCACTTCTTTGCCTACAGAGGAGCGAACTTCTTCTGTTTTCCTCCTTTTAGTTCTTTCACTACATTCACTGAATGTTTTGCTAGGTCGTCCTGACTTATTATGCGTTTTTATGGGCATCTCGAACGTTCCTGCTAACCATGCATCATTGCTTATAAGAAATTTTTCTAGCGTGTTGCGTGCTTTGGACCATCTCTTTTTTATTTCTGTTTTAAAATATGAAAATTTATGATTTATATACTTTTTATCTTCGTCGGAGTCCCCGTAAGACACTAACAAATAATTTTGTAAGTATTCCAATTTGTCGTTTATTGATGGAGAGTTTTCCTCAATCATCTTATCAAAAAGATATCTGCGAGTTACTACCTCCATGCCCGAGTAACTTGATGAACCTAGAACAACGAAAAGGAATTTTAACGCAAAAGAAACAAAAAAGGAATTTTTCTCACTTTCTGCCTAAGTTAATGAATTATTATTTTTCTCGCGAAGTGGTCAAAGGTGGTGGCTATTTTTTTTGTGGTTATCTGCTCAAAGAGCTATACTATTAGAAACCATAAGGAATTTAACTCGGACGGTCTCGGAAGTACAACATTTTTACTATTGAAAATAAAAAAATGATAATATTTTCTATGAAAAAGGGCGATCTTTGATACGTTGTAACTGCACTAAATATTGATATTCCTTATCTTAATTTAAATTATATTTGAAGGAGCTTACCTGAATTTTCGACTTCCATCACTTTCACTTGTAACTGAATAATATCCAATGAAATATTCACTTTAGAATATCGGTTGCGCTAAGAGTGTCGAGAACGAACGCGTACAGCTTGCGCGACGATCAAGTTCCGACTACCTGTGGGGGCGCGCACGCAGTTCTAGGAACTGGGGAGGGGTGGGGTTTGGGCAGTCGGGGTGTCTATTTTTCCGGGAATCAATTAGTTTTGTTATAAGTTAACTTTGAGAAATGGACTTTTGGCCGCCTAAATCGTACAAATCGACCACTGTGCGATTGTCGATTGTTTGTGTTTTTTTGTGGTGTTTAGGTTTAATTGAGTGCTGTTTATATTTTGTCTGTGTTTTTTTTATGCATGAATAAACATTAATTCATTTCAAAGTTAACTAGATCGTAGAGTTGTGTTACCTGCTGCTGGTGCTGGTGATGCGGGTGCTGCTGGTGCTGCTGCTGATGATGAGGGTGATGTTGCTGCTGCTGGTGGTGCGGCGGCTGGTGGTGCTGGTGCGGCGTGTGCGACGGCGGCGGGTGCTGGAACTTGTGCTGCGGCGGCGAGTGCGGCGGCTTGTTCACCTGACCGTACTGTGGACAAACAAACATTACGGTTATTACGATAGCGGTCGAGGCAGGGCTAAACAATTACTTCTGTCTGTCAGTAATGTCGGGAGTCTATCCGTCCTATCTCGGCCGCCGGCCCCTCGTCAGCAGTGACCATAGAAAGCTTCGATCAAGGATAAAACTAGATACAACATAGAACTCTGAAATGTGTCTGGAAAAATAGATGTTCCAATTGCCCTTGGGAGCTTATTTGCTCGTAGTCCATGCAATTAAAGTAAAACTGTACACTAATGCAATAAGGTTGACATTCGAATATTAGACGTATGGTCGAAATGATGTTTCGTATTGTTCTATTGCTGATATCTTTTGTTTCTCTGGGGACAAGTTTTTATTGTGATTTTATACGTTATGCGGATTCTATGGGATTTAGATCGGTGATAGAAAACTATAATTCGACACGAAAAAAGATCACGCTGGGTAATGTTTATAAAAAAGCGCTTTAGGCATCAGGCTTACAGCGAGTTTGTACGACTGTAAGCATTTCGGAGTTCACGCGCAAATCAACGCCAACATCCCAAGGCTTCCCAGGCTTTAGAACGGGGCATTCTAGAGGCGAGCGCGCATGGAGTCTTGTAGTGGACTTTTGAGCGGCGGCGGGCACTGCTAGATCGGCGCGCGGTAAGGTTGATATAGTCCGTTTCCAGGGCAGGCGGAAAAGCGATCATTAACTTTTTAGCGGATCACAGAAATAAACAAAATTTTTTATGCCAAAGGTTTTTTGAAATTTTGACAAGTTTACTACGAACTGGCACATTAATGAGCGATGAGGTTTAGTAATTATTAGACAATTATGTTAAGGTGAAACGACACCAAAGTGGCGGAAAAAAAAACAGGTTGGTATGAGTATACATTAAGTATATTAAACAGGGATGTCACGTTCATCAGTGTCAGTTTCACAATCGTTTTCTGATGATGAGGATGTACGATTGTACACACTTGCGCAGAAACGCTACCTGTAGCACGTTGAAACAGGTTTTTTATCTCTGACTGACCGGAACTCTCACCCCACCCCGTACCTAAAAACACGCTTCGATATCCAAACGATACAGAAATGTAAGGAGAGTGACGGAGTGCGACACGAATCGCTATATTTTTAAGGTAACATGGTACTTCGTATCAATGATCGCTTTTCCGCCTGCCCTGGAAAGGGACTATAGAAGATCTACAGGGCGGGATCTACACTCGACACCTCTCAGTGTCACAGGACCTTTCTAAAACACCGTGTATAGTGTTACCTTCATGGGGGCGCCTTTTGGTGTGGGCGAGGCGGCGTCGCAGAGCTGAGCGAACCCGTTTGCGTGCTCGTGTAGCGGACTCTTGAGCTGCTGCGGCGGCGGGCGCGGCGCCGGCGCATATTGCTGCTGGATCGGCGCGCGATATTGTTGCTGCTGCGGAAGATAGCGAATCAGTTTAGGTGCACACCGTAAAATGATCTGTATGGCTAGAGAAAGAGGTATCTTTATGTGATTTGATATAGAAAGCGCGCGGCCGAGCGCCATACATTTTACAGGGCGAGCGTCCGGGCGCGCGGCCTGCCGCTTTGAATAACAAGTCCCTCAGACGGCTGAGAAGTTAGTCATGTTCTGATTATTATATGTAGGTAAAACGAAAACGCTCTCACAACTGACTTCACAGCCGCCAAGATTGAATCGAAGTGTCACTATTGTTAAGCTGCTAGGGCAAAGATGGGTAGATAAGTAACTTGCACACCGTCAAGTGTTCTCAATCTCTGAAGAAAGAGGAACAAGAACAGTAGCACTCATGGTATCTTTAAAGAATGGAATCCCTATATTGTTTTAATCTATTTCCGGTTCATTCACTAGAAGCAGCAAAGAAAACATAAAATTAAATATGTTTCAGTAAAAAGTAGTTCATTAATCCAATTAATAGCTGTATTTAAGGCATAGGATCTACAACACAGGCTAAAACCTGGTTGCTGCGGCTGGTGCGGCGAGTAGTAAGCGCTCAGACAAACAAGACGAAAATTTTCGTGCGGGGCGCCGCGTTCTGGTGTTCAGTGAAGAGTGAACTTTGTTACAAGGTTTCTGCTTTGGTGGATTATTTTATAGTCAGTCACAATCCACTCACACGCACAATACACTCCTACAAACCACAAAGGTTATTGAAATTTTAAATTCTATACTTCATCTTCGGGCCTTGCTTGTATTTTAATTAATTTTAATTAAATTAATTTTTCAATTTTAATGAATTTTTTATCTTTGTGTCATTCATTACCCTTATTTTGTTTATTAACTTCAGAAAAGATAATTATTGTTCTTAGGACCTTTTTATTGTGAAAATGTTGGAGAGAACTGCTTACCCTATACTACAGGTTTTACCTTCTTAGGAAGCAGTGCACCCTTGCCTTAGAAACTTTAAGGTCTTTTGTAAAATTTTATCATGAAATAAATTACTATTACTATATTCTTACCTGCATCTGCTGAACAGCGGCGGCGACCTGCAGCTGCGAGGACAGGAACTGCGAGCCGAAGGCACCGGACTGCGCCGGCTGAGTGAACTGCATGGGGTAAGTGGGCGCGGCGGCCGCGGGCGGCTGGTACGGCGAGTAGTAAGAGTTGGTGGGCGGCGCCGGTCGCGGCAGCAGCCCTTGCAGTGAGTACGGAGCCTCGCCCGAGTAGCTCAGGTATTGTTGCTGGTACGTGTTGACTCCGCCCACTCCGCCGACGCCGCCGACTCCGCCTACGCCGCCGCCTTTGCTGCCTAAAAGACACATAGTTATGTTTAGCATATTTTGTTTGAGAGACAAATTGTGTTGGTATGAGAAAGAGTAAAGACGTGCTACCTCCACAGAAAACCTATTTATCCCCAGCCCCCTTAGCACGCTGGCCTTTTGTCTACTCTCAACTGTCACCTTAGCCACTGTTAACTGTCACCTCAGTAGTGTTAAGTGGCTAAGGTGACAGTTGAGAGTAGGCAAAAGGTCAGCGTGCTAAGGGGGCTGGTTAGAAATCACTTCCGAAGAAAATGTTTCGATTGTGGAGTGAAACGAATAATTTAATTTCTTTTAGACGAAAAATTTAAAATTCGCGAGGGTTTCTTCCATATGACTTCGAAGACTGGCAAAACGACAGTTTTGAGAATTATTCTTGGAAGTAAAACTGTTGAACTGAATAATTTAATTTGTTTTAAAAAAGTAACCCTACTGAATTTGACAAAATTAAATGTTATCACATGCGATTACACATGCATTTGCGAATTATAGTTTTTAGGACTGTCATTTTGCGGCAAAGTCTATTTTAGAAATAGTACAAACCTATAGCGCCAATCTGTTGAGTCGACGGCTTGACACTCGCAGACATCAGCGAATTAGACGTGCTGGAGATGAGGACGGTGCTGGGACTGTTGCCCAGCTGTCCCGATTGACCGAAAGCCGCACCGCCGCCAGCTGCCGCCTGGAACGAACAATAATATTGTTATTGTATCCTAGACCAACTGGAGGAAACCGACATAAAAAAAAAAAGATGTAGCCTGTACAATTGTACATGTCCCACTAGCCGGGCCTTCTCTCAGAGAGAGTTCGACCCTCAACGCAAAAATCGCCAATCTGCATTGAGCACGCGTGGTGACTAGGATATTTTAAAATTATGTATAGTGCTCGTGGAAACCTAAGAAAACATCGAAATTTTCGTTGTTTTTATACTATGGTTTCACTTTCTTGGGCTGGCGGAATAGTTTCGTGTGAAAGTTGAAGAGTGAAAGAATGAGCTCCGTCCATCTTTTAAAAGGCCCCCAAAACTATTCAGCTATGCAGCATCAATAAAAGTAATTATTTAACTATGGCAAACAAAAGTGTATCTGAAGTAGAAGACTTACCATTCGATACTGATTTGGAAGGCTCTGGAACATGTCTGGGGTCGGCTGGTAGTTGTAGGGCGCCGCCGATCCCGCCCCGTAAGGAGTCCCGGGGAACCCGCCGAACTGTCCGCGGCTCTGGTCCAGGAACGCACCGTAGAGGCTGCCCTGTTGCGGCATCTGCTGGGACGACCCTAGCAGTTGTTGGGACGAGTTGAAGAGCATCGCTGGTGGCGAAGGGACGGATAAGCCGCCGTAACCACCTTGATAACCGACGTGATTGTAGTGCTGTGGCGGCGGCGACTGTAACTGCTGCGTCGGCTTCACTTTGCACACGTTAGGCGGTGCCCCAGTATCGTTATTAGCCTCTTCAAATCCAGCGAACTGAAGCTCCTCGCTCCCTTCAGCGACCGCAGGCATCTCCCAAACTTTCTTTACGCTCGCGATTTTCAAATTGAGATCGGCAGCGAGCGGCGAGATCGTGTTGGAAGTACTCATGTGCACTCCGCGCTGCAACCCGAGAGACTTGGCCGTCTTGTCCTCGGTGAGTTGGCCGAGATCCGAGTCGAACGCGAAATCGAGCTTCATGTCGGACGAGTCTTCAGCCTT
This sequence comes from Zelleria hepariella, assembly GCA_949319315.1. Lineage (NCBI taxonomy): Eukaryota > Metazoa > Arthropoda > Insecta > Lepidoptera > Yponomeutidae > Zelleria > Zelleria hepariella. The sequence continues at coordinate 11,530,104 of OX439391.1, read as the reverse complement.
CTGGGCCGATTCGAAAGACATTTGTAAGCCCAAAGATCCGTCGCCATCGTTGACTGGCCTTCCGCTTTCAGCAATCAGTTCTTGGATCGTTCTTGGCGGCGGCTGCCTCACATCGCCGTTGAATGCCATAGGCCGCGCTTCCACTTCGTTGGGCAGCTCTTCAGTAGGCGGTTTAGCTGCAGCTCCGGGCTGGTATTTCTGTTTCAAGGCCTCGGCCGGCGGTGCGGTCTTATAGTTGGTGTTCTCGAAGATGATTGTCTCTACAGGCGGGGTGGTTCCATCGAGAACACCAGTCTTGTCAGCCGCAGTCGCGCACGGCGGCGCCACCTTGTTTGCTTCAGCCGGGACGTCTGCAGGAGTGCTGCGTTGACTCGACTGTGCAGACTTGATTTCGGGGACTTCTACAGGCTCCTCTACGTTGCCGCGAAGAGTCTGCGCGATTGGTTTGTCCCAAGCATTGACGGGGGGCGGAGGCGGCGCGGCGCCGGTGTCCGGGCCGAAACCACTCACGAGCCCCATCTGCTGCTTCTGGCGTTGCTTGACGAAGCGAGGCGCCAGGTTAGGCTGCCGCGGCCGGTCGTACTGCGAGCCAGGCTTGCTCGGCACGGGAGCCGAGCCGCGTGGGTTTGATTTATCATTAGCACTTCTACTAGTCGAGCCGTTACGGCCGGCTCCTTGATTGGAATGAGATCTTGGTTTAGAACCATGTGTGTTTTCTTCTTTTACCAAGGGGCCTCGGGCATCCTTGGAATTCTTCTTGTTCCTTACTTCTTGGAACCCGTCATCGGCGACTTCGTCATCTTTCTTGGCCGCTATCTTAAGGTCGGCCAGACCTTCAGTAACATCGCCAGTTCCGGGAGCGTCTTTCTTCACACCTGGAACATTGCGATTGTTCTGGCGTCCTCCGACCGGGGGGCCGCGGCCGCCCTGGGCCTTTTGAGGTCTGCCTCCGATCGACCGATGCCGGCCGCCGGTGCCACCACCTTCGGAATGTTCAGATGTTGTCTCCCAGTTCTCGTCCTCTCCGCTCGGAGTGGTGATCGCTCCCTTGGGCCGGCGCTCGCGTCCTCTTGCGCCCTCGCCTCTGCCGATCGATGAGCCGGTTCTTTGCCTGTTGCCTTTGGACTTGTCGTCCAGCGGGCCACCTTCTTTGACATCTTCGTCCTTGTTAGCTCTGTTGGCTTGGCCGAATGGACTCTTGGTATTCGGCGGGCCATAGCCTGTGACGCGCTTGGCAGGCGCTGGAGGGCGGGAAGTGCCCTGGAAGCCTCCCCTGCCGCGCCGAGAAGGTTGTCCTCGCGGGGCGAAAGGCTCTCTGTTCTCTATCGCGTCCATGGGAGGCTGCGGCTGGTCGGCGGTGGGGGGTCGGTTAGGGTCGTCTTGTCGCTCGCTCTTGTTGGGCGCGCGCGGACTGCGCGGCGCTCGACGGCGCTCCTTACGCTCGCCGGCGGGCGCGGTGTCTGTGGAGCCGTCAGACTCGCTGGCTCTGTTGTTAGAGCGGGAGCTGCGATGCGAGCGGCGCCCACGAGATTCTCTTTGCCCCCAGCCTCTATTGTAAACCGCGTAGCCGCCACTGCCGTAGCCTCCTCGCACTTTCTTGTCAGATCCTGATCCACTTGATTTCCTCTCAATGGGTTCCTTCCCTGGTTGAATCTTATTTAAATGCTCATTGCTGAATCTGTCGCCCCTCTTGTCATCAGCTGTTATATTACGTTTTTGAGAGTCGACGCCGCCGTGAAGAGATTCAACTGTTTGTTTTTCGTTCATTTTGTTTATTACTATTGGATCAGTACTCGATTTAGAAGCTATCGATTCAGACTCTGAGATGTCCTTGTCTGATTTTTGTGATGAAAATATTGGCTTAACAATGTTCTGTTGAGCGTGTGGTTCTGATAAAGGTGCCTTTAGGACAGAATTATTCGAAAGATCATTCGGGTTTATTGGCTTAGAAGGAGGTGGATTCAAACCCTTAGAGATAGTTTGGTTATCACAGAAAGAAGATTGGGAGAGACTGGTAGAAGAGGTAGTTTGAGATTGTGTGCCACCTACTAGAGGGGCAATATTCTGAGGAATTTGTGGATTGTGAGTGAAGTTTTGGCTCACTGGAGGCTGGTTGCTAGAGTATTTGTGTGATTCCGATCCAAAAGGTGGTTGAACATTAGCTGCGGGTGGCGCTTGATGAGGCAACTGAGCAGAAGGTTGAGGAAGTCTTTTAGACTCTTCTATTTCCGGTCGTAGTGAGTCTTTCTGTTCATGACTTTCTTGCTTATCCTGCGGTGCTTTGAGCACTGTATAATTTTGCTCTTCTTGGCTTGCTTCGGCCCATGAGGCCTGGCTGAAATCTCTCTCGGAAGACTCGCGCTGTGATGTGTTCGAAGGCGGCGTATGGCGTCTCTCCGACGACGGAGCTTGGGACGAAGAATCAGACGAAGCAAAAGGCTCTACAAGGCCTATACTCTTCCTTTCAAAGACTTCAGTTAGTTTATCAGCGGCTGACGTCCTACTGCTGTGGTCCATATGCTCCACAGACTTTCTGTCAGAGTCGCTTCGTCTGTCTTTGTAGTCGTAATCCTTGTAGGAATCTTTAGAGTTTTGCCGCTCCATTTCTCTGCCGGACCGCTCGTAGTCTTGCATTTCAGACCGCCACTGTGGACCCGAACCTTCTTTGTTGTCCCTTCTGAAGTCATCTTCGCGGTCGGAGAAGTCTCTACAAGAAAAAAAAAGAATGTTCCATCACTCGCAAATAATGGCCTGTTTACAACTGACAGTTAAAAGCTGAATTCAAAGCTCTTGGTAGATGGCGCTCAGGCTTGGCCATACAAGAACCGGGATGTGGCTGTCAAATTTCGCTTACACAGATTAATAATATCTCCAGAAAAAGCGAATTTGACAGCCGTGAAAACGGCTCATTGATACAGATACGAAATAGTTGTCTTACCTTGAGTACGAGCGGCGTCCACCATTGTGCGGCGCGTGCCGCGGCGCATTGTATTGCGGCGGCTCCTGGCGCCTCGGAGCTTGCTTGCCGCCAGCGAAGGCCCAGCCCTTGTTCTGTTCATCGGAGTGTTGTCTGTTCTGCTGTTGCTTGAGGAAGCGCGGCGGTATGTTTGCTTGGAACGTCTTTGAAAATGCTGGGTTGGACGAGTCGCGGTCGCGATCGCGGTCACGGTCGCGTCCGTAGTCGCGGTCTCTAAAGTCGCGGTCGCGCTCCCTGTCGCGGTCACCTCCCTTGTCTCTGTCGCCGCCGCGATCGCGCTCATTGCGGTCCCTGTCTCTGTTGTCGAACCTCTCGCGGTCCATACGGTCTCTGTTCTCGCCGCGGTCTCTGTCGCGGTCCATCCTGTCTTTGTCGACATTTTCGACACGATCTCTGTTGTCGACGCTCCTTCGGTTCTCCCTGTTCTCGCCTCTGTCGCGGTCCCGATTATCACGGTTGTCATTGCGATCTCTGTTGTCCCTTTCGCGGTCCCTGTTGTCGGGTCCGCGGTCCCTATTGTCTGGTCCGTGGTCCCTATTGTCGGGTCCGCGGTCCCTGTTGACGGGTCCGCGGTCCCTGTTGTCGTACCGGTCCCGGTTGTCCATTCGGTCCCTGTTGTCGAGGCGGTCCTTCATGTCTCTGTCGCGCACGTCGCCGCGCTCCTTGTCGCGTCGCTCGTCAGGGCGGTCGCGCTCCCTGTTGTCAGGCTTGTCCTGGTGGTCTCTGTCGCGCGGGTCCTTGTCGCGCATCTGCCGGCGCTGCTCCTCCTCCTTGCGCTGTCTCGCGCGCGCGACCGCCGCCGCCACCTCGTTGTTCTGCTTCTGACGTCGCTCCGCCCACAGCTGCTCTTCGTCGCCGGCGTCGTGGAGCTTCGAGTCTATCCTTTCATTGTCCATGTGCACTCTGTTCTTGTTTCCCTTGCCGGACGTCGCGCCTGACGACTCTCCGTCGGAGAAGTCTAGTTTTTGACTGGAAAGGGAAATGTTATTCAGTCAATATTGTGACTATAGATAAATAGCTGGCTTTTAATATTTAATTTATATTTATAAATTAATTAAGACAAAATGAAATTTAGACATTAGTGATATCAAAACATCCAAATGAGAATATAGAAGTGGTGGAGATAGTACAACCTACTTCCACAGATGGCACTCACGTCAAGTCTAGACAAGGTTAGCCAGAGGTTTCAGCAAGATAAGTATAAGAATGGGTTAGGCCGTATCGTCTATAACTCTATACTATGTATATCCCACTCTACGTTGATCAAGAGTGAGTTGGACATTATAACCCCTTCATGTACTGCCTAACCCATTTTTATGCTACGCCAGCTGGTTCACGTTTTTAAACCTCATAACCAGGGGTCGGAAATCCTGCGGTCAAGACTGCTTCGGAGCCGGGGCCGCAGTGCATCAACGAAAGTTTTCGTCGCGCGTCGAGTAGCGCCGTCTTGCTTTACGCAATTGAATAAAACAAGATGGCGCTAAACGACGCGGGTTGAAAACGTTCGTCGATGCGTTAGCGCTCAGACAAGATGAACATTTTCGTGCGGCGACTGCGCGGCGCTCTGTTGTTCAGTGATGGAAAGAGTGAAATTTGTTTGGCGGCTGTACACACTCGGCGAGAGACCCCGAGACATGCCGAGAGCGAGTGTGTACATGGAGCTCTCCTCTCGCCTCGCGCTCCCTCGACTCGCCTCGTTCGGTCTCGGTCGCTTGTCAGTTTTTGCGCCCGAGTCAAAGGGTCTCGTTGGATCTCGCGAGTAAAACGAGAGCGAGCCTGTACACACTCGTTCAATCAATTGCCCGATGACTGTGGACGTGTGAATACGTGTCTGCATAGTAACAATCCAGCATCTTCTTTGCCATGGCTTAGTAATTTTTTTTAAAGGTAAACGTGCAAAAAAATGTAATAGATTATTGCACAAAGACAAAAAGTAGCAGCGGTTTCCACGTCCATTATTAACGGTGTCTTAAGTACAACTGATGTAACGAGTGTGTACAGGAATGCTTTCGACGAGAGCACACTGTCCCGAGACTCTCGCCGAGAGGCTCTCGTCGAGTGTGTACAGCCGCCATAAAAGGTTGCTAAAAAATTATCGCAATCCCTAACCGCGCGATCGGGCGACCGCTTGCGTTGTCTACCCGCTCTGTAAACATAGCTGCTTTTTTTTTCTCTTGTCTTCCGTAACTTGGCTATCTGTTTGCAACAATGGGCCATTCACTTGTCTGTTTAAATGACTTTCCGAGAAAATGCATCCAGTGAGCCTTTCTCATATCCTGCTGGCGAATTAATTTTTCAGGCTGGGGATACTGTGTCTCTTCAATTAGCCGTTTTCAGAAAAAAAAACGTCGTTCTTTTTTTCTCCACTGATGGCGCTTATAATACGGCACTATAACGGCAGTCAGTTGAAATTTCATCAGTGTTGCCAACGGTACGACAAATTACCGTAAACTGTAATAATCATAACCAGAAACACAATTCATTGCTTGCAAATTTTATCGCATCACGTAGTTGATGTCAGTATCCTACCTACCTATTCTATATTTATCCAAAACCATTAGTTTTTGTTTTTAAGAATAAAAATTGCAAATATATGACACGGCATTTTTACCGATTGAACATGGCAAGCCTGACTCTTATCTGTGGTGTTTGTGTATCTTTAGTATTAGTACTTTCTAATCTGTGAATCTGTGGGAAAAAGCGTTATTTTACTGCCGTTATGTAGCCGTATTTTCTGTGCCATCTAGCGAGCATTTTAAAATCAGCTTTTAACTGTCAGTTGAAAACGGCTCATTGGGTGAATTAACCTAGCTGCTAACTAAATGCTTTTTTTTTGCCATAATATCACCACACCGCGCAGACCCTTGGGCGGTCGCCGCGTGAAACAATTAATTCGTGTCATATAAACGCGCCTTCACGCTACCGGCGCTGAATCGCGATGACCGCGAGATTCCCGACTCCAGCTCAAAACATCTACATCAAAAGCTCGGCAGCACAGCAACTCACTCGTAATCAATATCGTCATGCTGCGCCCAGCCGGCGTCGCGCGATATCTCGTCGAGCGAGGAGATCTGCTCGTCGCGCAGTATGGGGCGCGGCTCGGCGACGCGGGGCGCCGGCGCGGGCCGGGCGGCGCGCCCCGCGCTAGGAGGGGGCGCCGGCCGGCTCTCGCGGAGCGTGCCCAGCGTACCCAGGCCGAGGCCCCCGCCGCCGCTACCTTTCATCAACTGGAAGGGGAGGATACATTTAGTGACGTCTGGGCTAGCTTGGGTTTTTATGAATTTAATTTTTAACAAGACTACCCTATTAGGACTCTGGGAATGTCTCAAACGCAAGTTTAGCATACAAAGAGAAATAACACTTTGTCTTGATGAAAATTAGGGTCATAGTTTAACTAGAGAGAGGAGGGTCTATTAACAAAATAAGATGGATAAAAATGGATGGAGCCTTGATAGATTGGCTTTGTTGAAATTAGGCAGTCAGTACTACCAGAGATATGTTATGATGGTGTAGTATTGATCGAGCGATCGATTCCACCTTAGCCAGTGCTCATACTGATGATGTACATTCAACATGGTACCTATTTAGGATCAGACCCAACAGCAACCAAGAAATGGGAGCCATTAAAGATGTTCATCTGCCGTGATATGGACGACGCTATGGTCATAAGGACACTTGAATCTAGGCCTACGCTAATCTACAAGAAGTGGGAGGGGTGTAGTCACGAAAGGTGGAAGGATGTTGCGAAAGGCGGACGACGCTATGGTCACCAGGGCAGTTAATGCTAGGCCTACTCTAACCTACAAGTGGGAAGGGTGGGTGTACTCACGAAAGGTGGAAGTATGTTGCGAAAGGCGGGCGTCTGCTGTGAGGCGGGCGAGGAGGCGGGCGCGGCGGCGGGTGAGGCCGCCTCCGGCCGCACGCCGGCCGTGCCACCGGACGTCCAGCTGCCTTCTGCTATGATCACAATGACAATACACATTATTGTAGAACTTTGTGTTGTCTTCTGTTCACAACATAATAACCCGCCAGAGGGGCCATGGATGCGGATGGCGCGAGATCGTAAGATATTAATGACGCAAGAGGGAAAGTATGATACCCTTAGCACGCGGACCATTTTGCCTACTCTCAACTATCACCTTAGCCACTGTTGACTGTCACCTCAGTAGTGTTAAGTGGCTAAGGTGTACAGCCTTGGGTGGATGTGGTGTTTGCAACACTAATCTGTCATCTGTCATTCTGACAGATATTGCGTCTTTAGAAACTGTTATGTTTTGTGTGCTGCTTGTATAAATATAAAAATTGAAGATAATCGCTGGACCTTTCAATCACCAAGTCTACAGTCCACTGCCCGACCGCCACATGGTCCTTCGAGCCGGATACTGTATTTAACATCTCTGTTGACATTTGTTTGGTCCTTCGAGCCGGATATGAACCAGCGACCTATGGATGTCTTTGCACCTTTCATGCTAGCGTCAAACACAGCTCGCAAGCGAGTTGACTTGCTATTCTCGTTGAAGACCGCATGATGACCAAGAAAATAAATGGGGTCATTGTTGAAATCATAGTCCTCAACCTCCACATAGTGACCATGCCCCATTTATTTTCTTCCTCATCATGCGGTCTTCAACGAGAATAGCAAGTCAACTCGCTTGCGAGCTGTGTTTGACGCTAGCATGAAAGGTGCAAAGAAAATAAATGGGGTCATTGTTGAAATCATGTGGGTTGATGACAATGTAATATTTTGAAACTTATCAAGTGCTAGATAGATGCAGACTAGTTTTAAGTTCTCATTTGGAGCATTCAAGTGGCAATTTCACTGCTTTGGGATCTGCGGTTCAACGCCTGAGAACCCAGATTTGAAACTTCCCGTAATGATGAAATTGCCATTTATGGTCTTGACCCTGATAAAAACTATTGTGTCGCAGAGCTGCAATCTTACTTTGTGGTCTCAGTAGTGTCTGCGGCGCGGCGTGGTCTCCTTGGCGATGCGAGGGCTGCGCCGCGGCCTCCAGCGACGGGAACTCTGTGCGGAAGTGCGGCGACAGAGGGGGCGGCAGCGGCACCCAGCCGCCGCCGGGACACGCAGCCGCGGCACTGCTCGATGTTGTACTCTACAAACGGGCTTCGGATGTGAGACTAGGAAATGCTTTCTAGCTTAGTTCTAATTTGTTAAAGCTAGGGTAAACCATCCAGTAACTGGCCATACACCAATAACTGACCACACAAATTTCAATCTAAAAAAATAAGGCTTTGAGACAAGCAATGCCCTCCATTAGTAATAAATTAAGTTAGGAGGTATGTTGGCAGTCTGCTTCGTGCACAAGTACCTAGTTTTTAACACCAGGTGGACTTTGATGGACATGTCAAATCCAGTCGCGGTGTGAAATTCAGTCAGCGCACTTACGCCTTAGCAAATTCTTAAGGTGAGTGTATTTTACGTTATTTTATTTCTTCATGAAAACTGGCTTATTTCGTATAAAAAACACTTCAGTTTGGTTTGAAATATTGTGCTATACACTGGACTTGTTTGTATTTGAAAGCAGTTTTGTTATTTGTGGTTTTAGCAAGGGTGGTCAGTTACTAGAACGAAAAACAACACTTTTCCAGAAATTGACCACCCATGTCAGTTTATGGTCAAATCAACGAATACGCCCGTTTAAGTTAAAATTAACTTTATGTGTTAGATCGTAAGTCATAGTTTCACGTACCAAAAATCCAGGTATTTATCTTTTAGTTTTCCAATAACTGACATGGGTGGCCAGTTACTAAATTTTGTACTGGCCAGTTACTGGCCATGAAATGATTGTGGTTTTTCACAGGGTTAGCAGAGATGTAGAAGCGACAATACTCCAAACAAAGCATTGATAATGCTATAGCGTTTGTGCAAAATAAACAAGGCTCCGTTTGGCTGGCAGCAAAAACGTTTCGGAGCAGAATTATTCATAAAATTGCTAACCCCCCAAACAAAATCTAAGTCAAGACCAAATACAATTTTATCTAATAAGTTTACGTCAACGTGGATTCCCCAGGAAAAAAGAAGATTTTTTGGATTCGGACTAGAAGTAGAAACACCCATTCTCTCCTTTTTTTTTTCACTGTCACTCATAGACGTTTTTTTATTTTTCGAGCGAACTGTTAATGTTACGAGAGAACCCTAAATGGACAAAATGTTCTCCATTAAATTAACTACAAATTGTCTTTGAATGTTTATTGATAAATGTTTAGTGTTTGAGATATTATGCTCACATTCATGTCACAAAATTTAAAAACATGCCCTGCTTGTCTCTAAAATCCATTAACGATACGACAAAATGTTTAACTATCATATTAAACGTTATATAGGCATTCAGCTACCAAGCAAGGTATAATTTAGAATCCTGAGTTCACGATTTTTAGCTCCCCAAGTGTTATTCCCAAGTGTTGACATATCTCGTAATTTTTAAAGATATTGCATTCTATTATAAAATATTTCGTATCCTTATCTTTTCCTTTTCGTTAAACAAAGGCATGTAAAAGTGCCTGTGGTCAATAACATTCGATTTCAGTTTAAATAGACGTTTAATTCAGGCGGTCAGTTATTGGCTTGAACGCGGTCAGTTTTTGGATTTTTGTGGTCAGTTACTGGTAAAATACATGATTTTATTTATTAATTAATTTAAAATACAGGTTGGCTTATGTCTTTCATACCAGTTTTAAAAGCCTCATTCTTCCTTGCTTATATTCCGTCGACAAATTAAAAAAATCTTTGAAATTGACGTAGTTATAGGCACATATCTGCGAGACGATCGTTAAACTGTCAGTTACTGGATGGTTTACCCTACATTAATTTTATCATGATGTGTACACATGCACACATGTTTTGGACACTAGTCTGGATTCTTAACAATGAATAACTTTATCTAAGTAACTGATATTTCTTACAACTCTAATTTTATGGCTATCGCCTGTTTTGTGTACCTTTAAAATAAAATAACATCCTAAATAAAAAAAATCGAGGCAATAAGTGGGTACAAATCATATTATGCGATCTACATTAGTGCCAGTTATTTAACGTGCCTTCCAAAGCACGGGAACGCGCTCATTGTGATATTGCCACTAGCAGTCACTCATTTATAGGTAGACTGACCGTGCCCGATGTTGCTTAACACTGCCATTCGATTAAGAATGGCTAGTCCAACTAGGCTATGAGCTCTTCACTAGACAATTTGATCAAGGTAAATGGTTCATTATCCAACAAATCAGATCCCGAAAACATGTGTTTTCATACATTACTCCACTCAGCGTGATGTGTCAAATTCATGCATCTCTTCTCTAGTCTAAATAATGTCTTCACTTTGGTGGATGATGGGCCACAACCATGATTGGTTGTAGCCACATTTTTTTACATACATGCATTCACGTGTTTAATATTGTTAGTTGTTTTTAGACCTAGTTTTTCATGTGGGCTAGGCCGACTAAGCTGTCAGGATGATATGGGTGCTGGGCATGCCTACAAAAAATGACTCTGCCACTGCAGCGCTCCAGTGGTCCCTTCCACTGTATAAATGATCTCATTACGTGGCAGATGCAAAGGCCTTAGTTGTTTTTGGAGTGAAATATGAAAAGGTTTTTATGAAAGAACCTAAAAACATTTTTTTTTTCTTTAACAATTCAACTTACCACAGTCTGAGGGTTGCATGTTGGAGGAGTAGATGTAGTTGTAGTAGTTGCAGAGATAGAGCTGAAATATAAATAATGAAAATTGTAGGGCGGCAGCTGGACGTGTGTATAGCAAAAATTTTTGGACTGGATGACTGATCCAGTAAAATTTACTTTAGAACTCGCATTATCAATTTTTCATAAGGTTGCGATCGGTGCTCAAGGTCACAAACTTGTTTTATTCTTTGGGCCAACATCACAAACAAGTCAGCAAACAATGGGAAGTAGGTACCAGATTTAATGCAAGGTACCCCATACATTCAAAATTAATTTTACTGAGATAGAAGCCTTATCCTAATGTTTTTGTCCAACAGTGAACGTTCAATGATAATTTTTAATTTTATCGAAAAAATATTATAAATAGCAGATTCCAAGAATACTAGAATGTCAGATGTTAAAAACATTCACAATATTTTGTTTAAAAACTTTTGATGATTGAAAATAAAAATGGACTTTTAGCATACGGGGCATCACTACAAGAGGCTATTGGTAAGAAACTAGTTTTTCTTACAATAATGCGTAACAACAATGTAGTTACATCATTAGACAAAGCATCTAATTTGGCAAAATTTGCCTGTTTTTTTTTTAAGTCACATTCAAAAATACACTTACTTAGCGTTTGGATCGTGGCCAGTCTCTGTTTTCAAAGAAGGTAAATTGGCTGGTGGTCGCCTAGCTGAAGGTACTTTTCCAAGACTTTGCATTCCATGTTTGCGGCTTAGTTGAGATTTCACTGATGATGGCTCAGAGTTTTCATTCTGCAAACAAAATTGGTCAGATTCTTATTAGAACTAGATGAAAAGCACAATAAGAATGAGACAAAGAAGGGATGAATAATATTATTATTAGAATATTTACTTTTTAGCCTATCTATGTAGGTATGTAATTACCTAAATTCTTCAAGTGAAACATTTCTTTCAACAGAAACCTAACAATTTACTCAATTTGTTCCACTAATTGCTCCTTCATCAGGTTTGAAACTACCAACAAGTTGATTGATTGTGGGTTAATGAAATATGTAGTACAGGTGCCAGGTGCAAAGCAGGTCAATGACCTTTGGCAACAAAGAAAAGTAATGTTTCTTTCAACTGTGCGCAATATTGTTATCTTACGTTTTGAGACAATTTACAATATATTTGGAGCCAATAAGTGCTTGTAGGTATTTTTGGACAGTCAATATTGATTTCTTTTTCAAACCAATTCACACATAGGTAGATAATTTGAGTGATATGGTAGTAGGTTATTTGCAAAGCAACTCCAATTAATGCTGGGTAAGCCATCAATGAAGACCACAATGTGTCATATTAAATAAAAAATACAAATACAAATAAAGCAAGTGGTTCAGAGGTATCAATGCACCATTTTAACCTCCAATAATTCTCCTACTGCATGAATAACAGGTAACTAACTGACAAGCAGGTGAAACAAACCAAGGATCCAAAACAATCTAAAAGGCGATCATCCCAGATTTACCAAAGAGCCTATGATGGAGGGACAAAACAGGGAATTACAAACACATACCTTATTGGCGCAGTACAAGCTATTGATGTCCAACTTCTGATACTTCTGTTTGCCGGACGTCGGCTTGCTCTGCGCCGTAGTGCCTCCGCCGCCCGGCGTTGAGAGTGCAGACATGCTGCGATGTACACACCATCAGGAGAACACCCTCTATCCGACCACCAACTGCAACCAATTTCACCTTCACGTCACGTCACACTGTTTCACAAACTCGTAATGCCTCACCTCTGTGAGGGCGGCCCCTAACAAATAGAGACACTGGAATGTCCTTTTACATTCAATTGAACTGATGCGGTGTCTCCGCCGTACCGTTATGCTTGACGCCTGAGATATTGATCGACGGTCAAAAATCACTGGTAAACTGTACGAATCACTGTTCTAACAAACACTTTCACAGAGAGATTACGAGAAAGCCCTGCCCTCGGAGGAATATTGACGTGTTACATCCGTAGACGCAAGCTGGATCGATCAGTCGAATTAGGACTGATTAATCTTATTCACTTTTACTATGAACAAATAATATCTGGCACAATATGGATCGAAATAACGGTACCGATACTAAAGAGATAATACTGGAAGACTAGTAATAACAAACTAAATTTTGGCGTTAGCTAAAATGATTTTATAAAAATAAATCTATACCTTGGTCCTATTAACAAAGTCTAACAAATTATAAAATATACAAGCACAAATTATAACTTCTAAAATAAGATTACTTTAGATTTTCACTATATCCTACGCTACCAAAACTTATATCACTTTTATTCAAGATGGCGTCGCAAGACGATTTTCTTGCGATCAATAATGTGACGTCACAAAGACGCGACATGCAGCGCCGCCGCGGTGAAAAAGAAAACTAATTTAACTTTTTAATGGAAAGCTCACAGATAACCTTTAGAAAAATGGGACGGCGCATGTCAAATAATGCCTTTACTTTTACCCGACTACGATAAAATAAAATATTTTAAAACTTGTGTTAGTATGTACGTACCTATAGAGTTTAGTTGTATATTTATAATATTATTGTTAATATATTATTAAATCGCTAACCCGCATTGAGCACGCGTGGTGATTAAGCTCGAACTCTCTCTCAGAGAAGGCCTTTGCCCAGCTAGTGGGACATGTACAGGCTACATCTTACTTTTTACTTTTTATTGTTTTATCTGACACTGGGTGGCCATACCATTCTTGCCATAACATAGTTTTATATAACCCATTTTTTTTTAATTTTTACTAAAGCGTCGCATTATTTTTCATCTGATTTCTATGAAGATTAAATATTTGAAGGAGCTGAAAGAGCTAATAGTTACTTCAATTTGTAAAAATGTTACTTACTAATTAAGAATGATAACCGAAATGTATCTAGAATATTGGAAGTATATTTTTAAGTTTCGACAAGGTTCCAGGCAGAGGGCAAGTACGTCCACTCACTGGTGGTCTAATCAATTACGCATGCGCACTGAACTTTCGTGTACCATATCGATGGAAGAAAAATCAGTAAGGGAAGATCTGCGGAGTTGTTCATAAAGGCAAAGTGTTTTTGAATAAATCCGGCAGCCATGGCCGGCAATATGGGAATGGAGCAATTGATCCCAATTGTGAATAAAATGCAAGATGCATTTACACAATTGGGAGTGCATATGCAGTTAGACTTACCACAAATAGCAGTAGTGGGTGGACAATCTGCGGGGAAAAGCTCGGTCTTGGAAAATTTTGTGGGCAGGTAAGAAATAGCCTCTTTTTAAAATTATATTAATGGAAGGGTGAATTGAATATGTACCTACTCATCATGAAACGTAAACGGTGCGTTAGGTTTATAAATTATAATTAATGTCTCTACCCACTGAAGTCCAAAGATGACCTTTAATTTTTTTTTGCGTAGATGGTTAATAATCTCATATTCATATCATATAAACTATACTTAACCATCAAATCATAAAACATATTTTACGTTTTAACAATATGTTGTACCTATTGCATAGTGGCCTACATTTTATCTACGCATGTCAAGTAGAGCGGTATTGATCGTCCAATGTCCATTCAGAAAAAAGAGCAACTGTCTCCTTTTAACACAAGTTGTACAAAGTCCAAAATTATTTATTTAGCAAAACATTTTTTTTATATTTTTTATTGCACACATACAAAACTTTGTGTAAGTAACATTGAAAATGTCATGAATATTCAGGTTTTAATAAAACTTACAACTTAATGGGATTCTTTTTTTCCAATAATCGTAACCTAAATAATCAGCGCTACATAAGTAAATATATAGTACCTAGCTTTTTTAGTTCCCGATTGGACTTTAGAGAGTACTTTTTTACTTACTAATATTTTTACCCGAGTTTACCCTCACATCTATATCCAGCTGTATTCCCTGTAAGAGCACATTAGTTGATTCATTCATTCACTCTTGCGTTTTCGTCTGTGCTAAATGTCAAAATTGTGAAGTTTTCTGTGGCAAACTTTAGTACTTTAAAAAAAAAACACCACCATATTGAAATTAGTAATCGAAGAAAGATGATTTATTGTTTTCTTTAGTGTTTTTGTAGTGTAGAAACTTTAATGTATAAAAATAAAAATGTCGTTGGGTAATAACGGAATGCAACAACTGATCCCAGTTGTAAACAAATTACAAGATGCGTTCTCGCAAATGGGCGTGAACATGACATTAGACCTCCCTCAGATTGCAGTTATTGGTGGCCAATCTGCTGGAAAAAGTTCAGTTCTAGAAAATTTTGTCGGCAGGTAAGTTGAGGAACCTTGGGACCTTTGAACAGTCCGCAGGAAAGTAAATATTTACAGTATATTGAAGATGTCACGGAGAGGTTTGGTTTTGTACCTACAGCTGATTTGTTTGTTGTTCTCAAAGAGTTGCTTTGTCTGTGCAAAGTACCGAATCACAGTTTTTATTCATCAATGTTGCTATTGTATGTCTCTCAAGTCCTGCAACCAAACAAACAAACTTTCAACCCTTTTTAGGCCATCTAAATTTTTCTTTGCTACGCATACTGTTCCACTGTTCCACTGGTGATACTGGTGTTAGCCTGTTTTTTCTAAGATTTGATGCTGCTGGTCCCTTAGTGAGAGCCAATAAAGTTTTGATTGTTGCTATGTTGGGAAACAGTGCATGTCCTGGATAATATTATCAATATCAGCTTCTTATCAGTATGAGAGTTCTATAAACTCATTTCCTCTGAATAAACTGATACAATGCATGCATCCTATATTGCATAAATGAAATATTCTACTCTATCTAATGATCTTCACTCCAAGTGATTCCCATTACATCACAAAGTGAAAAAAAAAATCAATCTTATGATAATTATGAATACACTTAGCTTTTACCTTGGCCTACACATGAAGAAATGTCACCATTGTGATTCTGTACTTTTTCGTTCAATATTATTTTAAAATGATATGGTAGCTATAGGGTTAAAAGAAAAAATTTAGAACATTGGGTAGATGTTTATTTTTTAGTGAAATTGTGATGCAGCCATCTATGTCATGGCCATAATTCTACCTGTTTCGAACCAAATTATGTGTGAATATTCCAAATCATTCGATGTTACTATGTCCTATTAATTTTGTACAAAAATCATCATTACCATTTTGTTTCAGGGATTTCTTACCCCGGGGCTCTGGTATTGTAACACGACGCCCTTTGATTCTGCAGCTCATCCATGGAAATGCAGGTATAATAACTATCTAATCTACCAATAGATGCATGGACAAACAATCCAATTTGCATGGAACACAAACTTATGGTCTTACATATAATAACCGTCCTTTGGACAGTCGGGTAGTCGGACAGACAATCACGCTCGATATTAAACATTCAGATAAATTCTCACAAAATTTAGAAGATTTGATAAACAAAACATTGCTCAATAGAGTGTAACAGCAAGCAGACAGTTTAGAATATTAGCGATGAATACGTCATAGTGGCTAAATAGCGCTGTTCCCCTTATTCTTCATGAACAAATTGCTCATCGTTAACCTTCAGCTGCTCTGCTCTTAGATTATGACAACACATAACCATCTTATGTAAATATAGAAAAATATAACAGGTCCGAACGGATTGGTTCTAATGTGTAACAATATAACCGCAAGCTTTATCCTTGCAGAAGTAAACAGAGGCACCAATGACTGTAAAATTACAGTGCAATTAAACTATTGCACTGTCATTTTACTTGATTTCTATTTTCTCGCAGAGGCGTTTTTTATTTGAATCAAACATGATGGTTAATCAATAATCACCTACATATAATCTTGTTCTGAGATACGTATGTTTCCTCACAAGATTTTCCTAAAAATACCACATCATCATCATCATCATCATCATCAGCCCATCTCTGCCCACTGTTGGGTATAGGCCTTTTTCCCCTCGCGCCACTTCTCCCGGTCCCTAGCCATCCGCATCCATGGACCCTCCGCTGCAATGACGATGTCGTCCGACCATTGGGCTGCTGGTCTTCCCACTGATCGCCGTCCAGTTCTCGGCCTCCACTCTGTCACTGCCCTTGTCCTGGCGAGGAGGGAAAAATACCACAGTTCAAATAAATGTCTCTATCCATCTATCCATCCAGCCCATGAATGTCGCCCAGTTTTGGGCATAGGCCAAGAATCTCTATAAAATAATATTTTTTGACTCCATAATAATCGTCATCAGAATATGCGGAGTTCCTGCACTGCAAGGGCAAGAAGTTTGTGGACTTCATCGAGGTTCGCAGCGAGATCGAGGCAGAGACGGACCGCATCACCGGCTCCAACAAGGGCATCTCGCCGGTGCCTATCAACTTGCGTGTCTACTCGCCAAATGGTATGTTTCTGCTGATATTCCTTGAACAACTTGGCTAGAGCCTGCCCTCTATGTACCTGCAATTCGGTACGCAAAGTTTTTTGTTCAAAAGTCCGTTATTGGCTTAAACTTATCTTTAAACAATATTGAGAAACTAATTTAAATATTTTTTATTTTGGTCCAGAAGTTTTGTTTTTATGCGCTAAAATGTTTTGTTCCTATGACCGCCAACAG
This sequence comes from Zelleria hepariella, assembly GCA_949319315.1. Lineage (NCBI taxonomy): Eukaryota > Metazoa > Arthropoda > Insecta > Lepidoptera > Yponomeutidae > Zelleria > Zelleria hepariella. Next base: position 11,512,876 of record OX439391.1, on the reverse strand, counting down.
TATGCAGACCGTCGCGTGACGTCATAAAACCGTATCTTTGAAACGTTGTAAAATCCAAACTAATGAACCAAAATAAAAAATATTGAAATTAGTTTCTCAATATTGTCTAAAGATAAGATTAAGCCAATAACGGACTTTCGAACAAAAAACTTTGCGTACCGAATTGACAGCAACTAATAGAAAGCAACTAATTATTTACTGAAAATGATGATGAAAATGTAGTTTCCTACGATCTCTCGCTGATAAATAGTAAAATCCGAAAGAAACTTTTCAGCTATGGTTTGACACGCAGGGGTCATGAGTCGCGCGCCGAAGCAGCATTATCAGCGCGATTTCCGACTCTCTATCTCCGCACTATCGGTTATTTACATTACAATACGTGAATGAATGCCCGACAAAGAATTCATGTTGACATTTATTACGAAGTTTCATTTTCATTCTTTGAAACTTATTGTATGTATGTAGTTGGCGGTCATTATGGTCATTGGACGTATAGGCAGGATGCCCTTATCAGTTCTAGCAATTTCAAACCAAGATTTAAGTTGTTGACTGTTTTTATCTCTAAGAACTTTAGTCGTGGTGAGAACATCCCCCCTGTAGGCAAGTTTGCTGTATAATTACTGACTTATATGATGATGTAATGCTTTCGATAGCATCTGTTGAGTGAGTGGAAACTTGTAGCTAGTAGCAAATGCATTACGCGGGCAACCTTGTTAGATTTTTTACCATCTAAGAATAGATTTAAAGAGCATTCCAGTGGGTACAGTCTACAAAACTAAACGATGTACCTTATCGTTCAAAACTTGCTCTGAAGTTCTGGAAATAAGAGTAGTACATAAGAGCATAGGCGAATCTAGCTGACCACAACTACTTATATCGACAAAGCATTGTATTTAAAACATCAACTTAAGGCACGATACTCTCGATTAGCAATACTTTATTGCAAAACAGTTGATCGCGATAGTCATAATTGTTATGCGTCCCGTAGCCGACATAGCCGCACATCGAGTGTTTCTTACGTCCTAGTTAAGCAGTGACCTCCCGTGCCGTGATTACATACTTATTGCTTCCACTTATGTGTAGTGAGATACAAAAAGTTAGCTCCAAATGGCGTGGAAGCATTCCAAATTCCGCTCGTCAATGTGGAAAATGAATGACATCCATTTTGTATGGGGCATACGTCCAGTGGACGCCGTCCGCCAGGACGCCTTCCATTTGGACGAATCTTAATTGGCGTAAATGTTTTGCTTTTCGTTTTTTATTTTATTTATTTGACAGGCTCGAATGCAAACTTAGGATTTAATAGTTTTACAGTATTTTTGGTCTGAACACATCCACAAAGGCCCTGTATTATTGCAATCCTGACATCCATAACGCGGGAGTTGGTATTTTGTACGCTAAAGACTGACGTACGCACATAATGCATAAAAAACGCATTTCATTATGTCCATAGTCGACGTTCTGAGACTAATAATATTTTGCTTTTGCTTCTACTTAGAGCAAAATTACCTTCTTTGTTCTGTAGTAATTACACTCGTGCTGTCGTATGTGCACAAACTAGGCTATGGTATTGAATATAAAGAATAGGAAGCAAATCCAATCTGACGGAATTCAAGTCTTTATCTTACGGTCTTTAACTTGTTATTTTTTGTAACAGGGAGCTGTTACAAAAATTAACAATGTATTGATTTGGGATACTCTTCGCCTTTTCCAAAAATGAAAAAGACCGAACCATTTACCTACTTCGTCATATTCTCAATTGAGAAACAATATACTAGAATACTAGGCCCTCTCTGCCACTTTTGTCGCCGGTATAATCAACGGGGATTAGATAAGCCCGTTTTTATCACTATGACATGAATCATTGTCCGCGTGTGAAAATTTAACGATGAATAATAGCCGAGATCGACTGTGTGGGACACGCTTGCCTACTTATCAAGGGTTTTCATATTCCTAAGGGTTTTTAGAGTCAATAGTAAATGCAAAACCGTTTAATAATAAGTTTAGGACAATCGGTATAATGACTGTAATTTATGATGACCATGAATAATAAAATAATAAAAGTTTTATTCAAACAACGCATTGTTTTAGGCCTAATAATATTTGATTGTGTGAAAGGTGATGTCGCCTGTCGTACATTGGTATGTTTTGTTAAACAACCGGTTGAGTCAGCACCTATTCAAAAACCATTTAGATAGAGTCAATAAAGGAAAATAAATGAAAAGCGTAAATCGCTGTCGACGCAGTTGAGTAAATCCAGACGCTGCATACCGAACATTTTCCTTACAAACTTGACCTCTAGTCTGTTCTGTACGATGACGAAGGCAATTTACCTCATGTCAAGTGAATCATTGTTTACTGCAACGTAGTAAATAATTGTCTAGCTAGAACTGTATCAAAATAATGCATACAATCGCCATCGATAAAAAACGCTGTCACAATTTCGTCTCTTATTCCTGCTTGGGGCAGAGTCCACACGAAAGGCAACATGGAATAAATGGAGTATGGGGGCATTACAAATTTCGCTTGAGACAGGATGTGCACCAGCGACCTGTGGCTCACAGTGTCAGCGCTCTAGTCAACAGCTACCGAGCAAGAACCTGTCGCTGAGATGCTTAGAGCGCTGGGGCCTTAGCCTGTAACACAATGGCGTATCATTGGCGTCCCAGGTAGAAGGACAAAACCGGGATTTTTCGTTGTTCTCCTACAACCAGCGAACTAATCCTCTAGAATTAGACTCATAATATTCTTTGCTGTACTACTAAAACATTAAAAGGACCGACACTGGACCGACAGCATTAATAAATCGTAATTAAAACCGTCAACCGGGAGCCCATTTTGGCACCATTGTGTTACAGGCTAAGGGCCCTGGTACAGTGAGACCGTTGCGAGGTCAACGGTCTCACTGTACGCACTCGCACACCGTTGACCTCGCAACTGTCTCACTGTACGCACTCGCACACCGTTGACCTCGCAACTGTCTCACTGTACGCACTCGCGTTCTGAGGGTTCCTTACCGCCATTAGGTATTTGTTCTTGTGTCCCCCAGACAGACAGACAGATAGTGGAGGCAGAGTAATAGGGTCCCGTTTGGCATCCTTCGGGTACGGAACCCTAAGAACAAAAGTGAAATTTAACAACGACCCCGCCCTATTCCAGTGCTCAACTTGACCCTGATCGACTTGCCGGGCCTGACGAAGGTGCCCATCGGCGACCAGCCCGCCGACATCGAGCAGCAGATCCGCGGCATGCTGCTCCAGTTCATCCGCCGCGAGTCCTGCCTCATCTTGGCCGTCACCCCGGCCAACACTGACTTGGCGAACAGCGACGCCCTCAAGCTTGCCAAGGAGGTCGACCCGCAAGGTTAGTGCGCGGAGTTGGCTCAGTGCTGTACAATACGTGCCACGGAAGAAGAGAGTTGACCTTGAATATTAGTCACCTTACTACCACTGTTAATCTTTCCCAAGGCGGTGGTGCAATGTCATTTCTTTTTATTTTCCTTTTAAACTCAGAATGAAAGAGAGAGATAGTAAAATTATACTAAACACCAGTTTGACCATTGACTATATCGCACCAATTTTTTCGCGCAAAATATCCAGACTGGTTTTGTTTACCCCATTCCGTTTAGGACGTTATACCTAATTGAATGTTGATTCACTCGTGTCTGCTCTTGCGTCTGTGTGCGTGAGTCATCTCTGACCTCACGCTCATTGATAAAGGCCCATTATTTAATTGCACTCCATTGACCTGTCGTTCGATGAAGTTCAACTCATTGGGCGGAGATTAGCGCCTTATCTGCGAGGCGATAGGGGATTAATGCTAAGGTTTTACGGCTTAGCCGTAAATACGCGAGGACCATGAACCACATCTAAATGGGGGTTAGTAAACAATGCTGCAAATAGAGATGAAGGTTAAACTGTCAATCTGATTTTCACGTACAATAGATATGGTAATATTGCCATCCGTGCTTTGGTTGGAAGTAATGCGCATACTCAACAAAGCGTGTACACATTTGTCGTACAAAATTATGAAGACAAAACATGTACAATGTTCCACATCGAGTCTGACGATAAATAATAATATTATTAGTTAAGGCGCTGGGCATAGTAAATTAGCCCGCGCGCAAAGAAAAATGCACAAATCTGATTCCTGTATCAAATACACTAAAACAAATCGAAAATGTTCACATACCAAACCCTAGAATTAGTTGAGACCTATCGAACATAGCCAGTTTCATGTTGATATCCATAACAGATTGCAAGATATTTTGGCTGCAAAAAGTTCGCCACCTATTTTTTTTTCAGCGAAAATATCTTCAAAACGTTTATGAATTCCAACACGAAACTGGCTGTGTTACATAGGTTTTACCTAATTCTAGGGTTTGATATGAGAACATTTTCGATTTGTTTAGTGTATTTGATTCAGGAATCGACTTTGTGCATTTTTCTTTGCGCGCGGGCGATTCACTATGCACGGCGTCTTAAGCATTTTATAATTAGTACATAGCTTGCGCATTTGTTATCAGATTTCCCGAAATAAACTTACGCGCGCGAAGCACGACTAGGAGGTTGACGCTTTCGACTCGAGAGAACAAGAATATTTATTTCTCCATCTCACCAGGTCTCCGAACCATCGGCGTGATAACCAAGCTGGATCTCATGGACGAAGGGACGGACGCTCGCGATGTGCTTGAGAACAAACTACTTCCTCTGCGGCGCGGCTACATCGGCGTAGTCAACCGATCGCAGAAGGACATCGACGGCCGCAAGGACATTTCCGCCGCGCTCGCCGCAGAACGCAAGTTCTTCCTCAGGTCGGTGACAATGAACATCTCAAGTGCCGATCTCTTGATTCCCCGCAAGCTGTCACAGAATGTCCTGTCGTGAACTCAGACGTATTCTTAGGCCACTAGCTAGCTACACAAAATCGCCTACTTTGGTAGAAGGGCGTAGGGCTCTATTATTATGAAATCGCCAAAAACTGCGGGGCGGGCAAAAAAAAAAATACCCTTGACATTTTAGTTTCAAATTAGCATATTTCATAAACAGCTGAACCTATTTTGATAAAACATCTAAGAACACTCGCTAGAAAACCTGCTTTCAAATAAAAAAAACTACATCCAAATCAGTCCAATCGTTTAAGAGCTATGGTGCCACAGACAAACAGATAGACGCACCCTCACACACATACATAACGGTCACACTTATAACACCCCTCTTTTTGGGTCGGGGGTTTAAAAATATACACTCGACCAAGCAAAATACACATGCGCGCCCTAATCTTGACTACCGCATCCTAAAACCTCCCTTTATTCCAATTGAAAACCAATGACAATATTACCTTCAATGGCACCACATCTCTGAGATTGACACAGTAGCTTAGACATGTAGTATCGGACCGTCATATTATAATCCGTATGAGAATGGGATGCGACCTTTTGGAACTGAGACGCGCGCGGTAAGCAAACTTGCGTCGATGCAACCTTGTCAAAGTAAAATACATTATATTTTCGATTGACTTCGACAAGGTACCATCCCATTCTCATCGCGCGCGGAATATTTTGATTCTAGCCACCCGTCCTACCGACACCTGGCCGACCGGCTCGGCACGCCGTATCTCCAGCGAGTCCTCAACCAGCAGCTAACGAACCACATCCGAGACACCCTGCCCAGTCTGCGGGACAAGCTTCAGAAACAACTCCTGGCGCTTGAGAAGGATGTGGAGCAATACAAGCACTTCCGCCCTGACGACCCCTCCATCAAGACCAAGGCGATGCTGCAGTGAGTATCTGTTGGATCAACGAACCACACAATAACAACGATAGCTGCGTTGATGCGAAGTTTATAATAGGGATTTTTCCAAGTTTCCAATTTGACAGCGGTTCTAACTAAATCGCTCTGTTAAATCTGTGGTTTATGTGGAAACCACAGATTAATAGACTGATTTTGACAGTTATTCTAACTATATTTGATGCATGGAAAAAGCCTCATTGCTTTGTTAAATTTTCGAAACCGGGGGCGGTTGCCTCAGGTACTTGCTCGATAGCTCTGTTTGTAAGAGTGGTCGTACGGTGAAACACAGATCGCGGGTTCAAGTCTTGTTCCAAGAAAAAAAACTATGCATCTTCCTATAGATACACAAATAATTCTGTTAACTGTTATATTTTGTTAGCCCAGTATAACCGGTACATTTGATACAGTAATCGGATTGGAGCGAGATTTCAAGTGCATGAAATATGTCGACTATGTTGTCAAATATGTTGGTGGATTATGGGTCTAAATCCCGTCTTGAACCAAATGATGTACACCTTTATGTTCCACTGCAATGTTGACATCTTCTGATACCCAATCCCTCCCTTCTAGAATGATCCAGCAGCTTTTATTTTCCACTGCAATATTTACATCTTATCTAACTTTCTTATTTTAATATTTTCTTATTCAAATTTTTTAATGATTCTTTTAAAATAATTAATATAATTTATAACAATGATAAATTATTAATTGCCATGCCGCCATCGGTAAAATTACACTAGTACTCGATTATAATACACAACATCTGTAATAATTTAATACCGTAATATATCGAAATAGATGAAATGAAATGACATCTTCTAATACCCAATCCCTCCCTTCTAGAATGATCCAGCAGCTGCAGACGGACTTTGAGCGCACGATCGAGGGCTCCGGCTCGGCGCAGATCAACACCAACGAGTTGTCGGGCGGCGCCAAGATCAACCGACTCTTCCACGAGCGGTTCCCCTTCGAGGTCGTTAAGATGGAGTTTGATGAGAAGGAGCTGCGGCGGGAAATCGCGTTCGCCATCCGCAATATTCACGGTATCAGGGTACGTCGTCGTCAGTTCATGGGGTCGCTATCAGTTTCAGCCCACATTTGCCCACTGCTGGGTATAGGCCTTTTCCCCCTCACGCCATCCTCCTCGGTCTCTAGCGGCACGCATCCACGGACCCTCTGTCGCCTTAGAGATGTCGTCTGTCCACCGGGCTGGTCTGTCTACTGACCTTCGTCCCGTTCTTGGCCGCCACTCCGTCACTGCCCTGGTCCACCTGCCATCCTCTCGCCTCGCCAAGTGCCCCGCCCATCTCCACCTAAGCTTCGAAACTCTGTCACCAACATCGTCGACCTTCGTCTGACGTCGGATGACTTCGTTCGGTACTCGATCTATGAGTCGGAGGCCTAACATGGCACGCTCCATTGCTCTTTGTGCTACTTTAATGGGGTCTCTAATGATCCCCCATTAGGGACACGGGGCTCTCAAAACAGTTATCCAATCCGGCAGATTTTGCGATTTTAGCTCAAGCTCGCATATGCTCATCCCGAGACAAAATACTTGTAGATTATTTCAAATCAATAGATATTGGACTGACATTACCAAAATACTGCGCCAATAACACCCATATATTGCACTAAAACACGCAACGACATTTTCTGATTTGAAACAAAGATAATGCTAGTATAAAAGTAACTCGTACGGCGGTATCTTTTCTTATTACTCTACTGTGAGAGCGATCCCCAGAGCGATCAAGTTGGCACGTTTCTAGGAGCGCGACGTGTGACGCTTTCGACAAGAGAGAAGAAGAAGAATCTATTGTTCTTTGCTGTTTTTACGCACGTGAAAGCTTATGTCGAAATGAAATGGAGAGACGGCGAATATGATTTCGCTTGGTTGGTTACAGGTGGGTCTGTTCACCCCCGACATGGCATTCGAGGCGATAGTGAAGAAGCAGATCGGCCGGCTAAAGGAGCCCAGCCTCAAGTGCGTCGACCTCGTCGTCACAGAGCTCTCTAACGTCGTACGCATTTGCACTGAAAAGGTAAGAATTGCCGTCTGTGAAAACATATGTAATTTCCCAATAACGAATCATTTTTTTTAAATGTCCCCGAGATTTTAGCTTTAAATAAGCATATCTCATATAAACGGCTGAACCGATTTTGATAAAACATATCTAAGAGCACTAGCTAGAAAACCTGCTTTCAAATGAAAAACGCATCCAAATCGGTTCACCCGCTACGGTGCCACAGACGGACACACCCTCTCTCTCTCTTACACACGCACACACATACACACGGACTCACACACACACCCTCACACACAAACCCTCACACACACACACACACACACACACACACACACACCCTCACACACACCCTCACACACACACACCTTCACACACATACACATACACACACACACACACACACACACACACACACACACACACACACACTCATACAACACCCTCACACACACAGAAATAGTGGTCAAACTTATTAAAACCCTTCTTTTTTGGTCTTTGTCTTTGGTGTCGCGGCAGCGACAGATCTGTCTTTTCCGCTATTGTTCGCTGGTAAAACTGTTCTCATGACCAGTGACGATGCGACAAGTCAATAATGACACCTGTGCACCACAGATGAACCGCTACCCGCGGCTGCGTGAGGAGACCGAGCGCATCATAATGTCTCACGTGCGCTCGCGCGAGCAACGCTGCAAGGACCAACTGGTCTTGCTCATAGACTGCGAGCTCGCCTATATGAACACGAACCACGAGGACTTCATCGGATTTGCCAAGTCAGTATTGTGTAGGGCGTAGGGACTGTTCTGCTCTGCTCTGCACACTGTTTGTCAAAATTGGGGGCTGTAATCGAAAGTAATGTCCTGTCTCTGTTAAAGTTTTCTTTGTCTTTGTTATCTGAGAGAAGCTTTTCGAATTGCAAACCATTTTTTTTTTATACCTTAAAATCACTTTTCATAATGCAGTACAGATGTTTTATCTCACGAAAGCGGATGAGCCATACTGGTGTGTGTAAATGTACCTACATGCACGTTGTCTTTGCGTGCGTAAGCTCGGGAGTGCTCGGTTTCGGCCGAGTCGCCGACGAGTCACTAGTGTTATAATCCGTGCGGGATCAGAATGGGATAATACCTTTTGAAACTGAGAAACTCGCGGTCCTGTAGCGTCAGCATTTCGGCAAACTCTAGTTGTCTATGGCAAACTCGCGTCGAAACTTGCTTGTGTTTTCTGTGCGCGTGGGTGTCTGCTCGAGTTTTATGACGTTTTATTCAATTAATGCAATAACATTGAATCCTTTTATATTACAAACATTAAACATTTTTGTGTATTTCCAATTTCATAACCCTATGATAGAACGTCGAAATATTTTTTTTTACTGACGCTACTCGAGAACTGTTATTTTCGATTCAGTTCCAAAAGGTATTATCCCATTCTGATTCCGCACGGATTATACTCAGTTCGCGCCAAAATTATCCAATAACACGTTGGCGCGAACAACCGTACCGTCAGCATGAAGTTACGCACACAAGAGCGCGCGTCTATACGCATTACAACTACAAGTATGGCTCGTTCGCTTTCGTGAGATAAAACAACTGTATCAAACATAATAAGTGAACTAGCTACTGAGTTGAAACGTTTATTCTCAAAAATGGCATGCATAACAGACAACGTAAGTTGCTTTCAGTGCAGCAATGATCTGATGCTACCCTAAATAATATGGCAGCAATGATGACGCTTATCAATATGAAATTATTGCTCTGTTATAGTAACACGAATTGCCACGTTATTAAGGAGATATTTTTAACTTGGTTTGGGATTTCTGGCCCTATTATTACTTAAACTGAACACCTTATTGTCGACTTTCTGTTACGACAGTCATGCATCGGTGTCGAACTAACACCGATTTACTTTCATTGTTTGTCCACTTACAACCGGCCAGTCAAGTCGCCAACATGAATGCTAGGTAAGCGATCACACTCTTTGCTCTTTGAACACAATAAAGTTTTTTTTTTTTCGTTTTCGTTGGCTCGTTTGCAAACTCTGCGAAATACGGGCGAAATGTTGCAGCGAAGTTTTTGTTACAGCGCACAGAATCAGTCTGAGAACTCGACCAAGTCCGGGCACCGCGCGCTCGGCAACCAAGTTATCAGAAAAGGCTACATGTGCATACATAACTTGGGAATTATGAAGGGTAAGCTAAGCAATGCACAATATATTACTTATTCCGAGGTGAGAGGGTTTTAGCTAAGCTTTACAGAGATTGGTTATAGAAATAGTTCTATTTTTCCTAAAATAGACTTTAGTACTAGAAATTTCATAAATCTTAAATTATTCTTAAATCTTTATTAATTGAGTTATTGATAAATCCACTCGCTTTTAAGAATTTCGGGATGAGCCGTAAGTTCTTTATCTAATTTTGGTGTAAACATAGCTCCTGCCGGCGTCTTAATCCTATCAATTGCTAACGTACAACATACAGACTCCTGAGAAGAGTATTGTTTTCAAAAACACCGATGCAATCCCACAGGCGGTTCTCGCGACTACTGGTTCGTCCTCACTTCGGAGAGCGTATCCTGGTTCAAGGATGAGGAGGAACGCGAGAAGAAATACATGCTGCCGCTGGACGGACTTAAGCTGCGGGATCTGGAGCAAGGATTCATGTCGCGGCGACACATGTTTGCGCTCTTCAACAGCGAGGGCCGCAACGTCTACAAGGTGACTATAGCTAAGCCAAGGAAAGCTCCATCAGGGGAGGAGTGGTTGTGGATGTACGGTCGGCCACAGTCTAGGATACCCCATGTTAGCTCTTACCGCGCGCGGCATAAGGGCGCCAATCGAACAAAAAGGGGTATTCTAGCTTGTGGCTGACTGTACTTACTAGGTCCTACACAAATGGAATTGGAGTGTTTAGGCTTTAAGGTTTGCTTCAATGTTGCTCAGGAAATCAACTTCGAGCTGTTCGTAAAAAAGTAAAGCATATGGTGACGCTAATGATTGAAAATTCAGGTGTAAGACACACCTGAATTTTATCTGGTCAACTGCAGCACTCTCAAATAAAATAAAAAATCACTGAACTTCGATTAAAAGCAGTAGTTCAGTGATATATGTTTTTAATACTAAGAATATGAAATCAAAACTTTGTCTACATGTCGATAGCTTCATTATCTATTTCTGCAACTATATTTTATCGTCCAAAGTTGAATTCTTTTACAATCAGTTAAAATGTTGAGAAGTGCGAGCGAGAGGTTTGCAGTTGTTCAATTTATAAGCGTAAGAATAAAGCTGAGCTATAGTTGGGCCGCCCTAATCCACTTTGTCCTTTTGTAATAAACTGTAGCAGTTGTCTGACGAAGGATTGTTCTTTGACAGGACTACAAGCAACTGGAGTTGTCGTGCGAAAACCAAGACGATGTCGACTCGTGGAAGGCTTCGTTCCTGCGCGCGGGTGTCTACCCGGAAAAGACCTCCGAAGCAGCTAACGGAGAAGAGGTGGGTCTGACATTTGAGCCGAGGCCTAACGTGAGTCAGAGGCTTATAGAAATTTTACACATCTTCTAATTTTAAAAATCTCCCTGAATGTAGCTCAGCTTTCTTAGCATGAGCCTGGGTTAAGCAGTACATAAGGCGGTTATAATTCTCACTCTTTTGTTTGACGTAGAGCAGGATAGCTAGAGTTATAAACCCATGGATACGCTCTAACCCATCCTCATGCTACGCGAGCTGCTGAGCTGAGCTAATCAATAACTTAGGCACTGCTCTTACAGCGACAGGTAAATACCGACATTCTACAAATTCTGGTTCATGTATCATTATATCTGCTTTCGACTCATGGTAGGCCCTCTGTACTTGCCTGTCTTCTTGTCATGTTCTCTGTTTACTTACACCATTTAACCCACCTTATTTTATCTTATGATACCTTTCTGTAAACCTGTCGATGATACGATAAAATGCTTTATGAAATGTCACATATAACTGATAATTTAAATATTTCTGTACTTATATCGTTTATGTATTGTGTGTTATTTAAAAATATTTTAAATCTTTGTCATGCTATTCAGGGCGAAGGAAAAGAGGTTGGTAGTTTCTTGGGTTCAGCAACATTACAAACACGATAGTTGACACTACATGTTATACACATTTTAACCAAACATCGAGAAGTTTTGTTTGTTCTGTATTTTTTATTTTATTTCCAGTATTTTGTTCTTGTAGTTGGAATTTTTGTTTTCCTATTTACAAACGATTGCTACGAATATAAATGTATAATATTATATGTATGATATTTTTTGTACCAAATAGTGTTTGTTAAATGAGCTTGTTTATGAAAACCGTATATTCAGGTATCTAAATATTTTGCTTGAGTCATCCAGCATATTATTATTATATTTAAAGCTTCAGACGCCAAGCTATTATATTATTTCAGGATATAATTATGTAATTATAAAGGGCATAAATAATACACAGATAAATACTTGAAAGCAGGTGTTACTTAGTATTTTTTACTGAATAGTTGATTTTGTGTGCGTTTTGTGTGTTTTGTTTTAGTTCGTTGAAATGTTAAACTTTTTGGTTTTTAGGTTTTTTAATATTGTTTCTTTATTTTTAGTTTTTATTTCCGTCCCTGGGGGTTCAAAAGAGAGTAAGTTCTACTTTACGGGTAAAATTTGGATTGCTGGATTTTGGTACCTTGTACAGAGGTGATCTTCACAATTATACAAGAGTGTCACATCATCGATTAACTGCATGTTCAAATATCACCGTAAATTAGAACGCCGACTTTGAAAATAATACAGATATTTTTCGCACATACGAATGAGTTATGCAAAACTACCTAATGGGCTTTATGTGTGTGCGTTCACGTCAGGATTTACAGATTTTACAGCAACAGCAGTAGGTACTTTTTGCTTAAATTTTCAGGCTTTTTCATTGTACAAATCACACAACTAATGGACAATATTTCAAAATAAACTGATGTTGAAAGAAAAAAAACATTCAAGATTTACCTTCAATGAATACAAGAAAAAACTCAAAGATTTTTTGCATTGTTATTTCATAATTGTAAGAAAATATTGAGTAATTGAAAAATAATAAGGAAAAGGCCGCACACAGGCGAAAAATCAAGAAAAGTCGGACGAAACCTAAAATCTTCAAACTACTCCCAGCAGGTAAAAACCAGTCTTATCGGTTAACTTGATAAACAATGCACACTAGAGACACGGGGAAGGTGAGTGATGATGAGTCATCTAGGCGTCTCAGTCTCATTCCAAAGTTCGAATTGTTCAACGGCAGATGCTTTTACGGCTTCCAGAGCGTCACATATGTGCTTAATTATTGATATTTTTTTCTGAGAAAGTTTTGGTTTTTCTGATGGATTCACTTCCAGGAGGTAGTGAACTAGTTTTTAATAATTATTTTTGATAGCTATGCTTGACTGTTTTTTAATAAAAACAATATTTCTAAGACCTTTTATTTTTCGCATAATTTTTAACTTCACATAGATGTAAAGTATAACTTCCTGATAGATCCGGCTTAGATATTAGCCATTTTAAAAACTACAGTGTTTCCTTTTATACATACAACCATTATTTTATGCGACCATACGCGACCGTTTAACAAAATTTTCTTTTTAATTGATGACGTATATAAACCAACGTGGTCGGTTAATCACAAAATAACTTTTTTGTTTTTGGTATTAGCTCAAATTTAAAAACACGTTTGTGTGTGTAGGTGCATTTACATAGCTTTGAGTTGTTAAAACATAGTAAAAGACAATGAAAACAATATTAAAAAAATATTTTTCTGCCGCCACAGCGTTCAATTAAAAAATCAACGGAACGTCAATAAGCAAAACTAATATTTAGGTTGTAATCCCTATCAACGGGTGCTATTACCCTGTAAAAAGAGTTAGGATCTTTTGTAACACCTTGTATAACAGGACTGAAAAAAAATTTTAGTGAAAAGTTGGTATACCTATGTGCCACAATGTTTTAAATCGATTGGAAGAACCAGATATAACAATGTAACTCATAAAAATGTCATAAAATAATTAATATGTTGTTTTAATTACTTAGCTAATCTTTATTTACACAATTCCTTTAATAATCACCAATATTTAGGTTTTGTCCGACTTTTCTTGATTTTTCGCCTGTGTGGGCCGGCACAGCGGCCGATTATGTGTTCTGGTAATAAAAATTGTTTTTTGGGCAGTGCCACTGGTTTGTCGAACACAAAATGAAATCAGCTTAATTATTGTTGTTTACAGTAATGAAAATAATTAATACTATTTTATTGACAGTAAAGCTCAATTTAGTTCTAAAATAATTAAAACTGAAAAAATTTATTTCCCGCCACGCTGCTATCGTTGGACCTTAAAAATAACTGGTATTTCCAAAGAAATTCAACAAAGAAATCGACACTTTTTTCGCTTTATTCCCTTCCCGAAAAACCAATAAAATCTCTAGGTTTTATTTTTGATATACTGTCCATTGTTCCATTTCCTAACTTAGATTGTTGGCATGATGTTGAAGTGTTAGATCTGTTTCGAGTATGCGTCTGGTAAGTGGTATTTAGAAAGAAAACGAAGAATCTTAAGAATCATGCATGAACGTTGTGGGAATGGACTTTCGGGATAGAAGATGAAAATAAAATATTTATTTGTACATACAAACTTTGGGACATATTTATTATTATTACGAGACATTAAAGTAGCTTATACCCGCGATTTCGCCCGCGTGGACAACAGAAAAAATATACCTTGCCCCTAAGTGTAATAGCGTGATCATTATGTAGCCTATGTGTTATTCTGATGTATAAGCTATCTCCATTCCTAATTTCATCCAAATCTGTCCAGTGGTTTCAGCGTGAAAGAGTAACAAACCACTTACTCACAAACTTTCGCATTTATAGGCCCGGTTTCTGAGTTGAGAATTTTACTAAGCACATACTTACGTATCGCTCTGTCACGCTCTTTTGTGAGAAATCTGCAGAGACAGGACGATACTTACCCATTTGCTTAGCAAAATTCTCAACTCAGAAACCGGGCCATAATATAAGTACCTACTCGTAGGATAGTATTATAGTGGGCGGACAGTGCGCGCTACCGCACTGCTGGAATATAGGCGCTGCTAGAAGATTCCATACCACGAAAGTCTTCACAAAGTTATTATAACAATGTGATGGGGGATTTTGATTCACCCTGAGGGAATTCTTTCGTTTTCGGTGTCGATAATAAGTCTCTTACTCCCAGTTGCGTTGTATCGAGAGCTGTATGTTAAAAACGCTGTACTCACAAGTCGCCTTGAAAATCAAGGGTTAAATTTATATCTCGATACGATTAGGTTATCGATAGTGACAGAGATATGTTACTTTTCTTCCAGAGCAACGATTCCCAGACGTCAAGCAGCATGGACCCGCAGCTCGAGCGGCAAGTGGAGACGATACGCAACCTGGTCGACTCTTACATGCGCATCGTTACCAAGACCACGTGCGACCTGGTGCCCAAGACCATTATGATGTTGATCATCAACAACGCCAAGGACTTTATTAACGGGGAGCTCCTGGCTCATCTATACGCGTCTGGTGATCAGGTAAACATCGGCTTCATCTCCTCATAACAATTCTCTGCAAAAATAGTATACTAGTGTGGTCGATAAAGGGGAAAGTAAGGGAATAGGGAGGATGAAGGATGAGAGACATTCTTGAAAGTAAAACTTTCTTACAATTTTCTGCGAGTTTGAAGGTGAAGCCTGTCAAAGGGAACCTTTTGTTTATAAAATAAAACACGACTTAATTCAAGACTATATAGGGTGCACTCTAAGTCGATAGCGGAACTTTAAGTAGGCTGTCTACTGATCAATACAAACAACTTGTACTAGGTGGCGACAAAAATGGAGCGAAGAAAATATCTGCTGTTTCATACATTTGGCGCAGTACTGAGTCGACCTTTTGTATGGAACAGCTGATATTTTTTTCACTCCATTTTTTCGCCATCTAGTACAAGTTGTTTGTATTGATCAGTAGATACCCTACTTAAAGTTCCGCTATCGACTTAGAGTGCACCCTGTATAGTCTTGAATTAAGTCGTGTTTTATTTTATAAACAAAAGGTTCCCTTTAACAGGCTTCACCTTCAAACTGTCAGAAAGTTGTTAGAAAGTTTTACTTTCAAGAATGTCTCTCATCCTTCATCCTCCCTATTCCCTTACTTTCCCCTTTATCGACCACACTAGTATACTATTTTTGCAGAGAATTTATACAGCATACAGTAACCTCCTTTTTCATAGATCGATGAACTGACTTCTCGAACGCTGTAGTGCCTGGGACTTGTATAACCCGTGCCATTAAAGAAACGATATATAAATGGCGGGCACTCTCGCGCCCTCTCGCTTTAATCATATCTCCGTCTATACTCACACGTAACGTTAGCAAAGTCATTTTAGGCAGTCCTGATTAGTCACCTACGCTTGGCTAATAAAACACGCCAAAATACGTTCGCCTCTTATTGTTTTTTTTTAATGTTTGTCGATTTATTTCAATATTGTAGTTTACGTTAAGTGTTGTTATTTGTTGAGGTTTGTATTATTTACTACGTTTTAATATTTTTGATCTTATTTTCATAAAGATTGTTGTTTAATCACAAACCCAACGTAGAACAATTACCTAAACAATAAAGAAAGCATCGTAAAACAATATTTCCTAACCAACAATGTTAGAAAGTTTTAGGTATGAACCGAAATCGTATTTTCGTAATCTCTTTTTCAGACCTTACCATAGGTACCCGCCGCCATTTTCATATCGTTTCTCTATTGGCACGGCTTATATGGATAGAGTCGGTTCGCGCAAGCACTTTTACCATCTCCTCAGCTTAGAGTTAGCCACAGGAACAACAAGATCAATACGGTCCCTACGATTTTTCCTCCATCGTTAGATTGTAGATAGATCTAATTAGGCTAGCACCACGAGCGCGGGCGGTGGGGCAGCGACTGCCTTCTCAGACCGGCGTCGCTTCGCCGTCGACTCAAAACGCTGACGCTACACACTCTTTTCCAGTCGCAAATGATGGAGGAGTCCCCCGAGGAGGCGGTGAAGCGCGAGGAGATGCTCCGCATGTACCACGCGTGCAAGGAGGCGCTGCATATCATCGGCGACGTTTCCATGGCGACGGTCAGCACGCCCGTCCCGCCGCCCGTCAAGAACGACTGGCTGGAAGGTCGGTTGGACACCAACCCGCGCCTCTCGCCGCCCTCGCCCGGCGGCCCGCGCAGGGCCGCGCCTGTGCAGCAAGGTACACTTACCAACTTAACAAAGCGCTGAGTGAATAGTTGGACGAGCGAGCGACGCAAGTTTTCCGAGTCCACTGGAACAATCCGGCGTTTGTATCCGGCCGCACTTGTCCAAACACACATACAATCAGAATCAGAATCAATTGTTTTTATAAGTAAATAAGTAATATTATTTTACTCAAAAAAGCTCGTAATGTGGACATTAATTCGACAACCTTCTTTGAGCAAAGTCGGACTTGCGGGCTACTTGGATTAGGCGCCAGAAAAGTTGTATGGAATTTCATTAATGTCGTGTTTTGCGGCCAGAAAAACTGTATGAAAATCCATTAATGTCGAGTTTTGTTTCATAAATAGAACTCAAACATCAGGCGCAAAAAGTATTTATTTAGAATTGGGCTGTATAGGTACTGGCAGTCGACACATTGCACAGAAAAAAAAAGCGCGGCCATATTGTTTTCGGCTTTTCGCGCGTTGTTCGAAGTGATTTTTTCTGTGTTTTTGTTGAAAAAGTGAACTCTTAAAGCGACGAATCCTATATTTAATGTGTTTAACACCACCGGACATTCAAAAGCAAGCGAAATTAGTAATTGGAAATTTATTGCCACCGAAGTCAAAAGAAAAATACAAGCAAGCAAAAAGTTTGCGGAATGGTAAATCGACAGAAAGTACCTAATCTACGACAAATGGTAAGCTAATTAAGTTACTATTTTAATTACTATTTTAATTACTCGCATTGTTTGAGTAAAGCACTATACAAGCCTTGGTCTGCAATGAGTGCGCTTCTGGCCACGCTATGATTGCCTCGAACTTAGCTTAGCTACGCTCTCGGCCCTCAAGCTTGGCCATCATTGCGGCCCTTGCTGTCCGCGCTATAAAGGCCTCGACCTTCGGTCTCGGCCTTCATTCCAGCTTGTCCATCAAGGGCTGCAATGCTGACCGCACTGTGAGGGCCTTGAGCTGCGCTACGCTGCGCTCTGTCGGCCATCAAAAGCGCGCCAGAAACGCACTCATTACAGATCGCGGCAGTAATGTACTATTAAATCCTGTACGTTACATATTTGAAGCTTAAATAGTTTGAGATAGACAATCTAGCTTTTTCCGTAGTCCTTACGTTCTGAACCCAAAAGATCAGCTCTCAGCCGTTCAAGGTTGGTCTGTGGTCTGCTCTTCAACAGGTTGCAGCGATTTGTTTACTCTGTGGTCGCTGTCATTCCTCATTGACGTCTTTGATTTTTCCGTATCCAAAAGTCATTACGAAAAAATTCTTATTTTATACTGATACAATGGCTTATCCGCTATTGTTTTACAAGAAAAAAGTGATATGTATTACTACAACGATGTTATCGTTCGAATCGTAAGTAAAAACAGCTTAAAAAGCTTTACAATTTTGAACCCAATATTTTGTTTTAAAACATTAGTTCGATGAAGATTCTTACCGTTATTGGAAGCCCATTCAAGTCCCCTAGATGACTTATGCGCTGAAATACTAATATTGTATGTTTTGAGTACTGAAAATATAAAAAATCTTTGTGTCAATATTTGAGGTTACTTTTATGGTAAAGTATATTTTTGCCTCTCGCCGCCGCGCCGGGAAGCACCGAAGTATTTGTAAACGGACCTTGTGAACGGTGTTGACACGCACCAAGGTTATTTATGCTTAGAAAAATTCACGGCGAGAATGCGTAGACGCCCATAATCTAATTATTTCTTTCCTTAGTTACTGTCTCTAGCGTGAAAGTATTTGCAATCCTAGTGAAATCAAAGGTATATTGCAAAATGCATTCTCAATGTATATCTGCCGCTGAATCAGGCTGTCCAGGAAAAGCGCAGCAAAGTCTTTCAAGAGGACTCGCCCAGTTGTCCCCACCAAGGAGGCGTTTTCAAGTCAAAAAAGAGGGGGGGCTAAAGTAAACACAGCCAGGGCTAAACACTGAATTAACAAAGGCGAAAAGTGTCATGAAGCACAAATATATGGAGTAACTGAATGCTTAATCACGTCTTACAGCATTTTGTCAGGTGTGTAGCCTCACAGTCTCGCAGCCAAACCACGCCTAATAAGGTCACATACCCTCGCAGGGTGTTGTTTAATTTACAAGTGTGTGCTATAATCAAACCTTCATTATGGTGGATTTTCAGCTAAAGTCTCGCAGACTACCAACGGTCACATGCCCTCGCAGGGTATTGTTGAATTTACAAGTGTGCGCTATAATCAATCCTCGTTACGGTGGATTTTCAGCTGAAGTCTCGCAGACTACCAAACAGCTCAAATGCCCTCGCAGGGTGTTTTTTCTATAAATTTGTGCTATAATCAACCCTCGTTGGGGTGGATTTATAGCCAAATCGCAGGCTTACATAGTCTCACATACCCTCGCAGGGTGTTACTGTTTCTACAAGTGTGTGCTATAGCACCCAACCCTCGTTCAGGTGCATTTACAGCTTAGGCCTCGCTGGCTGCCTAAGTTTCACATACCCTTGCAAGATGTTCCTGTTTCTACAAATGTGTGCTATAATCAACCCTCGTTAGGGTGGAATTCACAGCCAAAGCCTCGCAAGCTAGACTCACATACCTTCGCAAGGTGTTACTGTTTCTACAGATGTGTACTACAATAAAGCCTCATTGGGGTGGAATTTACAGCCAAAGCCTCGGGCTTCTATGTATGCCCAGCAAGAATTTATTCTCTCACAAAGACTGAATAAAATTCACATACTCCTGCAGATAATTACGGTTCCTATTGGTTTGTACTCACGACAGCACATCAGAGTGTACACTTTTGTTGTAAAGTCGCCTGTAACGTAATCGAGTAGAGTGCTAGCGTGTAAGGGTCGACGTGCTGTCGTGTGTATAATAGTCAACCCTTGTTGGTATTGCATTCACAACCAGAACTTTGCAGATATACATGCTCAGCAAACATAAATTTGAATAAAAAAACAGATACTCTCGCAGAGTATTAGTTTTCCTACAGGATTGTACCTAAAACAACCCTCACTGGGGTTGCTTCCAGAAAATCGCATTCGCATTCTATTCATGATGGTGTGACTTTATTTTCCTGGAGATTGAGTGAATGTTGCAGGAGTACACTAATATCAATCTCCGTCGGAGTTATGTTCGCAGCTGGACCTTTGCACGGTTTCTAAGGCTTACTTTCGTGCATTCTATAAATTACAGATAATTTTTAAACATGCATGCTACAATGACACCTCGTCGGGTGGTCATGAAATGCCTTTATGTCTGCACACATCTATGCTCAGATGAAGTTTTTATGTGGCTGCGAACTCATACAGGGTCAATCCCTGCAGGATTGCAATCACAGCGGTCTCTACTAGTATGCATGATATTGTGGTTTCTTCTATAGCAATCTCAAACTATGATAGCTTTACTCTTTCTAGTGTTTCATAAAGAGTTCTCTATCTACCTGTACTGAAAATAATGTAACTAGGCATGTGTTCTATCATACGCGTGCACCCAGTGTGTTTGCAGCCTTAGAGTGCATTATACGTTTAATGAATATGACCAAAATAAAGTAATTACCTACCTAGGTACGTACAGTAGGTATCTAAGTTCCAATACATTTTATGTAAGTACTTGGTTTTTGTTAGATTTAATTGAATCAGTATTATATAAAATATATTTTAAGCAAATATTGCCAGTTAAGCTACAGCCAAATTTGATCATTCTTTATATTTTATTTTTGAACCATATATGTTGCTCAATAAGATCAAAGTTTAGAAAACCAAAGAAACCCACACTTCCTTTATGCCTCTGCTTAGCCGGTGGTGATCAAGCTGGAAAATGCAGAATGTAACGCTACTATATGAGTCACAAATACAATATAGTTATTGGATGGCCTTGGCCCCCGCAGGGTCAGTGGAATGGTCACCGTCGAAGGCGTATGTAAAGCCTCGTTTCGTCCTCGTAGACGTTTGCAGTGCTGCAGATAAGGAGGCCCCGAAGGCTACCTACCATAAACGATTACCATCCTCTATCAGCAAATGAGGCCCTGGGGCTGGATCTTTTTATTAAAGGGTATCACATATATATATATATGATCCCGACCGTATTCGGCCACAGCGACTGGGATCTGACTAGTGACTATTGAGGGCGGCGTTCGTGTGCCCTCTGGTGACTGACATAGCCAATCTTGGCAGCGAATGTGCGACCACATTCCCTGCACGTCAGCACCCCTCCAACGTAATTATAGTTGATGGCCGCAGGTGGTCGGGCCTTGAGCTCATCTCGCTTAGTATCGAGCTCTGCTCTACGTTTTGACTCAAAGTCAAATACCTTGGTGCTCACGGTACGCCTCCACGTTGCCCGGTCTTCGGCCATTGTCTCCCACTGTGAAGGCTTCAGGTCACATCGCTTCATATGGCGTTTAAGCACATCTTTGTACCGCAGTAGTTGGCCGCCTTGGTTCCGCTTGCCAACTTGCAGTTCTGAATAAAAGATGCGCTTGGGCACTCTGTCATCAGACATTCGGGAAACATGCCCGCACCACCGTAGCTGCTGCCGCATTAGATATGCCTCTATACCGCCGACCTTTGCTCGGCGCAGAACTTCGGTATTCCGAACGCGGTCTGACCAATGGATGTCCATTATGTCGCGCAGGCATTTTAGATGGAATCTATCTAATGTGCGTATATGTTTGCGGTAGAGGCACCATGTCTCAGAGGCATACAAGAGATTCGGCAGAACTATTGCCATGTAGACAGCTATTTTTGTAGCGAGCTTTATGTCGTGTGAGCGGAAAACCTTGGGACGAAGTCTGCCAAAAGCAGCAGCAGCTGCTCCAATTCTGCCATTGATTTCGTCATCAAGGATGCACCTTGAAGTTATAGTGCTGCCCAGATATTTGAATTTATCGACATGCTTAAGGGAGTCGGTACCAAGTTTAATGTCCACTGGGGCGCTGTTTAGTGTGTCTAGAGCCATAACTTCGGTCTTCTTTACACTAATCTTGAGGCCAAACCTGTGGCACGACTCATCAAGACTCGTCATAAGCCTTTGCAGACCCTCTGGGGATTCCGCCACAAAACACAGGTCGTCTGCATACATCATATCGGTTATGGTTGCGTGAGACACTTTTGTGTGAGCTTTTAATCTCGCCAGGTTGAAGACTCCACCACCATCTGTACGGAAGCGAATACGAATGCCCTCAGACAAGGTTTGTAAGGCTTCCCGAACAACAACTGCAAAGTACAGAGCGAATAGAGTTGGGGCAAGCACGCAGCCTTGCTTCACGCCGCAGCTCACTGAAAAGAACTCTGAGTCTTCGCCCTGCACACTGACACAGCATTGCATGGCATCATGCAGGAGACGGATCCTTCTGACAAATCTTTCTGTGCAACCAAGTTTCGCTAATACAGTCCATAGAGCTTCCCGAGGCACACTGTCGAAAGCTTTTTCCAGGTCAACAAAACATAGATACAAAGGTTGACCCTGCTCTCGACTTTTCTCTTGAAGTTGGCGAACAGAGAAAATTGCATCGCAAGTGCCTCGATTCGGCCGAAAGCCAAACTGGGTTTCAGGCAGTACGTCTTCAGATAAGGACATAAGGCGGTTCAGTAGTATTCGAGCAAAAACTTTCCCCGAAGAAGTGAGTAATGAGATGCCCCTATATGAATTGCAGTCTGATCTATCACCCTTGCTCTTGTACAGAGAACAAATACGTGAGACTAAAAAGTCATCAGGTACTCGCTCTTCATCCCACATACGAGCAAAGATTTTCCAGATGGTTTCATTCAATTCATCGCCCCCATACTTCAACAGTTCTCCAGGTACATTATCAATGCCCACCGCTTTTTTGTTCTGCTGTTGCTGAATGGCAAGAGTTACCTCGCTCAGAGACAGTGGATCGTCCAGCGCATTAATAGTGGGAGACGACGTTAACAGCCTGATGTGAGGCATGTCTGCAGCTCGGTCAACATTGAGCAAGTTTTTAAAGTGCTCTCCCCATCTATTAAGTACATCTTCTCTATTGGTGAGTAATTGTGTGCCGTCGCTTGATCGCAGGGGCACTCTAGTACGAACTGCAGTACCAACGAGTTTCCGAACTTCATCATAAAATGCACCCAGCTGTTTAGTATCAGCGAGCCACTGCATGCGCGCGGCTTTGTCTTGCCACCACTTGTCCTTTATTTCCCTTACATATCTTCGCAGCTCAGCACCACTTTGCTTAACTTGGTTCGTGTGGCGACTGCCACGGTGCTGACGTAGGAAAGTTCGATGTTTCTGAATTGCCTTGGTCAAAATTTCGTCATTGTCATCAAACCAATCCTCGCGTTTACTGGCTTTAACACCCAGTGTCTGCGAGGCCATTGCGACTAAATTAGACGATAGAGTTTGCCAGTTTGCAATAGCATCACCGTTCTCCACATCTAGCATCCGAACTATGCCACTTACCGCATGAGCGTAAGTTTTACGCATCTCTAGACTCTGAAGCTTTGTTAGGTCTAGACGTTTGGGTTTGACTCCTTGGGATCTACGAGGAGGGTGTAGGCGGAGCTTTAATTTTGTGACGACAAGCCTGTGGTCTGTGGAGCAGATCGAATTGACATCACGCATGACGCGGGTGATACGAACTTGGGAAATATCTCGCTGTCGGACAATTGCATAGTCAATTAAGTGCCAATGTTTCGACCTTGGATGCATCCATGTAGTCTTGTACTTGGCTGGGAGTCTGAACATGGTGTTGGTGATGGCCAGCTCAAACTGAGCACAAAGGGACAAAAGGAGCTGGCCATTACTGTTCATGTTCCCTACACCTGATTTAACTGTTTAACATACCTTTGTTTCCAGCCAAGCGGCATTTGGACTGTACCTACCTAAGTTGCACAGACGTACACCCTAGTGGTGTATGTATCATATTATACGAGTGTCTGCCGGGCTCCAAGACTGAATAACTTGACTGAAAGGTATCGCATACCTTTTCTGTTTCAAGTAGGGTTGGTCCGGCCCATACCTAAACTACACTAGAGTGCCTTCAGTGCTGTGACCATCTCAGCATCTGCAGTCATAGCTCAGATGTTAGGTCAAAACATAAAACTTAGGTACTTATCCTTAACTTCAATGTTTTGGCTATTTATTTCATAGAAAATGGGGCAAGCAGCGCCCCATTTTCGACTCGAAAGTCTCGAAAGCATATGCAATGAGAAGTAATAGATTGGTTCCTGCTTCAATAACAAATTGGGTTTTTACAAAACCTAAATTTAACCTTCTAAGGATTGAGAGATTATTTTCTGGTGGTTCTTAAAATCAAAATATGGTCCTTGTTAAGAAAGTGGATGGACAGGCTTCGGTTTCAGATCTAAGAACCTACCTACTTTCAAGGATTTCATACAGACCTTGATTCAATAGATAGATAGTACGACATCATAATTTTAATGATGGCGCATTGCCCTGTTGTTTTCCCAACTTCTGAAACGCGCTAAGGTAATGAATGTTCTAATCTTCACTTCCGAACCGTCTAGTTTTGGCCGAACAAACATGTTCTTGTCTACCTGCCAACAATATTTACTTTTGTATCCGCTAAGTTATGAATAGTGCTTATAAAAATTAAGTCTGGTCGGTCAAAGGAATTTCGCAAGTTCCGATGTACACCGAGTCAGGCTGCTGTTCAAAACCTACTACATTTGAACAATAAATAACAAAGTAGTACCTACAAGACAAGGCGAAGCACGATTTGACACGGCGGTTTGTCCTCCACGATCCACATAGCTAGTCCATCGTACTTCCGGATATGATCGCATCAGACCCGGTTTTCGTCTGGCATGCACAGCTGTACAATCGCCCTCTTCAGGAACGTGCAGATAAAGCTGGCGCGCATCGCATCCAAGTAGACGCTCGCATAATTAAATCAATGTTCTTAGTTTTATTATAGGTACAACTGTAGGTGTGGTTATGTCTTCAAAAAGCAACTTTTCTTCTGTCAATAGTTTGCAATGCAGATCAGCTCTTGTGTCTAAAAAGGGCCTCGGATTACCCATAATCTGCTCGTGTCATATAAAACTTGGAACTTGGAGGGTTTTTCCCCATAAGTTACTCTCGGAAAGTTCCCGAATCATTGTGAGAAATATTCGTGGCGAAATGTAATGTTCTATAGAATGAATAGGCAAAAAGCAGCACCATTCTCAGTCGCAGCCAGCGGCCAAGCTGGTGAATGAATGTTGAGTGAAGTGAAAGACCTAACGCGGCCCAATGCCCTTTTGAGAAGTACCTACCTTGCACAGGAAATACACTCAAAAATTATGTTCGCATTGGCTTGGTACGGTCGGCCACAATCTCAGATACCCCATGGCAGCTCTTACCGCGCGCGGCATAAGGGCGCCAATCGAACAAAAAGGGGTATCTGAGACTGTGGCCGACTGTACCTATTTAGGAATACTCTACCTGTTAAGGCTTACTCACAATTCCTGTAAACCCGGTAACCTAGAGTTTACATTTATTACGTTAATTCGGTTAAAATACCTAATATAACCTAAGAAAGACATTTGTCGCAAGTAGGTCAAAGATGAGATTTAAGGCACATCTATCTTAAATGTGTTCTTTTTAGTAAATCATTGCTATGAATGACCAGCTATAGCAGCTATAGCTATAGGTCTAGCCTTAAAATCCTGCCCGGACATCTTCCTCCGGATGTATGTATTCTATTGTCTGGAAGCTCTTTTTCCTACGGTCAATACCTATGTATTATGGTCAGCTCCACCTATTTTTTTATTTCCTCTGTTAATCACATACCTACGTACTTTAGTTGGTAATTTTTACTTGTGTTTTTTTTTTTTTTTTTTTTTTTTTTTGTGGTATCTAATAATCATTAAATCACACAGATGTCATCTAACTGCCCATCACATTGACGTCTTCTGCTCTACCACCAGGCGATAACAAACACGTCTCAAACTATTTAAGCTTCAAATATGTAACGTACAGGATTTAATAGCGGCGTTTTACCTTAGAATAAAACGCTTATTAAATACTTACCTTACATATTTGAAGCTTACATTTAATTTCTGCCTGCGGGGGTAGCATGACTTTTATCGAGGCGGATTTATCCAACAAAATGGCGGTTTATCAGCATTTTTGACGTTTATAGTGGGTTATATATCGCTATCGACGATTTATAACCCACTTTAGACGTCAAAAATGCTGATAAACCGCCATTTTGTTGGATAAATCCGCCTCGATAAAAGTCATGCTACGGGGACTGGCGTTTTTCGACTTAATGAGGAATGACAGCGCACAGTGGTAGATTTGTACGATTTAGGCGGCCAAAATTATTTTATGCTTTTATTCAGTAATAAATACGACTACAAACGCAAATATGGTATTTTAGACTGAATATATATTTTTATATCTATTTGTTTCATTGAAATATCTTTTTCTAGACAAAAAAACAATGATTGTGAAAAATTTTACGTAAATAGCGCCAAAGTTTTAAAATTTTCTTTAAGAGCCTTTGGTGTAAAAGATATATTTTGAGTTCATTTGAATTATAAAAAAATTCTTAGTAGTTTTTGAGATTTGGGTTAGCAATTATCACAAATTGTAAAGTAAAAGACGATCATACATAAAAAAATTGCTTTTATTCTCCACAGAAAATACAATATGGAAAAAAAAAACCGGCCAAATGCGAGTCGGGTTCGCGTTTTATGGGTTCCCTACTGACAATTTTTACGTATTTTCCTAAATAACCTCAAAAACATTCATTTAAAATTATAAAAAAATATATATTTGTGATACTTACCATGAGCCCTTTGAACGGGTCTGATTTGGTTTGGTCCCGCCTGCTTAGACTGTGATGCAGTCGGGTTTTTTTTATATACAGGGTGGATTTTTGAGACGGGGCAGTAAGGGCGGGTACCTAAACCGTTATAGTTACAGGAAAACGTTTTTAGGAGACCTTCCATAACTTTTTGAGATATTATGAACTGCATTCACAGATTTTGTAAAAAAAATACGGTCAGCAAAAAAAATGCTAAAATACGATTTTTTTCTATGAAAAAACCTTTTTTTATAATGCTATTCGATCCTCTTTCGTGTAGGGATAAAAAAAATCTAAGGAGCCAATTTAGGTTTGAGTAAAAGAAATGTTAGAAATCGCGAAAAAATGCTCCACGTACATTTGACGTAGGTTTTCGACATTTTAATTGAGCGTTTTTATAATTATTTCTTCTGATTTTCTGTTGTAACTGTAATGTAATTTATTAATTTAATTAATTTAAAAATATGGGTCCATGATGCCTGAAATAAATAATTTATTATTATAATTTTGTACGGGGGAAAGTTTTTGCCGATTTCTGTCAATTCTAGCACTCAAACCTCGGTTGGCTCCTAAGAGTCTTTAGGAGCCAACTAAAAAAAGGTTTTTTTTCCATAGAAAATGTATGGGGAAAGTTTTTGTAAATTCCTGACATTTCTAGTACTTAAACCTCAGTTGGCTCCTAAGAGTCTTTTGATCTCTAAATGAAAGAGGATCGAATGGCTTAAAAAAAATTTTGATATTTTATAATTTTTTTCGCTGGCCGTACATTTTTCACAAAATGTTTGAATGCATTTCATAATATCTCAAAAAGTTATGCAAGGTCTCCTAAGAACGTTTTCCTGTAACTATAACGGTTAAGGTACCTGCCCTTACTGCCCCGTCTCAAAAATCCACCCTGTATAACAGTTTTTTTCTTTTTAGTTTGTTTTTTCCACCACAAACTATATTTTCGCAATCTTCATTTAAATACCTTTAATTTGATACCCATATTGCAGGGGTTACAAAATATTATTTCAATTCGACCCAGCAATATGGCGCCTAATGGGCGCCATATTGCTTTTTTGGTAACGTCACATATTCTATGACACTTGCAGCGGCAAGACCAATCCAATGACACCTCATTTGTTCAAACCGGTTCAGGCGTTTAAGCTGTAGGTGGGAACATACGAACGGACATACATACATATAAACATAGACACATACACTTTTGGGCAGTCGGGTAAAAAGATATCTACAAGTTACTACTTCGATGCCTGAGTAACTTGATGAACCTAGAACAACGGAAAGGAATTTTAACGGAAAAGAAACAAAAAAGTATTTTTTCTCACATTCTGCCAAAGTTGATTAAATGATTTTTTTCTCGCGAAGTGGTCAAAGGTGGTGGCTAATTCTTTTGTGGTTATCTGCTTAAAGAGCTACAGTATCAGAAACTATAAGGAATTTTACTCGGACGGTCCCGGAAGTACAACATTTATACTATTGAAAATAAAAAAAATGATAATATTATGCATGAAAAAGGGCAATCTTTGATACGTTATAACTGCACTAAATATTGATATTCCTAATCTGAATTTATATTACAATTGAAGGAGCTTACCTGAACTTTCGATATCCAACACTTTTACTTGAGTAACTGAACAGTGTCAAATGAAATATTCACTTTGTACAATTGTTTGCGCTATCAGTGACGAGAACGAACGTGTTCAGCTTGCGCGACGATCAAGTTCCGACTATCTGTGGGGGCGAGCACGCAGTTCTAGGAACTGGGGAGGGGTGGGGTTTGAGCAGTCAGGGTGTCTATTTTTCCGTGAATCAATTCGTTTTGTTATAAGTTAACTTTGAGAAATGGACTTTTGGCCGCCTAAATCCGTGAAATCGACCACTGTGCAGCGACCACAGAGTAAACAAATCGCTGCAACCTGTTGAAGAGCAGACCACAGACCAACCTTGAACGGCTGAGAGCTGATCTTTTGGGTTCAGAACGTAAGGACTACGGAAAAAGCTAGATTGTCTATCTCAAACTATTTAAGCTTCAAATATGTAAGGTAAGTATTTAATAAGCGTTTTATTCTAAGGTAAAACGCCGCTATTAAACACTACTGTAACACTGACTAAACACACAAAAAAACTGGCAGAGTGCGAGTAGAGCTCGCGCACTGAGAGTTCCGTACCGCCATACAATAAAAAAAAACTGGTTATACGGACCCTCGGCGCGTGAGTCCGAGTCGCGCTTGACCGTTTTTTATATTTTTTCGTTATACTATGGAGTAAGCCCTAAAATCATAAAATCACTTGTCCAAACACACATACAATCAGAATCAGAATCAATTGTTTTTATTCAATATGCCATAAATAAATTATTTACATTGAACGACAAAA